>JAOPFQ010000004.1:2767500-3472500 GCA_030064505.1 Chouioia cunea | reverse complement strand
ACGGCATGCTAATGTTGCAAGGCATCTATTACCCTAAGCCTGACGAATCCCTTTCCCTCTCTCTCTCTCTCTCTCTCGTCTTGACGTGGCAGCAACGTTCACTCGTGCAAAACCACCGTGACGCTCGCCACGCGCTTCTCCAAAATGTGTCGTTACGAAATCTCTTTCTTTACAATCATTCTTTTATAAAAGAAACTTATTTATCAAGCTATTACACTTCTATTAAAGGAAAAAAAAACAATTGTAAGCGTTCAAATACGTGTTCACCCCTCGACACTCTATCGGAGAAACATAAATACTCACACGTGTTCCGCCAGACGAGAAAATCAATTGGCTTCATTGATAGCCAATTTTCTTCGGCTCGCTATATATATATACTATACATTAAGGAAGTGGAAGTTAATACAAGGGAGAAAGAAATGGAGCAATCGCTATAGAGCTGGCTTAACAATCAATTAAATTTTTTTTCTCTTTCTTTTCCAATGTTAAGAATCATACAACATTTTTTGCGATAATAACGAAATTCAAATCAAATTAGCAGTTATTGGGGTTTCTTAAATAAAGCTTCCGCTTTCGTTTATTAATCTCGTTTTAAAAAAGAATTGAAATTAGAGAACGCTAAAGAACTCCTCACCTATGAATTCTTTATTTACGGTCTGACTTATAACACACGATAGAACCGGACTGCCGTTTACGTATATTATGCATGACACTATTATCTTCAAGAATGCCAATCAACTTATCGTCTTTTATTTCGTGGCAACGAACGTATACCATACGAGAAAATACGAGATAGCGAGTTAATCGATCATTATCCATTGGATACGTACCCTCGCGACAAGGCAATGACAACGATAATATGGTAATGTGACGTGGGATCAACGACGTTGTCTGTAAGAGGATCAACGGAGCTTTGCAATGAATTTGCATGTAATCTCAAGAAGTTACCGAGTTTTTCAAAAAAAACCTAGTCAATTTAGTGTCAACTACATAATATTAAATAAATTATTACAAGAATGTTGTATTTGTTTTAACGACAATTTCAAAACGCAGCAAACATTTCTAGTTTTCTTATCGTAATTGTCCAAATCTAATAATATCAAAGATGAATAATTCATTGGTTCCGCGCACACAATTACGCCAATTCTATTAATTTTTCTTTCGATAGCAAAAACGTATCGTCCTAGAAAACACATAAATATACCAAATAAGTAAAGCAAATCGTAATTTCACAAATTCGCTTACACCTTTATTAATACTCATCCCTTTAGTGTACATTTTACTCGTTAATCCATATTATCTGAATAAACGATCACCAAGTCGTATAATAGAAAAACAAATTTAAAAAACATCTTAGAAACCCAATATATAAAATTAAAAAATGTACGTGCAATATTGTTCAACATCATTTTTGAGATCAGAAAGGGAATATTTGTTTTAACTGTTTCCGCAACAGTATTCAGCCCGTATCCTCGTGCCTCGTTTTTAAAACATCTACATATCTTTATTATCGATAGAACTCATAATGTCGTTGTCATTTCCATGACTTTTTCTGAAGTTTGAGCTGCCCACTGTTCTATTATCTGGTTCGGCACGCGTTGATGATTCATCAACACTTATCGCATCAACGATGTGAATACCAATCTCGGCAGCTTGCGACGAACTCTATTAATAAATTATTTTGTTAATCCCCATTAATTTGACAGCATCAATGCATAAAACAACATACTTTTTTCATGCACTGGTATCGCAACCTCATGAGCTTTTCATAAAGAACTTTGTCGTCTTTAAAGCCTTCCAGAGACTGCAACGTGTACTCCTGATGTTGTAACTCCAGTTTCGTAGATTGTTTTGTTGTTTTCGTCTCCATTCTTAAGACCTACAAAATACGTTGACGTTTTAAATGAATTTTGATGCATGAATACTTTTGTCCATCTTTTCAAACAAACCAAATGTACATATTAAGTAAAAATAATGCGAAATAAATAAATTGATTGAATATTCGTATACAGGTAATAATGGAAAATAATTACTCCGAAAGATACGATGATACATTAAGCAACTTTTAAACAAGTCTTGGTCAAGTTCGATTAATTCATTGTCGGTGTGGAAAAACTTCATTTTCTTAAATTCTTCCCACGTTCCTGGGACAAAAGAACTCAAATGATCGCAATAAATCTCGTAATCAAAAGTATTAAAATAATACTGTTTTCGATAATAAAGTACAATTGATGATAAATCGTTGAGAAATTGTTTCTTGACCCAATCAAAGTTAAGCCATTTGGTGATTTTCACATCTTTGCACGAAAATGTAATACCAAACTGAAAAAATTGTCATCGTTCAAATGGGTAAGTGCGAAATACATTATGGACTCGTGCAATAATTAAACAACGTACAGATAATATTTACCTCAGAAGTTGATTCGAGAAATTGTTGACCTTTCAAGGTAATAATTAAATTTTGATAAACAATAAAATTATCGTCAGGCACGAGATTAATTAATGCAAATTTTTGAATCAATAGAACGATGATCAAGGTGTGCAATGTAGTTTCATCCCATGAACGGAATGATCCGAAAAACCATTGATCTGATAATTCGACTGTATGTTTTTTCGATACTCCCAGCAATAAATCTATTAAATTAGTTATACTACTAAATATATAAGTATCACTTTTACCACTTTTCTGAAAACGATTGACAGTCCATATAGACATAAGAATCTTCTTCAAGGAAAATGACATATCGACGACGAATGAATTTTTCATAACACGGCACACGTCACATACTCCACACGTTTCGACTACGTTTTCGTCGTTTAAGTATTTCAACATTAATACTTGTCTACATATCGACTGGTTTTCCATGTGCACCATCACTTCGAACAGTTCCTGTCGAAACATCTTTAATTCAGACAACAATTCTTTTCTAACTTTCTTGTTTGCTTTTGGTATTATTTCTTTATACAGTCTAGTTTTAGCGTCAAGGTGAATTTCATAGTCTTCCTTTCTGTAAAATACTACGCAATTTCCTAGGGAGCCATTCTTTCCTACTTTATTGGTTTCATCTATGTAAATATCCAAAGCTTGGGGTATTTGCAAGTGTACGGTGAAGTCAATATTTTTAACATCCAAATGTACAGGCGACCCAGAAAGGCATATAATCACCAACTGAACATACGGATGTAATCAAATTTGACTTGTACCTCCTCGAAAATTCAATTTTTCAAAATAATTTATTGTACGTCAAAAAGCTATTTACCCCGTCTTTATTTGCGTTGTTTATCATCGAATCCCTTGCAGAGTGTCCCCATTTATCCGTGTATATAATACTTGTAACGTTATTTTTTGTCAGCCTCTCAGCTAACGCTTTGCGATATTCGTCACAGAAACAATAGACTATTCCGCATTGCCGATAATAAGACATCTTTATAAACTCGACTAATCTCGAAATGGGTAATTCTTCGTTTACATACATCGTCTGGTATGATACGTTGGTCCTCGTACAGGGCTCGTTGAGTCTGCAACAAGTCGATCGTAATATAAATTATATAAATGACAACTTCAAGTTGAACAACTTACGTGTAAGGATGTTGGAGATGCAACGTAGATTTGACTATTGAGAACTTGCGTTGACTCAGAGGACCAGTGAAACACAAAAACGGTGTCTTTGGATAAGCTTTTCTCAAAGAACCTAACTCTGAATAATATCGTTTGAATGAATAAATCCAATTTGAACTAATACTAATTTCATCGACGACTACAGCTTGTAACATTTGTTTCTTATAAATGTGCTCCAATAGGACCTTTAGCTTAATACAATTCATAAAATAGTCGAAAGTGACGTATAAAAATTTGAGTCCTGAAGTTCTGATACATCGTAAATCTTCCAGAATTTGATTCTTATTGTCCAGGATGATTCTAAGATCTTTGGTTGATCCAATGTTGCTCAAGTATGCACATTTTATCTGTAAAACGATATAATGCAAATCATCCAAGTTACTTATCGGACGATACAAACAATGCCGATAGAGTGGACTGTATAAGTACTTTCAATGCTGACAGTTCTTGACATTTTCGTTGGACACGCGATAGCGAAATGCTGACAACAACGACAAGACCCTCCCTCATCACACCAGCCAATTGAAAGCATAACGACTTTTCAAAGCCACTCTCTTTACAGACAATCACATCTCTTTCGTTAAGAATTTCACGAATGATAGGCAGTTGGCCAGGTCGAAGAGTTTCGTAATGGAAGTACTTGTTTAAACTGCTTAATATATCATCCTCCCTCATAGTCACACTTAATTGAACCTAAAAACAATGCACCTATTGTTATTCTCCCTATCTACACAAAGCAAAGACGAGAAACTCGTCATGTATGTAATTGTTAGAAATCGCCACCTTTACCGTTAGTTTCTGTTACTACTCATCAACGTTCTCCATCATACAAGCTTGTGAATAATCGTCGACACATGTGTGTACCACCTCCCTTCCCTTCCTCACGATGTTTTCGCGTGCCTAAACGTTTGCGGCAATCTATAACTTTACCACACGCACTTGGCTTCATCTGGCATGATACGCTCATTAAGAAAGGAGCACATTGCGAGCTTGCGCGCGCGCCCTCACCGAAAGTCGTGGTGAACGCGCTCACAAACACGTATATATATATACGTGTTAATGGCCTTTGCGTGAGAGTGATATACGCTCGAGGTGCAATTGAGCAGTCGTGGATTTATCGTGTGCGATTGTTGAGATATATCGAGTTACTTAATAGCCCCCACGAGTTATCTTCACAGTTGCACTTTAACTTCTTTTTTTGCTTCGAGGTATGCTAACGGCCAACTATTACGACTTTAACCGTCAATCAAAATCTATCCACGAAGCGTAAAGCTCTGCTTTAAGATTGTCGTTCCAAAGTCAAAGAGAAACGACCTATCAATAGCACGTCAGGGACAGTAAGTAGTTAATGTCGAGCACGTCTCTCGATTAGCACATCGTTCGGTGCTGACCCTTCGTAAGCAAGGAAACCCGCACTTAATCCAACGGTCGAATACTGTTGTTCTTTTTCTCATCGAAGGTGGTGTGTAACTTTTCTCCCTCCCTTCTCTCATTACATCTCTCTCTCTCTCTCTCTCTTTCTCTCTCTTTGATAGTCGTCATAATAGCTTTTGTTTTCTGTTATTTGAAACTCAACGTAATTCGTTCGAGATAAATTGCGTTCGCTATCTTTTTCGCCTCCCCAAGAAAGGTTCACGCGTAAGAAAAGCGAAAAACCTCCCTAACGACGTCTCGCTCGATTTCCTCTTTTCTTGGGGTGTGTTTAGAGCGACGAAGCAGAACACACCTGCGCGGGGGCTGCTACTGCTAATTTTTGCAGTCAAACACCTGGCGCTTCGACGAGCAAATGACACGCGATTCTACGGTAAAGCGATAGTTAGAACTGATGGCTGTGAAATGGCTATCGGGTATTGACTTCTCAGGTACCTTCGCGATTACATTGTATACAGAAATTGATAAGAAAATTCACGCTTGATAGACATCCTCAACGTTAGTACGAAAATAAAAAATAACAAAACATAACATCGCCGAACGGAACGTTTAATAATTTTCTAAATCGTTGATAAAATATTTTGGACTTACATTGGAAATGAACGTTGTCGATGGATTTCGTTATGCGAATTCAATCGGCTTCGTTCGCAATCAACGTAACAATTTTTCAATCGTAACAATCAATCACCAATCTCTTTCTTTCTGCATTATCGCCAAACAATACTCACGATAAACTGCCTTTCTCTGTCGAACACGCTTTCCATAACAATTACCCGAGAAGAAAGGCGAGTCCATTGGGGTGGGATGAGTGTAACCTCCGCGAAAATCGCCACTTCCCCGAGAGAACACGAAACGAGTCGTAACTTGGAAAAGTAGCCTTGCCCCCCTCCCCCTCACCCCATCCCCACCCGCCCGTTCAATGGTCGAGCATTGTGGACTTGGCACGATTGATGTCTTGAGCTCCTAGCGAGAAATACCTTTTCGACGGTTTTTCTAAAGAACCAGTTTTTTTTCTTCGTGTGCTAACTCAATTAAGCTACCGTAGCTAGCAAAGAGGGTCAATTTTTCGAAAAGAAAGAGAACCAATTCTCCACGGTGATTAAAGATCTTGAAGAATTATTACTTTTGCTCGTGAGCTTTTATAAAATATAACGTTCGATTTTCCCGTTAAAAAAATAAGCAAGTTTCACGTGTATAAACATTAAATTATCATAATCAAAACGAATGAATCCAAGATGAAGTTAATTAAAATATCGCTGTCGAGAGAGAGAGAGAGAGAGAGGAAAAAATAACGACAAAAGAAAAGGCCATTCGTTAAAATAATTAATGAAGATAATTAATGAAGAGGCGCAGGTATAATCAGCATAATTAACCACGAGATAAAAAATGACGGATGGCCAGTTGCCCAGTAGGAGTAGTAAAGCTCAACGCTTTATCATCCGTTGGCGAGAGAACGAACGAACCCTTTTTCCGCGTGTCGCGTAATTAAGGAATCCGTGCCCATGCGCGCACTCGCAAGAGAAAGAGAGAGAGTTTAAGTCTATGACTTATTCGACTTTTATCTACGATTGCCAGAAGCCACTGAAACCTCAAGGATTTATGACGGGGAGCTTTCGTGCTTACGGCCACTGGACTTTGAACGAGAGCTTTGTCGCTTGAAATTCATTCGTTCCCTTTGTAAAACACTTCAAATTATGCAAGTTATCGAGGTTTTATGAAAGATCTTACCTTGCTTTAGCAAATGATGAAAGAGAATTCCTTTTTGTTTGTTTGTTTTTCAATTTCTCTGAAACAGAAAAGCAAAAAATATTTATTATGTATTTCCTTTAAAAACATACACCAACATACACTTTCAAAGCAATTCTCCAAACTATCAAAATTTGTCGTAATTGAGTATATCTTCTCGCCGGAATAAATTTATACTCCCGCCTTTTAGCAAAGTTACGCTACTGAGGGAGAGAGAGAGAGAGAGAGAGTGAACGTACGGCGAATTTTAAGCCTGTATTATTTAACACCTTTCTCTGTCTCTCTTTCTCTCTTCCGCGAGCGAGAATTCGAGTTCTTAAGTTTAAAGTTTTCCCGCGTGGAGCAGCCGGCTGTCTTCACCCTCTTCTCTCTCTCTCTCTCGTTTTAATTCCTCGTGCTTCTAGCGAGCTTTTCCACTCTCAATTATTCGCTTAAAAATGTACAGTGGATATACTAAATCGATTTACAAGTAGCAAAAAAGAGAACGAAGGAGAAAGAGATAATGAAATTCAACATCTCAATTTTCTTTGAAGCGAATTTTTTTTTTTTTTTTTTATTGCTTCGCTGGGTAAAACTTACAAATAGCTTTAATAGGTCGTTATGTTTTCAAAACGATAACTAATTGTAACGAAAAATACATTTTACGAACACTTATTTGTATTTTCCTTTCTTGAGTTTCGGCCCTCACGCACGAACTCAACATAAATATAAGTTGAAAAGTGGCGCAAAGAACCATTGGGCAGGAGTTGCACAAGTCTTGGTTGGTACGCTATACGGAGGGTGTGGAAAGATCTTTACGCTCAAGTTCCTTTTCTTTATACCGAGAGAAGCGTTAAACGGAAAGTGAATCGGATGACGAACTTACGCTACGCGAGTTCTTCTTCCCTCCTTCCAACTGCCTCTCTGTTCGCTACTGCTGCTGCTGTGAATAATAAATTTCGCCAGTTTTCAACGGCAACGATCGAACCTCGCAAATTAGCTCGCTCCATGGAGTTAGTTGGCAACTCCTAACAGCTCGATTCATTATTATTAGCAGCTATGAAAAGTTTATAGCAGCTGCGGTTTCGTCAACTTTCTTTTTTCTTTTATTTTTACGAGAATCGTTATGATTTCTTAATAGATGATTTCTTAACGTTACGTTCGCGTTAAAATTATCCGTACAAGTAAGTCGAGCGTTAAAAGTCGGTTGTACAAGAACAAGGGAACAACCGTTGGGATAGCAAAATGTATTTTGCATAATCGTCTCTCTCCCGACAAATTTATATTCCGCCCTTGTGTGTATTCAGCAGATTAAACACTCAAGAAGTGTTGCTATTTTAACTTTTTAATTTTTGCATGGAAATTATATGGAGAAGCGAGAGCACACGAAATACCGACCGCTTAACGAGAATCTAATTTTGAATATTTTACGAGTCCAGCAACGAGCGCTACGCTCGATAATGTACGAGTAGAATAATACAATCAGACCATCAAATGCTAAATCAACTGATTATATTATCGTTTTGCGTTCACTCTTTCATAGATATTGTTCATATTTTATTCCAATTACTTTCGTCGCTACAGGAATAAACGTAACAATAGTAAGGCTGTATTTTTAGTTATGCGCAGTGAATAAGCATCTCTTCAATAATTAATTTCACAATCAAAACAACAAATAAACGATATCAAATGGAAATGACGCAACGTGAAATTTTTTTAATTACAGACTGTGCCAACGAGCGGACCACAACGGCAAGCGAACGGTGGCGTAGGTATAGACACGACATCGGGCCACAACGGTTACCAGGTACCAACGTCTTCGAGTGGTCACAACAGTTCCCTCGGGTCGTTGCCCGTCCTCAACGGCATTGGTGGTCCGCAAACGTCGGGATACGAATCCAAATGACAGACTAAATAAGCAGACTGACATAACGAGCCAAAACAAAACGAGAGCAAAATAATTTTTTTTAGCGACGAATCGCGGTACTTTTCGAGAACGATCAACTGTTTTTTTTTTAATTTTTATCGTTAATTGAGATTTTTTGTTTTGTATTATACACGGCCGCGACGTATGTGTGTGTGCGTGTGTGAGCGTGTGTACTTTGTCATCAATGGCAGTGACTAGACTGCGTAGATTTGGGCATTATTAATCGCTGACAATCTCACGAGGAATCTCGAAAAGTACGAACAAAGGTGATTTTCTTTTTAAAAAGAAAACAAAAAATTCAGCGAAAAACGACTTAGAGAATAGATTGTAAAAGAGTAATTCTCGTCCGTTGAAGTAGACCGAGCAAACTTTATGCGCGTAAATCTCTCTGTAGATAGATACCCGAGTAGAAGTTTTGTCGTCGATCTAAAAAAAAGGGAAACTTTGGTGCTCTTTAGATAATTTTCAAATATCGTACTGAATACAAAGCAAATACATTTTTCTCTTTTAAATCGCGATATTTTGTATTTGTCTTGCAGAGTCTCCACGCGAAAATGTTTGAAAATTACTTGCGCCAAAAACGTATTATTTTCTCCAAAATAAAACGCGAGACTGAACTTTGTTACTAATGAGTATTTCGTTGCAACCTGTACTATATCAAAAGTCAAACGATAAACGTAGCCAAACGGAATAACGTTGCTCTAAAAAGAAGAAGAAAACGCAAGAACAAGCCTATATAGCTTTGGTTTAACTAAAAGATCGAATCAACGTATGTTGCTGCAGTGGGCAAACCCCCCCGTGGGGCTCATACGTCAGTAAAAAGAGTTCCGTGTAGGGTAGACTGAGCATTGTTTCAACTTCGAATCTCGGCGTCCGGAAAAAGGCCAGATTGATGTCGCGAACTTTTGTGCCGCTTTCTCGCGCGCGCTCTCTCTCTCTCTCTCTCTCTCTCTCTCTCTCTCGCCTTATTTGCGAGTCAGATAACGAGACTGAGTTATGCCCTAAAGTTTCGGCTTTCAGGGATGCTTTATTTCTCTGCGCGATCGGCCAGATTTGAATGCGTTTAGCGTATGGCTTTTTAAGCTTTTCCAGTAAGTTATACCTGTGATTATCTCGTACGTTTTTGGAAGAAACAATAAACAAAAATAGTTGAATTATTGATACGAATTTAAGCCAAATCGAATGATGATTGAATCCAAGTTTAAAAAATGGGTTTTCCGTTGTTTTTTTGATGAAATTGTATATTTAAGTAGAAACTTTACAAAGTAGAAAAATTAAATAAATATATCGCAAAATACCTTTACGTTGTTATATTACTTGTATCATAGTTATGTATATTCGCAGTTGAATTTTTCTATTCGGCATATAGCATTATTATCTGATAAATGTAAGACATTCACAATTTAAAAAATGGGTTTTGTGCTTCTTGACAGTACGACGACATTTGTAAACTGCTAAAATGCTTCCTCTATATTGCTGAACGAGTATACGCACGAACGTTCCTAATGTAATCGTACTTATAAAATTTTAATAATCCCCCAAATCATGTTCAAGTTCATCTACTCTATAGTGATCGATTCAACCAACAAGAAAATCAATAAAAGTACGTTCTACGGATTTGATTCCAACGATACACTGGATAATTTATAGTAAGATTAAAATATGTACCATACACACGTTTATTTTGTAATCGACCTATTATCGTTGAGCCAAGTGATTATAATCCATACGATGAAAAAATCATGCGTTGCAGTACGAATATATCAAAATGTTTTGATCATAGAAAATTATAAACTATCAAGTGTAAGAATTAAATTGTTTCGATGTTAACACGTAAAGAGACTTATTAATTCAACCTTATTACGCCATAATCCGTTTTGAACGACGTTTAGCGAGGAACATTCGAGCTCATCGATAGTTTCCCTGACTATAGCAATTCAATCACTCAATAATTCAGGAAAGAAAAAAAAGAAAACGCAAGAAAAGCAGCACATCGAACGGTCGTAAGATATTCCAGCAGCATTCGTAAATTTTCACCGACGTTCGCATATAGGAGAGACATAACACACCTTTCTCAGCGCGCGCCTACTTTGTAATATTTAAGGTCGCTACGTGATTGGGGAAAAGGGGCCTCAATAATTTACCAATCATATACGCGTGGCCCTTTTGTGTTTTACAAGCAACCTTGCTGGCACATGAATCGCATTGTGTATTCAAGGGAGAACGCGATACCCACCCAACTTGCCGTCGTCTTTTCCGCGTAGATAAAGCGTTGCATTATAGGCTCTGTTGTTCTCAGCTTTTCGCTGACTTTGAATTGGCTTCTCTCGAGATACTTTACTGTTTTAATGACGTCGCGTGCTTCCATACCAATACATCGACTTTTTTCTAGTCATTTAAACTTTTTTAAACATTGACCAAAACAGTTTATCGGAAGTGCATCAAAACGTTTTATTTTCCATCAATCAAACCTCAATCAAGGGAATATGGAACGTCGATCAAACGGCAACGAGTCTCAGAATCGTAAATCGCCATCGCAAAATCCTTTTTGTTTACCCGCTTTTTTTTAAATACTTCCCCGTTTCAAAAATCCAACCGACCGATTGTAACGCGATTAAATCGCCACTTGCGCTTGGCCGAGCAAAATGACACCGATGATTTAGCGGCGTGCAGCCTCTGAATAAAAAAAGAGCGAGTGACGGGTGGACGAGAAAAAAAAAACAAAACAGCCAAAAAAGGATGAAACGTACCGGAATAAAACGAAATAACGAGTAACAGCAGCAGCTTGCGGCAGTGTCGGAGTCATTCGGCCAAAAGTATCATTTGACGAGTAAATCAACTCGCTCGTATGGAAACCAGCCATTTTTCCAACCGTTTTTATTCAACGAAACGAAAAAATAAATACACGCATACACTCCATTGTCCATAATGATCGGCAATTAGCGGTCTCGCGGCTGGCCCTTCACTTCGATAAAACGTTATTTATGAGTCCGATTAAAGCTCGAGACACACCTTTCGAACTCAGACACACTCCTTTCGAACCAAGCTCTCTCGCGCGAGCTTTCACGTCTAATTATGCGCAACGAAAAATGGTATTGATCTTTTCGCTAGGTTAGATCGACGATGGTTTTTATTAATTAACAAAGGTTATTTATAGGAAAGAATGGCATTTGAAGCTTGGCTAAGCGAATAAATTCCGAGACAACGATAAACCTATTCGAAATGCTGAAAAAGAAAGTAATGAATCAAACTTAATACCCTCGAGATGAGCCCCATAAATATGGAAAAACTCCATTCAAACTCAAGATATCAGACGCATTAATGTTAATCCCTAAATGACACAAAACAAAAATACGAAGTAAAAAAAATCGCCCCTTGCCCTCTCCCCCTCTCTTTGTACATATGCACACAGACACACAAACACACGTGGAAAAGCGAAAGATATCTTTCTCTCCCACCGCGAGTTTAACATTCATTTCGCGCCTAATTCTCCTTATACGTATATCATCACGAGTCTCTCGTACGCTCCCTCTCTCGCGCCTTTCCACTGCAAAGAAAATATCACACCGAGGAGAATCGTCGTCACACTTGCCCATTAATTAAAAGCTCGAAAAATTGTTTTCGTTAAATTCATTTGCGGAAATATGCGCACCGACTGAAATAATACGATGTGAACGCGAAGGAAAGAGGGAGGAGAGTGGCCACTGACAAAAAGTTTTTTACGCTTCTTTTTTTATTTTTTTGTTCCTACGACTCTTGTGAAAATATTTCTATATATTACTTTTCTCTCATCCCTTACGTGGAGATATGCGTTTTAAGCGCTCGGACCCTCCATCTTTTTGCTCGTGCCCCTTTCCCTCTTTTTTTCTTTTTTTTCGCTACGCGAGAATTCTACGTTTGTATCTTTTTCTATCGCATTGCTTATTTTTGTTCGAAGGCCGGATTCTCTCTTTCTCTCTAGGGTTTTCTGTTGTTTTTTTATTTTTTAGTTTCCGCTGGACCGGAGGGAAGTAGTCGACAATTTTAATGTCTTTGTTTTTAAGGTGAGCAGAGAGAGAGAGACGGACGCGAGGAAACTGAAATATCGATCGAGCTAATTGTGGACAAAGACCAGTTTATTCGAAATCATGAAATTTTTCTCTCTTTTATTATTTAAATAGATTGATCCAAAAATACTGGCTGTATGAAATATCAACGAAGTAACCTAGACGCCTTGTCTAAGAAACAAGTATTTCGAATGTATAAATCTTTACGGCGATATTTCTAAACTTTTTATCTGTGCAAGTTACACAATCCAAGTTTTCATGCACCATAACGCGCTTTGTCCACTTCAGCTACGACAATCGCACAACAAAACAATTTCCTCTTATACCGTCGCGAGCCCTCGCGCGACTTTTACGCCCTCTTTCACCCTCTCTCTCTCTCTCGACTATTTTTTTTGCCTTGGCGACGCATGCAGCACTCGAAAGGAGCAAGAGTATAGTCGTCGTCGCAAAAGCTTACGAAGTGTGATTTAAGCGCGCGTAAAATGGCCCGTTAAAACAACAAAGCTTTTTTTAACGCCCGTCTTGATTACCTTCACTCGGTTTATTAAAAACCTCGCGATATTATATTTCCTACGAATCCAAGAAAGTCGACTGACTTTTTCTTTTTGTTTCTTGTGCCACGCGAGCGCGCGCTGGACGTTTACGGCTACTTGACGGTATAAGGCGGAGAAAAAAAACCGTCAAGTGAAACCCTTTTCACGGACTCGCTGCCCACCCCATGAAAAGTTTAACGACCGATTAAAAAGTGTTGGATAAGCTGGATTTTAGCGGTGTTATTTACGTCGGACTTCTGGAGCGATGTTTCTGTCAAATAATTTTCACTGCTTGGATAAAAAAAAAGAATTAAAACTATTACTTTGGAGCATTGGCGTCGAGAAAAACGTAATAATAATCGGTGCAAAATAGTCTTTGAAAAAAAGGTATAGCGACACGAAGTTGAAGTTGCCATTGAAATGTCGTTGTCTCTGTCGTTGTAAATTATAAATTCACAAAGAACGGAATTTATACGCTGTCCTCGAGGATATAAAAAGCTTTGATAATTAAATAACGAGGCGGTAAAGAAAGGAAAAGAATGGCACGGTACTTTTACGAGTGGAACAGACGGTCGTCAGTAGCGGCACGTTGCTTTCATAAACTGTATAATCGAATGAGCCGTTACGCTGCTGATTTTTACGTAACGCAAATGTATTTAACTTTCCGTCGCAGTGACCAACGAAAATTTTATTGGCTGCGAAAGATCAAAGAGTGGGGAGACAAAACGTTCGCAAAAATCAAATTATTGTAACAACAACAATGATAATAAAGAAACGGTCGAACGCGTGAAAGTGTCGTAGACACATCAACGTTACAAATGGAAATGTGCGCGACTGTGAGAAATTTGCCGAACAAAGGGAAAAAGCAAAAGTAGTCTAATATAGCGAGTACGCTACCGTCAAAAAATTCGATATCGCACATGTCCTTTTGACTGGTCACTTCCCTTTCAATGCACATCCCCGAGACTTTGAAGGAAAAATGTCATAATACACGATATTACACGACAGCAACAGAAGCAGAGTGGCCTTCGCATCCCTGAACACAAGACACACGCGCACGCTCACTCGTACGCCTCTCTGTCTTGCAGGTAGTCAAAGCATTCGAGTTATCTTTTCATTTCGCTTTGTACGACGCAACGGCGCAACGACCAACGATCAGTTCCATTTGCTTGAAAAGTTTCGTACTAAAAATCCCTGTGCATTACGCATTACCTACAAATACGTGAAATATCAGCCACGGACGTTGAGTAGGCGACGATTTCCTTCGTTTATAAAGATACAACGCGACTATAGCAAGAACTTGAAAGTCGAACAAGAGTAAACGAGTTCGCTCTTCTGCGAGGCTTCAGAAATTAAACGGAAAAGTAGTAGAAGCCGTTGAAAAGAGACGTGAGAAAAGAGAAAAAAGATTTCTCAATGCACCGATATACCGACGGTTAATTTGAACTGAGACGAAAAAAACCGTACAAAGTCAATAAATCAAAATCCATCGTTGTTTCATTTTTCGTCGATCGTCTGAGAATCTGTCAATGGACAAGTAAAATAAACGAGAAAAAGATTATACGCTCACGCTTAAATCAATGCAAGAAAGTGTACAAAAAACGGCAACAATCGAGCGAGAACGTCGATGGCCAATTTTCGGAGGACACAAAACAATCTTCGACGAGCGCACAATAATAAGCTGCCGTACCTTGTGAATGAATTGAGCAATCTTGGCGAGTCTTTGTTTTCCGAGGGGCGCCACTTGTAAATATAATTACATAGACTCCCCTCCCCCTTCCCGTTCAGTGCTAATTCGATTCAGCGTTTGTTTCTCTCTCTCTCTCTCTCATTGTCTTCTATCTCTTCATTCAAATCACCCTGGCGACGAGATGCAACAGCAGCAGCCTCCCCTTTTCTTCCGTGTTTCTACCTTTCTCTTGCTTCTCTATTTTCTCCCTCATTGTTGCGGTTTTATTGAATCCCGTGCCTATTGTTTCTCTCTATTTTTCTCTCTCTTCGGAGGTAGCGCCACGTGTAAGTACCGCAAACTTCTGTTGTCAGAAGAGTATTGCCAAGACTGTACGCAAATTGTGCATCACACGGTCCTCTTTTATTCGTGGCGACTGTCGGTGCTTTTCACTTTTCCACCTCGCTGAGTACTTGTTCTCTCTTATCTCTCTATGTCGTCGTCGTCGTCGTCGTCGTTGTCGTCGCCGCTTGCGTCACGTCAAACGTTAACCAAGTCACCGAATCACAATCGACTCTGTCAGTCGACGCGGGATTCGTATTTTGTTCTATCTCCCGAGGTAATTGCGAACTGATTGAATAAATTTGTTTGTTTTTTTCTGTCGGCTACTCGAAATAATCGGTGTACAAAAATACAAATGATAGTATCTCGGGTACAAAATAGAACGTTACGGAATCGAATCGAAACTGAAATGAGCGCGTGAAAGTATAATTAATCATATTATTTTGCAAAGCCAAGCGAAAATAACGCTGAATCGCCGTAATGAAATTAAGGATAATCGCGATAGACAAAAAAAAGAACCCAGGCGCTAAGCGATTTTCACGATGAAAAAGATCAAGTTATACATATATATATATAAAGACGAGAACGGCATGGTTTGGGGGGAAAGAGGGAAATTTCGGAAGCTACCGCGAACCATTAATAATTCGAAATTAAATATCTTTCGTTTAGGCTTTAATTAAAATGTTTACAATGCCTTTTCCCTTGACTCCCTTCTGTCCAGGCTACCAACACTTGACGCTTTTAGCCCCTTCTCTATACCGCGGATATTTTATTCTATGAATTCATTATGAGCCTGAGAATCCATTTATCAACGTGATGCCCATTCATAGCCGCTATATTGATTTCCTACTTTCACTTGCAAGGTTTTAAAACGACAACACAATGCGCAATATTATTCCGTACTATTTCAATTGCGTTCGTAACAAAAGCAATTGTTCGGTAGATAAAGCAACAAGAGCTTTTCAATTTTGTTTAGATAAACAAGTGAAAAAGAATACGAATAAAAATACAAATAAAAAGAAACGGCAGGCAAATGTAGAGAGAAAGAGAGAGCGAGAGAGAGCGAGAGAGAGGGAGAGAGAGAAAGAGAAAGATCCGAGATAAAAACATCAAGTTTGTGACAAAGAGCAAGATAACGGAAGAAGAGAGAAACACCACGAGAAAGGGTAAAATTAAAGGGTTGAGGCAGAAAATGGAGTAGAATTATTACATCTTTTGTTTCAAGGTTCAAACAGCCCCATTTGCGGAATTGCGAATCGCGCTTTCCATACCGACAATTGAGGCTTTTCTTCGATGCACGGAACGCGGAGTGAGTGCCGAAGCTTTTGTTAGATTTTGACTAATGCAGCCTTCGGGTAATTTTACGTCCAATCCATAGCCATGAGTTTCGGTGAGAATTGTCGAAAAAAAAAAAAAAACGATATTCCAAACAACTTATTTGCAGAATTTCAAGTTAGAAATGAAGAAAATACCCATTGCGCTGATATCTCAATTAAAAGAGAACATTGAAGGTAATAACAGCAAAGAGTTGCTCCGCAAAGAGAGAAATAGGAGGATGAGAAGAAGAAGAAGAAGAAGCCAGTTGCAATTCTTATTGGAGGAATTCGTAGAGCGGCAGTGGCAAGAAGGGGTTGTTACACATCGCGAGACCGAGAGAACAAACGCAAACCCTTCCGGCAAGTTTAATTCTTGTGGGTCCAATCGTTCGGCTAACTTTATCGCGAGGAATTGCGCTTGCCGTTACAGCATCGTTACCGTAAGAACTTACGCCAAGAAGGAGAGGCTAAAGCAGCATTGTTACGGCCTAATACTTCCCCCTCTACCCTCTTTCTCACTCTACAGCGTCTCTTGCCCACGACCAAACTTGCTTTAACTTTCAGTTTTACGCGCCGATTCGGATTAAGAATTTACGGTTACGGTCGACGACGAAGACGACGACGACGACGCCATGGCGCGAGCGCGTGTAATTCGATGAACTGGATGAACACCGAGCAAAAACTTGTTCGTTCTTCGACCGTAGTATGAAGTCTATCTGGTAAAACGACACGGTAATAAGCAATTATCAATTTCGCTTGCGTCGAGAACGTATCAATCGTGAAAATAATTTCGATATTTCACTGTCTACGATTTTAGTTTTCTTACGAGTCAACGATTTTCCTTGAGATTCCTCATAATAAACGATTCGTCAGAAAGCTATATGATTCGTCCGTAACGAGTACTTACTTACGCCTCGTTTACAGTAGGAAAAACGTTTCTCTTTACAACCATTATATCTTACATATACACGTATACGAGGAAAAATTAAAAGTGGGTAACTCTTTGATAATTACAACTACCCAACGCATAATCGGGCCACGAGCACAAGACAAGACACGACGTCCCGTGGGAGTCGTTAAGTTAGTCTGTGAATAATGAAACGACGAAAAGTTTGAAACCAACTCCAATCTGTGATAGCTACTCCGTTATTTTTGCAATACCGTCAACCCTCGCCGATAATTATCTTTTTTATGATATTTTTAATACATACAGAATTCAATAATCAACATTGGGATCCCTTTCAACGTCCACTGTCTTCGATTGAATATCGTTAAAATTATTATAAATCGCTTCGGTAGCGAACGTAGATGAAAAACAAATCGCCGACAATTATAATTGTCAAGTCAAACTTGTTTTGCTTCCTCCCCAAAGGCAAGCTCGTCTTCGGAAAAAAACTATGGAAACAGAAAAAGACGATAAATGCAGAACAGAGCGAAAGATTGCATTTTGAAAAGGAGGCTAGTAGAAAGCAGCAACAGCAGTGAGAACGCAAAAAGACTGGGGAGTAGCCTAATGGGAGCTGCAACTTAAATATGTAAGACGAGAAAGAAAGAGAAAGAGACGATGGTCCCTTGGCCAAAGGCTAGCGAGTAACAATAAACTAACATTAGGACAGCCCTCTAGAGACAATGGGCCACGAGACGCGTGGCGCGCTAACGATCCACTTGCCTCGCACACTCTTCTAAGACACTTTCAAGCTTTGCTCACACTTTTTTTTTATCTTTCTCTTATAAATGTCCGTTCTTTTTTTATCTTTGTTCTGATATTCAATTTAATAAACTACACGTAATTTCATTATCGTATATTACCGACATAATATGTAAGATTAAACAAGATTATTGATACCTCGCCATTAATAAGTTTACTACAATCGTATCCGAGATTCCTGGATCATTTGGTCTCTTTTACAACGCGCCAAATGCTTAAGGTTTTCTTGCGCATGCGCACGTCATCGCATACAAATTGTTGTCTTATCTTTCCACGTTGGGTAAACAAAAACGTACAGGTATCGCTTTATAATATTATTGGTTAAACATTTTTATCGCTCGTACTACGAAGAGCAACATAACTATTTGCATATTTTCAATATACGTAGGAAATTAAGTTGATTACACAAAATATACACAAAATTCAAAATTCAATTGAATAAAATTTAAACATTACACAACTACTAATAAATTCGTATGCAATGGAAATTCACTTGAACTAGGTTCTGAGGAATTGAGTGGTCACAAATCTTCAGTAGTATAGTGGTCAGTATCCCCGCCTGTCACGCGGGAGACCGGGGTTCGATTCCCCGCTGGAGAGATTTCTTTTTTATTTGTTTTTTTTTTCATTTTTTTTATTATAAAAAAAAAACGTAGTTTGCAAAATTTGCAATAATATTTTTATCACAATCACCTCCACAGATATTTACTTACTCCAAATTGAATTATATAAATATATGAAAAATAATTCTTCAAATAACGCGAGTTTCCGTATAATTAAAAAAAGTCTGAAAAATACCAAGTAAATATTGATAAATTAAAGAAGTCTAGCAGCTTTACGGAAAAAAATAATTCTTGGTTCATGTACTACCGTAAAAGTATCGTTAGCCTTTCCCCTTTCGGTACTTGCTCAATCTTTAAAAAGTTTTCTTAGCCTTACCACCACCACCCTTTCTAACGTCGTTCTCGGTCGTTTAATTTTTGTCCTTCACGGTTGTCTTTACACCTCGTGGGAACTCGGCGATAATACGAGAGTTCGTTTCAAGTTGCTTAACTTGTTGTTTATTTTTGTTTGTTTTCTCGCAGTAAAAGAAAAGAAAAAAAAGAAAAAGAAATTGCATGGATGGATACAATTAAAAATCTACGTTATGTCATACCACGAAGATAAAAAGCTTTAGTTACGTCTCTGATATCTTTACGATTCGAGATGTACATTATACATAATTCATGAGCGTTCTCTCAAAGGGTGCATATTAAAATCGGTGGTCCATTATAAAAATTTGTTTTAATTCAAAAGTTGGCATTTCCTCGGATGTAATCATTTGAGTACGCGACGAATTGCGTCGGTATAGCGCCATTTTATTCGACGATAAATCTATAACTATCTGTAAATAAAAGTGCAAATACGTGAGCGAGAAATTTGTCAAAGATGCAAGTTGTTTTAGCGTTACGTACGCGCTATAAAATATGCGTAAACACAAGTTGTGCAAGCGATGATAATCTATTCCCTTTACCACCAACAGCCGCGGTAACAGAAGCGTAACGTACGCGCACTACAAACAAGTAGCTGAGCCTATAGGCCAACCAAATACTTGTGCCATCTGAAAACTTAATAACGAAACATTGTAAATAAAAATTGTTTTTAACTTCATATGCCATTACTATTAAATTGTGCTATTCTCCAAATCAGCAAATAAACTGTCAGCAATCGTACATAATCGTTTTTAATTACAGCTAATTTCTAATATTAGCGTGTAAATACTAAATTCCAATATTGTCCGATTTGGAAAATTGATTCTCAACGTTGCTAATCGTTGCAGCTAACTAATATTAAACTAAAATGTAGTTTGCATTTAAACTAATAACTTTCATCGAAATCTTATCTGTAAAATAGAAACTTTTAATGAAATGATATTGAAATCTATAAAATTCAATCTATTATCTGTACATACAAACAAGCAAGCTCTGTTTATGTTATACCAATAGGTAATTGCCTGTTGTATTATACTGTAGCCAACATCGATAACGTGGATTTCTGACTTTTCGCAGGTCGAATATTATCTTGCCGTTTAAGATTGTTGCTAGCAAATGGTACAGACCCTCGTGCTAAAGCTCTACGTAATATTTTTACGTACAGGTGGCAACAAAATCTCGTAAAATGTTTAAATTTGATCGTTCAATCAATTTTAGTAATAGTGAAAATGAACAAGAAAAAACAGTGATGTTGAAAAATCCAACAAGATATTTTACGACGTAATTCCAATATTAGAAATTAGATATCTGTATTTAATGGATGCTGTTTTGAGAAGCACAAAGTGGTAACGCAGATTGTTTTCCAATAAAAAGAAAATGTGCTCAATGAAATACGATATCAAATAAAAATCAAGCCTTTCTAGTTGTCGAAAAAATGCGATGGGTATTAATACGTTAATTAGACTAAATGATACATTTCGATTACTCGTCTAAATGCATGGGGTAATTTTAAATAACCATCGAAATAAACCATTACTTCAATTATTTCACGTATTACTTGAAAAGCACTAAAAATTATTGTTAAAAATTCGTCCCACAGCTTTTTCGAAACAAACAATTTCGTCAAATTAACATTTATAGAAGTAAAATTAATGGATTACAATGCACGAAAAAAATGTACGATAATTAGCGAATTTGAAAAATGCTTCAAATTTGTTTTCACTTACCTGAGACGCTATACTCTTCGTCCTTTTTTACTCAAATTCTCAATATCTTATTGAATCCCCAAGATCAATATCTTATTGTCAAACTGCAACAAGAAAAGATTTTACGTTACAGCCTTGCAATAAATTGATCGGCTTCGATTGCATGTTTGGTAAACAGAACTTTCGACACCGTCCTTTGTTCGTGTCGACCGACGATTCTCAGAAACGCTAGTTACTCGTCCGCGTGAAACCCGAGAGGCATAAAAGTTTAACGATATTGTAAGGGAATAACTAAAATTTAAGTACAATTGCGATAAAACTCAATGATGTGTAAAAGTCACAAAGAAAACTCGCGAAACTGACAAGCGGTTTGTTAATAAATGTTCAAACGCACAAGTAGTTGTGTAATTTTGTCATTTTTGTAAACTCAATCGTACTTTAAACGCACCTGCACTAGGTCTTGCTGCATATATAATCAGCCACGCGTAATAAGAAAATAGACACAATAAAAGAAGAGCACAAATTGTAAACGAAGCTTTTCACCGTGAGCGATCGCTCGCTGTGGAAGCTAGAACGCGTTCAAGTATGCACACGCTTCGCGCTACGCACGGGAGCAAGTAAATTGACGCGCGTGCGCAGTGTATGTTTAGTTACTTCGCGTTGGCAAACATGCGCGCATTTTTCAAATTTCTTTTTGCAAACATTGAATTTTTTCTATTTCTCGCCTCTCTTAAGTTAATATATTTGCAAAGTAAAGTAAGCAGTTGGAGCGTGCTTACTTGCGACCTAATCAGATTTCGCTTGATACACATAAATGTAACCGTTGTATTTCTACCTTGTACAACGTCTAACTTCACGAGAAATTTCTTTATTTTACAACCAACAATATACTCGTTGTTCGTTTCCGAAGACAATAAATAAAAATACATAGGTAAGTGAGATTATGAGATTCAATACAATTTCATTTATTTAACGTTACAATTGGAAAATAAACAGATCGATAGCTGTGCGACAGAGAGCGTACAATGTATTTCGAGACACGGTGCTTCCATTGGAAAAAAATTGAAAGAAAATTATTTAGAAGCGAGATTCAGTTGTAGTATTTAGAAATGCATATTATAGATGCTAATTAGCAACGAGTAAGACATCTTCGGATCTTCACTTGCAGTGGCATGGATCGCACTTGCACTGTGCTCCAGATTTGCAGCCGCATTTATCTGAGAAAATACGCAAAACATTTCGTTATTACTCGTTACGCACGAACAAAGGTACGTTCAACTTTTAGAAAATTATTTCATTACAAGTACACTTAATAGGATTTAAAAGGCGTTTCGAGAAATCCCCTAATCAATGCTCCAACAAACTCCGTAAAAATTTCTCTACGAAATCACTGAAACGCGAGCTAATTTATACGTTTTCTATTTGTTCGTATTTTTTGCAATTACCAC
This sequence comes from Chouioia cunea, assembly GCA_030064505.1. Lineage (NCBI taxonomy): Eukaryota > Metazoa > Arthropoda > Insecta > Hymenoptera > Eulophidae > Chouioia > Chouioia cunea. The sequence continues at coordinate 3,450,059 of JAOPFQ010000004.1, read as the reverse complement.
GAGAAAGGGAAAGGCGCGTTCGTTTGGTGGAATAGCTAACGATCGACAACTCGCGCAGATGTAGTCGCATGCAGTCACGAGCGCAATTTTACAATAGGCTTGCTAGGCCGTTGACCACCGAGACAAAAGGAAGGATAAGTCAGTCTCGTGCTTCGCGCAATGCACTACTTCCGGCTTAGCTTGGATCAACGTCTTTTGAATATCTATTGGATGGCTTTCATCCATCGACTAGGTACTTGTAACGCCTTCATTTTTTTTTATCGATAATTATTTTACCTCCACAGCTGCCTCCCGAGCTACACTTGCAATTGTCGCCGCACTTGCAGTCCTGACATTTGTCTGTAAAAGTTAAGAGCAAAGTTTGTATCAATGGCATTCTTAACGATCCAGTCTCGATAATATTTCAGCGAGACTTTATTGCAGCTGAAAATAGAAACGTCTTCCCCGGCTTATTGGGCATAATCGAGCAACGTTACGCAATAAAAACTCAATTATTTCAATTTAAATCCAAGGAGACGACCGTTTGCTCGACGTACACGCGGTAAAACGGTAAACTCAAGACGTTCCCACGTGAAAATAACCTTAATAATCTTCCTGTACAATTTACCACTTGCGCGTAACGTATCTCATAACGACGCATCCGCAAACGTCAAAATGGAGAAAAAAAACCAATGAACAAATATCAATTTTAAAAATACGGACAATTATCGCGAATAGTGGAACGCGAACCGAAGAGATGATTTCGAGGAAAAAACCCACGACAAGCTCTCTTGTTTCCTCACTTGGCAAGTACAACATTCCCGATGGTGCTTTTATTTCTTCCAGTCTTTAATTCAAGACCTCTTCCGAGTACATCAGGCGACTCGTTGTTGTCAACCTTGAAGGTCGGTTTGATATCGAATGTTTTTTTTTGTTTTTTTTTTTTATTGAACGTCTGGTACGTGAACTTTTGATTAGCCAAGTGCAACGACATTCGTGAGAAAGACTTTTCAATTGTTTATATAGTTGTATTGTACGACAAATCAGATGAGAAAGAAACTTCACAATTTTGACGATTGTTCGAGAGCATAAAGAACGACGTCAATACGTAGATATCACGAGCTTGCAATTTTAACGTTTCAATTGAACATTTATCGTATTGTCGATGAATCATACGACGGTACTACTATGGTACTAATTTTTTCGTATACTTGGCTAGATTATCGTCCTATTTCCATTGCGATCCAATGTAAATACCAAGACGTGCATCGTATCGACCCGGAAAATTCCAAAGACGTAATAATCAGGATGAATCCGTATGTCGCGCAAACTTCCGTTTACAAGCCAGGCTTATCGGTTGAGACAATGCGATAACCCAATCAACGAAATATTACACGCACGTTAACTATATCCATCGACGTATAACGAAAGAAAAATCCATCGTCGTTCAAGCACCCTCCCCGACTATTCATCGATCAATATTCTACGTACCTATATATATATATATATATATACATATATTACATTTTCAATTATATTTATACTCACCAGTACACTTGTCGCAATCTGGTTTTGGCATCTTGATCGTTGGTTAATTGAACGATTTGATGAATAGATTATACGATTCGATGTTACTTCCACGACAGCCGACGGCGAACTCGACTTTACGGAGCGGACGCTCGACAATTTATCGATTGTCCCCACCTTCGACGACCTACGGATTTCTCTTTAGCCGGCCTCGTCGTTGTACTTTTTTGTTTCTTTTTTTTAATTTTTTTTTACAACGCTGTTGTCTAAAGGACACAAGATCAATCTTTTGGCAATGTTTTTTATGATTTGGATTAAAGACATAACGTTATTAGATTATAAATGAGTGTATTTTTAAGAACAATCGTTTGACTGTAAACTCACGTGGAGTTTGTATTTAAAACACTCGTGTACGTGTACGATAAGTTACCAAGATATTTAAGGAAAAATTGTTAAAAATCAGGACTGTGGTGAGGAACGAAAGCGTCGCAAGGCTAGCAAAGCAACGAGAGCGTGGAATTTGGAACGCGTACAGTGCTATAGAGCACGATTTCAGTAAAAAAAAAACAAAAAAAAAACAAAGAGTAGACACTTTTTCCGTGCAGGCGTATTGTCTTTCATTCGTCTCGTGGTCTCGTGGTTTCTGAATTTTTAACGTATTGCAGAATAGTTTAGACAAACGACGTTAACATTGTTATAAATCATTTAATTGATGAAAATACAAGGTATATCAATGAATCAAAGCCAAGGTAATTGTATTTTCGTTTGACAATTTATTAAAATAGTTAGAAAAGATACATTCGATCACCTCCACCAAATAAAATCAAAGTACATAAAAAATATTCAACAAAACGGTATCATCCCAGCAAATAAATGGAATGTGTAACGATATAATTGATTGTAATATTCATGAACAACTTAACATCCACAGTTTGATTTGGAAGCTTCATCGGATTTCTCGACACTTTGGTCTCTTGAGCAATCGGAGCAACACTTACAGTCCCCTTCGCATTTGCATACCTTCGATTTATCTAAACGATAATTGTACATAAATTAGTATTTATCGTGAAAAAATGTGTCGTTGATGTTTTTGTTCGATTAGACAACTTCATACCTCCGCAAGCAACGCAACATTTGCATCCTCCATTCAATTCGCTCAAGTCGATCATCACGCAGCAGCCCTTGGATTTCGATGGTTCGCAATAGTATTTCACGACGGTACCAGCTTTATTAGCCTTCACCTTTACGCAACATTGATAATTCTTGCAATCGGCATCGAGCTGATCCTTTGAGCATCCAGAGCAACATTGACAAGCATCCTCGCACGTGCAACCCGTTGATTTGTCTGAAAATCAATGGGGATTCGGAGAAAATGTTTCGTAATGAATAAATTAAAATTTGACACGATAGTTGACGTTACGGTTATTACCTCCACAAGCTGCACAACACTTGCAGCTTCCCACTTTTTGACTATCACAGCAAGAGCAACATTTGCAATCGTTTTTACATTTGCATTCCTTCGACTCGTCTAGAGCGATAGAAAAAAAAAAAAGAACGAACGCGTATTTGATATTTTCCAAGAAAGATGAAACGTTTGAGTAGAATTAGAAATCAATACCTCCGCATGCTTCGCAACACTTGCAATCTTTATCGTCTTTCTTACAACAGCAACCATCCTTCTTTGCCTCGGGCTGACAAGAAATGCAGCACTTGCATTCACCTTTGCATTTGCATTCTTGAGCCTCGTCTGAAGAAACAAACATTGCAAAATTGCACAAACGGACAAACGAACATATTTGTTAGACGACAAACGCCAGATGGACAAACTTACCTCCGCACGCAGAACAGCACCCGCAATCGCCAGCTGTCTTGTTGCAAGCGCAAGCTTGCTTCTTCCCCTTCGACGACACACGGTCGCAAACTACAGTTGCGTCTCCGCGAGTGCCGGTACAGCAGCAGCAACACTTGCATCCACCTTCGCATTTGCACGCTTTGTTCTTGTCTACCAAATCAAAAGTACGCAATCGAGTGAATTAAAACCGACAGATCGAGGGAAATTAGTTAAACGACGAATAATAAAATACCTGCACACGCGTCGCAGCAGTTGCAATCTTGCTGTCCGTCCTTTCCAACGCAGCAACACGCCTTTTTCCCCGCGGGTGTCGAGCAGCACGCCTTGGCTACATCAAAAAGATTTACGTTAGTTGTTTGCAAGTTATCGACGCTAAACGAGCGGTAACAATCTCGATCGAGTTATCGCCTACCATCAGCTGTCGCGTAACACTTGCAACGAGCGCCATTTTTAGGTACTTTCACGACGACGCAGCAAGTGTTAACCTTGGATGCTGCAGCTTGGCCGCTAGGATAATAACACTTGATGATCTTGGTGTCATCCTTATCGGTGATTACCTTGACGCACGTATCGTCGGTCTTGTCGTCGACGCTCTTCGAGCAGTTCGAGCAACACTCGCATTTACCACTGCACTTGCAGTCGGTGTTGGCTGGAACGTTCATATTTGATTATCGACCGTTGTCCGTAAATACAACGTTTGCTTTCAATGTTGTCGAGGTATTTTAGAAATGGTTACTTCTCCGATTACTCGACAATTGAAATTGCACAAACCACACCGCGTGGTCGAATAAAATACTTACTTCCGCAAGCGTCGCAACATTTGCAGGAATCCTTGCAGTTGCAAGCGTTATCGCTAGCCACCCTCGGCTTGGGGCAACAACAGCAGCATTTGCAATTTTCGCCACATTTGCAAACTCCCGACTTGTCTGTTGGAGCGCGAGTGATCGACCGTTATTTTCATCGCAAATACAAACAGATAAGGAGAATAATTAAACGTCCAAATACTCACCACCGCAAGCGTCGCAACACTCGCATTGCTCGCAACAAGTACAGCTTTTGCCTCCTTTGGCCTTGTTCTTCGCGCAGCATTTGGCATCGGTTGTTTGGCCTGCAACGTCAAAATATGCCGTATTACGTGAAATTCCACTCGTTTCGGTTGCTACAACGACTTACGCGGATGAAAGCCAACGTGCATTACGACTATTCGTAAGTAACTTACCAACGCAACAATCGCAGCACTCGCATTTATCGCCGCACTTGCAATTGCCAGTACCGCAATCAACGCAGCACTTGCACTCGGTACAATTGCCTGAAACAAGAGAAAAATCGATTGTTGTTGTTTCGAGTCAAAGCCTAGGCCGATGGGTACCACGAAATAACAATCGAACGGGATAAGTGGGCGGACACGGGCAGATATTTTCATAGATCGTACAACTGATAATGCTCTGTGTAGCGCAAATAATTGATTGGTTATTGGAATTATTTTGGATTATTTCCAGCGAAGCAACGCACTGTTACGATCTCGAAAAACAACGAGCCTCACCTTTCAGATTAATCGCGATAGTGTCCACCTATGCGGTCTTATCTTGGCGACGTGTTGTTCGTATTATTTTCAACGATATTTCGATATTTGCTCGATCAAATAGATTATCGTTGAACGGTTGGAACGGTTGGATCGAATACTCGAAACGCGTTGTTTAAACAACGGACGCTTCCGTCTTGCGTCTATATTTATCGTAAATACGATAAAAAAACAAGTGTCTTATGCTTGACGGACAACATCCAACGTCAAATTTTCGTTAAAATATCGTTATTTTCACGCCAAAAAATGTTTCGTTCGAGCTTGAGTCTCTTCAAAAAAGTATCTACTATTATACGCAATACTTCTTGATGCATTTTCGATAGTACCTTGATAAAGCGTCGCTTTGCCAGCGCCACAAATTCAAACGTTCGAAATGCGCGTAAAACCAACGCAACGATTTGATAGCTTTACTGCTTCGGTAATCGACAACGTTCCAGCAGTTTTAAATAAACAAAAATAGTACAAATCGTGAACATTGTTTAAACGTGTTCCAGTTTGGAATAAATCCAAATATAATATACGTTGTCGTAAAATATTCGTAAAAATTGACGCAAGATCGTGCAACGATTAACGAACGTGCAACAGCAACGCGATATCCTCATAATTAGCAATCGTAATAATAATTAAACAAATAGGCAACTCACATTCTTTCTTGCTGTCCATCTTCCTGGCTTGGTGGGTAAGTTAGATTCCAACGTGTTCTTCGGGGTTTATCCAGAGTTGAACTTGCCGGGAACGAGCCGCGCATTTGAATTTATCCTCGGCGTGATACGGCTCAGCGTGTGCACAGACGAGTGCCATGTGCAGAGTCGCTACGTGCCGTGTGCAAAGGTGCTGTTCTCGTCAGTTCGGTATCAAGCGATTTGTTCCCCCTTGCGCTTTCGATTTATCGTAAATTTTTAGTCGACGTCCCTTCTATTGTTCGCAATGATTTTTCGCGATGATTTTTTTGAACGTTAATTTTCGTCGATTTTCGCGTAATTAACATTACGCACGAGTGCGATGATGCAGCGAATATCAACGGTGACGATTCGTTAGGAAGAGTCCGGGTGATATGGATCATTGATACGAGTCTGAGAATGCTTCCAGTGATTCATCGTTATGCGCGTACTTTCCTGCCCTTTCTAGAAATTGTTTTGCGTCATTCTAGGTATTGCGCAAATGTAAACTATTGTTGCTGTACTCAAAATTTGCCGACTTTTCTTTTGACGTGTATTCAAACCATTTTAAGAAAAACCACGAAGGATTTTTATGCGTTGATTAAACGAGAGTCCAGTTTTATGTCCAATATTATAATTTATTACAATTTTACAGTAAAATTATAAAATGGTTAGTGTATCGCTACGCTTAAAACAGTTGCGTAATTACCAATTGATATATCTATACACAAAAATTTCGCTTGTATAAAATGTGTTAAATACAACTTAGAAGTCTATTCGCAAAATCATTTGATCAAAAGCTTATCTGTCGTGTATAGACGTTAGTTATTCTAAAAAATTATTCTTTCACCGCTTTATTACGTTGAACAAATTAATTAAAAAATCCCTACTATATATCTGATCTTATTCTACAACTCTTTTTCGCAAAGGCGTCGTTTTCTCAGCGACTTTCTGAACACGAATCGACATTTCAGGATCGGTGTAATTCGTTTTTGAACGGGGCTCAATCATTCGGCCTGTAATGACAATATAGCTTATAAGTTATTTGTTATTCAAACGGTAGCTTTGAAAAAACGACAACACTTACCCTCGTGACGAATAACAATTGTATTCTCGATAGGTTCCAGTAATTTCTTTGTTCTCGAGTTTGGCGTTATTGAACTTGGTGAATAGTTCGATTTGTTGTCAATCTGTGAACAATAATGGCAGACTGTGTTGTAATCGTACAAAGTAACGTTATTATTTAAAAGATCATACGTCTCTTACCAAACAAACTTTCTTGGCTGACTGATATCGGACCGTTGGCAGAACGATCTTCTCGCTGCAACTAATCGTTGGCGACTAAACACGAAATAACATTCTTTAAAATACATATTAAGAAAACGCACAACAATTACGTTTCAAAACGAAAATTAAAAATAACCTGGTTCTCTTTGGACGCCAGCCTAATTTTGAGCTGAGGAGTCTTTCCGTTTTCCCCATACGATATAGGCGTCAGTAGCCGATCGTTAGTCTTTGCGTGTATATTTTTAATTAAATCGTTATCCACGCTGTTTATGTATAGACCTATCGGCGATTTAACATCGTGGTTGAACGTATGGGACGGGAGAGGACTCTTGATGGCCTTCTCCGAAAAGTACGACGATGGTTTTTTCCGTCCCAAAGTGACGATGCTGGGGTTCTTCCCAGGTGACGCGAAGAATCGAGGAGGACGAGGTGTGGTTTTTGGCGAGGGTGTTGATTCATCGGGACTCTTGAGTTTCGCGACTCGCTTAGGTGTTGGTTTCGAACTAACGACTTTCGTCTCTATCGGTGGTGTTAATTTTTGAACTGGTTTGGGTGTACCAGCTTTCATCTCCGACGGCGGTGTAAGCTTCCGAGTAGTATTTGGCGATAATCGCAAAATCGGTCTCTTCAACAGAGGTTTCTGCAACGACTGAGGTGTTTTCATTGGTAACTTGTGCACTTGCTTGCTTTTCTCACTTTGCGGGTACAACGTTTTCTTCGTCACCTGTGGGGTTAATTTAGATGTCGATCCTGGCATGGGCCTTGGCGTCGTACTTGTAACTCTTGGAGTCGTAGACGCGAGTCTTGATGTCGCGCAAGTGACTCTTGGTGTTGTAGACCCAACTCTCGGCGTCATCCCCGAGATTCTTGGTGTTGCTCTCAAACTCGATGACGTTCTTGTCACCCTCGGCGTGAACTTCGAAACCGCACTACTGGAAGCAAGCATTGGTGTCATTTTTCTATCGTGCAAAGTCTTGGCCGAGTTAGTCCTCTGCAAAGACGATTTGTTCAATGGTTTTTTCGCGCTTATTTGACTCTGAGAGCGAACGATAGGAGTTGTTTTTTTCTTTAACTCCTTGGGAGTGTCAAACTTTTGTAACGCTTTGAAAATTGGCTTGCTCTTTTCGTTCAAATAATTCCTGTACTCAAGACACTGATTAAGTGTATTGAGAAATTTGGCATCCTCCTCGACCTCGTTAAACGTTTTATCTTGTATACCCAATTTGTACAATGTCTCCACACACGTATTATCATGGTTGGTCATGGGATCTTCCTGATCGATCTCCATCATTAATTTTGCAGTTTCGAGACACCTCTGACGCCTCAAAGCCAATTCAGCTAAGAGCGAACAGTCAGGATCGTCGGGATCGTACGAAATGTCCGCTTGTGTTTTTGATTGGCTCTCTTGGGGGCTGTAAGCGATCAATTTGAAGTCCTTCTCGAATGACGTCTGTTCCGTGGACTTCGGGTTTCTAAGAAGCTCATAATCATAGTCGAAGGAGTTTTGTTCGTTCACTCTGATTTCTTTGGAATCATCGTCGAAGGAATCTTGATCGCAAGTATTCAAGATTCTTCTCTTCAAAAAGCTGGAATCATTTGCCGATGTGTCCGAGTCGGTTATAGCAACGGTATCATTAAGAGTATCGTCAAGATTAATTAAATTTCCTTCTTCGATATTTTCTTCTTTACGAGGTACTTGTAAGTCCGCACTTTCACCGACTTCGGTATCAATATTTTCAAAGTTTTTTTTTTTGTACGGCGACTGTACTTTTTTCTCGCAACTTTCATAAATTTTCGAGGCAGATTTCGATCTTGGCACTTGGAGGACCTTTAGTTTGATCCCACTGTCGGTCTTTTTGCAGGGCTCTGAATTTCTAATCTCTACGGCGCTGTCGTCCAACGATGCCATTTGACGTTCGCATATCGTGAGTATCTCGTCCATGCTTAGCTTTGGACCTTCTTGAATAACGGGCATCTTTTTCTTAATTTTTTCGGCACTGCTTGGGTCGCACATCATATTACAAATCTTTTCCCAGTATTCAAAAGACTTGTCGGCACTCGGCGTGAACTGCTTGATTGGAGTTTGATTTCGTGATCTGATTTGGTTTTTTGGAGTTAATAGTGCCTTTAAAGCGAGTGGCGGCGTGGATTTGTGCGTTGGAGTACCCTGAAAATGCATGATCTTGTTTTTTGGAGTTTCAGGAGTGAAATTATTCCGAGTTTTTTCACTTTGTGGCATTTCTGTCTTTTCTGCGCATAAGGCAGTCATGTTGACCATTGATGGAGCCCATTCGGGCATCGACTCATCCTCGATGAACTTACAAAGTTTTCTAAATTCTCCAGTCATCCTGTGTAAGCTAATTCCTGAAATATTAGCTGCATTATGTTTGTTTGGGGATTCAGTTGAGATAATTGAATCTTCCAGTATGGATATTAATTTTTCGGTGAATCTCGACGGTGTTTTCTTGAATTTCTGGGAAAGTCTACTTAGGATATTTGGAGGGGGTGCCTCTTCTTCTTCCTCTTCTTTTTCTTCTCCAAATGGTGACAACACTTGATCGAGTTCCAATAAAGCATCCCATATATCAGGATGATCTATTTCTCCAAGTTGTTCTTTACCTAGATTTGGAAATTCTACTGGAGATGAAAAAAATCTTTGACTCATTTCACCTAAAAATCATAAATTTATTTAGATAGACAACCTTTTTATAAATTAATTTTACCTGTATTAATAACAGTTTACAAGTATAGAAATAAAATTAAGAAAATAAGATTGTGCTGTAAAAAAAGACCGATAACACAGTTTATGAGCATTTGAAAATTTATGTGCAATTTAAAAATGTCTACATAAATTTCTTAAAAATAAATCCTGCCTCATGAGATGTAACAATATTTCGTGACTTTTTGATTGAAATTGATGAAAACTTGAAGAAGTCAAACATCAAATTTGACTAAATTCTAGATACTCTTTTATGCTTGGTAAAAAGCTCGTTACATACCTTGTTGATCAAATGCCATTAAATTTAAGCTAACACGAGTATTCTCTGTAGTTACTTTATTGCTGTGACTTGATTCACTGGTCTGGCCAGTAGAATTTTCCTTATTTGCACTAATATTTTCATGATTAAAAGTTACCGCTTCGTGAAAAATTTCACACGAGTACTGTGTAGATTGACTTCTGATAGATTGAGTATCCATTGTATTTTGATTATTGCTTGAATCACAGGAAAAGTATTTGGCAGTCCCATCTGAACTCACAGTAATATTTTCCTTTTCCATGATCTTGTTGTTTAAATTTGAAAAAGAATTTATATTTCCAGGATTCTTTATTTCAACATTTTCTATCATGGTTAAATTTAAAATTCTACTTGATAAATCATCTCCAGCCAATGCTTCAGAATCACTTAGAGTCAGTGTTGGCATAGAACTTTCAATGTACTCATCAACTACCTCTCTCAAAGATGAAGCTTCAAAACTGTCTACATCACTTATTTTTTCATTAACACACTTATTGTTCAGTAAATTAACAGGACCCACTTCATTGCTCTTATCGGGGGAACCATTCAACTCTGAGGAAGATCTGTCTAAAATTGCAAATAACAGTTATCAACTCAAATAGATAAAGTTAAGAAAAAATGAAATAATTATTGTCAAAGCGGAAAACGAGAAAACGTTAAGTTCAAGGTTACGTCATTGAATAATCAGCTAAATTAATTCATTAAAATATTTCAACGCAAGACTCGTAAATCAAACGTAGATCCGTTGTCATCGCGGCGCACTTACTCTGGAAATCAATCAACGAATCAAGTAATTCGTTCGACCATCTTCGCCTGTTGAGTGACATATTGCGAACTCCGATTTCCACCAATTGTCTCAAATGATTAAAAACAAACGATTCGAGAATCGCACAAAAAAAACTTTCAGAAGAGCCGTTTGTAAACATTCATATTGCAGCTCTTTATTACATACTTGTAACGTCCGAATCTTTAAAAAATCACTGCTGCCAACACGAAACGCGAATGAACGAGCAGTAGCCACTGAGATATCTGCGCCAAAGTACGTAAGCCTATTAGCAACAAAAACAACCGGTTAAAAACTGTAACTACTTGACAAGTACATAAGGAATCACATTTATTATTAATAATTTATCCAAGCGGTTTTTGAATTAATAGAAAAAACCTAAGTGCCAAATTTAGCTCGTCGCAACACTCGTATAATTATTGTCTCTGCGTGTGCAAGTGCACGTGTTATTAAGGTTAAAAGGGACAATAGATGTCAAAACAAAGCACGAGGTAAAGGATGGCAAAGATCGTGGAGTCGTTAAAGAGGCTGAGCGTGGAGAATACGCGGAGAGGGCCAGAAAAGAACCGAGGAAATCAGTATAGAGGTGAATTCGTCGTGTCTATCGAGGAAGCTGTAACCAAGGACGACCAGAACTACATACTTGCCATTTGCGGCACTCAAAGGTACGTAAACGATTGAATGTTTATGATAGATACGAGTGCTGATTAAGTGTTGTTGTTGCAGTAATGATCCAGAATTCAGAATAGCCACGGCTCTTGCTGACCACTCCTGTACAGTCTACACAGCTGGTGAGAAAATTAGCAAAAATGCTACTCTCAAGCATAACGAGTCTCCCATCGTAGGTATTAAGTTTAGCCCTACATCCAGAAATATAATCTACACTGCCAACAATGATGGTAATGTTACTGCCTGTGACCTGCGGGCCAAAGGCAAGGTTGTTGCAGAATTCAGAGGTATACCCAAACTTATTTTCTTTATTTTGCGATACAATTTTAACATCAGATTAATTATGTACTTGTGCTGTTTGCAGATAATTCAGAAGAAAAGCTCAAACCCCTTGCTAGTTTTGATGTGAGTTGCGATGAAAGGCTCATAGCAGGTGGAACTGAACATATTGGTGGTGATGCTTTTATACTCTTTTGGGATATTAGATATAGTAATTCTAAACTTAACAGCAGAAACAGCCTCTTGGGAGGATATTGGGAGTCACATATGGATGATATCACGTCCTTAGCATTTCACTCTAACAAAAGGGATGTATTGGCATCTGGTAGTACTGATGGCTTAATCAATATCTTTGACCTTTCACAAACAACAGAAGATGCTGCTTTGACTTACTCTCTGAATACAGAATCCTCTGTGGTAAGATTCTTTGGCACTCTATTGATTTTTCACTGATACAAAAAGTACTTTCGTCTATAAGTATGTCAATTTTAGGACCGAATAGGTTGGCTTGCAAACGATCACTTATGGTGTACCACACATACACATGAACTTCAGCTTTGGAATTGTGACGATGCAGAACCTTATAATAAATTTGAAAGAAGTCAACTTCCATTGGCTGAGGTAAGAAACAACTTTTCATCAGTGTCAAGAGTTGAAATCAATTGGAACTATCGATTAATATAATATTTTATTTATTTTACAGACTGATGAACCAGACAGTTGCTATTTAGTACGCATACATGCTCCAAGTGCTTTTGGTAATCCTTATTTGCTTGCAGGTTCGAGCTCAACCAAAGGGTAAAGATAAATTATGCGAATTAAAACAAAAAATGTTATTTAAAAGCTAACATGAGAAAATTGTTTTTCAGTGAGTTCCTTCAATGTCTTAGTTTTGGTAAAAACCAGTTGGAGCCATATTATAATGTAACAGGAAATAAGCAATTAGTTCGGGATAGCTGGCTACACGAAAAGGTAATAATATTTGTTCGACTGTTCCGCGTAAATGTTCGCAGGAATAACAGATAAAATGTTGAATTTATCGATATTTTGACGTTAATAACATTGCATTTATTTTACAGAGTGGTTGTTTAGTTACTGGTGGGGAAGCTGGTATCATAAATATTTGGAGACAAACCGAGCCACCTGTGATTCACAGAAACGCGAATAACAAGCGACTTGCTAAAATTGGGGCGGAAAAAAGTCGTAATGACAAAAATCATCGGACCAAGCCGTACTGAATCCGCACGAAATTGTAATTATTTATGAGACTTAGAATAATATTTTGTAAATGATAAACTGCTTATGAGGCGTTAAAAAAGATTATTTTATGAAAATCAATTTAATTTAATTAAAATAAATTTTCATGTGCACAATTATTTTGATTGTTAGTTACGATTTGTTCATTATCAACAACCTATTTTACACGAATTACCCTGAAAAATGTGTATAAATAATGTCGATTACTATTAATAAGGTGTTTTTTATTTCTAATCTACGGAAAGAACAAAAGAAAGTTTTGAGCTTGCGTATAACGATAAGTAAATATGACAGTGAGGTGGCGTGGCACTCGTCTTTTGTTTGAGGAATTCGTCTGCTAGTTTCTGTTCCGAGTAAATAAGTACGTGGCATGTTCATTGTGTTCCTATTATAGTGCATTTAATACTTCCATTTCAGCGTGCTAACAACGTATAAAAAACAGGTGAATGTACATCAATTTTATGTTTTTTTTATATATTTAACAAATATTTCGATTGTATTTTTGCTATTGTGATCAAGGAGTCTTTACGCGATTGTTTTGATGCCTCTATGTACGTTATACGTGCGGACTACGTGAAATAATTCTTATAGATTTATTGAATTACAATTAAAGGGATTTAAATTGCTATGCATGAGAAAAGAAAAAAGCCCAATACCATGCGTGCTCTTATACTTGTGGGAGGTTATGGAACAAGATTACGCCCACTGACCCTTAGTCGTCCAAAACCTTTAGTTGAGTTTGCTAATAAACCCATGCTATTCCACCAGATTGAAGCGTTGGTAAGTTTGAACGAAAGTATGATGCAATAGACATTAGTATGAACAGCATTTTCGTGCTTTATTTTTATTAAAAAATTATATTTAAGGTACAAATTAATGTGACGGAAGTTATATTAGCTATATCGTACAGAGCCGAAGAGATGGAAAAAGAGCTTTGTGAAAAAGCAGAAAAATTAGGCGTTAAGCTGATATTTTCTCACGAATCACAACCCCTTGGAACAGCTGGGCCGCTAGCATTAGCAAGTGAAATTTTAACATCGGATGACAGTCCATTTTTTGTTCTCAACTCTGACATCATATGCGATTTTCCTTTCAAGCAATTGCTACAATTTCACAAAAATCATGGAAAAGAAGGTACAATTGTAGTGACTAAAGTAGAAGAGCCGTCAAAGTATGGCGTTGTTGTTTGTAATGACGATGGTCTAATTAATAGTTTTATTGAGAAACCTGCAGAATATGTGTCTAATAAGATCAATGCTGGTAAGGATTTATTGCCTTATAATGGATAACAGTTATTAATGTGTATTATATATGTGACTTTGTTTATAGGTATGTACATTCTAAATCCGAGCGTTTTGAAAAGGATAGAATTACGACCAATGAGCATTGAAAAGGAAGTTTTCCCAACCATGGCAGAAGAAGGTCAATTATACGCTATGGATCTGTCTGGTTATTGGATGGATGTGGGCCAACCCAAAGATTTCCTTACAGGTATGTTTTTGTAAAAAGTAAAGTATCATTTGTTAAAATTAAAAAAACTAAACATACTGCCTTTTCCAGGAATGGGCATGTATTTGAATTCTCTTCAAGAAAAATCAGCAGAAAAATTGTACCATGGACCTGGAGTAGTTGGGAATGTTTTAATTGATCCCACAGCTAAGATAGGAAAGGATTGCAGGATTGGCCCAAACGTTACTATTGGCCCTGGTGTTACACTGTCCGACGGATGTTGCGTTAAACGCACTACTATCTTAAGAGATGCTATCATACACGAACACTCTTGGCTGGATAAGTATGCATATAAAATAAAATAAAATAAAATTAATGGTGTGATTTTTCAATTATAATTTTCAATGATATTTCAGATGCATTATTGGTTGGAAAAGTGTAGTTGGACGATGGGTCAGAATGGAAAATACAACTGTTCTTGGAGAAGATGTGATCGTGAAGGATGAATTGTACATAAATGGAGGGCAAGTGTTACCACACAAAAGCATTTCTACCTCTGTAACTGAGCCACAAATAATTATGTAATGTAGGTTGCAAATGTAACTAATATTCTACATCTTTGACACAAAGTATTTTGATAATTTTAATTTCCAAAAATAACTTTATGACAAATTGATATATTTTTTTAATGTAAACAGTTCCTAATTTGATAACGCGATCTTTCATCCAAAGTAGTTTCACAGAATCTTAAACTTTTATAATGAAGATAACTTTTTTTACACGAAGAAAACACCTTTTTGAACAGTTTTTAGCTATTGGCAAACTATTTTCTAATAATTGTTGTTGTGCGGCAGTTTCGAAAAACAATTTTTTCAACGTATTCAGTAACCCAATTAAAGCTTCTCAGATCGACTGAAAACAACTGGTTTTTTTGCATAATATTGCTGTTAGATTTATTGAGTAATCGTTAAAGCAAACTCAATGTAAAATAAAAAATGAAGTGATGCTCAGCGTCATTATAGTAATTTTCTAAAACTATTTATAATGTGGTATTTTGGTACGCAACAATCTCATGATATACAGTATGGAATTTGAGCAATTCACAACAAAAGAAAAAAGACTTTTAATACTAACATGTAAATAATTTTATAAATTACGATGTAAATATTGTAACGATGCGCTCACATTGAGAATAAAGAATTTTGTATAATTTATACGAATAAAAATATAAAATATGTATTTGAAAGTTTTCGATTTAATAAAAAGTATGAAAACCTAGAAGTTTGCTTTCGTGAATTTTGTGAAAATATAATTAATACAAAGGACAATATTAATCAGAACAGGAAATTGAACGAGAAGACATTCCGATTGCACACAATTCTCCTTTTTCTTATATTACCCTTTTACAGTATTTTTTTATTACAATAACAGTTTGTTTTATGTACATTCATAATAAATAACTATTATTTTGTATGTTGTCTCTTACGTGGCTAGTTTTATTGAACAATGTATGACATAACAATCGAAAACGTAGCGCGTACAAGTGTAGAATGGAATGCGAGTTGTGATCGTGCTTTAAAACGGATGATGGAGAAAGTAATGTCGTTATTAGTTTTATTCTCAGCTCATGTACTATTAAAATCTACTAGGAAAAGAAGGAAAGAAAGTATCGATTATATCAAATATATATAGCTTGATTTTGACGATCGATCATACAAAGTACATAACAGACTTAACGCTTATAGAGGCTTCGAGCCAATCAACGTTACTCACGTTAATTGCCTTAGAATGTTCATTGAGTACATCTTATTTGTTCAATCATACAAGAGTCAACAAGGATAAAGTTTGTTAAAAAAGGCATTTGTCTCTTTTTTTTCGTAATATTTCCAAAAATATATACGTATAGCGTGACGCAGATTAGTTATATGGTTTTTTATTTGTTTTTCCTCTTTCTTGTATTCGACGATGAATAATTCGGTATCGACTTGCAACTACTAACGAAATGCTAGCAAGACTCGAAAAAATACGAAAAAGTACCTACGTGAAATTGTACCGTTAATTCTAGCTGATTACTCACTAAGAATCGTGCCGAATTGTCGCACCGAATCAAGAATTAAAGTACCGACGTTAGTTAGGAGCCGGAATATACATTTTAAGGAGATCTACCATCTGTCATTTCTTATGTTTTGGATTACAACTAAAAGACCATTCATTTTGTTTTTGACGATTTAGTCGAAATTACCTTTAAACGTTGCGACACTTAAGCCATAATGCTAATTCAGTTAAATTAGTTTGTTACGATAAATGCGCTGTTATCAGTCTATGATAGATCAGTTCAAAATAGACAAATACGTGTTATTTGGGAATTTCTTCAGAACTTAGTATAATATGTTTCGTAGAATGTACTAGTAATTACAACTTGAACTAATTGCAAATTTGCGCTTTAACAACGAAATGTGCGATGTTATACAATTAACAAATGGATTCTCCCAAAGGCGAAAAAATAAAAAATGACAGACAACAATCTCGAAAAGAAAACGTTGTAGTTGTTTTTTTATTCACGCTATCGAAATAAAAAACAGTAAAGTCAATATTATCACAATTATGATTTTTGTTTTTATCTCATGTAGATTTAAAATGTTTATAGAGTATAATGTATAAAAATAGTTGTCCATGAGCATCACCCGTGAGACTAAAAGGTACAAGATCCCTTGTATGGTCTCTTATCGAACAGTCCGTTTCAAAGTATAAGCGACGATTAATTTGAAAATAAAAAGAAGCTATTCGTTACTTTGCTCTCGGTAACAATCGAAAAGGTTAATAAAGTTTTCCTTGTTGGTTTTTTTCGACTGTCTACACCGTGAAATCTTAAGTTGGAGGACTACTATAGGCCATAATTAACAAGTAGCTATATAAGTATTTGTGATTGAGGATTCGAACTTTTTGGAGTTATTTCAAAGAGATGAAAGATATCTAATTACATTTGCTCTCTTCGCTTAAAGTTGAAGAGCAAACTACGCGATAAATCGATGTTTAGTATAATACCTTATGTTTGAAAAGACTTTTGTAATTTCGTGTGATTGCAGGGATGATTATCGCGATCAACGATTTTCCAAACAAGTAAAACTTGTGATTCCTCACGAGAAGTTGTACGTATAATTAAAAGTCGAAAAGAAAGTCCTGTTCTGTGTGTGTGTGTGTGTGTGTGTGTGTGAATTACTTAACAGCGTGTGTGATTATCAATTTAAAAAAGACTCTTTCAACATTTCTTTGACTTCACTTAGAAAAGTTAAACAATGTGTCCTCGGTATCTATACGGTTGTTACTTTCATTTTCAAAGTACACAAAAAAGAGTATTTTCCATTTTGTTTGTCCGACAGCTACAAACAGTTTCAAGAATTGATATACATTGTTATATCGAAGTTATTAAAAATCATGCGATTTTATTTGATAGCACGCATAGATCAACAAATAGAAAAATTGTATTTATAAAAGCTTTTGTTTATAGCACACTTATGCTCGAATTCTAATAGAACGAATTAACCGTTTATGATTCATATTTTATATATCGTAACGAATAATCGAACAGGACTTGGTTTTCCCGAAGGATTTTTTTTTAAAACTGAGCTTTACATTGTCGTCGGACAACAACGATTAAATGCATTATCACTGATGCACGCGCAATGATACAGTATAACAACAAAGGTTTTTTCGTTATTTATTTCTCTTTTATTTTGGTTTTCTACGTATAGAAGACCTCTACTCAACAATTTGTAGATTTTCCATTATATTCGTAACACGTTTACTTGGAATTAAGAATTGTAGTCTATTGTCATCGTGATTGATTGAGAAATATCATTCTACATATCAAGTTGTATCTTACAATTACAATAGTTCCTATGTATTCGTTAGTTCGCTTAATGCACACACCGTTGATTGACGAAAAAATTAATTTGACCCTATTGCACTTGTAAGTGCGTCTTAAGCTACATATCTTATCCGATAAATTGATTTGTCTCACATTATGTCTGTACAGAAAGACAATTTCCATTCTCTCCTTTTCTACCGAACCTATGTCCATTAGGAATACTATTTGTATATATTGTTTCGTTCAATTTATCTTGTAAGAAATTATTTTTTTACAGTATATTGACAAAGTGAAAGTGAAAAAAATATCTTACATTTCAATTAACGAGGAATAATATAGATAAGAGTTAATTTAGTAATAATTTTTTTCACAATAAATATCTCAATATAATACGTAATAGTGCTGCCCGAATTTTTTAAAATTATTGATGTAATAAAAGAGTGGCAGTGGATGAGTTCGAAGTAAAAGACCAATGTGTAAATCAGCATTTTTCCCGATTAGCGTTAAGCTATATTGCATCATAGAATATATATTTTTTATACATAGTATAGAAGAATATTCAATCGCTTCGAATAAAAAAAAAACATTAAATGGTTTATTTTTATAAAGAATCGCTGTTTTCATCGATTGGCACACATTTTTTCGTTTCGCATTTTTTCGACTTTTCTATTTTTCCATTACACAGAGTAAAATATCATGTCTTTTTAAAAACGAACGTATATAAGAAGTACAGTTCTACAGTACACTTACAGACACGCATTACGTCATCGACGTCTTTTTTTCGCACCAGAAAGTAGATACTCAAAACATGTATTCAACACGTTCCCGTCGCAGGTAATTGAACTAAATCCTATTGCATCCAATGCATAACTTAGATTAAATTATATACAAATTGCAGAGAAACGAATTCTCATAATTTAGCGAAACGTTGTGTCGCGGTTAATTAAGTACATAGTATGCGAAGAAACTCAATGTAAAATGATTAATAACGAACCGCGCATGTTTCATAGATTTTTGGCTCCACGCCTTCGACAATCGACAATAAATTAATTATTAACTATTATAGAAGAACTAATGCGATAACATATTTATTGTGTATAGTATGTTTAGATTTTCGCGTTCTCATAAATGCATCAAACAGTCGTAAAAAGTACAATTAACGGAACTTTTATACAAAAGCAGAAAGGACTTCTAAAGTAGATAGCGTGGTTATCGACAAAATTATCTTAATTTCTCACAAATGAACATTTGATTATGTCACGCAACAGTTAAAAAAATGATTTCCTATTCACTTATAAAATTTTATTTAAATTATTTTTTAAGGCCACTACTTTTTTTATTACAAAAAAATGCCTAAAAAACAACTACACAACCGAATAACAAAATAAATTCACTATTATACTTATTTTGTTTGTTTTTTGCCAAATTGTAATCTTTATGCTTTCATGTAAAGATAATACAACTTGAATTTTCTTATTGCACACGCAGAAGAATAATAAAAACGCGTAGTGAATAACAAATAAATTTAAAGAGCTTTTTTTAACTATTGCATAGCCAATCCTAAATTTGGTTTCCTGAACAATGTCGATGACCATAAAATGTGATTATATAAAATACGTATTAGGCCCTTAATTATTCTCTTTCTCACTATTCACCTTTTTCTCGCATATTTTGCTTCTGACTTATGCGCACACACCAGTCTGCAGAAGAATGGACGAAATAAACATCTCAAATTGGCAGTTAAAGGCTTATTCATAATTATTTTTGGATGACAGAGTAAGAAAGTAACATAGACTTCCTTGAAGAAATACATTGCATATATGCTTACATGCTGCATTCATTCATTTTTCCACACACACGAAACGAAAACATACTTTACGTATATCCATACATACCATCGCGTCTGCAACTTAGCTACTTATCGCCACCAACAGCAACAGATTTTTTTCCCATATACTTTGTTATTTTACGTGAATCTATTTTTTTTATTTTGCTCAAAGACTTGTCTATAACGACATTACCCAGAACTGTCAGTCAGCTTATATATGTTAATTTTATATCGTGTTATAACAATTAGCGAAGTATCAACAACGACGGCCTTTATAAACTTGTCAAGTTGGCTACTAATACTTTGAAGCTTCGGTTTACTCTACGAAAATTGTCTTGAAAAAGTGTCACCGCCGTCACCGAGAAATCATCTGTCCGCTGTTATTGCCTTTAGATTTCGTTAATACTCGTATGTATAGCTCTCGTTTGCAAAAAATATCATTCACGTTAAGAAAAAATCGCTACTTAATACAGCATGGATTCGTTTATCGAAATTTTTCTACAAACACTTGTTGTTTATACCTACGTGTATATATATAAATTCGTGGGGACGCGGGGCGAAAAAAGGGGAGGTTTGTATAATCAACAGCACTGTTAAGAATCTCATCTCTGGTATGTACAAGATATATATAGGTATCTACCATCGAACAACGAACGTCGGTTGGACAATTTTTATCTTGTTTTTGTTTTTACAAATGTACAAAAAAACACAGCTCCGGCGCGCTTACTCGGATTTTTGTCTGCGCAATTTCGACAATCAGAAGGACTTGACCCGACTGCGAGGTGTTTGTTGAGTTTCCTCCTGGCCACCCGAGACACTTGATCTCGTAGGTGTGGCGTTGGGGGTGGAAGTACCGCCAGTGGAACCTCGAGTCGATCGATTAAAATGTTTCTTACCGAAACGCAAGATACGTCACAAAAACAGTACTTGCTCTTCCAGAGGTTCATTCGTCTTCTGTTGCTGTTGCTGCTGTTGCTGTTGTTGTGGCGGAGAAGTTACTTGTTGCTGTTGTTGAATGTGGTGTCTTCGTGGATAAGGTTCGGGAATGCGAGTGTTACGTAACGAGCGATTCGACATCGAAAAGTGGCTCAGTGAACTCGAACCGTTGCTACTAGTACCCAACTCCGGTGAGGATAGTGCCGACGAGCTGCCCACAATCGCAGGACTGCTGCCCGTACGCGAGTGACGATCTGGGCTGTTGTGGCTCATAATACTGCTTCTGTGAATTACAAATGATATCGATAGTTTGTTTTCCGATGGATTTAAAATATAATAATTAGTTCTTTAACGCTAGGAAACGTCATTAGATGAAAAATGTAATATTGATAGTAGACATTGTTACAGATTTTAAGTGATATTGATTAATTCCAATAATGATATTAGTAAGATTTTAATTGTTAAACGCTATCGTAAATTAAAATTTGATATGTTATGTTAAAAAAACTGGGTAAGTTGTAATCGGTTAACGATAACACTAATCTCAAAACATCTAGTACTGATCGACTTACAAAATATTTACGGTAATTTTAATAATGTTTATTTTCAGCTCAATTGAAAATCTTGCTTTTGCTAAAATAAACAATTTAGACGATAGAGCAGTCTGCAATGTTTGAATATAATCAGTTAGAGTTCGTCAAAACTAACCTGGAATTACTATTATTACTTCCACTAGCGAGTTTGAGCGGTAACTGTTGCTTAACGGGTAGCTGTTGAACTTTTTGCTGATTGGTCGTGCTGAAAAGATTTTGCGGAATCATACCCTTCTCGTCGGTCTGAGACTTTTTTCTCGAAGTCTGGCTTGCCTCGCTGCTACTACTACTACTGGGTATATGTGCTACCACCGGTACGGATGGATTCGCAACGCTCTGCTTAAGTTTTTCAAGATATTCAAGTTTTCGATATAATTGCTCGCGTTGATTTGCCACGTCTTCCTGGTCGTTCACTAGTTGCGTTCGTAGCCTTTTCAACTCGACACGTTCTTCGTCCAGTCGAGTACGTTCCTGCTGCTGATGTGCGCGAAATTCGGCACGCTCACGACTCAACTGGTCCTGTAAGTTTCGTAGTTCCTCCAATTGGTGGGTTGAGTTTGGCCGGTTGTTCGACTTACTTATATTGCTATCTTTAACGCCAGCTGCAGAAAATAATTACACATGTATATTATGATTTTTTATAAAAAAAAATAATAATCGTCTTTCAGAAACTTACATAACTGAGAACGCATGTTCTCAATAATTGTATTTTGACTATTAATAATGTCTATCAGCGTATGAACGTTGTGTGTTAATTGAACCTGGATACCGTGCTTTTCCTTCTGATCGGTCTCGTCTTCGTCTTTGGTCTCACCGACAGCCTCACCGACTGCCGCTTCGTCGCTTCTCGATTTTGTAGATACACCTATACTGTTCAAAGCCACAAAATCTCGACATGGATAACGCTCCTGTTGACGAGAATTAAGTCCATACAAGTTGGAGCATTGAAATGAAGAATAGCGGCGTTAGTGATAAAAATGTACCTTATTATGGTCAAACCCAGCGAATGTTTCAGCTCTCCTAGGAACGGCAAGGGACGGTGGCACGTAAGCTTCGCTATGTCTTTCACCAGCAGAACTCAGACTTCTCGAGAGAGGTACACCTGCTATATCGGACCACATTAAGTTTGTGAATGCCGATATCTCACGATATGCGTCTAACGCCTGTAATCATTTTATCAAAAATAAAACAACAATCATAGTTTAATTATGAAGGAGGCATGTTTTATTGGTATTAAGAACGATATTTACATCCTTCGTTATCAGGGCAGTTTTTACCATGTTGTCGTACATGTATCTCGAGGGTTCTATAATAACTCTTCCATCCTTGTCCACTTTGTGGACGTCGTTCTCGTGGTCTGTCGGAATGCCGTATGCTTTGTTTAAATCCACGTATATACTATACTTTTCTTCAAACAAAGCAATGTAACCTTCGTCGTTCTTTCTCAGTTGCTCTGCGAAACCAACAGTCACTCTCGTTAATACGAGCGATAAATATACTCAAGTTATTGTGCTTTTTCCACAATAGTGCACATAATATACCCACCAACTAAATTTTGAATATGTGTTTCTTTGGCATGTTTAATTTTATCTATGGAAGACAGCTTGGATAACGATAAGGAACGCGCATCTCGAATTTCGTTGGCTATGTTATTCTCGATGAAATTGTTTTCGGGATCAGCCTCCTGCGGGCACGCTTCTACAGCAGCCCTGATTGCTTTAATCCACATATTTTTATCGCGAGGTTCCTTCAACTGTAACAAGAACAAATAATTTGATGAAGTATACAGAAAGAAAGAAAGAAAGAAAAAAATACGTAAAATAAATAGAAGTTTGTACGACTTGAAAATACCTTGAGTTCAAACATCTCTGGATCATTAGGGTTGCTACTAATGAGGTAGATGCCCCTATTCTCGGATCGCTTCTCCGTACCAGCGATCTCTCGGACTAGCAGCTTGGACAGCGAGACGATGCTGGGCCCCTTATTGTCGGGCGAGAAGAATACGTATTTTTGATCGCCAGCGAGAAAGAATAACACATCCGTGAGACAGACAACAGTGACTTCGGTGCCAGGTTTGTTACTTGCACTCGTTTTTCCAGCACGATTTGGCATCAAAACTGCTTGGCCTTCAAATTTGAGGTTGCGATTCGACGCGAGAATATCGGATTTCTTGAACTTTCGACCTCGGTACCAGGCGTATGATTTTGGATCGATCCTACACACATATGCGTGCATTACAGCAAAAGTACAATTAACGAAACTTTTTGTAATAACAAAAATAGACCCACTTGTGATAAATGTCAAGTTTCCTGTCGGTGCGCTCTTTGTCTTCAACGCACGCGTTAACTTCGTTCAAGATGTCTTTGACGAGACTCAAGGATCTACGGAGGTTGTTAGTCTCCTCGGGAGTCACGTCGATTTTCATCAAAGCCTCCACCAGCAAAGGATACTTTGTTATTCTCTGGGTAACGAACAGCATGCACTCGGTGATGCCTTTCTTTTTCAGTAGAGGATTGTTCTGAAAAAGATGAGACCAGCGTCGCGTTAAAGTCGATAGTCTCAGCTACGTTTAAAATATTAATAATCACACAGTGTGTATATGTACCTGGGAGTGGCGTACGAATCGAGCGAATCTCATATCAGCCTGCTGATGTTGTTTATAAACCTCGACGGCATCTCTGTGTCTACTACAAAACTCACCATACGCGTTCTTCATGTTACTCGCATTCTCACCGGAGAACTGCTCGATTAAAATGTCCGCTATGGTATCTACAACTTCGCTCTCGCGTTGCCTTTGTCGGAGCTTTCTCAAAAATTCAAAGTGAATGTTCATGAGACTTTGCAATTTGGGAAACATACGATCGAGCACTGCCGAGTTAAAGTTGAAATGTCGCTGGAGTCCCTCGACGAAAATTCGTTGCATCGCAAGGAGTACCAGACAGTGGTTTTTCTCGGTGAATATAACCTCGTAGATACGATCTTGACGCTTGATTTCTTGATCATTTTTACCCAAGAGTTTCTTGTGTCCTGGTGCCAAACTCCATGTTTCGGGCTCATCGCGACCCAAGCCCAATTCTGGATGCTCGCGATCGAATTCTTCCAAACTGAATTGCTGCGAGTCGTCAAAGTCGAACTCCTCTTGACCACTGTGCCACGTGAATTATTTTTTGTTTATCAGTCTCGTGTAAAGTATTTTAACGATTCACCATTATAGATTATAATCAAAAGCAAATTAATTTTTAGAAAAATTTTATAGGTAAAATTTCGTTGACATTATTCACAAAATATATAAAAACGTCAAAATTACTTTCTTTATATATAAAATATAGTGAAAAAAAACAATTCATACCTAGGAATTTCTTTGTGTTCGCCGCCATCCCTTTCCTCATTGATCGTTTGACTGAAAAACGACACAAACCCATTACAATGTGATTTTCAATAAAATATCTTCGGCATCTAGAGAAAAAACTCGAGGCAAAATAATGAGTGCCACTTTGGTAACGACGTACAACAATTATATAAGAAAACAAGTAACAAAACAGAAAAAAAGAACAAGAACGTACGTAGCAAAAAATGTCTAAAAATATTGGGCAGCATTCGGATCTAAAGATATGCTAAAAGAAACCTTATAGTACGTCTAGATCTATAAAAATAGCTGAACAGAGAGAAAAAATGACACGTAGAGAGTAAAAAGGACAAAAATGAGCGAGCGAATAATGCGGCGATAGATAGGGGGATATATATTATAAGTATGTATGTATGTATGTATGTATGTATGTATGTATGTATGTATGTATGTATGTGTGTGTAGAGAGAGAGAGAGAGAGAGAAAGAGATTTTTAAGAAAATCTTGCCTTGAATGCGGTATATGTATATACTATGTACCGGAGGACAATAAAAGTGAGAGAGTAGAGCGAGAGTTCGCTCAACAGCTATGTAGAGGGAGAGAGAAAGAGAAAGAGCGATGGTCGAGTGAACGATGAAACAGACAGCTTCGTATCGATTCGCTGTGAAATAAAGGAGATGAGTTGGCGAACAGTTGAAAAAAGATGAAAAGATCGATTTTTTCCACGATAAGAACAACAACGAATTTGTCGGCAATTTGTACGGGAATTTCAGTCGATTCAATTTGCTTCTACATCAATCGCTGATTCCCTTACAAATGAACTTTGACCAAATAGTGAGTCTGGTGACGAAGAGAAAGACATTTGAGAACGAAAGAAGACAGTTGAAGCAAGCCTTTCAGAAGCACAGGCAATGCAGGGCAAGACTTGATCAAGCAAAACATGTCAATTCAATTATCAGGCCTTGTATTGTCAAGTGACAATTATATAATGTAAGTGTAGGGTTGTTTTAGTTTTAGCTCTTTATCACAGATGATATTATAGTACACGATGAGTGAACAAATCAATGTTAATCAAATCTTTACTCAAAGAAAATGTTGAATGTGTTGACAAAAACGTAATTAACAATGGATCTGAATGAACGTTTACAATAATTCTGAAATAAAACAGAACGATTACGTGTTGATTGTTACAATTTCAAGAAAATTCTACGTTATAACTTTTTTTTACAAAATACTCAACGCAGAAACGCAAATTTAAAGAAATCCATTCACTATGTACAGACTTGTCAAAAATTTCAATGCTATACTTGCAGTAATGCCAAAAACACAGTTACGTTCGAGAGTAATCGGTAACAACGAAAGAAAGTTTATACAGGGATCAAAATTTAACAATGAGTATAAGACGTACACATGTATATGTACAAAAAAAGAAGAGGAACGTAAAAAGAATCGATGAAGTCAAAAAGAAAAAAAAAAGAAGAAAATAATTAACAACAACAAAAGAATATACATATGCAAATGTATGATTGATAAAACTTTGATCTTGAAGAGAAGTAGAGGGAGAGAATAGAGACAGAATTTGTCTGCGCTCATTCGAAAAAATGTGGCTTTTTTCTGGCAGAGCTTTTGAGATTGAGGACTTACTTGACTCCAAGCTTGGTGGCAACTCGCCGCCAAGGGCTGTAGCTTGTCACCGCTTTCTTGTTGTTATTATCCCTTTTACACGAACCCGGGAGGGAGATTTTTTTTAATACAGGAGAGAAAGAGAGAGAAAAAGCATACATCGCATTAGCCCGTAAGTTGGCATTTCGCACAACGTGGCCTGTTCTCAGTTAGCAATTAAAGTTTACACACGCACATTCTCGCCATTAAAGTCAAATTTTATGAAAAAAAAAACAGTCAAAGCGTAACAGTTAGGTCACGGTCAGCCTTTCATAGATTATCATATGGAAACTTTATAAACTTCATTGATGCCAAGAACAGGTGAGATTTATATTTCTCCTTTTGTTAATTTGAGTCATGATATCATTGTTAACAGTTTTGTGTATTCTGTGCTAATGAATCTATCTACGTACTCATAAAGAATATTTAAGTCTGTATGACAGTTGCAATTGTGCGAAAGATTGCGAATACCACACAAGTACTCTTATTTCTTTTGTTATCCACAATCTTTCGCACGTTGTTAATCATTTTTGTGCTCAGTAAAATTGTCGTATTATTTCATTCGGAAAACATTTAGAAGCAAAATGCCAAGTTCAATTTTCCTGAGTTTCGTGAATCTGGTGAGTATTATCTGTCTTTTTATCAGCAATAAATTCTTTAGAATAAGTACACAAACTATACTGGCAAAAGCATATCTCGGTTGGCTAAAAATAATCGTTATGTAATTTAATATAATATCTGTAAAGTCGTGTGAATAAATTGATTGGGCAGACACTTACAATAATGTAAAATTCAAGCGCCTCTTATGCAGCAATTTTAGTTAGAAAAAAACATGACGCCTCAAATAAAACGAAGGAAAACAAAATGTATAAAACAATAATTGATGTGCAGTGTCATCTCGATAATTGATTTCAAATAACGTAAGCACCATTGACCATACCATCGCCTATACGAAAGAAAAAGAAACGAAACATAACAGTATTGAAAGAAAAATGTTATGCTAAAATATTGGACGCTCTACAGTTATGTATTCTTGCTAAAGTAGAAAAATCAATCTTAAACAAATAAGCTTCCGAGCCAGCCTAAGCGAAAAACGGCGCATGAAACATTGAAATATTTGTTCCTCGTATTTTCTTGAATAATTTGACTAGCTTAAAAATCGTGATCACATGTCAGACACTCTGTTTTTTGTTTGTCGAATAACGTACTTTCTACAAAATGAGTTGACTACAATGTCTGTCTATGCTCACATCGTGATAAAAAAAAACGAAGACCCAATACGTCATAATAGACGCCAAGAGATAAGAAGAGCTTACCTTCCGCTCATCGACGACTGCAGAGGTAACGACACTGTAGAACCGCGTTTGACGATGCTGCTGCTCGACGAAATCGAGACACTCGAAAGCGACTTGAAAGACGACTTGCTCGGTGGTTTCGACTGTTTGCATTCCTGCTGGTAGTGATCTTTACACGCTTGGCTTTGGTGGATTATTGCTCCGCAATCTGCGCGATAAACGTATCACGATGACTATATGAATCAACGTACTCGAACGCATATACAAGCACTCTATTTGACTATAGTAACCGAATTACGTACTCTCGCAATGCAACGCTGGCTTACTGGCAAAAGATTTCATACAAAAGTCACACGTGTTGTTGCCTTGCGACGACACATTTATCGGTGCCCAAGTGTGTGGTTGCACAGGTTTCTTGCCGCTCTTATCCTATAACATCGATTACGATATGGCGAAGCTTCGAATAATAGTTTTCAAGGTATGTAAGAATGATCAAGAATGCGTTATCTTTATGAAATTCCAACAAACCTTTTTTTTACGAGAAAATAACGAGCCGCGTTTTCGTTTCGTTTTCTCCGAGTGTCGATCCTCGTATGCCGTACTGCAATGAAACGTTTTGAGGTTTAGCCAGATAATTTAATTAACTACTTAAAATGAAATTCCTATACATACACATATCCAATAAACGCATGAGTGTTGCAAAGCTATACTAAACATGTGTGAAAAAGTGAAGCAGAAAGGGAGAGAGAGAGAGAGAGAGAGAGAGAGAGAGAGAGAGAGAAGTGAGAAACAAGACACAAGGTGCAAAACGAGGAAAAAGAGATAGTCAAGCAAAAGATGTTTTATACTGACCGTCCAATTTGGTATACATTAGCTACCATCAATTAGTTAAGTGTACAAACTACGAGTCTACCAAAGCATGCAGCAAAAGATTGTGATAAGAGAAAAACAAAAGCTCGTACGAAGAAGTTTATACATCTCTGTTATAACGTTGGCGCCCGCGGGAGATATGTTATTAGTAGTAGTAGTAGTAGTAGTAGTGATGATGGTGGGGGTGATAATAGGTATATATTAGACTTGTTAGAGCAGACAGACACACACAATCACACACATCGAGTACTCACTCGGTTAAGAGCTCGTCGAGGGATGCCTGAGTGCTCGGCGTGCCCTCTCTCATCAAGTCCTCGTGAAACTCGTGACCGTGCTGGACGTGGAGATCGTCCGTCTCCGTCTCACTTCCACTACCCTTTTCATGCCGACTGCTGTTGTGTGTGTGTATTTTTTTTATGTTCATTTCGTGCAATATTGAAGTCGTTTTTTTTTGCGTGGTTTTCAAAATGTAGTAAAATGCATAAATAAAGTGCAGAAAAGATGATACTCTAAACTTGCCTTCGGTTCTCGTTGTCATTAATTGTTTTTGTTATAAGAAAATGGTTCGTTCCACTACTTATTTATTAATTAAGAAAATAATCAAGTAACTCTCACTAATTTCAAGGCCATGCCAAAGTTTGCGTTGGATTTTTGCTAAATTCTAGATATATATATATATATAAAGTGCAAGTGCTGCTAATTATTGTGAGCCAAGTATCTATATGTTTCTGCTCGTGCATGTCACACGTCACAGGGTTGATCTTCCGTTTCAATTGATCGATATAGGAGTCATCGATGCGTAAAGTATAATTATTTCCGCTTGAGATGAACGAATAAACTCGTCCGTTAACGTCAAAACGTCAAGTGCAGATCAACCCTGCGCGCTCAGAGATAGACTCAGTTTTGTCTAAATAGTGAAACTGCGACAATATCGATTATCATCGAATAACAAACGTGTACATGTGTTTGTGTATGCTCGTTATCCAAAACGGACATGAGCCAATCTGCAAAGGACGATCGATCAAATTCCACGTTGTCTTTGCAAACTGACTCCAAGCGATAAAAACAAGCATTCAACGATACATTGGACAAAGTCAACTTACGCTGACAACGATGGGGCACCTCGTGATCCTGTTTCCGTGAGGTTTTGACCAGGCGGTGGGATCACTATCGACGGTGTCGAAACTGATTTTTGAAGCGGTAACCGTGAGCCTACCACTCCTGGCATCAAACCCACGTTCTCACCCAACCTTTGACCACCTCGTTTTATCGTGACTTTCTTAAATTCACCCTGAAGAATCAAATATTTCATTTGTATCGATTCCGAAACTGAGACAAAATTCGAATATTGCATGGCTACGAAATTAGGATCAAAAAACGTTCCAATACCTGTACGAAGTCGGCTTCGTTGAGAGAATGTGTGCTTGATTGTGAAACGGATGTCCGAGGTTTACCACTGGTATCTCTTGTACGAGTTTTACCGTCAAGCTCGAGGTCCATATCGCTATCAAGGCTGCTCAGACTTATACTTCTTTGTCGCTGCAAATTTTATTGGAAATCAATATGAGCGTTGTATTAAATTAATTGAAAAAAAATGTCACCTTAAATTTTATTTTTGTTTCAAATAGAAGAGGATTAAAATAAAAAAAATATTTTTAAAACTAATCCACTGCTACTTGACAAATCTCAGTAGCAATTGCGTATTGTCGTAATTGCAAGGTACACTTTGGGACAGAACACATCGTTCTTTGAAGATAAATAAAGAGAGAGAGAGAGAGAGAAAGAGAGAAGAGGGTGAGGGGGGGGGGTGAAGAGAAAAAAGAAGCATTGAAAGGCTATGCGTAAAATAAGAACGTTAATTCCATTGTAATTTACATTGTCAGTGGACTTCCATTGCGCATAGCCCTTCAATTACCCAGAATGAACTAGATTACGTTGCTTCAACTGGAAACTGCCTTTCTTTCTAAAAGCTAGTTTCAATTTTCAGAAACATCGAGTTAACCTACTTCTTTACGGTCTCTTTTATTTATAGACCAGCAGAAGAGTAATGTGAACTGTTAATTATCTTTTTTTCTGTAATTTAAATTTACGGTGCTTCATTAAAATTCCACAATGTCCTGAATTTTATATAATTGGCTTTTCACCTTGTTCAAGAAACAATGTTCACTCACGATATTCTGTGCCTGCAGATGATTCTGATCACTGCCTCGCCTCTGTTTCCTGGAATCCTCAAGATCAGTCCAACTCCTCCGCCTATCGATCCCTTGTAAAATCTGACTGACTTGTCCATGTCCAGGTGCCGGATGATAGTGCGTAGGCGAGCTATTAGTCGAACAATTGGTGAGCAAATCAGGATCCGAACCGTCTTGTTCGGCATGCTGATGATGATGATGATGATGGTGATGATGATGATGTTGGCCACTAGTTGAGCCAGTATGCATAACGCCATCAATCGAGATGAGTGGACAGAGCGACGGACACGAGGTACTGAAACGTTGCAGGTGGTCACCACGATTTCCAAGGGCCAATGTCAGATCGCGCATCTGATGGATCTTGTCATGGATCTCGTGCAAGTGACGTAACGGCTCCTCTAAAAATTTTCATCGACGACCATTATACTAAACATTGTTGTCAACAATAATATTAAAAAAAATAACGTTTACGATAGATTACGATAGATATTACGCGTTGATAATTGAATTCGATCGTATTTTTTTTTGCGAAACGTTTCAATACGACGGTAGTACAATTTGCCTAGTTAATTAGTTCGAAAACGCTGCGGGGTAATCTCGGTGCAAATATAATTTTAGGAAAATTGAATAGCCAATTTGCATAAGAATTTGCCGGTAAAATAAACAGTTTGTAAAAAATATTTTACGAAATAGAATTTGAAAAAGAAAAAGCATTGAACACGCATAAATCGTCGACAAGAAGAGAAAAATGCGGGTACCGTTAGAATTTCACAGTGGTATCCAACGGCTACGCAAAAAAATTGATAAAGCTCAAGCGACACCTTCGATAACAAGAATTATCGAGAGAGTAAGAAATGTACTAAATGAGACAAAAGGAATTTACCAAGAACAGGATAATGTCGTGCAACACCAGGTGAGTGTGGCGTTACACTAATGATTGGTACAAGAGGATTGGCAACCGGTAAATGTGGTGTTTGTTGTTGCTGCTGCTGCTGCTGCTGCTGCTGCAGCTGCGACGATGACGATTGATCAGCCATTATTGTACTCGCGTTGATGAGTTTACTTTGACCACTAATACTCTGCTGTTGCTGTTGCTGCTGATGCGACTGCGAGTCTTTGGTATTGGCAACAACGTCACCGTTGGCGATAACGCATTCCGATTGCGCTGCTGTTCCCAGGTAGTCCGTTATGACATCCTCGTCGCTATCCTCGCCACTGTTTGGGCACTCGTCTGCAAGGTTAATTACAAAAAAAGTTGCAATTATTTTTGTAGTGCACGACCAAGCTATTGATCTTTCTTTTTTTGCTTTCTTTATGACGGTCTGCTGGGGAATCTTAAATAAATAAGCGTATCTTTGTTCCATCGTTAAACAAACATTTTTTTTAAATATATATACACGTAAGGTAGTTAGCTGTACAAAATTCGCGTTTTATCCCGTATAATTCATATATCCAATAACCCGACACCCCTTTAGCTTTGACGCAACAGAATTAGCCTCTATTATAATATGCTCTTGTCAAAAGCTGTATATAACGTGAGTAAGCGATCGAGAGAGAGAGAGAGAGAGAGAGAGAGAGAGGGAAAGAAAAGTGGGTCAGATTTATCGCCTTTTTCCGTGAGCGCGAAACTATGTTCCGGTATGCATAACACGCTGCTGCAGGCTTTTGTCTAAAACCAAGGAGATAAAAAAAGTATCGCCTCGTGCTCGGAATTTTCACCTTTTTTCATAATTATCATTATTATTTTTTAATAAAACGCAATTAATGCAAGAGTGTGAACACGAGGAAGAGGGGAGAGAGAGAGAGAGAGAGAGAGAAGAGTGTATATATTAGGTTTGTCGAGTGTAAACGCAATTAACAAAATTATTTTATGTGACCTACATAAATATCGACGAAGCCAATTCAATTTCGTGGGTTATTGGATACGAAATTTATTCGTTATTGTTAATCAACGTATTTTTACATTACTACGACTTTCAAGAGATTGCGGAACAACATTATAACGTTACTCTCGCTTGCTCGCTCTCTCCTTTTGTTTTTGTATTTTTTAAGAACCAAATGAATATTCGGAAAAACGAGGGTAAAAGCCAAAATTTGCCAACAATCACGACCCAATTGCATATGATTAACCGTACTACACACGGACACCTATGTTATCCAAGTAAACAAAATGAATATATAGCTCCCAGAGGTCAAGCGAAAGCACAAAAGTGCAAAAAAGGAAGGAGATTGAAGGGGGAGCGGGAGAGATATATAAATATGCGAGAGCGGTGTTTCCGGTGTGGTTCCGGTCATATATAGCTTTCCTTGGCTTCGCTTTAAGCATCATCAGCGGAAAGGCGCCGCATTGTCAGTGTCGTCATACGCTGGGGCGTCTGTCTCTCTCTCTCTCTCTCTCTCTCTCTCTCTCTCTCTCTCTCACTCTTTTTCGCTTGTTTTACAACTCGATAAATTTTTAATACGACATATCCGATTGACTTTATTTTGGATTTGGACTTGATGATTATATATTGTTTTATAAATATTCAAATAAAACAAAAATACGTGTTCTGCTGATTCGACAAAAATAAATGTATAATATATAATTATCGACGTATTCTTATGTATGCGTTGGATTTAATGTTGTTGAACCCACGAACGTTCGATGATTCACACAAGGTTCTTTCGTGTTTCTAAAAATATAGTGCGCAAAACATCCCACAAGCACACACATACGCACGCGAGCGTCCGTAACATTGCTCAAATTAATGGTTCTGATCGTTCGCTGAAAGCTTCGTTTACTATTTGGCGAGCATTATGAGCATGCGATATATACTTATGCCAGCTGACTCATTGTGAACGTTGGAAAACGTCGATGAAAAAAAAAACATTTACATACACGTCGGTGGAAAGTCGTGATGTAAACGTGTTTTTTTTTTCTCGTATTTAAAATGGATTATTAACGTTTAATACAGACCATTTTATATTGAAAACTTGGTACAAAAATCAAATAGTGAACGCGCAAAAGAAAAAACGGTGAGCTTGCAGGGTGCGGTTTCTTCTTAACAAAAAATCATAAGAAAAGTACGAGCAAGTGAAAAAAAAGGGCAAAAAGCATTATCCACCTTTTATATACTATAGACACGCAACAAATGCTTGGCAGACCTATAATCGGCACTCAACCCGAGATAAAAGCCCAGCAGCAGCAACAGCAACGATAGAAGGAGCTTGCGTTCTTCTTACACTTGAGCTTGACCCACATCAAGTCAGCTCTCTCTCTCTCTCTCTCTCTCTCTCTTTCTCTCTCGTTTATTCGCGCGAAAGGGAAGAAGAGAAAAAAAATCAATTTCCTAAAAATGCCGTCGTCTCCTCTAATACTACTACTAGTAGTAGTAGTAGTAGTACTACTACTATGGCACGCTCGTACCGAGAGAGAGAGAGAGAGAGCAAGGTCGTGTTTACGAGAGTAATATACGGAGAGAAATCTCAACGGTGACCTAGAAACGAGTAACAACAAGGGTTGCATGCTCTCTTTTGTTTTCTGTTATCTTGGATTATGATTTATTGTATGTAATGGAAACAGTGGGGGGCTGGTATGGGAAGAATGGTTGAAACGTGTATGGAATTTCGTAAAAGGGAGAAGACCGAGGGAGAACTTTTGAAAAATCAGATAATATTTAATGTTGATGTTTCGTTGTTCGCTGCTCATTATTCACTTATACGAAGCCTTGTTTCTCGTGAAATATGATGATTGTACGTTAAATAAATATCACTCCTATACAGTCGCGAGTTTGCATTTTTCCAAGACAATAAGAAAACGTTATTCGTGTCGATTCGGGTCTGCAAAAAGAAATAAATAAAACGAAATATTCTTCACGACCCATAAAACGAACTAGAATTCTTTGCAAACAGTACTCTCGAAGAAACTTGAAAACAAAAACACCCTCCGAGCGAGTTTCAAAGTACTGATCGCATTTCAGCGAAAGCTCATTTTGCAGGAAAACTCATTTGTCTCCTCCCTCCCTCTCTCTCTCCCTCTCTCTCTCTCTCTCTCTCTCTCTCTCTCTCTCTCTCTCGGGAAAGCCAGTAATTAACCGTCGTCCATTTTATAGCATATCGTCGAAAAAGTCGATCAAGTTGCTACCGAGAAAAGAGAAAACAACAACAGTTTGGCGAACAAGATAAGTTAGTTTTACTCGAAGACAACGACGACGATAGAATAGAGAAGAACGAATACAATCGAGTAAAAAGTTTTCCATTCAAAATACATAACGTTATCACACTTGGACAACTAGTTTACATCGAGAGAAAACTTGTCTCTGCAGTTGTAATCCGCCACATCCCTTAGATCTCTATTATCCACGTGCCAAGGCGATGTCCGTGACACGAAAAGTGTCAGTGAAAAATAAAAAAGAAACCTTGTGTAAAAAAAATAGGACGAAACAAAAATAAGTGAAGGGGGGGGGGCGCAGTTATCAGAGATCGCGTACAACTTTACAACTTTGTATAATTTGCTTAAACGAATAACACTTCAATTTTAATTTTTAAGGTTTATTTTATTGCATCGTATTCGTAGAATTGCAAAACAAAAGTCGTCGGTAAATCCACGCAACGATTTGATCAAACGATCGATCAAGATATGGATAATCGCACGAGAAAATAAAAATAAAGGAAAAATACTCGCACTAGCTTGCGGATAAAAAGGTTATAGAAAGCACGTGTCGACAAAAGAAATCTCATTATTCAAACGACGCGTTCGTTGAAACATTTATGTACAGCAAAGCAATAAAGAAAGAAGGGAGAATGAAATAACATTAGCATACTTTGACAACGTTAAAAAAAAAAAAAAAAAAAAGCAGAAAGAGAATACGAGTACGCGTGTACATCTTTGTATATATACGTTATACAACGAATATCCATTATTTACATCGCGCGCGGGAATCAATAGTTCGAGCGTGTAGTCTGCGCGCAGAGACGTAAATCTCGACGACGCACGGATGAAGCAAGAGACAGACGCTATCGTCTTTAGCCTTTATATGTGTTTTTTTTTCTTTTGATATTGTTTTGACAGGTGTGAAATCGATGGTAATTAAGATTAAACAACGAAAAAAAGAGAGACCTGTTCGCCCTCCGTATAAAGGTGACGACGAGTACGGCGTAAAGCGACGTTCATAGACGAAAAGAAAAAAGGAGAAACACCGCAGCGCATGCACGTATACACTATCGATACATAAAAACAAAAAGGCGCGCGCGCGCACTACACTATATCTCCATCAATCTTGTAAAACTACCCCCATTGCAGTTTCGTCGTCGTCTATTGCTGCTGCTGCTGCTGCTGTTGCTGCTACTACTGCTGTTGCAACAACGTCCACTCTCCTCCACGATCACTAGCACACTGTTGCTTTGACTTTTTACCCATCATACACATCCCTCCATCCCTCCTTTCCTCTCTCTCTCTCTCTCTCTCTCTCTCTCTCTCTCCATCGACTTGTTCGCGTGACCGACCAAGTGAGAGAGAAAGAGAGGAACGACATAGACGCACGTGCGCGCGCATGAATGTACAAAAGCAAAAGAGGGTGAGGTGATGGTGATATTTCAACGCTATCTCTGTATTAGTGTACGCGTATGGTGTATATGGGTGTGTGTCTGTGCGCGCGCGTGAAGATGTATTAATAATTGCAAAGTATCGACAGCAAGCATTATCGGATGATTTTGGACAGCTAATAATTCTTTTTTGTCTTTTCTTTCTTTTACTCACAACGGAAAAGAGAACGTAGCTTTTGTGTATTTTCAACGAAAGATGAGGGTTCGAGTGATAATTGATTCGTGCTACGACCTGCGGTGATCGACGATGCCTTATATTTCAACGGTTGAGGAATTATAATTTTGTTCAGATACGACGGCTTCGTCTGATTAATGCCATAATGGAATTCGATTACTAACTTGACGATAACCGGAACAACAACAACAACAACAACAACAAAAATAATAAAACGGAAAACATTTTTTGATTGATGAATTTTTTTGCGAGATTGATTTGCAGGATATTTCGCAAAATGTTTAAAAAGCCGGTTTCTATCAAAGCCTCGAGAGCACAATACTCTTTGAATAATTTATCACTTGAGAGACACTTTTAAATCTCTCGATGTTTGTTGAAAAAGAAAAGAAGACAACTACGCAAGAGAGAGAAAAAGCTAATTTATCGTAAAAAATCTCTGAATGTCGTTCTCGTTCAATTTAATATTTCATATTCGCGAGATTACACGAATATATATATCGGAACGAGCGACGTTTTTAGAAGATCCCGGGGATGACACAGTTCCGAATGATTGTACATCGAGGTCGAATTATCTTTTTTGTGTTACAGGACAGGACTTGACAAATATCGTTTCTTTTCTAACGGAGATATTGATTTTCTAATTTCCGTGTGAAATCATCGAGAAAAGGAAGAAGACCGGTGGAGAGTTTTTGAAAAATCAGACGGTACTTAATGTTGATGTTTCGTTGTTCGCTGCTGGTTTTTCTCTTTTGCGAAGGTTTATTTTTCGTGAAATATGACAATTGTACGTTGAATAAATATCGCTGCTGTACAGTCGCAAGTTGGCATTTCTCTGGTTGTTGCTTCGAATCATCAAGGTAATTTTATGCAGCTTTTGTGATTACCGTCTATAACGATAAGAGAGCATAACCACAACAAAAGAACGTAACCTCGCGCGAAATATTAAAATGGAGAAAAATTATGTGGAACGAATTTAGAAGCGAAACTCTCGCACACTCGGCAACACATATGTACCGTCACGCTTTTTCGATCCTATAAGCATCTCTCGCGTGTTTTAATTTTTCGCGGTTGCGTACACCATTGTACCGACACGTACAGTGCGTACTACGTAGCACGGATAATGGTCCGAAAATAATAAAATAAAAGGGTCAACGTTTTTTCTTTTCTTTTCTTTTCTTTTCTTTTCTTTTCTTTTCGCACCCGACGCAGAGCTACGCTGTTTGCTTTCTCTCGATACGTAAATCTTTACCGCATAATGGGCTTGACAAAACGAGTGTATTGTCCGAATGTCCAAATGATGCCGCATTTTCGATTGTCGAAACGTAGAGGCGATTAGAATTGCGATAAAATTTAATATTATTAAACGCTACTGCTACAGCGATACGAGTCGATAGAACGCAATGGATAGGCAACGTTAAATTTGAAGAAAAAAAAAAAGTTGAAAAACGTGTTGCCTTTTTCTTACCTCCGAACTTATCTTGTCGCTAAATCAAAACGTAATTGAATGCTCGAGAAAACGCATACGCGCAAATGGAAAAGTAAGCATTTTCAAATGTTCACGGGGAAGAACAAAAGAAAGCACACTCATACGCAAAGCAATTCTCCCCCCCCCCCCCCGTAGCTTCACTTTATCAGTAATTCAATACATCGCCACTATTTCTGTTTTTACCTTCGTGCATAATGCAACTACTGCACGAAAAAGGTTTTTTTTACCTCGTGCGCCCTAAAACGTGACCTAAATAAATTTACGCGCCAATTTTTTGTTGTTATCGAACTTCCGACAAAAACTTTTAAAACTCTCGTAACGGAAGAGGAGATTAACAAAAACCGTTCAACAATTTGACAAAGTTATTTAAAAACATTCGATGAACAATTTTTTTTACAAGTATCAACAATGAAAATATCATCTATTGGATAAAGTTTAAATTTGCATGCATATATACGTTCGTAAAGAGACGAGTTGAAAAAAGTTTTTAGTCAGCTTTGCGGAAAAACTAGTGCTGACAGATAATGCACATTTCTCATGCGCAAAAGCTGTTGATACTTTTCTGTTTTCATTCGATTGGAAACGAAATGTTTTACGAGCGCTCGAATCGTATGGAAAATCGCGTTATTAATTTGTCTACTTGAAATATTTCGTTGATGAATAATCCAATTTTGTAATAAAATTCAAGGTAATTTGGACATTGTTACGATAACAAGCTTTATAGATTAAGTGAATCACAAAAACGATATGCCCATTTTCCATTAAAACTGCTGAATAAATACATGTGATCTAGTCGCCCAATAAAACTAACAATTCATTCAATATTTTTTCTTCTTCACTCTCGAAACACTCGCGATTAATTAAAATCGTGAAATCATTGTGTTTACGAATAGTCGTTTTAAAATCATCGGCTATTAATGCCTCGCACTTAAAATAGAAATCGACATGTCTGATCTTGT
The DNA here is from genome assembly GCA_030064505.1 of Chouioia cunea. Lineage (NCBI taxonomy): Eukaryota > Metazoa > Arthropoda > Insecta > Hymenoptera > Eulophidae > Chouioia > Chouioia cunea. The sequence continues at coordinate 3,410,925 of JAOPFQ010000004.1, read as the reverse complement.
CGGACAGAAATAAAGTGTATTTTTTCTTTCGACCAGAATAAAATGCCAACTCGTTTTCAAATTGAATTCATAAAATACATTCTCGTTCGTTGATAACGGTTACTTATTCACCGAAAACTCAAAGCGCGGTATTTTATGAATAAAAGGAAAATAAAACAAGCTCACTGACATCGTATGGCAAGCGGCACAAACGAATCAGAAACCGATAAGCGCAATCACCGACACGCTTCTAATTGCCATGTGGCATTATCTCATCGGTACAATAGAGGATTATCATCCCCGATCTCGATATAATAGCGGTGAAGTTCCGAAAAAATACAAAAAAAGAAGCCTTGATGGCTACTTTGTGAGAGAACTCTATTTTCACCAGTGAAAGATAACGATTAGTCGACGAGGGAGGGAAAGAGAAAGAGAAAGAGAAAGAGAGAGAGAGAAAGCGACGGTCTATCGATTGTTTCAGATAAAGAGACAACGCTGCCACTGTATTTTTCTCTCTCTCCCTCTCTCTCACTCTCGTGGACGGCGGAAGTTTATCGGCGAGTTACAGCGGGTTTTAATTTCTGATAGAACGCTATTTGTAAATATCTCTTAGCGATAATGCGATATTGCGTAGCAATTGATTTAACAAATACGCGTATACATTTAATAGAAAAAAAAAGTAACCTTACAACTAGGAACGATCACCATGGCAATGTTTACAAGCGTGGTAAACATCCGTTATAAACAATATATCGTTGCCTGGAGCTTTCTTTGTGTGTAATATATGCACAAGTGCAACTGTACTTACCGGAGGAAAACGGAGCAAGTCCTTGTTCTTTACGTTTGTCCATGTTGTTGCTGTTGATGCTTCAATTTCTTTGCTTGTCCAAAAAAGACTCGACTCGCATCTGCAACGAAACGATAGGGCCAATGGTGTTAACGTTTGCGTCGTGAGAAATGCAACTGAGGGAAAAAAAAACAGCCAGTCAGGATTTTTTTCTGCTTTTTCGCGAAGAAGCATCGAATATCACAGGTTCACCAAATATAGATGCACGAGAATAGTTCGTCAACGAAACTAAAAAGAGTAAATAAATAAACAACAAATAAAAGACGATCTCGCAGGAGAAAAAGCCACTTGTTGCCAGGTTGAGGCGCGTGCGCGGGCGAGAGATCAGCAACAGAAGCACACAAAACTCTCTTCGAGAAAAAGAGAGAGAGAGAGAGAGAGAGAGAGAGAGAAAGAGATAGAGATAGAAAAAGAGGGAGAGACAAGAAGGATCGAGGCGTAACAAATGCCGCGGGCGGCCACGTCCGCACTAACCTTAGACTGCCGCTACGGCGACCATCTTGTGCTGTGCTGCATGCAGACTCTTCTCCGTCGCGTTCGTTGCCTCGAACTATTACCGCTCAGTATTACCCTCCTCTCTCACTTCACTCACTTACTCTCTCTCGACGTCGCCCACGCTAGTGTAGAGAGAGTTGACACTTCTCTCTATCTCGCTCGCGCTCTCTCTCTCTCTCTCTCTCTCTCTCTCTCTCACTCACTCATTCTACTCCGTATGCGTGGAGGCGATTGTTACACCTGTGTTGTTGGGGCAACCACCAATCCACGATCAGTACAGAGGGAGTTACTGCACCTGTACGAGTTCAACCAATCACGCGTCAATCGCAAACTTTGCGCGAGCGGTTTAACTTTTGGCGCGAGTTTTTGAATGATGTTTAAGTTAGGTAGATGTTTTTTCGTGATTTTTACTCGATATGAATGGTCCCTTATTAACTAAATAGGTAAATTTCTTTTTACGATCGTCATTGATAAAAATACGCCGTAAATATCGACAAATAATAAAAAAAATTTTAAACAGTCTAACAGTGCACGTTTATTTGGAATTTCATACTAATTTAAATAAATAATTGACAAATGTAAATGAATCTATCATTGTTTGCATTAATATTTATCTTCTAAAATAAAAAGATCTAAATTTTAATAATTGTATTCAATTGAGCAGAAAAAAGAATACTTTTGCTTTTAATCAAATATAATAGAGCTTAAAGATAAAAGAATAAAAGGAATCCTTAATTCATCGTAAAAATCCATCCAATTGATCAATCCTCAAGCAGGTAAAAAAGAAGGAAGCGCTCATCGAGCACGAGTATTGAAGTCATTGACATAACATTACTCAACGAAAATAGTGGGAATGACGCAAAGCGAATTGATTGAGCGTAACGTGCGAATTCCTCGCAATTCAATTAGTCGAATCATAGCCAAAAATGGCGTATCTCTTGTATCCACGTGTGTATGTGTGTGTGTGTGTGTGAGCTACAATTAACTAATTTATATAATGGTCAAACTGTGAGCACAAACGTAACAAACGTCTTGCATTGAAATTCCAAGGATAAAAGGCATCTGCATCGAAAGAGAAGACGTGTATTTAAATAATTTAAAGCATCGCGCTCGTGTTCCCATTCGTATATATATTATTTCCATTTTCTTACCCTACTTTGACACATTGTCGTTGATTTTGTCCATAACGATAATCTATTTCTTCATCAAAGCTGGATTTTGATTATTTTACAACTTCCTATCGTTACACTTTGAAGTTTGGAATATTTCGTTTTCTGTTTCGTCTTCGCACAATTCATTATCGATAATTATTGCGTGTTATAACTGTTCAATTACGAGTGTATTCAATCCGAATCTTTTCTGATCTAGACAAGCGTTTTAAATGCAGTTGTTTTGTAAGAAAATCACCTTGAAGCAAAGCTTATATGATTTTTAATCAATTACTCCAAATATATATATATAGAGAGAGAGAGAGAGAGAGAGAAAGAGAGAGAGAGGAAGAGAGCAACGAAACGGCATTACATCAACTATTGAGATAAAAAAATGCCTCCTTTTCATTTGCTTGCAATATAATATTGCATATCGGTCAACTTTAGTGCAACATCGGCGTTTCTGTCGGCAAGCGAACACAGAAGTCAATTGCCATTAGGTTTATCGTATAATTGAAACGCTCATTGCTCTTTTTTTTCTTCAGAATCAATATTTACACTGGTTATCAGGGAGAAGCGTGACAGTCGGCATAACATCTACCGTTTCTACCGCAGGAGAAGAACAAAATCATTTTCTTTATTTTCCATAGAGTAAGAGAGAGAGAGAGAGAGAGAGAGAGAAAGGCAATGAGCCTTGTAGCAGTATGACGGTCATACATTTGATGTAAAAAAGCAACAAAAGCTTATATACAGCACGTCGTCGACACACTAAACTCGGTAGAAAGGAAGAGACGAAACGATTTGGTATTCACGTTAGTTGAAGTGAGATAGAAGAGGTGAAACGAAGCAAAGCGATTGGTTACTCGACCCATGTGTGCGGGTAACGTCGGCTCTATGCCATATTTATTTTCTCCCACACACAGAGCAAGCGAAAGAGAGAGAGAGAGAGAGAGTTCGTGCGCGAGAGTAGCGCCTCTAGTCGGGTGGGGGTCAGTGAGAAGTAGTGAGCGAGTTGCGAGTAGGTAAGAGCTGCGTTTGGGGACGTTTCCGTGCGTGAGTGTTGAAGCAGCACATCAGGAAGATCGTCGCCGTCGGCGATGCAGCCGCAACATCATCATCTGCTTCCTATTCGTCAGCTTACCGATTTCTTCGACGTACTTGCCCATCGCCGGAGGTACATTACACGCTCATTGCATACCCCAAGGATCGACGCCCCCCTTGCGCCTTTTATCGGTGTGTGTGTGTGTGCTTGTGTACGCGCGCGCGCGCGTGTATGTGTATGCATGCATGCATGCATGTGTATATGTGCCTGTCTATATATGTGTGTGAGAAAGAGTGAGCGAGCGAGAGTGTGTACTCTATTTTCGTCGTGCTGGCGTGTTATTACTCTTGGTACCTTTTTATTTACTAGCGCGTCTCTCTGTCTCACTGCAGCTTACTGCACGTATATTTATTCCTGAGAGACAGAGAGCCCAGTCGCAGGTACGTAAGGTTACGTAAGTAGCCTTAGACTGGACAGCCCAGAACGCAGCTAGTTGTATATTGGCTTTGGCCTTGGGAACTCTTGGTACTGCGGATGCTTATTTATGTAAGGCACTGCGCCAGGGGGGTCAAGCCAGACAATGCTCTCTCGGGAGAACCGAGAAAAAGACGAGAAATTTATGGGAATTCAATTTGACATGACGAATACTCTGTTTTATAAATATTAGAATTAGTCGCGTGAGGAATGTGCTTCGGAAAATAGCCAAGTGCCAAGATAGTGCCACAGTGGAAGGAAAAATAAAGACTCGTTAGTCACTGGCTGGAAAAATACAAATGGAAAAAGTGATATCGTACGATAAAGAGTGTCCTTTGGTTTCAGTGTTTCAATACTAGATGTAGATTTATGATTGTCAAATTAGCATAGTAGCTCGTTGAGTTAATTTTGTAAATGAAGTGTCTTCATCTCTCAGAAAGAATGATCATAAGGATTTTTCTCTTTCGAATCTTTTTCTATCAGCTAACAACTTTTATTCTGATAATCCGCTAAAATTAAATAAAACTAGACTTCTTGCTTTTTGTCTAGCCTGGTAGCACAGCAAGGAATGAGATATACATTATAGTTTTGATGACTAGCAAACTATGCTATTTTTAAACAGCCATTCACAAAATATCTTGCATACCTTTTAATAATTCAAAATAGACAGCTCTGTCTGAACTCCAATATTTTAAGATATTTGCAAGTTCATCAAATGTAAATATGAAATGCTTATTCTTAACAAAAATTTGGAGTTCATTCATTTCCTTTAAAGCCACGTACGAATATATAATCAGATATTTTTCAACTACGAGGAATATATTTGTAATTAATTTCAAATATTTAGAACAGGGTGTATAACAATAAATGTTTTTTTGCTTTCAGAATTTTTATAAATCAGTGATGAAGCTGTGGTCTGGAACATTTAGAATCCTATACAAAGATGACAGAAATCTCATGCAAGGAGCGTATTGAGGGTATAGCCAATCCACCGGTAATCATGGCAGATACTATTCGTCACTACAACAATCCTCCGCCTGACATCATGCCGAAGGGACTGGCAATTAAGGGTAATTATCATAATTGGATGAATTTTTATGTTACGTGCATTAAAAATTATTCATGGAAATTATTTAAAATTCCGAGCTTAAAAATCCAATTGTTACTTCACAAAAGTAAACTATCATTTGTATATTGTTTAAATCAGGTGTAGCATCAAGGCTGCGTCAGCTAGAATCCCTGTTCGTAGGTGGGCCAGTTCAGGGTGGAAGAATGGGCCACACGTTCTCCATTGAGACGCTTATCGACATTTTATTAGTTTTATACGACGAATGCTGCAACTCATCTCTACGCCGTGAAAAGACTGTTTCGGATTTCATTGAATTCGGTGAGTTTGTCGATTTTGTCACTACTGCGCACGCGAAGAAATTGGCTTATTTTAACGCTTTTCCCGGTTGTATTAGTAAACATGTTGTTGTATCGAAAGTTGGAAAGTATAAATAGATTCGATATTAAAAAATAACCAATGGACAAAGCGAATTACTAAAAGAACTGTGACCGAGAATCGTACTAATCGATCACTTATGTATTGCTTTTGATCGATTGATAACAATTTTGAACGTTAACGTCAATGTAAACAATGACATTAATTAATTTTAACGCAAAAAACCATTACGTCGACGCGATTTATAACGCTGATTTAAAAAAAAATTACCGAAGCATTATTCCCGTTATTTACATAAATTTGCGTACTCAAGCATAAGGCAAGTGGAACGTAGTGAATGAACATAAAAAATCACTAATCACTATAAATAGTTGCAATTTGAAAGAACACTATAACATTTCAAAGTTTCGGAAATTTTCTTAGCGAGTTCTCAAAATAAATTCACAACGAGCCCGGCGCCTTTTTTTTTCGTCATTTTTTTGTTCTCTTTAATCTAACAACTTTAATCGTTCGCAATAGCGATCAAAATAATAAAAATAGCCCACATTTCGCCTGAGAGAAGAAAGAAACGAATGCGTAGCCGAAGTTCGAAAAAATATTAGAACGCTCAAAGTTGTCATAGTCTATTTCTGGATAAACAATACAGATATATACCGCGTTGCGCCTCCTAGAAAAACGTTCAATTGGCAATAATTCTATACTGCCAGTTGAAATCGAGAGCTAAAGTTGTACTACGTTAAACGAAAGCAACTCGCGCGTAAACAGTACACGCGAGTCAATATTTAAAGAATTCTCACGAAAATAAAAAGAAATATAACTTATAAATAAATTAATGTGTTTCTTGTTCTTTTCAGTGAAACCCGTTGCAACTTGCATAAAGAGTCTGCAATTGGCACGCGAAGATTTCGAGATAGTGAAGGTGATCGGCCGTGGAGCTTTTGGCGAGGTATGCGTCGTAAGAATGCGCGGCTCCGAGAAAGTTTTTGCAATGAAGATTTTAAACAAATGGGAGATGCTTAAGAGAGCGGAGACTGCGTGCTTCCGTGAAGAGAGAGATGTACTCGTTTATGGCGATCGTAGATGGATCACCAATCTTCATTATGCCTTTCAGGATGACAATAATCTGGTGAGTTTAATGCTTTAAATTCATTAAAATCAGACCAATTACTTTAGTGGACTCGAGAAAAATCAATATAAATTGCGAAATAACGACCGTTTTCTCGCACGTCACCACTAATCAACACTTAACTTTGCGTAAAAAATTCCAAATTACCAAAACAAATTGCTCTAGATTGATAATTCAATCATACTTAAATGCTTGTCAACCAGAAAAGTTACGTTGTCATGTATATCGTCAAAGAATTCCAAAGTCATCGTCATAAAGGAACCAATCGTAATTCATTGTTTATTTTTTCAGTACCTGGTGATGGATTACTACTGCGGTGGTGACTTGTTAACTTTACTCAGCAAATTCGAAGATAGGCTGCCCGAGGATATGGCACGCTTCTACATTGCTGAGATGGTGCTTGCCATTGGCTCGATTCACGACTTACGTTACGTTCACAGGGACATCAAACCTGACAACGTGCTACTCGACGCCAACGGACACATTAGACTCGCCGACTTTGGCTCTTGCCTCAAACTCTTTGAAGACGGAACGGTGCAGAGCAACGTTGCCGTTGGCACACCCGATTATATTTCTCCCGAAATTCTTAGAGTAAGCGACGACAATTGATTTTGTACAATCTTCAATACTTGAAGATGCATGTGACATTTTTCGGGTGTTATTTTAGGCGATGGAAGATGGACAAGGAAGATACGGTCCCGAGTGTGATTGGTGGTCTCTGGGTGTATGCATGTACGAAATGCTTTACGGCGAGACTCCTTTTTATGCCGAATCTCTAGTCGAAACATATAGCAAAATTATGAATCATAAGGTATGATTACACTGACTCATCGGGCATCGTTACTTAATATTCCGATTGAACGTTTGAAAAACTAAATTATCGTTTCATCGTTTATAGAATTGCTTTGACTTCCCAACGGACGATTGTTACGAAGTTTCCGAAGAGGCAAAGGATCTCATGCGCAAACTCATCTGTAGTTCTGATTTTAGATTGGGGCAAAATGGAATTGATGATTTTAAGGTGCGATAAATCTTTTCGGTATTCACAATTTATTCTTGTATAATTCATCAAGCTATAAATGTCACGTTATATTTTTGCAGAAACATCCGTGGTTTGAAGGAGTTAGTTGGGACACGATAAGGGATAGTACAGCGCCTTACATTCCCGAGGTTTCCTCACCGACGGATACGTCCAACTTCGACGTAGACGACAATGACGTTCGAAGCTCCGATGCGGTGCCTCCGGCAGCTAATTCTGCATTTTCAGCCTTACATCTTCCATTCGTTGGTTTTAGTTTTACACAAGGAAGGTAAGTTTACTCTCTTAAATCCTTCGTCAACTGCCTCGATGATTATTCGTTGTAGCTTTATATCCACATTTTTTTTTCAAGTTGCATTTCCGACTTAAGCACCTTCTCATCACAATCCCAAAAAGACAAAACCACAAAGATGCTCGAAGAGGAGAACGCGCAGTTGGCACAAACAATTGCCGAGCTGAAGAATCAGTTGACCGCCAGTCACACGTCACCGACTACGGTATCACCGGACTCTAACAATGCAACGAGAAAACTCCAAGATGAAATCAATACGCTTACAAAAAGAAATTGCGGTATGTAGCATTGCATTCTCGTCTCTCTTATTTATAGTTAGGTATTTTAATTTGCTATATTTAACTCGGCAAACGCTTCAATTTGAATTCAAATGTTTATTTTTAAAACATTATACTTAGTCTCTACAAGTGTAAATGAACTTTAAAATGTCAAACTAATGCGATTGTTCAATCGATGATGCAACAGAATTAGAATCTCAATTGAAATCTCTCGAGGTTCCTCGGGAATTACGCCCAATTGACAGTGGTGATATGGCAAAAATACGAGAACTCGAAAAATTAGTGCGTACTTTACGTCTCGAAAAAGACGAAGCAATTAAGGATAAACTCGACGCTCTGGAAAGGCTGAAATTGCAAGAGAAAGAACTGAAGGATGCTCTGGCGCAAAGAAAACTTGGTAAACTTTTTTCCAACACCCACATCTACAGTTAATCGTGACGAGGATCACGAGTAATATTTTTTTTTACAATTCTAGCCATGGAAGAATACACAGAAGTTACGGACAAACTTTCAGAGCTACGCCAACAAAAACAAAAGCTCTCCCGCCAGGTGCGCGATAAGGAAGAAGAGCTCGAAGTAGTCATGCAGAAGGTAGATAGTTTGCGCCACGACATTCGCAAAGCCGAAAAGCTTCGTCGAGAACTCGAGGGTCGCGTTGAGGAAGCCATGGCCGAAACGAGCAAGGAACGTAAATTACGCGAGAGAAGCGAAGAGTACTGTAAACAAATGCAAGAGGAGACAGAAAAGATAAGGCAACGGCAAAGCGGAAACGATACCAGCGCGAATCATGCACTTGCTACTCAAGAAATCAACCGTCTTAAGTCGGAAGTGGAGAATCTCGAGGTGCAATATAACGAAAATCTCAATCAGCAACAGGGTCGATTCAACCTTGAGATTCGAGGACTGCAAGAACAGCTACTCGAGGCAGAGACAAGACGCGAATTGCTTGAACGTGAAGTGCAATTAACGAAGGAAAAGCTCGAAAATGCTAGGCTAGAAAATCTTACAGACAGCGAAGAGACAATCAGCGAGCTGAACCGTAGACACGAGCGTGAGAAGATGATGATCATCGAGGAGAATAAAAAACTCATGCTCGAGCTCAACTCCGTTACCGACAGTGTCAATAGGATACAGAGTGAGAGACGGCAACTCGAAGATGAATACGAAGAGCTTCGGAACAAAAAAGAGGCTATTGCGCAGTGGGAGGCTCAGATTACCGAAATTATTCAGTGGGTGTCCGATGAAAAGGATGCAAGAGGCTATTTGCAGGTACGATATATTTTAATTTTGCAATGTAAAAAATAACAAGTGCTTAAATTATTATCACTATTCAAGGCTCTGGCGACAAAGATGACTGAAGAGCTCGAATTCTTGAAGCACACAGGAGGCCCTGGTGGTGTTGGTGGTGGCTCAACGATCACAGACAAGAACTGGCGTAACAGACGGTCGCAAAAACTTGACAAAATGGAGCTACTCAATTTGCAAAGTTCATTGCAAAGTGAAATCCAAGCGAAGCAGGCGATATCCGAAGAACTGACCAAGACGCGCTCGGATCTCATTGCAGCGCAAAAGTAAGTTGGAAATAATTAAAAATACATACGTATTTAACGTTTGATGCCAGATTATAGCATAATTATGTATGTTCAGAGAACTACGCGATTTCCGTCAACGATTGGACTCGATGTCGCACGAGATGAAGCGCAAGGAGATACAGATAAAAGATCTGCAAAGCCGGCTAGATTCCGGTGACGGCTGTAAGTACCAAGCAATTGCAAGTAGTACCGGCGATGAAACTCCTTCCACCATAGTTCAAGCCCAATCTTACGGAAAGTTCATATCCATAGTAGTTGTACAGGCTGTAATTATTCACGCTGTTTTTGTAGTATGTAAAAACTATAACCTGTGCCATGGGTTGTTTAGAAACTTATTGTAGACACTCTTTTTCTTACTCACTTTTTTTCTTGATTTTCACATTTTAACTTTCACCCCTTTTTTCCGGTTTTCCAATTTTTGTCACAAATGGTTGCCAATTAAGTGATTATCAACCGTGCTCGGCAAATACCTTAATGAATTTTAACTTAGTAGTATTTACTTGAATCTTTTTATATGCCAGTTTTCCTTTACTGTATGTGTAGTAGCTCTTGAACTTTATAATATACGGAGAATACACTTGTTCTTCCGCTCGCCGTTTCACCGTTATTGTATGCGGTTAAGAGAATGCGAAAGTTTTGCAAATTGACTGATGTATCGGCTGTCCTTTTATTGTAAATCGTTATTGTTCAAATTAGTATTATTATAATTTCTTTGCAAATGTAACTTTCGACATCTCTTAAAATGATAACTCTTAACCCTTCTTTCTATTTTTTTACTTTAATAACGTGAAAAACGCGCATGTGTATACCTTTTTATTGCTTCTTTATACTATCTATGATGAGACTGAACTATTGAATTAATAAAATTTCTTTTATAAAAAACAACCACAACTTCATCTTTGAGAACTTTTCTAGCTATTTCACGAAGATTCTTTGCTAGTCACGCCGTTAAATGTCATCGTATTAACGAATCATACGTCATCATCCTACTTACACGAGAAAAAGAATTTTTAAGGAATGAAAGCAACAAGTGAACATTGGTTTGTAGGGTCGAGTATGTACATTTAGAGATGGACGTCCGACATGTACATTCCCCATTCCGAATCCAAATTATTAGTGTTTTATCGTTTAATATCATGGAGCAACAGAGCAACGTATGTGAGGTTGCAATTGTTATAGATATACAAAATTTAATTTGCAAATTAATCTTCAAGTGAACATTTATGTTTTTCTGGCTTCACTAATTGGACTTAAATAAATAGATTAACCGCGTTATAATTGTAGCATTTTCTAAATCGTGCAGGGTAATCATTTAACCAGCTTGCCTATGGTTACTCAATGTTATCCCCTGTTGAATAATGCTAAATAATTCCCACTAAAGTACAATGACGTAACCTTCGAAAATGACAATTGAAAAGTTTTAAAAAAGGCATGGACTTATTTCGATGGATCGGCACATAATCGCGAGTTGAAACGAGCACTCACCATCGTCATCATCAACGCCGTGCAAGAGTAGCTCAAAACAAATAAACAAAAATGAGAATATAATAGGGGAGAAATAATAGAATCTAAGAGAGAGATAGAGAGAGAGAGAGAGAGAGAGAAAGAAAGAAAGAAAGAAAGAAAGAAAGAAAGAAAGAGCGAAAGAAGCCTGCTGCCCGACTTGACTCTGAAAAAAGCAAAGAACGATAAAGCGGTATTTGCGTTGTGCCATTCTGATGTTTCTAGACTGCAAAGTGCCTCTATTTATCGGCGTAACCGGCTGCGTCTGGGGCCTCTTGTTGCTCATCATCAAACTGTATTTGTGACAGTCGCCACCATCATCTGCAAACAACAACGACAACGACCACTACCAGTACAACAACTACAACGTCATCATTGGCAGCATCAACATCAGCAGAAGGAACAACGACCGAGACGCGTGTTCGTCGTTCAAGGCCGAGTTGCATCTGTAATGCGTCACACACAACCATTAGCTAGGCTTGCTCTTATTGACGATACCGTCGCCTCCGCCGCCGCCTCTGCCATCGCCGCTGCTACAACCATCGCCAACGCTACTACTCTTACGGGCCGATGTCCCGGTAAATTGCGTGGTATCATCCCCGACTGTGGTGATATTCTCCGTGTCTCTGCCTCTCTTTCTCTTTCGCCGTGATCGAATGTCAGCCTGTGAATAACATTTTTTATTTTTGTCCAAAATCTATTGTTCAAAATAACCAGTGACTTGATGCTCCGTGTGTTCGATATCATTCAAGTATTACAATTCTGTAAACACTTTCTTCATTTGTATGTGTTCGTAATTGTTCACGCGATTCACGGTAAACTATAAATCGCACGTGAATCTCTTCAAATTGAAAAATCACAGGTTGACAGAAGAGCAGAGACAACTCAGTGGTCCCTTGTAGCCAAAAAAAAAATGAGGAAAGAAAGTATTGTTTAGTGCAGCGCTATGTTTTCAGTACACTTTGTGAACCCCGGTGGACAAGAGCCGCTCTCGCATCTCGTGCGATATATAATTCGTACAATCTTAACGAACAATACATACTGTACTGTAAATTTGTAAATTTGCCTTAGCAATAGACACACACGACATGTGAAGCATCCTTAAAGTTACGTGATTTTATTGGAAAAAGCTGTGTTTGATGATTTTGTTACTTGCGTTCGTGTGTTGCATGTTGTGTGCGTAGTGTGCGCGTGTGTGTGTGTGTGTGTATGTGAATATTTTTGCTTTGATAACTAATCTTACCGCGTTTAAGAAACAAGCTCTTGCGTACTACTGAAACATAGCTCTGTTGAAAGAAATTATTGATTCCAAGCTCGTTTTCTTGCAAAAGCACGAAATGCGACGTGTGTGTGCGCGCGTGTGTGTACGTGTGTGTATGTATGCGTGTGCATATACAAATCGTTGGTGATAAGACCCATAGATTACGGGGAAAAAAGGTTGATGTGTTGTTGTTCTTCATTAATAAAGTAGGATACTGTGCTTCGTAAAACAAACAGAACGGAGTATTCTCTCGAGTGATCTTTAGAACGATTGTTGCGACAATCGAAGGATTTTTATTATTTTGGTTTTTTCTTTCTTTCTTTTTTTTTTTAGCAGAGTGATGACCCATGTGCCTACGCAACTCTTTTTTTACTGCCACTTTTTTATTTTCTTACAAAGCCCAAAAGATCTTTTTTTCTTTCTGTCTAACAGCGAATTTTGTGAGATGCGCGCTGAATGAAAATGACGATCAAGACGACGTTTTCAATTAATGTAAATGTTTTGATATTTCTTTCAGTTTTGGAACGACCAACCTCGCAAATGTCGTATCTCGAGCACTTTCTCAAGGAAACAGCGAGTAACGCGCGACACGGTAGCGTCGATAGCGTCGAGGGTGACATCGAGGACAACCGAGCACCAAGCATCACCAGCAGCAAGAGTAATCTTTCCGAACTTAGTATCGTGAGTATACTCGTACGTTAAACGAGACGTTGAAAAATGTCTTTTAAAAGAAGAATAGATATCAACGTGTTAAATTTGCAGGATCCAACTTCTCCACTATCCCATGAACTGCTGAATAAATCGTCAGCGATATCGCAGAGTCATATGACGAATCTTCAACCAAAGCCAAAGTCTCATCAATTCCTCGTACGCACTTTTTCCCAGCCGACCAAGTGTAATCATTGCACTTCTCTCATGGTTGGTGTCATTAGGCAAGGTGTTGTCTGCGAGGTATGCGGTTTCGCTTGCCATGTACAATGCTGTGAAAAAGTACCCTCCGTTTGCCCTGTTCCTCACGATCAAAGTAAGGACTTTGCATCAATTGTTCACTGTCAAAACGCGTACGTTTTGTCTCCATTTGTTTTTACGCTTATTGTTACTTTAGCAAAACGACCACTGGGTATTGATCCAACGCGCGGAATTGGCACGGCATACGAAGGCTACGTGAAAGTGCCCAAAATGGGTGGTGTGAAAAAGGGTTGGGTACGTCAATTCGTAGTCGTATGCGACTTCAAGCTGTTCCTTTACGACTTATCGGATCGAAACTCCATGCCTTCGGTCTACGTGTCCCAGGTGCTCGATATGCGCGACGAAGAGTTCAGCGTCAGTTCCGTACGCGACTCCGATGTCATTCATGCCACCAAAAAGGACATTCCTTGTATATTTAGGGTGAGTACGACGAGATGGAAGTGTTTGCATTTTTAAACCGATGAAAATCGATTGAAGTTTGAGAAGATACCGTACGATTAACGTTAAAATTAATGTTGTTCGCTTTTTAAGTAATTTAACGAATGATTGTGCCTTACTAATATCGACGTATTAAATATACGATATTATGCAGACTATGCGGTATCTTCTTGCATTAATAATAAAATTAAACCAATGAGTTTGTTTATTAATTGTTAACAGAACAACGAAATAATAATCATGTAAACAGCCAAATAACGCTAGGAGTAAAAATATATTGTGTTAAATATTTAAAATTACAGTTTTATAAATGCCTATAATCATATAATATAATCGTCCAATTAATTCTGAACGAAAATTAACGCTTAAGGGTATACTACACAGAATGTTCATCAAATCAAGCCTATTTTCATGATTTTTGTCATTTCTACAATTTCATTACGAATTGAATGCGCAATAGTGTAGTTTGCCTTGGAAATGAATCGCTCTTATAAAATTATTTGTATACTAGATAACAACATCTTTGTTGGAACCACCTGGTTTGCGGAATCATACGTTAATGCTTGCCGATACCGAGAGTGAAAAAGCTAAATGGGTAGTGGCCTTGAGCGAACTTCATCGAATATTGAAAAGGAATAATCTCCCTAGTAATACTGTAATTATCTTATTTGTTTTAATACCATGTATAATATCGAATAACCGTACAATTAATAAAATTAAATCAATAACATGAATCTTACTATCCCTGAACGAAGGTATTCCGTGCAAAAGAGTTGCTGGACAACACACTGTCCCTTATCGTCGTTAAAAATGTATTGTCAGGATCTATCATTGATCCGGATCGTCTAGTCATTGGCACTGAAGAAGGCCTGTTTTGTTTAGATTTAGATCGTAGTGGTAAGTAATCTAAATCAAATGATATTTTTTTACTCGCAACTTTCTGATTTTTTTTTTCTCAATTGAAATGTAGAAATTGCAAGAGTTGGCGAGGGTAAAAAAATATATCAGCTGGAGTATGTGACGGAAGAGCAGCTGATTGTGGTACTTAGCGGCAAGCAACGGCACGTGCGTCTTGTGCCGGTGCGAGCCTTAGATGGGGATGAAGTCGAGTGGATTAAAGTTGCGGAAACCAAGGGATGCATTACACTTACCACGGGAAAAATGAGAAAGGATCCTAATATTTATTGCCTATGTGTGGCTATTAAGAAACAGGTTGGACATTCTTGTTTTATTAGTATCGGCAACTGTAGAACGTATTAATAATACAACCTCAGTTAACTTTAACGTGCATTGATTCTTTTTTATTTCAGAATGCTTCGCAAGTTATAATATACGAGATAACGCGGACAAAAGCACGACACAAACGTATACGCGAACTGATGCTGCCTTGTCATGCACAAACGTTGCAAGTCTTGGGAGAAGGACGTCTTTGCGTCGGATATCCATCTGGATTCTCAATATATAGTATTTTAGGGGACCATCATCCTATATGTATGTTATTCGAAACAATAATTTATAAAATGGACCAAAATTGTAGAATTCATTAATATTATATTGTTTTATTTTTACAGCTTTGGTCCATCCAGAAAATGCACTCTTGAATTTGCTAACGTTCAACGCTCTCGACGCGTTCAGATGCATTGAACTAAAAAAATCCGGAGAGTATCTGTTAGCGTTCTATTCTTTAGCTGTATATGTAGACAGTCAGGGCAGGAAAAGTCGCGATAGAGAAATCATGTATACCGCATATCCTAATGCAGTCTGTGAGTACTCATTTTTACACACCAAAGATACCAACTCGTTTATACGACAAAAGAAGAGATGTAATAAATCTTTTCTTCGACAGGTTACTGCGAGGGCTATTTATTAGTATATACCGATACGCACATTGACGTATTTGACTGTGAGAATGGCGAATGGTTCCAAACACTCAATGTTAAAAAAGCCAAACCTCTTAATACGACTGGGTCGCTTACAACTTGCATTATCAATGATATGCCACATGTTATTTATCTGAGCAAATTACAACAACGTAAATATTTTCTTTCTCAAAAAAAAACAAAAAAACAAAATCTGCATCGATGAATATTCTTTATAAAATATTTGTTTTTGCAGGAGAAGTATTGAATTTGGGTTCGTTAGATTCGAGTGGCAGATCGATGACGAGACCTCGAAGGAGATTCTCGCTGCGCGAGAACAATCGTGCTGTTCGACCAACTGATCGACGTTCTAAAATGATATCTGCTCCGACTAATTTCAATCACATTACCCATATGGGCCCTGGAAATGGCATTCAAGTAAGCGGATTATTTGTACAAGAGAAAAGTCGTCGTTTTAGATACTCATGACTATTTTTTTAAATTTTAGGTTCAACGATTGTTAGACTTGCCAACGACTTTGGAAACAGCCGATCAACAATATTCAGGATCGCATTCTAGCCAACATATTTATAGCAACCAACAAAGGGTACGTATATCGTAATCAATCCTTTTACGTAGAAAACGTTTGATACAATTTGATTATAAAAACAAATTGCTGCAGGTTTATAGTGCACCAGTGCAGCCTCCGAATAAACCAGCACCACTGCCACCCAGACACCCGCCTTCCGATACCCGACGACTGAGTTCACATATGCCTCGAAATTCCGGTTTCTCGCCACACAACGGTATTTCAACAAGTTCACTTATACTCATTTTTCATCAACTTCAATTTAGTGTATTAATGTTGTTAATCGTTTACCAGGCTCAACATCATCCTCGAGAAGAGGACCTGCCCCGCCCAGACCAACTGCTACACCTCCATCGTTGCCACGTACACCGGTGGATCAAGTTGACTCGGAATCGTCATCTATACACATGCGCTCGCACACGCCTCATTCTCTCGGCAGTATTGCTTCGCTACAAGATAAGGTAAGAACCCATATTCGTGCATAGATACTCGATTAACTAGATAAAAGGGAACGCGAACGCGAACGCGGCGCTTTTAATTTCCTACTATCGAAGCGTCAGTTACCAATGTCCTTGAATAATCCAGGAACTATAATGCGCGCGCGCGCGCGCGTGTGTGTGTGTGTGTGTGTGTGTGTGTGTGACGGAAATGAAAACTACTGATCGATCGATGTTTGAAACAATAGGAGCACGTATCGGGAGGCAGTCCGCGACACTCGATAGCCTCGAACAACAGCTCGAATCCATCGACGCCACCCAGTCCTGCGCATGACCATGGATCATCGTCTTATGACTCTTAAAGAAATTGCGTAGCGCGAGGCTATCGCTCTTCGTGAACGAGAAACCATTTATGTATGCATGCATACATGGAAAAAACAAAAAAAAAAAAGTAAAAAAATCAAGTGGATTCAATGTTTGTAGCCGTTGGTAACGTTTTCTTCGAGGATTATATACGTTATACACGAGGATCGTTTTACCCGAGAAGTTACCATAAGAATTTTTTGAACTTATATGTACAGTCTTGATACAGATTTTTAATTAGAACACGACAAGAGAGAAAGAGGTGTAATGTTGTAGTTGCCACGCGCGTGCGATCGAGATTTTTATTATATATTGCCTCTGTATAGTATACATATTATATATATATGTGTGTGTGTATATATATATATATATACACGGTAGCCAAGCAATTACACGGCTTTTTTTCTCAAACTCGTAGGGGCAACACGAGGATTATACAAAATATTATACATACACTTAAAGTAGCCTGACGTTTTTCTATAATCTTTTAACAAATGAATAATAATACTTATATAAAATGAAAAAAAAAGTGAATTGTGAGACTGGCTTTGCTCACACGAGAACAAAGCGGTTTTTTTGTTTGTTTTGTAAATTTTTACGTCTTATTTGCACTCGCTGATTAATGATTGCGTTCAACGTGGAGAAAGCTGGCAAAAGTGTTAAATAAGAAAAAAAAATTAGTAACGCATCAGTATATAAAAATACATTGCGTTGCCGAGCACCTTAAAGTTTATTTTTTTCTACTTTTAGTGCATTATATAAATAGATTATATATATACATATATATATATATATATATATATATATATATATATAAAAACATAAATATATATATATATATATATATATATATATATATATATATATATATATATATATACATATATATATTTTATATATATTTTATCAGTCGTAACGTTGGAAAATCACATAGATTTTTCGTGTTTAATGCAGATAGTATTATTTACCTTAAATAGTTTTTTCGAGCTTTAGATAACGACAATGGTTGCAATGATCAATTCTAATCTTTTTAACGTTCTTCTGTTTCTTTTGGCGCTCGAGTGTAAAGTTTTAATTATACGTAAGAGAGTGAATTTAAAGATTTATTACGTGTCTCGAGGATGAATTGTATATAATATAAGTTTAAACGATTAAGCTATGTGGAATATTGATAGATGCAAATATTATATTAATATTGATTATCATTACCTCCTCCTCGTTTTTTCGAATAATTTATTTTTTACTTTACTTGCGTGTGCTCAATGTAAGAACGAGGACTTAATTATTAATCATTGAGAATCTGATATATTTATGAGAGAAACAAGGGTGAACAAATGTGCGGGGAAATCCCAGTCAAATTACTTAGCAATAAAAACAACTACTTAATCTATTCAACAAGGTATGGCAAGAATAATAGTCAAGACGCTCGATAATGTATTGTGATCGACGTCGACGAAGGATTGATAAGAGTGTTATTTCATTATGAAGAATGATTGAAAAACTCTTGAAATTTTATAGAAAAACAAAAAAGTAACAATAAAAATAAATTACCTACTCTTTTTGATCGTAAAGTGGGTCAAAATTTACCGACGATAATAATCTTACGTAAATCTAATCTTTTTTTTTTTTTTTTCATTTACACATTGTGCAATGTTTATCAAAGACATTTATGCGGAGATACATGGCGTAAGATGTTTCATTATTTAGGAATTGTAACGTTTTATGTTTATTTGTCTTATTTTCCGTGCACTGAGAGAAAGGCACAAGTGATAAGATTGCATAATTATCTTGTTTTGTATTGGCTACAATTTTGTAGCCCTGAGAAAAACGAAAAACAAATTGAAATCTACATAGATCTGCAGAGAAAGCGTTTACCGAACACGGGCATTTTTAAGATTGTACGATCATTTGAAACAAACTCGCGTGGACTCTAGTTTTTCGAGAAAACTGCCTGTAATGCAACGACAAAACGATCAAGATTTTATCGAAAATTCAATTAGCAAGTGTCTGCCCGTGTTCAAAAGTATTTTTGAGTTGTTTATAACTGTTTGTTTATAGTTGTTTATAAAAAAAAAAAACAATTGACCGCAACGTGTGTATGTTTGGCATAATAAACAGTAGGATGTTGTATCGTGAAGATATTTCGTTGTATATTAGTCCCAAACGTTTTGAACAAAAGCGACATGCGACGTAGAAAATGCGGAATGAACGCAAAGAACATTTTGGAGAAACGCGAAGGAAAAATGATACTGTATTAGCCATCGACATTAGTTAACAAGCGTATTAATAATAAACAAATAACAAAGGTTTTAAAGTAACTATCCACAAATTATCATTGGTTATGCGTATATGATATATAGCAACACAAATAATATTGTCATTTTATGGAGTACTCGTGAAGAGTACAAGCCGACCTATCTTCCATATAATTGTTACTACATGAAAGGGTTCTAAAATCAAAAATATTAACGTGTCATAGAAAAATTGTTATCACAGTGTATCTTGTCAATATACTGAAAAGTCAATATATTGCTTAACTAACGGAAACATGTATAACTTGCGGTTTACAACAACAACAAAGTAATCCTTTGTCCTTCTCGTAATTTACGCTAAAAAGGAAAAGAATAATACAAGATAGATAAAACAAGAAAACAACCACTTTTTGTACAAACTTTAGTACCTTGTAATAACTTTTAGAGACTTTGTATACTTTTTATACATAAGTGAGTTTTAGACGTATTATCATTTATTCTTCGAGATATGCTTTGTCTGTGCCTCAGCGGATGGTAGATAGCCGAAAGTTCAATATTTCATTTTAGATCCCTTACTGCTACGATAGAGCGTGTCTAATCATGTATAATTGCGTATCCGAGATACGATGTTGCAAAAATACTTATACTATAATAATTATTTATATTTCACTGTAAAAAAGCAAGTACACACTGTCGCATAATTATTGTAATAATAATTTTTCTTCTTTATGTTCACGATGAAGCTGCAAACGAGTGTTGGTTTCCGATGATTTTCTCTTTTTCGTCGAAAATCATTTTTTGCCTTATAAGAGTATACGCAGAAACATTTTATCGTTATTTTACACTCCTCTGAGTATGTTCGTGTGTGCGTGTGCGCGTGTGTGTGCGTTTCTTTTTTTTTCTTTCTTTCTTTTGTAAATTTCTAGTAGCGCTTATTATCCTAGAGTTTTACTATTAATTAACGCGATAAAAAAACAAATATAGATTATCGGAAGAAAAAAAAAGTTTTATTTATGATAATTCGCGCGCTGTTTTGCGTGTCTATTTATTAAAGGACTTTCCAAGAATTTATTTCCAAAGTTAAGTGAACATAAAAAAAAAAACACGTAATAGAAACGTTGTATAGTCAATCAGGTCAATTTTGTATTTATTACAACTGAAAAATTGAACCAACAATGGATGCGTGCAATTTGAAACTATTTGTATTATTTGATCATACCGTATACCAATGCGTTTTCGAAATATCGCAGTACGAGAAAAAACTAAAAGTTACATAGAGCTTTATTTGTAATGTCTTGTAATAGCATTTGCAAGAACTGTAACGATGTATCTGAACTGATTATAAAGAAAATTAGCTGGAACAATAAAAACAGAGTTGATTTCTCTTAAAGTCGATTTTATATTATTTCGTTATTTACTTCCTCCACATCCTTTCTCAAAATAATCGATCGCTTAATAATAGGTCAACGTAATAAAGAAAACACTTGGTATTTTGTTAAAAAACTCATGGCTTATATTTTATTTCATCATCACTCTTCGAATGCAAATACATGCATTTTATATACGTAGTAAGTAAGAAAACATAAATTTTAGATAAATATTTATAGACGGTTAATCGCTAAAAACCGCATTTTCCTTTGATGTGCGTGTAACGTCGAAACTGAAACCGTCTGATATCGCGTTAAAATTTGTTAAAACCAAAATTGAACTTGACCATTTGTTCTTCTTGTCTTGTTAATACTGAGGATAAATTGCAACATTACCAAGGCAGATAACTGACTTTTACATTAAACGCTAATTACTTTATCCATGATTTAATCATTATTTGTTGCTATTAAGTCATTGTTTGTCTACGCAAAAGTTTAAACGAAAAATTGACTACATATGTATCTGTCAGTATTGAGATTCGCAAGAATTTGCAAAACGCTACATATTTATTTCGAGTAAAACAAGATTACAAAAATGTATCGTTTAACGTATATCTAACTCCGTGTCCCATTAACATATTTCCAACATTCGCGAGCGACGAACAATACGTAAACTGTGTAAGTGTAGCAATTGTACTTGACTCGACAAGTCGACAATGACAATATCGGCGTCTCACATCTGTGCTCTGGAGTCGAAAGCAAAACTAAGCGTAATTCATTCGATCGTTTCATTTTTTTTTGTTCCCTATAAAATTACAAATCAAGTTGGTCAATGGATAATGTCAATCGATAATACACAGAGTATGTACAAAATAACACCGATTACGTGAACGTTACTAAAACAGATTCATATAAAATAGCAATTACCTCAATTGGTATCCAAAGCATTAGCATACGAATTCGGATCAATTGAAACAAGTCGACCTTGGCATTTCCTAAGTATGTACCTTCTCTCAAACGAAAATAAACGTGAAATAAACATCAAAATAATAAGTACGTTAGAAAATGCTGAAAGTCGTTGAACTCAAGTCGTTAACTTGGTGACATGATTTGCTTAACTTACACTCCTTCTAAGTTTCTCTCGTAACAACCATAACATCGCCAATGGCATATTATTATTTTCCATTTTTCATAATTTTGTATCGTATATAACTTTGGTTACGTGAACTACGCGGGACGATAAGTAAAAAAATTCCATCTACCTATTATTTCATGGTAATGATCCAAAAATAACATAAATGCGAGTTAATCGCGCGCTATGGTGTTGGGCGGCGATTGGATAATCAATGAAGTGGCAGCAATCACGACAGTGGGACATGCACTTTGTAATTAACCTTTCGATCGATCGATACGGACAAAGGCAATTATAGTTGGCTTACGTGGAAAACGTTGCGTTTCACATGGTGTTGCGTTAATTTTTCAAAACAATTATTGAATGTTTCATCACAGAATTTTCGCTAAAGGTACTTCTTGTTTGTCAAAAATAATTCTGCTACTAAATGAAACTTTTGAATATCGATTGTATTTTTACATGTGTACTGCATTCTTCTTATTCGCAGAAAACCATAGGCTGAACACTGAAATTCATCTTATTTACATTTAGATCTGAATAAAGAAGTAATATTTGCAACTATTTATATGTATCAAAGTTGAATGACATAAATAAATAAATTAAGAGACTGAATTACGTTATCTTACAAATTTCAATTATTTATCGTTATTTGTGAATTAGGACTCGACAGTATCGTATTGGCGATTGCACGTTCATGTTGTCTGGTAAGCAAACTGTTTTTGTTTTTAATCAGTCTCCTCATAAAAGTTTGATTTTAGGCAACACACTTTATTTTCATAACCGTTCCTCGTTAACTGTTATAACTGTTAAATTGCATATTTCCAACAAACTGATTGCTATATTTATAAATTCACATATGTATATATGTATATATGTATATATTTATATCTTTTACTCGCATCATTGTCTAAGTGTATAAGAGTAACGTTACAAGGAAGGCAAATTTCTCTAAATCTTACTTGATCACTTAATCGTAATTCAAGATCACCAATGCCTTCTTGAACTGTTGGCGTT
This sequence comes from Chouioia cunea, assembly GCA_030064505.1. Classification (NCBI taxonomy): domain Eukaryota; kingdom Metazoa; phylum Arthropoda; class Insecta; order Hymenoptera; family Eulophidae; genus Chouioia; species Chouioia cunea. Next base: position 3,387,985 of record JAOPFQ010000004.1, on the reverse strand, counting down.
GTTCTTGTTGTTCTATTTATACGTAAAAAATCAAATGGCAGTAAGTTACTTGTTCTTTTTCGGTTTTACTTCAATTGTTGGTTAAAATTCAAGGACATCAATTTATAATAGACGACGCTTGCTTCAATAAAAAGTACACGAACACTTCTAGCTTCAATAAAAATGACACAAACACCACTTAATCGTCAACGAAGCCATACACATATACGAATGACGAAAAAGATATCTCACCTCTATACGCGCATATAAAATTTGAGCTTAAGAACGAACGAACAAGATTATATCGTACGCCGTGAAAGAGACGCGTGATTAATAAATAGCCAAATCTGGCCGTCGATCGATAGTAACTTACTGCCACTTCTATAGCCACGCGCGCCTACTCAAAAGCTCTGATTCCTAGTGGCAGATGCCTGAGCCGTTGCGTCTTCGTCATCGTCGCCACCTTGATAACGTCGATGACGTTGCTCCTGATGTTATAATCCCGATGTATCCGAAGGCGGTGTACTCTCGTGATTGCTTACTGTACTCAACGAATGCTGCAATGCCACTGGCGTTAACCAAGCTTTTGGCAGGCAACGTTGCAGGAATGGCACACACGAGCTGAAATAGGCGAGACGATTTACCCAAGCTGGAATCTCTTGGTCGCATAGGATCTGCAACAAAAATATATATATTTTTTTTATTATTAAAATTTTATTTTTTATTCTAAGTTAACAAAATATCTGATGAGTGTACCTGAATGAATTGGCCACTAAAGTGATTGCAATTCTTGTTCATCAAGTGATAACGGTCACCCCTGAAATCTTTTCCCAATTCGGCGATTATTCGAGCCACGTCTTCCTCGGTAAAATCCGTGTATCCAATGTGAATTGATTGCCTGTAAACCGTTGGATGAAACGGTAAATTAGCTTTTTACAGTATTTCATATATTCATTCGTCATCCTTACATACCTAAATCGAAATTGTTCTCCAAGTTCTTCTGCAGTTCTTGGAGGTATCTCAAATATTCCAGTCATCGGGAGTGCATGACCTCCATACGCATACTCTGTAATTAAAATTATCCAAATGAAATTTGTATCAAGCAGATAGGATTACTTTTGCTGATTATGCTTCAAATTACTGATGTGTCATTATAATTACGTGAATTTTTTTATACAAGCACTTCATTAGATGACATATCTTTTTAAAAGGTTTGTATTTGGATTTTATTTTCACTGTAATTCAAGTTGATTTACATAATACAACTTAAAAAATTAAGATTTCAAGACTTGTGATACATGTGATTCATCAATTTCAATGTAGCCAGCTATGACTCATAAACAGCAGAGTATCCAACAGTCTACCGAGGAAAATTGTTTCAAATTAAATCCATTCGTGACCCAACTGTAAATTATGAAATAAATAATTGTTAAATAAGCATACCAGTTCCATAAATTTCAACACCTGAATGAAAAACTCCCAGACCCATTGGAGTTGTGTATTCATTGATCCAGTACTGAAATAGAGTTGAAAAATCAATAAGAGAATCGTGTTTAATTGCTATGAAACAAATGTAATAAAATCTAATCATTTTACCATGTCATAAACGTTCAGTGTGATAGGTTCACGTGCCATTCTGGGAAGCAGCTCTTCACTTTCTTGAGTATAACCAAGGCAGCTAGGAAACGACAAGTTACAGCCAAGACCTGATGAAAACATTATAGAAATGCTTGCACAGCAAAAAAGAAGTTGCAGCTGACTATCTACTATTCCAGTGCACCTAATGAGCAAATACAAATCTTCTAATTACACTACAGTTTGTTACTTCTATGTATAACATAATAATATTACTATTCTTACTGGACAAAACTGTAATTACACTACAAAAGAAAATGCAATTTCAAGTTGAATAATTATCTCATTTAATTAAAAATTGTCATTTACATCTAATATATATATATATCGATGAAAAAAATATTCATTCCATAATAATAAAAATAGTAAAATATAGTATAAACATCATTACTTGGTACTTTGTGGAGTTTAAAGCCATGCTCAATATATCTATATAAATGATAAGAGGCTCAAAGTATTAATTTTAATCATATTATTGTATAAGAGCTGCTAGATTAAAGAAAACAATACATACAGAAAATATTTTGCTTAGCTCGAAATAATGAGCGTAAAATATGTTTAAGCTCTTTTAATTTTCAAAGTGTTTTATCATCTGTTTATCTAAAAGTGTTTTATTTATTGTTACTTTGACAGCTCACTCGATCAACCAAATGAGTTTACTCAGTGATAAATCCACTTTTGAAATAAGGAGCAATGACTCTTGTTGTGAGCTGGTATAATAAAAAGCTCTATAGCACAGCTGTTATTCAAATGAATGTTGGAATATTCAAAATACTAGATAGATACAGCAAAGCAAGCAAAGCAAGCTTTGAGCATCGTTGTATCGGCAAGAATTGCAACGAATCAACAATAAAATTTACCTTTTTCAATCCTAAGCAGTCATCTCAGCTGCGATTATTCTGCAATCCAGAGAGTCTTTGTCAAGAGTTAAAATACCTGTGCATATGCACGTTCAAGCACCAGAGTTGAATATATTTTGAGACCAACAAAAGTAAACTGCTGATGCAGCTAAGAAACAATCATGTTCCCAAAGAGGGAGGGGGGTGTAGATAGGGTATACACACAGACGAACAGCTTCGTTGTCGTTATTTAAAAATAACCTTAACAAATCTCTACCGTTCGTCCGCGCGAAAAAAATGTAGTTTCCCTCCACGCAATATGCGCGCGAATTTTCGTAACCACGATATACGTGAGGATATTTGGATATTCTCGGACAAAACAGGACAACGACTATGGGGAAAAATCGTCGCTTGCGACCGCCCACATAAACTACGACCGCCAACTGACGAGTGCTGCCTCACAACTTCACTAAAACTGGGAAAAGGGAAAAGAAAAAAAACCTGATCTCGCACTACAAAGACGATGCTAGCGCTGCAAGTCGTATGCGGTGAACAAAGATAACTGTCGCCATGCGGTTACTTGACAACTGCGATTTCGTAAACAAAGCAGTCGACGCTTTTGGTTCGTTATGTCGCGCTTGTTTATTTGTCTACTGTTGACGTTTGTGGCAATTTTTTGCTCGTGAAAATCGTAAAATAAGCGATAGTGGTGGTCCTATGCTCTGGGTTAAAAAGAAAATACTCAACTACGCTTGGACACGTATATTTCATTTTCCAAGTAATGAACAATGAAATGACTGAATACGTGAATGTTTGAAAACCCCTAAATTTTTATTTCAATGTTTAATCGTTTACATAAAACAAATATACTAATTTTTTAAAAATGATTAAAATGCCAAATTGGCTGAATAGGCCTACGTTTTCCCCAAAGAAAACTCCAACGAGAAAAGCAACAGTTTCACTGGCCAGTAAAGATTTAAGTCCAAAAAGAATTGAAAAAGAGCTTGGTCCTAATATTGGAGAAATTCGAATTTGTCTTGGAGATCAACAAGCTGTATTTGATGGAGGGTTGTGGGTTCCTGGTAAGACATTTTTCTTTTCTTTTTTTTTTCATGATTTCAATAGTTTTTGAAAGAATTAATATTATTATAGAATCAGGAAAAGTTGGAGGTACATTTAAGGAAAATGAGAAATTGAAAAAGGAAGTGAAAAGGCTAGAAGAAGAGAACCATCTCTTAAAAATAAAATTTGAACTTATATTAGACATGGTAATTAACAAATGCTTGTACAACTGCACTTACAAAATGCATGAATCAAAATTAAAAAGAAAATAACACACTAGCCAACGGTATGTAATGAATCACTTGTTCTTTCAGTTGACACAAGCAACCGCAGAAGCTAATCTGAACAAAGAGGAACTCGAAAACCTACGTAGTAAACTGTACACCGGAAAACGAGTTACAACTGGTTTTAACTAAAAAATAAGCGTTGCTGTAAAAAGAATAATTTACAATAACGCGCTCCTTTGTATCACAATTGTCGTTGATTCCATTGAATGATTTGCAGCTCTGCGAATTTACGTTCTATTTATATTTACACGTTCTGACAATAAATTATTTTTTATAAAAGTACAAATATTTCTCGTATTCGAATTAGGCACTTGGAGTTTCAATCACATTAAACAATATCTGATTGATTTTTCACTTAAAATCGATAATTGACTAATGAATAGTCGATCTTTAATTATTCTGTGGGCACGTTCGCTTAGTGTGACCTGCATGAAATAAATAAAATACGTTATTTTTCAAAATTACCCATTACACATTATCATCGTGTATTTACCTTCAATGCCACAAATTCCGCACTTGCGCTTAGTAGTCCCAGCTCCCGCTGAAGCTTTTAATCGTTTTTGGGCGGCACCTGCACTACCGCCTCGTCCACGACCACGAGCTACTGGTGGTCCACCCCAATTTTTGTCTTGATTATCTCTACCGTAACCACCGCTATTACCACTTCCTCTTCCACCACCCCAACTACTGCTACCCCCTCTTCCACGGCCACTGCCTGCGTTTCCATCAGCCCACTGAAAGAAATTACAAGGAGAATTCGGACCTTGGGGGCAACCGTAGAACTCTCGACCCTTATTTGGCCCTTCTTTATGGACCGTCAATCTGTAAAACAATTATCAATTGAATGTAATGTTTACACTCGAAAAACGATATTCGAAATTTTAGTCTCTCTCTCTCTCTCTCTCTCTCTCTCTCTCTCTTTCTCTCTTTCTCTCTTTCTCTCCTCTCTCAGCAATAACATAGAATAAAAAATAACATAGAATAAAAAATAAACATAGAATAAAAAATAAACTAACTTTCTGGCAGTCTGATTACAATTACACATGACCTCGTTCTCGTTTGCCCAACCGTCGGAATTGTCGTCCCAGTTTCCAGATATATTGACCGAGCTCTGATTATTTTGCCTATTGTTAGTTGAATTCTGTCTGTTACTTTGATTCTGATCCCAGTTACTCGTAGTAGGTCTTTGCGCTGGCACAGTTGAATCGGAACTCGCTGTATCCGTGTCTGTACCCCAAAGGAAAAAGTTGCAGTCTTGATTCGCTGGTTTGGCACACTTATAAAACGTTCTTCCTATAAATTTTACGTAAATTAAATATACAAATGACGAGAATAATTATTTAAAATTTTACCTTGGTTGGGACCTTCTTTTCGCACGGTTAACATTTTAGCAGGTTCGTGACAGCTGCACACAATCTCACCGCTATTATCATTGGTCCAATTGTAATTGTTGCCTCCACTAGCGGAAGTAGTATTTGAAGTCGATGCAGAACTTTGGTTCCACGTATTATTCGATCGGCTCTGATTGCTATGATACCCACTGCTATTCCACGACGTATCGTTATTCCTGTTACCCTCCGAGTTGTGATTCGAATGGTTTCGCGAATTCGTCGTTCTTGAATTATTTCTGTTTGACGAAGTTTGATTACGGTTGCTGGGCTGGTTTCGTTGTTGCGATGATGCTCGATTAGAGCTCGACGATCGTGACGACGCACTGCTATCATAACCGACGTCACCGTTGATCATGGCTGGTCGACGTACTGTATTTTCTCTAATTTGCATACAGTCATTGAACATCGTATCACAACCACCCACGCACGATTCGTACGACGTTCCCAATACCGGAAAAGCATTGCGCGATAGTCTTACTCGGATTCTTTTTAGTACGTTGTCAGGACACTGAAATAGACAATAAAATATAGCGTTCATAGCAGTTCGTAAATGTTGGCATGGATTATTTGCATGTAAAACAAACAACTCACTGTCGAACACCGTTCATCCAAAATTTCAACATCTTCGACGGATTCTGGTAGCCAAATAACATTGTTGCACGTAGGATATCCCATACAACCAATGTATTTCCCATTGTTTTGCCTCTTGGTCTTGAGAACCATGTTCGAGCCGCACTTTGGACATTTGAGAATTGGCACATCATCAACTGGTGCTGCTATTTCCTCGTGTGGAACTGCGGCTGGGTTTTCATTAAGATACTCAGCTAATGCCTCGTCGATCATAGTCGCTCGCGCGATAGCTTGGCGAAAAACTTCGCGATACTTGTCGATTATCCGCTGGCGTACTTCGTCCGGCTGCTTTTGTCCATCGCATATTCTAAAGAATTCAATGCAAAATCATTAAATAAATCGTACAACATTAAATACAGTTCGACTTACTGTTTTAAATCGTTTTCTAGCTCAGCTCTTAAATTAGGCTTCGACATTTGGAATCCCATTCTGTCGTAGCCCATCACAAGACCAATGCCAAGCTTTCCAGGAATTAAATATTTATTATCTTTCAGTCCAACATAATGTCTCGACTTTATAGTCTCAATGTGTTCGGCATGAGTGGCATCGGTACCAATACCATGCTTGTCCATCAAAGCAATGAGATCAGCTTCCGTAAGAAGATTTGGTGGAGATGTCGTTTCCTCGACCATTTCAATAGAAGTGGGCATGAAAGTTTGACCGAGCTCGTAAATGTGAATCTCTTTGGCATTCCATTTCTCATAGATGTATACTTCGAGGTAGTTTTTTGCAATGATTTGCAGACCAGTTGTAGCAAACTTTTCACCTGCAATGTCAATTTCTACCAAGGTCTCGTAACCCTCGGCGTTCTTTGAGATGCAAGCCAGGAAGTGTCGTACTACAAATTCGTAGACTCGCGCTTCGTCCCCTGAAAATAATACGACAGATATTAAAAAGTAGATGACGTTTTAGATGTTGAATATTTATTTATCTAGACATAGTACCTTGCAATGAATCGGCAAACTTGGTAGGATGGATAGGCGGATGAGCTTGATCACTCTTCTTGCCTTGTCTCGGATTGATACCCTCCTCGAGAACTCGTTGAGCAAAGTTGCTCCAAGGAGTATGAGCGTTTGACTGTTGTGTGACCAGTGATGTTAGATTCATTTCTTTGGGAAATATGTTGGTCTCAGTACGTGGATAGCTGATAAATCCTTGAGTATAGAGCCGTTCGGCAATCTGCATAGTTTGTTTGGCGCTCAACCGTAACTTTCGCGAGCCTTGTTTTTCCAATTCCTGGAAACGATTTTTATGTTAAACAAGGTAGTCTACCTTAAAGATTTTAAGTGGTACTTACTATGGTGTCTAACGGCAGTGGTCTCCACTTGCTTTTTGGTTTACTGGAAACTTTCTCTACCGTTGCTTGTGGATTTTCTTGGCACACGTCCAGAAAAACTTCACAAGGCAGCTTTTCAAAAAGCCTATTTCTTGCCCATCTGTATAAAAAAACTTTCTTTTATAAATTAAAATATTCCTTTCCCAATATACAGTATAAAACAATAAATTTACGTTGTAATAACATACCTGAATTCAACAGAAAGGTCATTTTGTTCGTGTGTTACTTTTAGCTTCCAATAAGGCTCTGGTTGAAACCTTTCAATAGCCAAAAACCTTTCAACTACAAAACCTAGTGTTGGAAATTGGCATGGTCCATAACTTATTAACATGTCTGCCAAATTCTGGGGAAATTTTTTCTGCAGTCTCATAGTTTGAAACCTTGTAAATGCAGCACCTGTTTTTAAAAACATAATTGCATAATTTATATGGATTTAAGACACAAATAATAAAGTAAAAACTAAATGTATGCACCTATCCTCAAATCCAGTTCACTCCTTACATCAACAGCATCGCTAAGAGTTTTAGCTGGCTCTCCTAAAGTGCGAAGTGCTCTGTCAACTGAAATCTGTGTGATTTCTGAGAACTTTGCTCTAAAAATAAAGGAAAACGTTAAATGAGAGCTAATAAATTAGGCTTTTATTATTTCTTACCTGTAGACTTTAATATTAGGCTTAACAGCTTGACAAACTTTAATAATTTCAAAACCTATATTCTCTCCTTCTCTATCACAATCAGTCCAGATAATTAAGGCACCACAACCTTTCACTTCTTTCTCCAAAGTTTTTTTAATTTTTTCTGAAGATTCCTCGATACATTGCTTGACAACTGGAGCATCAAACAAACTCAAAGGTGGACATCCATACCATTTGCGATAAGCACCAGTAAATTCATATGTCAATAAATGACCAGAAACAGAGGTCATGATCATTTTGCAATTCTGATTGAATAACTGAGCTTCCCACTCGTAAATTTTATTAAACTTTGAACAGCCCTCTCTCTGAAATCAAAGGGAAACGATAATGATACCCTGTAAAACTAACAGACAAGTGTTTTTTTTAACATTACTTACTCGCCGAGAAGTGCCTCTAGACAAATGTGCTGAAATATTTTTTGCAGCATCATTTTTTTCAGCAACGTGGAGCACCTTCATTATTGCTGTTTCTTGGGAATCTAATTGTTTGACATCCTTTGAAAATTGTCTTTTCACATTTATCAGCAATTTATTTCTAACGTTTATCGATAAATTAAAAAAAAATTTTGTGATATGCATCACTTTTTAAAATTTGAGTACATATTATAACTTTCTAACAAAAATATCAAATCTATTAACAGGTTATGTTTGAAGTAACTTTTCATTATAGTGGACAAATCTCGATTTAATGCAATATATTTATATTGATCGTTATTTTAGTACAAATACAATCATTTATAACTGTTAACTACAAATATTTACATCACGCCGGTGTTTCATTGTCATTTGTGTATATACTATACACTGCCTTTAATGAACTTAACTAATTTCGTTTCAAATACTTTACGTTCTCTATGATTAAATATTAATTATTATTTTCTTTTATTTGAACATTTATCGCAGATTTATTTCTACAAAATCTGATCCGATAAAATTGCACAGTGCTTCGAAACTTAACCACAAAATATAAAAAGAAAATAATGTATAAAAGTCCGGGAAAATTTCGCGCTCTTTCAAATTAAACGTCATCGTCTGGATCGAACCACGTGATACAGATACATTTTCTTTTTTCTTTGAAAAAAATATACTATATTTGGATGACCCATTAAAAATAATAATATAACAAGATAAAAAATAGTTAATGTGTTAAATAATTTTGCGATCATTCAAATTATTTCATTAGATAAGATGTATTGCATTGTGCCAAATACACGTAGCTGCCGTCCACCATTAAACGAAGGAAAATGACTAAAAGTTCATTATTGTGCAAAAAGGTTTAAAGCTTTCAATTGATAATGTAACAGCAATACTTTTATTTGTTTTTTTTATTCGATGGTATTGAAATATTTACAGTCATCTCAATTAACCAAGATTTTCCATAAATAATGAAAGCTCAAGTTGACTGTAAAAGCTAAAAATCAATAATAACCGAATTTAAATCACACAAACTGCTGTATAAATAGCCGTCGCGCAATCACCGGTGCTTTATTCACGATCGAACCGTTGTTAGCTGCGCCAATAGGTCCAGAGCGCGTGTGCGTGTTTACGTTTGGGCTCTCCCGCGCAAAAAAAAATAGAGAAGAATCCAACGCATCATTAGTTTATCGCACCAGGTCACCAAAGACAACATCGATACCGTGACGATGGCGAGCATCGAAGTGACTTTTCCACAAGAGGATCAGCCGTCGAGAGTGAAAAAGTGGAAAGTATCCGCGGGATCAATGGTTACTGCCGGTAGAATCTTGATGCTCTATCAGGATGTCGAGACAGGTAACATTGAGAAAAAACTCAAGGCATCACAGTTTGGACGCGTAGTTAAACTTCTTGTCAAGGACAATGACGTCGTTCATCCCGGGTGAGTAGAAAACATTGAATAAAAGCTCTCCTAACCTTAAATGAATTACTCCATTGTTTGTTTTGCTTTACCTTCTTTAGCGGGGCTCCCATGTTTATATCAGTGATTTTGTTGAGCGCGGGTTTGATTATTGAGTTTTTTCACTTCGTGTTAATCAAAGTAAAAACGTTATTAAATTGTTAAATCTCCTCGCTTCAAACGTAAAAGATGATTAATTAAAATTGTTAATCTTCTGTATAATTTAAGTACGCTTATAAACAATAATATTTTAGGATTTTCAATTCCCTTCCTATGTTTATTGTACAACAATTTGTATTTTTAGCCAACCAGTTATTATTATTGAAGGATGTACTCATCCAACTGTAATGAAAGATCTGTGCGCTGAATGTGGAGCTGATTTGCGAGAAGAATTTGCTACAAACTCAAACAAGTCATCGGTATCACAGGCTAATGTACCTATGGTTCACAGTGTTCCAGAGCTCAAAGTCACAGCTGAATTAGCAAAAAAGATTGGGCGAGAAGATAAAGAAAGATTGTTGAAGGACAAACGGCTTGTGTTGTTAGTGGATCTTGATCAAACTATTGTTCATACTACAAATGATAACATACCAGCTAATATGGAGGTTTTTACAATTTTAATTAAAATTAAACAGTGTTATTTGTGTTTTACGATAAAAGAATATTCCAATGATAGAAATGTAATTTTTATTTCTACCACACAGAATGTCTATCATTATCAACTTTATGGTTCACATTCGCCTTGGTATCATACAAGATTGAGGCCTCACACAAGAAATTTTTTGGCAGAAATAAGCAAATTGTTTGAATTGCATATTTGTACTTTTGGAGCAAGGCAATATGCTCATAAAGTAGCTTCGATTCTTGATGAAGATGGAAAACTATTTTCACATAGAATATTATCCAGAGATGAATGTTTTGATCCTCAATCAAAAACTGCTAATTTGAAGTATGCACCAATCGTATATATATTTTTCTTTTATAATTACATATTAGCAACTCTATATTCGCATTATTCTTTAATCATTTTTAGAGCACTATTCCCTTGTGGAGTTGATATGGTTTGTATTATTGATGACAGAGACGATGTATGGCAAGGCTGTGCAAATTTAGTGCAAGTGAAACCTTATCATTTCTTCTTACATACTGGGGATATACATTCGCCTCCAGGTTTGGGAAAACATGATGATCCTGTTCCACAAACCCTGAAAGAAGAATCTGATGCTATGCAAAGAGAAAATGAGGTTCCTGAAAATAGCAATGAGCAAGATAAAGAAAAAGCTATTGATAGGGATAAAAATGCTGAAAAAGGAAAAGTCTCTGATGATAAGTCAGAAGAAACAACAGATAAAAGGTCTGTAGACAACAGTGAAAGAAGTGAAGATTCAAAGCCTGAGAAATCAGGCAATCAAACTATGAAGAGTACAGAAAATATTAGTAATCGTGAGATTAATAAGGAGGAGGTGGATGAAAGCTCAAAGAAAGAAGGAGAACAAGAAGAACCACAGCTTTTCCATAAAGAAGATCACGATGATTATTTATTATATTTGGAAGATATATTAAAAAGGATACACTTAGAATTTTACAATTCGTCTGAGGCAGAGCCTAGAACAAAAACCCTTAGAGAAATAATACCAAGAGTTAAGTCGAAAGTTTTGAAAGGATTAACGTTGACTTTCAGTGGTCTTATACCAAACAACCAAAAAATTCAGCAAAGTCGCGCGTATAAAGTAGCTAGAGCATTTGGAGCAAAAGTGTCGCAAGTAATATTTATTATTCTAATAATAATCAGAGATTTTTAACGAACACAAGATTAAAATTCAATGATATCCTAGGATCTTGCGGACGAAACAACGCATTTGGTTGCTATTCAGCCTGGAACAATAAAAGTGAGAGAAGCAAAGAAGAAGGAAAAAATTAGCATTGTTAACCCCGACTGGCTTTGGACTTGTGCAGAACGATGGGAACACGTCGAAGAACGTTTGTATCCATTAAGAGAGGTACCTATGCACAAGGTGAGTCCATGAATTTGTTACTATACATTCAATTTATTATTTTTTTTTTTAATAATTGAATGGTTTTTTTTTTAATTTTGTTTCTTTATTGATTTACTAGTAAATTATTTTTAAATTTGTTTTTTGTTTTTCTTTTATTTTCGTTTAATGCACACAAACAATGATTGAGTAACCGTAGGCTCGCGAATTCAGGAAGCCGCCCGCACACTGCAGCACCCCCGAACACATAGAAGAAGATGCTCTAAAGATAGAAGATAACTTTGCCAATAGTATTAACCCGCTAATGACTTTTACCCAGGAAGAAATTGATAAGATGGGCAAAGAAGTAGAAGAGGATATGTCTGATCTCGATGATATTGAGGATGATGAAGATGATGAACAAGAAACAAGATGTAAGAGAGATTCGGATTCAGATTCCAATGACGTTTACGGCTGTAAGATAAAACAATATTTGAGCGTGTATTTACATGTATATTTGCAAATCAAAAATTCATATTGTATGTAATGTATTTCAGACGACGATAATTACGACGAACCGTCGGTAGCGAAAAAACGAAAAACGGACAGTGACGAAGAAAGCAGCAGTTCTGGGGAAGGTAACAGAGGAAGACAACGATGTTATATGGAAGATGACGATGAAGATGACCCAGTGACTCGATTTCGTAGAGGCGAAGATTTACCTGATGATCTTGATCTCGGTGATAACTCGCAAGATTCGGTTGAAGATCTTGAAACCGAAGATATGGAAGACGAGCGCGAATGGAATGCTATGGGTGCTGCACTTGAAAGGGAGTTTATGTCTGAATAAATAGTGCTATGGTGAACTTTGAGTGTAACAAAGGACTGTTAAATTTTGCTTTTTCATGATGTTTGCAAAACGATCCTTTTCAAAGTATACAGAGAACTGTACATTTTTTATTTAGTTATTCTTTGTGCGATTTCTGCTTTATAAGTTATTTTGAGTTGTCATATGTAAAAAAAACATTAATATATCTTAAAGGTTTTCATTGCTAATAAGAACATGAGTTTCAAGAGCAACATAAATTTTTTATATTTTTTCACATAAGTAAAATTTGTAATTAGCTGGAAATTATCAAGGTCATTGTAAATACTGCATTGGTATTTATTATTCAAGTGTAAGATTATTCATTAGGTAATACAAACATTAAAGATTGTTACATTTCCTAAGAAATGTTATTTATCTGTCAAAAGTGTACAAAAACGATTAAATTATTTATTTAGTCGTACAGCCTTATTATTGCAAAGTAATAATTTAGCTTATTTCAATAGACTATAATAGGACAGATAGATAGCTTTTTAAAAGTTTATTTTACATGAAAAGCAATAAGGATAATATATTGAAACAAAAAAAAATGTCCTAATCAACACCTGAATTGAGGTCATATTGTCAAATATTTGCAAGACATGTGTTGGGAAAATGCTTTTATTTATTGAAAATTATTACACCATAAGTGTAAAAAATGAAATTTAATATTTTACCTATTAACAATAAAACATTTTATAATAAAATTCTTTATCTACAATATATTTATTTAAACTGCATATGGCTGAGGGTCATTAGGGTCTTCATAATACTTTTTGTAAGCAGGTTTATGAGTGAAATCTCGTTTATCTTCCAAATAACCTCTGGGTGGAGCTTTATCGTAATCAAAACCTTTTTCTGATTTTCCAAACATTTCATTGACCGTTTTGATGTCCTTTCGGTATTTACTAGCAGCAACTTTCTCGCCTGTTATTGGATCAGTTATATTTCCAAGAGGAAAAATTACTTCAACAACCTATAATTAATTTATATAAATGAGTTAACTGTGGAACTATATCAATTTACTCCAAGTAAAGTATCATTAATAATTAACTTTATACTGTACTAAATGTCAACTTTCACATTTTGTTAATTATTCAGTTTTTAATCAAACAATATAGATTAATTCAAGTTTTGTACGATGCAGGTTAACATATATTAAAATTAAAATTAATCTTACCTTGTGCTCAATTAATCGTGTCATTTTTTCTGGTAACGATTGTATAAGAACCATGTCTCCAGTTTTGCAAAGCCTTTCCGGGTCGTAGGCATAATAATAATTAAATTTTCTAAAATGCTGAAAATAGTATACAATCTCAGCTATAACCTCTTACGTAGACGATTTAAAATCTTGTATAGAAATATTAAATGTCATACCATATTTAAATTTGCATCAAACTCGTAAGAAGGAACTTCTATTTTTGCCGCATTCGTCTTTAACGAAGGCATACATTTTCCCATCAAATATTTTAACGCGCGTTTTGTATTGTTTGTTGCAGCCATTCTCGTCAAATTATTGTTTTGCGTATTTTGAGGTTATAAAAGCACTCTCCCTTTCTAAGCGTATCATGTATACAGATACGTATATTTCTGTTCCAATTCAAAACGAGAAAAATTTTAATTTTTGTAATAATTGCAAAGACATATTAGATTTACTTGAAAAATTTATTAAAATTTAATATACACTTGACAATAATTACTTATATTACGCTAAAATGAAATTCGTTACAACTCTTGTGGGTATGTATGTACAAACCTACAAAAACATTGATTGACTATGAAATATAAAATAAAATGAATTGTATCTATAAATTATCATTATATTTATGCGCTGATAATTCAAAATGAATAAAAAACAGTTTTTAAACTGTGACACGTTAATATTGTAATCAACAGGAAACATAGAAAATTACAAAATTCAACTTTCTATCAAAATCCAAACATTTTTCATCTATTTTTAATACTAATTATTATACTTTATAAATATTTTAATTATGTAAAGGAATATATAAACGATTTAGATCTTTTTTCCAAAATTAAATTTCTTGGAATCATCTTCAGAAGTATTAGATTTAAAATTTTCCCAATATTCTTCAAAAACTTTCTTAACGCTTGTCTCAATAGTTCTTTGAAGATGTGATTCAAATGATTCCTTGTTTGGCATATTTTGAATCTGCTCGATACCTTCTTGTCCATTTGTCATCTTTTTTGAACTAAAATACAATTTTTCATATTTATATTATATATTTCAGTTAACAACATGAGAATATATTCAAAGTAATGTCATCTTACGGATTTCCAGTATTGACTTTTGACAAGTGATTGCTCATACCACCATCACTCTGAACTAAATTATGATTTTCAATTAAAAATTTGTTTTTTCAATTTATTCAGTCAAAAAAAAAGATAATCAATATACCATTGAACATTTTTGTTACTGCTTCATGAGAAAAAAATTTTTGAGGATTAGCTTTTTTCTGTTCGGATGCCAAATTCTTCCCATTTTGATTTATGATTTCTCCATGCATGTTTCTTTGAATGCGAGATGATGGCCTAAGAGTTAAAAATGAAGTTCCAAGAACAAAATCTGATAAAGTAGGTATAGAGTTATAGCCAAGTACAGACCTTGCAACATTATTAGTTGAAGCACTGGCCCAAGAAGGATTGCCAAACATTGAACTTGTAGATCCAAAACAACTTTTTTTAAGAGTTGTGGATGATTCATCTGGTGAAACTACTATAGGTGAGGGTTTTTTAAACGCACTAAATAATGGTGGTTGATCAGATACTAAATTTGGAGTTGATTTTGCTGTATCATTACCATTAGTTAAATTTTCCATTAAACTACATAAAATATAATAAATATTAACATGTTTTTCTTATGCTAAAATATAAATTTATATTAATTTAAGATATTTTGTCTGTATACCTTTCTCTTGATACTCCATTTTTCAAATTTTCTACTTCTTGTTCCATAGTGTTTATTCTATCTTCTAAAGCTGCAATTTTTTTTTCACTTTCAATTCTTTCTTTGACAAAGCTTGTAATCACATTCTTGAATTCATTGACTATAGTTTTCACCACCATCATCATATTCGAAACATTTTTATCTTGTCTATACTCCTGATTGTCCAATTCCTCACCTTCTACAGAATTTTCATTTGTTTTTTCATAAGAATCTTCATTGTTATTGTCAGAATCCAATTCTGCTTTATTTTTATCTTCTAATTTTGAGTCGATTATGTCCATATTGTCAAGCAAATTATTATTTGTATTTGATTTATCACTTGACAATATAACAGCCTTTAATTCTGAATCTGAATGGGAAGAGCCTTATGGAAAAATAAATGTATAACTCAATATATAATTATATAATATAAATTATATATATATATATATATATATATAATAATTGATACTTGAATCAAAAGAATTACTGTTAAAAACAAAATTGAAGCCAGTAGGAGTTTTTAAATCAGATTTCTTCTCCTGGTTGTGTTTGCCAAAAATAAATAACGATGAATTGATATCAGATGTGCTATCACTAGTAGTGCATTCAACAATATTCAGATTAGACTTATTTCCATTCTTTTTGACCGTATCATGAGTATTCAGATTTGTTTTAGACCTAATCAAAACAATTAATCCTTTTTTAGTACCATTGAATCACAAAACTTTCAAACACTACTGATTCTTTCTAAAGAACAAACCGATCGACAAACATGCATCTCAGAGACGAACACTGTATCAACTTACGGCGAATTCGTGGAACATACAACCGTTGCATTCGATTTCGTCGAGCCGTTGAGATTATTGAAAGTAAACATTTTTTTCTCTAAGCATGCACAATTAATACGAAAAAAACATTAAATTGGCATATATGCCTTTAACGAAAAGCTTCTCCTCTGGTTCTCCTTCAACGATTTGTTTACATATACTATGAGGTGCACGTATGTGTTGTCGCCGCTATAAGTGAAAATCTTTTGTTTGTAAGTACGCGAATATTTTTTTTGGTCCTCTTTTCAACGGGAGAACCCTGGTACAAAAATACTAAAAATAATTTTTAAAAAACTAACGTATTCCCTTTAATTGTTAAATGCACTCGTCAAAAAAATAACTTATAATGCTTGCACCCCCGTGAAAAAGGGGAAAATAGAAAATCTACAAAGTTCCGGAAAATTGGCAATTCTGACACAAAAATATACGATTTTCATTAAAAAAAAAATACACACTTGATTTTCTTTTCACACGCACCCTTTGAAAATTCCTTTTTTTGTCTTTACAGTTCTGTATAAATAAAAAAGTGGTATTTTTCACGATCCGAGTGAAGAAACAAACTGCGCATGCACCGCGGTCAGTTTAAATCCTGTCGCGAAAACACGGTATAAGAGGTGAGTTGCCTTTATTCATTGAATCGTTTTAGAAATCACGTATGTTCATTGATAGTCCCTGGACTTCAGTTAAAGTATTTAGCTTTGTCTATGATGTACTTTAAACGAAGAAATTGGTATTTATATTTGTATGCTTTGACTACGTCAAATTAAATAACACGTTTGAAGTTTATTTTCTGACGACGTATGTTTTTTTTTTCGGTAAATTTGTCGATATTACTCAAGATATCGCGAGAATATCCACTGCCTGCAAATGTATACGCAGATTGGAAATCGAATGATTGCAACAATCTTGTGAAGATTGTCAAGATGGCCAAACGATAACAGATTTTAATAATAACGATGGTTGCTCGAGAATCCGCTCACATACTAAATATGGAGTTGATTTTTCTGTACTATTACCGTTATATGAAACCAAATGTATCTAATTATTCATACGCTTTCATTGAAAATTAAACTTTCATAATCTATGCTGCAATATTCGAATGTATTTAAATAATAAAAAAATGCAAAGTCGTTTTAAAAATTAGCGTAGAATAAACAATTATGGTTGTTCGAAAAAATAAATGATTTGTTAATAACAAAAAAGCAGAGCTTTTAAATCGTATAATTTATGACGATCCCGATGGATTGAAGTGTGATGTGTGAAAAAATATCGTGAAAGCGTTAAAAATTGTATTATCACGTACAACTATATATTCAGATGAAAAACAAAATCGCGATTATATAAAAACTTATTATGAACAATTGAAAGGTTTACGTACGGAAAGTTCCGCAGGTACAGTAATTGTTGCAAACTGCTGAGAAATTACGAAGAAAAAAAATTGACATTATTGAAGGATTAAATAGTAAAGAAGAAAATTGTACCAAGTTTCAATTAGATAACGTACCAGAACATTATAACGAAGACGATATTAAAAATCCAAATATTTCTGAACGTGAGAGCATGCAAGACAATTGTAGGAAGGAGGATTTTAACATTGATGTTAATGACGTTACAGGAGACATTGAAAATGTAGAAGTTTTAACGAATGTCAATAAAATAGAATCGACAATACATTTAACAAAATGTGAACATAACACAATGCTGTCCAGCCTATTTTAAAAAACTATACAGATGGTACACAGAGAAGTGTAATGCAAATAGGTCGGGGCGATATTTTATTAAAAAAAGTACGAAAGAATACGTTAGCGCTTTCTATTACTTTTAATATTTTTGCGTCAGGGTTTCCTCGCTCCCACTTTCAAGATCTACGATGATATAAAAACTTATTATGTAACTTAGTATATTATAACTTGTTATGTTAATATTACTTTCACCAGAGATGAAAAATAAATTTTTAAGGGGTTAACGATGTTTTTATACATCGCTACAATTGCCGTAACGATATATTAGACATGCTCTATAGCAAATTAAAGGAATACATACCCCAATTATTATTTTTAACGTGATTACCAATCGATACTTCTATTATGTGATTTACGAGACATTGTGAAAACTATTTAAAAATGCCTAATTTTATGATTACTAGTTCAAAGAAGAAGCATCATACGCAACGGCTTTTCAAAGAACACTCGCAAAATAAAAGCGCCTTTCGCGGTATAAGCTTCGAAAGGGCGTTCTAACGTTTGTGTA
Source organism: Chouioia cunea (assembly GCA_030064505.1). NCBI lineage: Eukaryota > Metazoa > Arthropoda > Insecta > Hymenoptera > Eulophidae > Chouioia > Chouioia cunea. Next base: position 3,369,395 of record JAOPFQ010000004.1, on the reverse strand, counting down.
GCATGATTTCGGCGAGAGATGGAGCTAGCAAAGCCAGGATTTGTCATATGTAAGCAAAAAGAAAAGCAAGCGAATAGGCGGAGTGAGTAATACTATCAACTATGCTGAGTCTCGCCTCATGCGCGCCAAACTTCTACTGATATAGTACACACGTACGGGTCTGTCAGTCGTTGTGTTTCAATGCGCAAAACAGTGTCCGTATTTCCAGTCAGACGCTACTACACCACGAGGAGAGTTATTGTTGTCGCTGTTAACGTCGTAGACGTGGAAAGGCGGTCAAAAGCCGCCGTCGAGTAAGTATATATCGCAATATCTAACAATCGATTGTTGCTCTAGGAAGCCGTGTGATTGTTGATAATAATGACATGTCGCGCGATCAGCACGCGGTCAATCGCTATTGTTTTTTTCCTTATCACTTGATGCGCGCGCGAGTGTTTTTGTGTGTATACGCGAAAGTTACTATACAATCACAATTGATCCTCCATTTTCGTTGTATTTTCGCGTTGACAGTTTGCGATGGAGTGTTTTTCTACTTTTATCTGTTTTATTTTATTGTTTTTTTTCTTCAGGAGCGATACAAATGGTAAACATGCCACTGATAGGGATGGATGATTTTGGAGTGCTGGAGCCAACTGATGTTGGTACCACGACCGTAGATTACGACTCTAAAGAAGACAGTAAGAAAAAGCAACGCTGGGATCAAGATGAAACAGTGTACATGCTCCAGTTAATCAAGGAGAATACTTTGCTCAACAGGTACTCAATGATTAGAACGGCTAACATTTTAAGCGAACTGATGCTCAGGAATGGCTACCATCGAACAGATAGACAAATCAACCAAAAACTAATGACACTGAGAAAAAATTATTTGAATTATCAACAGCAGAAGGTCTGCAATCCATATGGTTATACTAAAGAGTGTCCGTTCTTCAAAGAACTTCATGAAATTTTCAGTAAGGTTAATGGTACCAATGATGTCGACGATGATACATCTGAAACTGATAGCACAGATGGTTATCTGATAAAGTTTCCTAGCGACAGCATAGGTTGGCAGAAGAACGAAGTCCAGAAAATGCTCAACGCAATAAAAGCTATGAAGTTGAAAACGGAGTTGACTCTCAAATTTTTCTCTCCCATGGCTATTAAGATGATTGCTGAGTCCATGCAGAATGCGGGCTACAAGAGAAGTGCCGAGCAAGTAAAAAATGCAATGATTAATTTAAGGACCATGTATGTAAATTATAAAAGCGCATGTGATAGGAATGAAAATCCTCGAAATTGTATATTTCTCTCAACTTTGGAACTGTTTTGGAATAAGGAATACAGAAAGTACCGATTGAAACAATCATCTATAAAAACTGATGATTCTTGGTCTGTTGAAGAGACAATTTTCCTGTTGACTTTGATCAAGGATCTTAATATTATCGAAGAAGCTTACAAGAATACCAATAAAGCTGCTGAAGAGTTAACAGGTAGTTTAGCGGAAAATGGTTATTCCAGGACTTCTCTGCAAATCATGGAAAAATTGAACGAATTGAAAACTGAATTTCTCACTGTGCATAGGCTTTATGCAGATACCAAGGCTGTACATCAATTTCATTTTTATACCGTTTATAAGAAGCTTTTCGAGAGTCAACTTTCCGAAGACTTAGACCTGTCTTTAGATTCTCAGAAGAATACTCAAGATTATTTAAGCTTTTGCGAAAATATTAAGAATTCACGCGAGGATGAAAACAAAGGTTGATCTTTGGCATACTTATATCTTACCAATTAGACAAAAAAATATTTTATAAATCATTATTTTTCAGCTATTTATTGGACTAAAGAAGAAGTAAAACTTCTGTTAAAGACTGTACGAGAGTTGACCTCAGAATCTAGATTGATTAATAGTTTAGAAGAGGAGAAACTGCAGAGATTAAGAGAGGTTTTGAAAGAAGCTGGATATAGAAAGACTGCAGAACAGATCAAGTACAAGTTAACTTTGCTCAAACATTCTTATATGAAGTGCAATCTAGATGATAGCTCGGAGAAAGATATTTTTGAGTGCCCATTTTACAACGAATTGCATGATATTTTCCATACTCCCGTGTCGGACGAGAGGTACGAGTTTATACAAAACCTATTGACGGAGAATCTAGATCTGTACGAATCGAGATTCTCCGATCATAGTTATACAAATACCAAATTCATGAATTCCTCTGGTGAAAATCGATCGAACGATAAAGTCACTGTTATTCCTAACAAGTGCCTCGATACTTGGTTTCCCGTCGAAAGTATTACAGGTGAATTTCAATAATAAATTGCCGTTATATACTTAACAAATTGAACGATGTTTCGAACTTTACCCTTGCTTTTAGATGACGATGATCGCATTGGTGCATCGTCAACATTGAATTTCAATGACCTGAGTGGAGTTTCTAACAAGGAACGAGAACAAATCATTGAAGATGCATTTCTCGCAACCCTTCCCAGCAATAGTTATGTGGAAGACGAAAACAATCCTGTGATGCCTGATAATATTTTTTCTGAATCGAAGAACTCGTGTTTGGAGGATAAAATACCCCCAATTATTGATGATATTTCCTTAGATCAAGAAGTAACAGCGGTCAATCAGGAACCGGATTACCCAAGGATTTTCAGGTACCGCTCAAGTGAGCCTGAAGATGCCGATAGTCGATCGTCATCTGTCGCGACAACAAAGTCAGTATTATTACTTCTCGTATTCAATTATAAATGTAATGTTTTCTGAAGAAGTTTACATGTTTGTAAAATTCCGTTCACAGACGTGCTTCATCTTTGGACGACGAAGGACAACCATCGCTTAAGAAGCCTAGAATCGTTGAAGATGAAAAAATCACAAATAAAAATAAGTTTCTTCTGAGACCTGTTGATTCCATGAATCCATCGTGCCGCAATATTATGAATACCAAGTTCGTTCGGCTGATTGTTGCCAATGAGCCAAACAAAAATAGAGTGAACCACATTACTGCTCATATAGAACCACTCAATGTCAACATCACAAACTCGTTAAGTTCTGGCATGAGCTCGCCAATTGAACGAACTGAAATCTTGAAAATGGCAACCAGAAGAACAATGTCGAAAGATGATTTCGATGTGCATCAATATGATAGAGATTCTGACGTTTCCAAGAAATTCAATGGTAATATGGAATCGAAAATTTCTGAAACCATCAAGTGAGTATTCCTTGTTCCAATTATTTGTTTGACGTTCTGAATTTCTAGATGTTAACGTTGACGTGGTACTTTTATAGGGAAGCTGTCCAAACGATGATGAAAAACGATGAAATACTTCAAGAGAAGCATCAGATGTGGATGGAGAAACAATTCGAAATTCAACGAAAACACGACGAGTCTCGGAACAACGTCATTGTGAACGAATTGAAACAATTACGAAACCTCATGACGGTGCTGATCGAAAATAAAGGATTCGATAAGAATAGGCAGAGTCAATAGACTTATTTTTTTATATCGTACTGATATAATTATGCATTATTAAACTAGCAAGCTTTAAAATTATCTATGTACAAAAATCTAACTTGTAAATACGACGTTTAAGTTATATTTAAAGTAAAGAAAGTGCTCGTAGAAACACATCAATATTTTTACGATTTTTAATACGTAGAACTTCATTCTATTTTTTTCAAAAAAAAAAAGCGTTAAATTTGTACGAAATCGCACTTACGAGAAAATCTAGTTTTTTACTATTTGTTAAATCTAAAAGTAGCATTCTTTTTTGTTTATTTAAGTTTGTACTAATACAAATTACGTATGAAAATAACCTCATTTTCCACATTATCTCATTATATAAAATGTATTTCAAGCACAAAAATATTTATATTATATATACAATAGAAGATTTATGATTATATAACTGCCAACAAAATATAATAAAAAAACATTTTTAACAAAAAAAGTTGTCTTGTGATTTTTAATAGATTTTTTTTATCCTTTTAAAGCTATTTACTATTTAAGTGAGATAACAATCAACTATTATTTCCTCTTTTATGTGCTATCGCATTATTTGCAGATTTTATACTTTTCCGCTAAATACGCCAGAGACATCTGTGTGAAATTTATATAAGTGTTATTTGCACGCGCGGTAGCGCATAATTGAAGGTCAAAGTCTGTTTTATTGACAGTGCCAATATAACTTATCAATATGATTTCTGTCAAATTGAACGGAATTTTATATTTGTTTTCTGTTTATTAATGCGATTTATAATTATAATTTGATAATAAATACGTAATCTGCTCTATACAATCAATAATGGTTCATGAAGAATTGAAATGAGGTAAAGTCTAATAGAATTGTCTAATCGCATTATCTTTAATTTTTTTAATAAAATACTATAAAAATGCATTTTGTTTACTAGTAATAGTTTTATTTAATAATCTAATAGTAATTTTCATTTTTTTTTTAAATCAAGATATATATTCAGTCTTTATAGTATTAAAATATGTTTGTAGGTTAGGTGAAGAATAATACATTTTAATGATGACATCTATTTAACATTTTGAATTAGCATGAGTTCTATGCTGTATTAGTCATCAAATATATTTATATTTACAGAGAACAGTAAGCTATTAAAAATGCTTCACCGCTCTTACAGTTTGTTGAACTTCATTCGACGGAATGCAAGTGGATATTGTAGTGAAAAATTATGCATTGTACACGTAGGACTCGCTAAAAGACATCAAAGTACTTTTATAAGTCAGAAATTTATTCATGTGATATCGAGTACTTCAAACAATAAACATGTCGATACAAGGTGGATCTATAGAAGCTCGAGATTGGCGTCTAACGATATCAAAATTAAAACCGAAAAGAAGGAAAAAACCCTTGAGAATGAAACTGAACAAAATCAAGATGCGGATGTTACACATCGAATAGTAGAATTGAAAGAAGAGAATTTGGGAAAACTGAAAGAGCGTGTGTTGAATGTTGAAACTAAAGCTCCGGCTGCCACCACTGAAAATGTAATAAAAGAAGAACTCAAAATAGTTATGAAAGATAAGTTAAAAAAAGAAGAGAAAAAAACAGCGACGGAAGAAGTGGCAGTAAAAAAGGGTACATACTTTTTCAAGCTTTGATAATTACAGTTAAGCTTATCTAAAAGTCCATTTTTTTACAGCTCCACCAAAGAAAGTGCGCGTAGACCTAACAGTATCTTCACTGGAAAGAAATTTTATAACTCCAATCAGAGCAATGTCTGATTTTTTACTCAAGCAATCAGATTTGGATCCCTTACCCAAAACAAAGAGAAGGTCTCCTTATGAGTTTGAGCCACCAATCACGGTGTATTGGAGAAAAGATGTAGAAGCTAAGTAAGGGTTTGTTATAAGTGACATAGAATGTTATTTTTTGCAAGATAAGATCGATTTAATAAAATATGGATATGCTGCTTTCAGAGCTTTAGAAGTATGGGGATCACGAGAACTGATGCTAAAAGAGTTAATAAAAAAGGAACTCGAACGTAAAACATACCAACAAAGTGAGTATAGTAATGTTATGCATCACGATTTTTGGAGGTGTCTTGTTACAATTTGTTTACTTTGTGTTTTAGATGTTTTCACTGTTAAAAAACGATTGCGCGATTACAGGCGAGAGGTTGGCAGCCAAGCGCAGTCTATTGAGAAGGAAGGACTTTTTGGTAGATCTGGTAAAGTTGTTTTAACAGCTGTTGTGATGTGAGTTTTATATCGTTTTACATCATTTTGCATCGTTTTACATCGTTTTGCATCGTTTTGCATCGTTTTGCATCGTTTTGCATCGTTTTGCATCGTTTTGCATCGTTTTGCATCGTTTTGCATCGTTTTACATCGTTTTACAACGTTTTACAACGTTTTACAACGTTTTACAACGTTTTACAACGTTTTACAACGTTTTGCAACGTTTTACAACATCGACGAAAATACATTTTCTCAATTTAATTTGATGGCTTTATTGAAAAAACTTTTCTTTTGCAGAAATGGGAGTAATTTTCTTTTCAAACTTTTTGCCTGGATTTATACTGGATCTCACAGTATGTTCTCAGAATGTATCCACTCGGCTGCGGATACTTTCAATCAATTAATTTTAGCATATGGAATACATAAATCAGTTCAAGTACGCCTACTTCAATTCCGTTCAACAATTTTAACTATTTAAGCTTCACAATTAAAAGTTAATTATTTTGTCTAGACTCCGGATTCTGATCATCCTTACGGCTACACAAATATGAAATATGTTTCGTCGTTGATATCAGGCGTTGGTATTTTCTGCGTAGGAACTGGTTTGTCGGTTTACCATGGAATCCATGGAATTTTGTTTCCTGATCCAGTAGAGTCGTTTTATTGGGCTTACTTTATACTCGGCGGATCTTTGGTGTCCGAAGGTGCGACACTGCTAGTAGCTATCAATTCGATCAAGAAGGGAGCATTAGAGAAAAAAAAGACTTTTAAAGAGTACGTCATGACTGGTCACGATCCATCCGTCAACGTAGTGTTGATGGAGGATTTTGCAGCTGTAAGTTTTATTCAAGTTCTTCGTAATATGGCTTTGAAACAGAAACTGTCGACTCGTCAATTTGACATGAAAACCATTCAGGAAATAATTTACTAGCTCATTGTATATTTCATTTATAGGTACTAGGAGTTATAGCAGCAGCCGGTTGTATGGGATTGACATCTTATTTAGGCAACCCTATGTTTGACGCTATAGGTTCTCTTCTCGTCGGAGGTCTTCTTGGGGGTGTAGCTTCGTTCATTATATACACGAACGTCGCCGCTTTAGTTGGACAGAGCATACCTCAAGAATATCTGGACAAGATTAACGTTGAATTAGAATCAGATATTATGGTAACACCATTAGCAATGTGTATATATGTTTTTAAAGATAGTCAAATTATAAATTCTTATTCAATTTCATAGGTACGAGCGATACATGACGTTAAAGGTATAGATATGGGCAACAGCCTAGTGAGGTACAAAGCAGAATTAGATTTTGACGGACGAGAGCTTACGAGATCCTACTTGGACAAGCACGATCTCAATGCGATGCTCGATGTAAGATTCACTTTCCGTTTCTAATGAATTGTGACGAATAAATTCGATTTGATATTTATGAGTTAATTGTTTGTGAAATTAGGATGTCAAAAAGATGCAAAATATAGATGAGCTTGAGGCATTTTTACTCAAGCACGGGGAGAATATTGTCGATATGCTTGGCGGAGAAATCGACCGCATTGAGCTCAAACTCAAGGTATTGATTTCTTTTCATTTATCCTCAATAACAACAAATAATTATAGACTAATGGATTTTATAATGGTTGCAGAAAAAATACCCGGAAATTCGGCATTGTGATTTAGAAATCCTCTAAAAGAAATGTAATTTAAATGTAAATGAATTCTTTGACAACTTGGTGTAAATAACAACATTGTTATATTATTATTATTATTATTATTATTATTACTATTATTATTGCTCTAATTTATGAGGCCGTAGTTTGTCCAATCACTTATTGCGACAAAAAAGAAGAGGAAGACAAGTGAGAGCTTTCGAGTATGACTATCAAGTTTTGTTACGAATAATTGCTTTAATAAAGCTGTGCATACGATCTGAATACGTCTCGTTAATTCAAAGTTGATTAATAAATTAATACGACGCACGACAGCGGCAATGTTCATTGGAGGCAGCTGATAAACAATAGCATTTGTATTGTTCCGAAAAATCACACATCGTGCAATCCACGCTTAATCTACGACGCATTTCTGATTTCCCTAGAGGCACCATGCTTATACATACATCTATCTACACTCTGATTCAAAAATACCACTTTCATTTCTACCACAAAAATACCATCCTGCACTTCTCCTCCCGTACAATTCCTGTTTTAGCCTCTTAGTTTACGTACGTTTTATTTTTTTTTCCCCATTTCGCTATGTGAATACATTAAACGTAAATATGATCCATTGAACTCTGAACAAATATTTTTTCATTCTACAAAAATACGACGTATCGAGGAATTTTCATTTGATCGATGGATTTTCGAGCTTTTTAGATATTAAACGTGCTGATTTTTTTTCGCGTGAACGTATTTTTCGTGCAACGATTCATTTGTTCGAAGGGATATACAAATATTCGAAAAACATATTTCGTCGTGGTCGTACTTGGTGACTCTTGCAATAATCTCTTGCATTTTAGTCAAATTTTATGCCATATCGTCCGTAAGAATGCACTATGTCTTTCCCTTTATAGGTCATGGTTATCTCGAGTACGTTCTTTCTCTTCGAATTCATCAATGTAATGTTCTTTGTTTTTTTTTGCGTACAGTCCATCCGACAGGTATAGGTGATTCACCATACAGATGACGAGCCCCACTAATGAATCAGAAGGTTTGTAGCACGAGGACGGCATGTATATATATACGTAGCATGGGAAAAAATTCAACAATTACCTTGACGTCGCTCTTACGTTTGATCTTGTTCTTGTTGCTTTTTTTTCTCTTTCTTGGCAATGAGTTGAAATATTGCAACGTCGTCTTATTATTTATTTTTTTGTTCAAACTGGCTGATGAGTTTTAACGGGTGTGTTTTGAATCGTAATTACTAAAGTTGATTAGTTATTATGGTTGCTTTATTTCTACTGTGTCAAAGGATTATTATTGATAATAACATAAATTCATTATCCCGATAATGACACTTTTGTCAATACATTATTATTATTAATAGTCGAGTATATCTCAAATTTAGAGTAAATGCTGATTACAGCAATGAATATCTAAATGTGGCCAATAATGAATTACACTATCAATTCTGCTTCGCGCATCTTTGTACAATTATGCATATAATTTTTGTTGTTTGTTTTTTATCAATAACTATATCTCGAGTAATTTTATTTTAAATAAACGTAAAAAAAAACAGCTTAAAGTTGAATCCACGCGTCCAATCAGAAAAGCAATTATATAACTCATAAAAATAACAGCACCGTTTACGAGTATAACATTTTATTTATCTCTCAACCGTAGTCCATGCGCAAAAGTTTACAACCTCGTCGTAATAAAAAAGAGGAAAAAAGCTCTCTCGTTCGTCTAGTTGATGCTTGCGCCCGTCAAAAAGCCAGAGAGAGGGAGAGAGTACTTTGAGCTCATACATTTCAATGCAACTCGTTTCTTGAAACATGAAAAAAAAAAAAGAAAAAATTTGAAGTAACATTGTTATACGAGACGCTTAATATGCATATATAACATTGCTTGCAAAGCTACCATCGAGCGATGCTGTAACTTTGCCAACACGTTTCATCGATCCGTTACAACTGTCTCTTTTCCACTACTACATCACGCGTACCAGCAGTTTCCATGGCATCGACTCAGAGAGAGACAGAGAGAGAGAGAGAGAGAGAGAGTGTCTGTGTGTGAGCTTGCAATAATAACGTATGCGTGTATCTGTGCGTGCGTGTGTGTGTTTGCTGACGACTGAGAATTCGATGCTACTCCATTGTCGTGTTTTCTTTGAATTGCCACTACGAGGAGTGTGTGGTTTGTCGATTGCACGTCCGTACTGGTGAATAGTAGTGTTTGTTTGACATATGTTTGATGAATCGAGGCTAACACTATTTAATAATGTATCCGAAAGAAGAAAAATTACTTAGCAACATAATACAATAGTAAAAAAAAACTTGTCAGTATCTCGAACGTCAGGTGAAAACGTATATATATCTTTTCCACGAACCCTCTTGTACAAAGCTACTTTGCGTCTACGTACAATATTGTAAGGTCGCAGAGATAGGGAAAAGCCAAGGATAAGAAAAAAGGGGAGTGACGAAGACAAGGCGATGAACAGTATACGTATTTCATGTGTCGTATACACAGAACTAAAACCAAGCAAGATTGATAGCTTCCAATAGATTCGGTGTTGCTATTTATAAATAAATGCCAAATCACACGTCTGATTTTTTAATTTGCAAAAGCTTTCAAAAGACTGACGAAAAGAAACTTTTTTTTTCTCACGAATAACCACGCTTCAATGTCAATTTTACCTTTTTGATGAATATATATTCACCTCTAACAAGTTTCCGTCCGAGTGATGACGTATGAGTCAGAGTATTCTGATTCATCAAGATTTTTATCGCCCCCCGAGCTTTAGCAATTTACGTGAGAAATAACTTGGTTATTTTCTCTCTCTCTCTCTCTCTCTCTCTCTCTCACTTTGCTTGTGCGTGATTCAGTGTATCAAGGCAACAACTCTCGTCTTTTCTTCTTTTTTTTATTATTCGGGAAGAAAACATTTTCGTAAGAAATCGAGCGTGGAAGCGAGAAAATTTGACACGACTTGGAATTATATCGAAGGGAGAGAAGAAAACTTGGTAGGTGTGAATGACCTCGATGATGACCCCTAAAGCCAAGTTATACAAGTATCATCTTTCGCTTGAAATAATCTGTCCATTGAACATTTCTCACGGCACTTGGGTATTTCATTGCTATTTGATTATTCATGGACGTGTCATTGGAATTTTTCATTGATTTTTTATCGCGCAATCCTCGATACGTTTGATTTATGCCAATAAAAGTAAAACAAACAAAATACAGGAAAGAAATTGTTCGTTTTAAAGAGCTCACTTCATTTTTGAGATATACCGAGATGGTGATAAAGCTCTCTGGCAAGCTTGCAAGTAGAAATAAGCTAAGCGACAAATATTTGATTACGACGAGGAAGTATAGTACGTGCCGGATTAGAGATGCTATTTGTCGTGGTTCTAGCGCGATGTGGCGAGTTATATAAATTACACAGCGACGTGTACACAGTGAGTACTTAATTGTGGCAAGTTCGAAAATTAGTGAAATGGAGAGAGAGAGAGAGAGAGAGAGAGAGAGAGAGTGCGCAATGGAGGGTACTGACGACGATGCTTTAAACCAAGGAGTGGCCTCTCGACTTCTCGTTTATAAGTGCTCGTTTGATTCAATGACCCGACAATTGATTTATTTTTCATACTACCGGTTTTACCTTTTTTTTTTCTTTTTTTTCTAGCTGTCGGGAAGTTGTAAAGGAAACAACAAAAAAACATTGTTTTTCATTTTTATTTTGACTTTTACGAGCGAGCTGTATGGATGATACTCGTGTCACGAGGGATTTATTATTTTTTTGAGAGAAAGGAAAACAGTGATGGGTATTTTGAAAAGTTTTGTACGAAAGTTTCATTTTTTTTTGTCAATTGTTTGTTGAAATTGTTATTTTTAATTAATTCCACGTTTAACGAGCATTAAACATTGTTCCGAAGGAAATAAACAGAATATTTCATTTCATTTGACATTTCGTGAACAGTAAACGTTTCGTTTTCAACGACTAATCACCCCTTGCAAGTGTATCCATCGGCAAATAAATAAACTCTAAGCACGAGTTTTCCGATAAAAGTAAATGGAGAACAGAGAGCTTTTGGTTAAAGAAGTAAAAGTTGAACAATTGAATAAATTCATCGAATACTTGTCGAGTTGTATGAAATATGAACTACTCTCGAACGACTTGACAAACTGTGTATAGTGCAACAACAAAAACGAAGAAACTTTTTAGAACAGAGTCGAGACGCGAGAGAGCAGTAGTGCAACTCGGCGTACGTTCAGACACGCGAACTACGCTTGTACGATCGCGATAACAAAAGGCCGTTGAACATTATAGCACCAATTGCACGTGAGAGAGAGAGAGAGAGAGAGAGAGAGAGATAGAGAAAGGGAACTCCGATTAATAGGTCCGAGTGCATCCATTTGTGGGGATGTTTCAATTAGCTCTACTTCGTCTCTGTCTCTCCCTCCACGTTCAAACCTCTATGTGTCTTCACTGCTTTATTATCGTGTAGTACTTACTGTTTACCAATAGTGATGTTGACGAGGCTTTCGTATTTTTACGCGTTCTCTAAAGAAATCGATCAAATGTAATTTCTGAAAAGGATTCAAGAAGAGATAGTTCAATTAATAAAGTAAATTGATAAAAAACTGAAAATCAATCTCTTTGAAATTTCCGACGATAAATAGTCGCGTGAAACAATAATGGAGCAACTGTCGGGCTGCTTCGTTGCTTTCACAATCAACCAACTGCTCGCTCTCGAGACTATATAATCCTCACGCCGGTAATAAACGGTAGAACCACTCTAAACGCACGCAATACAGATTCTATCCCCACGACGATAACTTTCTTGTGCCATTGACCCGATGAGACTTGGTTCTCTCAGTCTATCTGTCTCTCTCCCCCTTACTTGGCTTTATATAGCTCTCGTCGATTAATCACTACGGCGTACATATAAACGCGAGAAGAAAATCGAACTTGCCACCCTCTTATCGGCTTTTTTTCTCTTTTTGTCCTTCTGTCGCATACGATCGATGATTAAAATTAGCGCACGAGCTTTCGTTCTGTCGAGTGATGTTAAGCTGACGCAAGGGTGGCGTTTTTTTTTTGTTTTCTCTGCTGGGGAGTTTTTTTTTTCGAAAAAGAGGGTGCAATTTTAGGGTGGTATAGTTGTGGTTATACGAGGATACGTTATATCACGATGCTGAGTCAGTTTGTCTTTTTTACGGTATAGACTGGTGGTTAAATGTTTTTTTTTCTCTCGTAATGTATAATCGCACAACGTACAATTGGCTAAAAACGCTTTTCAACGTTACGTTTTAATGTTTAATTAGTTATTACAGTCGTAATAAATAACAAGATACCGTATTGTTACGACACTATAATGACTTTTAACGTTGGTTCGCTCCTTTTTTTTTATATAAATTATAACACCACGCTCTTTTGTAATACAAAAGTAAGCAACGGAAGCAAGTGGATATTATATCTCAAGTTCCATTCTCGTGCATAGATATACATAGCTGTTGAACGAGGTAGTTGTTGAAAGATAAAAAAGTAAGACTTCCTTTTTTTAATTTTGTAATTGAGCTTTGGACAGAATTTTGCACTTACCTTTATATCTCTCTTGGCCATTGATCGTTGACCGTTACAAAATTCTTCAGATTTTACGTAAATTTGTATAAAAATGTCGTTCGTTTGTTTAGGTTATCGGAACAGACATAAAGACAAAGAAATAAATTCAAGACTCTACGTAAAAGAATAGAAAAGCGTAATCAATACACTCCGTTAAAGTAAGATTAATCGAAGTCAATTTTGAAGTAAAGCGTACAAAGTAATTTGCGTAAGTAATATTAATTAGAGGCGAGATAAAACAAAAAGGAGATAGAGAGGGGAAATCAGAAGGGTATAATGAAACGTAACATCCGAATGAAGCAAACAAAATACTTTATTGTATAGATATTATAGTACAGTACGCGTAGCCCGTGACACATTAAAACAGACCATTTATTACATATCCTAAATAAATAGCCTTCTTACATCATTAAACCAACCTTGATATGACAATGGCAAACACTTCGTCATCGCCGGGCGCGCCAACACTTCTTTGATTTCATCGTCAATTATTTTCCTTTTCTTTTTTTTTTCTTTTGCACAATGTAACAGAGTGACAATGTCGTTGGTTGGTTCGAACACGCGAGAAAGGATTACTCTTTTTTTTTTTTTATTTGCTTGAGATGTAGAAAATATATCCTTGTGTGTGTGTGTGTGTGTGTGTGTGTGTGTGTGTGTGTGTATTATTTTATCGGCATTACAGCACCGATAAAACAACGATAATGCTAATAATAATAATAACGAAACCCTCTTGTTTCCTCTTTTGCGCGTGAAAAATCGTCCGCAACCTATATACGATAAGTTAATGTTGTTGATGCGTGTACGTTTGTATACGTGTATTTTCGCGTGTTTATTGTACATAGCTACAAATATAAGTCACAGGCCAACATTTCGTAGTACAACACAGCACAATCATTGTCGTATCGTTTATAATTCAAAATGTTCATTACTTATACTTTTTTTTACTTATTTGTGTGTGACGTGTGTGTGTGTGTTTTTTTTTGTTATTTTTGTTTTAATCCTTTGGCTTACGATTATCCTAAAATAATACAATCGTAATAATATATAATATTCATGTATGTAATATTAAAATTGACCCGATATATTTCTATTGACTAGGCACACTTAGTTCAATAACAAGAAAAAAATTCGCTTGATTTCCCACTCTCACTCTCTCTCACACACACACCCACTCACACACACGCGCAATTTCCACTCTTGGCCACGTTCTCTCGATCGCGCTCTCTTAACCATCGTGCAAATTACAATAATAATTGGTAATTAGCGGTAAAATACATACACAACGCACAATAGGTTCCTTATGGTATTACATGGAAAAATAGAAACTTCTGACGATAAAAAACCAAACAAACGTCAAGTTGAGAATATTTGAGAGCTGCTGCTTTCTTTGCGTAACTTTAAAAATGCCTCCTTCCTCGTTTTTGTTTTCCATCGACAGTTTGCACGAGTACTTTGGCTACTTGAAAATCGTATCTTTTTCTCTTTTTTTTTTTTTTTTTCTTTTCCCCCGTTTTGGATCAAACTGCAACTCTCAAGGTCTCGTGTTAACCGCTTACATATCTACGTTCGTCCTTGTTTTGATGATGTGAAAATTGGTTTTCTTTTAGAACGGATTAGGAGTGAATTTTGGAAAAGTAGACTCGATTTTCTTTTCCACGTTGATAGAACTATGTTGAGGATAGAACTCCAATGATTTTTACCATGATGAATCGAATGAATTATTATTCGTACTCGTACGATCTCGCAACAACGTAGATTGATATATATATTTGGAGATTATCGCGATGAAAAAATGATCGGACGATTCGTCACACGAGAAATCACGTCAACTATGAGTTTTTTTCGATCAAATACTTTGTGCAAGAGTTTAATGGTATATAACAAAGAGTTTTTGTTCGTTTTGTTTGTTGGTCGTGTGAACGAAAAAAAGTCGAATTAATATCGAATTAGTCGTGCACTTGTTTCGTTTCCGCAAACTTTTCCGACGCTTTTGGTCGATTAGAGTCTATAATTCAACGTACAAATATAATAGAAAAATATAATCGGTAGAAGAATATAGAGATAGAATAGAGTTAGAGTTATTAATCGTTACTTTTTTGTTTATTCTTGTTGTTCCTTATCGCATTATTACACTGGAATGTCTAAAAATTCATTTTTGTTTTCTTAACACACGACTATCATTAGTGTTTGACGTCCGCCTCGGCTTCTCATAGTATATATATTATATATATACCCTACTATGTACGTTTAAGCTAAAAAGTCCTAAAGCTTTATAACCGGAGATATTATATATCCGAGAGAGAAAAAATCTCAATATAACCTGTCCCACTTTGGTTCTTGACATGAGTACAAAAATCAATTCTCCACATCCCCCCTCCCCCCAAAAAACTCCTTCGTCGCCCTCGTACAAAAAGAGAAACGCTTCAACAGTCGAGAGCGCATCGCTACAATTTTTTTTTGTATTTTTATTATTACTTTTTTTTTTATTTAATTAATTTACTTTTTATCTATTTATTTTTTTGGTGCTGAATCGGATAACAGTAAATCGCCTTAACCTTAATCGTCACTTCTTAAAAAAGCTTATATCAGAATAATATTCATTAATCGTCTTTGCTTTGTTTAATTAAATTGGAACACGAGCCAACCTGCTGCTGAGGACAACAATGTCGAGATCAGTGCGAGGGTTAATAACATTATCATACGTTTTTTTTTTCTTATTTATTTGGTGTGTAAGTGAAGAAGTGTGTATAATGGTGAGTCGAATAATAACAACGTTGGAAAGTAGATTAATAGTTTTTGTTATTGTTGTCGTTCGAGATGAGAGATAAAGTTTTGACGAATGTTTAAAAAAGGGGATGCATCTATGAGATTAATTATTATCACGAGGAGAATACGCATATTATTTTACAACTATACTGCGATAAAACATCATTCTACCATTATTCTTCTCGACGTTTTCTCGAAGAGGAGAAACGACAAGTCTTTGTTCGAGAGGGATATCGTCGTCGTTGTCGTCACACGGACACCTAACAAAATAGAATATACGTACTTTTGCGACGATGTTGGGGCATCGAGCTAGCGTGTAATATTCTCGTTTGTATTCTTTTGACGATCGCGCGGGTTTCTTTGTTCAAAGATATGGGATCGCGGGAAAGGCGAACGCGATCAAAAAGAACTTTTTAGTCAGTCTTAAAGGGTGGGAATTTTGTTTTTGTTTGTTTTTTGTTTTTTTTTTTTTAGTTAGCGCTGGATATAGCGTGGAAATATTCGGTCCTCGTTCGGATAACATTGGGATTTTCTTCCAAAGCGACGATACGTTACGTGCTCGCCAATTTCAAACGAACGTACAAACAATTCGATAATATCTGTGAGAAAGTTCTGGCATGTACGAGTATTTCGGCAACTGTTACCCACAAAGGACAAGACCTTGTAAAAACTGCAAGATTAACGCGAAAAAAATACGTTTTTTGGTTGTTCTTTGGCCTGCTTAAAAAATTAACGATACCTTGCTAGCAATGCCGTTTATGTATCGTTTTCTCAACCTCTCTCGATCTCTCTTGAGAGAGATTCATCCGAACGAGTCCATCTGCATCGGACATTTTTCGTTTTTTTGGGGGGGGGGGTGGTAGTAGTAGTAGATAGTTTTTTATAACAATGCTCAACAACTCGTGTGAGGTTATTATTATTATTATTATTATTATTATTATTATTATTATTATTATCGTATGGGCTATAATACACAGAGGAAACAACGAGTTTTCTTCAATATTCCTTAGGTATATTACGTTACGTTAGTACACTTATTAAAGTATATAATTTTTATATGCATATAGTCTGAAGTTTTTCGAACGTGAGCTTATTATTTGTTGGTGGCAATAGATGTTTCTCTTGTACGTTTAATATTAATTTTTTTGTTATTTTAAAACAAAAGTACACAACACTTTTGGTCTCATATGTTATTCGTCAACGAAACGAGATTCGTCGTTAAATTCATCAGAAGCCTTAGAAAGTAACAGTGTCATTATAGTGTGCGCGTAAAAGCTATATATTGTTATTTTTTGATTTTTGTTAACGTTTGATTCGACTATACCCAATAAAAGTTTACTGTTTTGTTTATTTATTTTATTTGTTTTTTGATGTAGAATTTATTGTCTCGTACAAAGAACTGAGAGAACGAGAAACACGCAAAAAGGTGCGTCGTTTATACGGCAGGGGAGAGATACAGCAACTTCTCGATAATTATTTCGTCGATTCTACTATACGTATACACATACAGACAGAGATAATAACAACGGTTAAAAATGCCTTTTATTTTACTTTATGTTACGTTTTTTTTTTTCAATTTTCTTGCGTTACACGCGGGAGGGAGGCTAATATAATTATATCGTCAGCATTTTTTTTCGTACGATTCGACTACGTCTACGAGCACTATTGCTAAGCTACACACTTTTTGTCGTACGATCGCCATATATGTATTATTTTACGTCAAAGACGTTTCGATTTTATACGGCGTCGCCTATCAAGATATAATGTCGAATAAACAAAAAAACAAAAATCACTAGCTAAACACGAAAAATAACGAGTGTTTTCTCGTTCTTCGGTTACAGCGCGCGTGCAAAAGTGAATATATAACAAATTACAAACCATACACAGACACGCATACACACGCGCGCGCGTACATCACACTTATTACAACTACGAGATACACATGTAAAAATTGTTTTTATTAATTTTGGGCTTAATCGCTATACAGGCAATTGTACATTGTGTGTGTGTTGGAAAAATAAAATTATCGATATATATGCCAAGGGCAGCTTTGCCCGATAACAAAACGCTTCTTTTCATTCATTTTTTTTTTATAAATAACACTTACAAGCTGAAAAGGCGCGAAGCTCGACGGAACGATACTGTAATTCTTAATCTTGCATTCTCTCTCGCTCGCTCTTTGTCATTTGTCTGTATTTTGGCTTCGCTCTCTCTTACAAAAATTGATTGCTGTAGAGATGGCTTTTGCGTTTGTCTGTTTGTTAATGCGCGTACTGGTTTTCTCTGTATTCTGTTATAAATGCGTGTAAAACTGCTGTACTTACAAAGGAGGGATTCTTTTAATACTTTGCATATTTACACACGACGGTACAACGATGGATTGAAATGTCTTTTCTTGTTTTGTTCTACTTGATTGTGAAAAAAAAAAAATCGCAAGTTTTGGCGACGAGTACAATCGGCTAATGAGAATTAATAAAAATTGATTTGTCGTCAATTGACGAAGGATAACAATTGCAAAAAATAGTCTCAGAGGCTTGCAGATCGATTTCCGTTCGTATACGACTATGTGTATGCGTGTGTGTGTGTATGTGTGTGATAAAACGCAAAGAGAGAGAGAGAGAGAGAGAGAGAGAGGCGCCTCGAGAGACATTCTCGAGTGGGTATGGCGCGTCGCCGGCAGCTGTGACATCAGGCAACAGCAGCAGTAGCGGCAGCGCGTTTTTCCACTCGGCTCGTTTTATCGATCTATTGATATCAAGCGCAAAGAGCTTATCGGCAACGTGCGATATTATGACGGCTGAGCTTGCAATGCTTCTTTCTTGTTTTTCTTTTATTTTTTCGCGGCTCTGATTCCACCGAGAATATCACTCTCTCTCTCTCTCTTTCTCTCTCTCTCTTTCTTTTGGTTTTTTTTTGTTGTTTTAGTTGTTATGCTTTTCGATCGCGTGCAATCGCGGATTGAGTGATTTCTTTTTTTTTTCTGTGTGATTGAACTTTGATTGTTGAATATAGGTAAAAGTAAATAAAAAAAAAGGAAATGGCAATGGAAAATAAAAAATGAAATTTTTAATGGTTTTGGCACAAATTCTTGAGAATATTTGTAAAAATACGATAACACAATTGTAAAATTATGGAAAATAATATAACGAAGGGATGAATCACGAATACGACAAAAACAAAAGTATTTTTCAATAAATAAGGGATTCGCAAAAGAAAAGTAAAGCAAAAGTCATAGAAAAGTGTGAATATTTTTTCTTTGAAATGCTTTTATTGTTTAAAAAATGTCTTCACAATATTTAAAATATTTAACACATATTTAAAAACATTTTGCAATTATTTTTTTTTTTTGTATAATGTTTTGTCTCATTTATCACTATGTCTACTTTATTCTTTCGTTTTTTTTTTCATTGTTGTATTCATCATTGTTTTGTGTAGAAGCTTAAAAGTAAATTTGTTCCAACATCGTGTAAATCAATTGAATACTGTTTTAACCTTTGTACGTGTTTCAGTAGAAATAGTTGAGACTGGTAAGACTGTCAATATTGAAAATACACTTTTTCTTTTTACAACTGACACAGCAAATCGTATATGTATGTATAATAATATTATATATATATATATGGAAGTGTGAGTTATTTGGTAAAATCCTGACGTATTTTTATTCGCGAAACAACAATGAGCCATTATATTTTCTCCTTACGTACATATCGCGCTACAAGTAGAAAAAGAAAGAAAAAAATTCCTCATCCATCGTCGTCGCATATGTGAGATATCGGTATATCATAACTGTGTATGTGTGTGTGTGTATGCGTGCGTATATTGTGTGCGATGGCCATCAAAGCTTAAAATATCAAAAAAATCGTCCGAGGGCTAAGTTTGTCCGTTAATCAACTTTCAACGTCACTTAAACAAGTGCAATTTGCGTTCGTCCATTTATCTTTTTCTAATGTTTTTTTTTTGTTTTCTTTTTATTTAATAACAAACTACACCTCGTATTCCATCAATTTAGCGTTGTGCAAACAGTAACACGGTAGGTCCGTCGAAAAAAGTGCGCGCGCACGCGCACTGCGAACAAGCGGAAAAAAGTGTCGTAAAAAATAAATTTGCATCGAACAACAATTAACGCGTCGAAAGTCGCAAACTCACGAGTTAACGAAAATCCCATTTCCCTCTCCTCTCTCTCCCTCTCTCTCTCTCTCTCTCTCTCTTTACCTCATTGTTTCACTTGTTTTCCCTCCATAACGATACATACGACTTTGTATTCATCATCAACTCGTTTAAATACGGACACTGATTAATCAGGTTTATTTTTTTGCTGTTTCTCTCTCTCTCTCTCTCTCTCTCTCTCTCAATGCTTTATCGTAGAAACATGCAGATTAAATCGTCAGCAAGCGTTTTAAATATTATTACAGTTTTTGGTGTTCAGTTACAGTTCTTTTCATTATTTTTTGGTTTAATTGGTTTATTTTTCATTTATATTACTCGTCGACTCGAAGAAAAGAAAGTAAAAAAGCCTACCTACAAAGAGACGACATTAACGGATTACGTGCAATAAGTCGTTGATAACATTGATACAACATTATTATCGTTACAAGGGTTTCTCATCCTCACCGTTATATCGTTCACATTCACACGGTATTACACGCGAAGAAAGAAAGATAAAAAATGAAAACTAATAACGCACATTCTTGCGTCACAAACGTACACAACGTTAAACTTTAAGTAGATCATAGCTCGACACGGAATTGTTTTCTCTAAATATATTATCGTCGTTTATCGTTTATTGATTGAATGGATTAATCGTAAACGAGCTTGTAAGCTTCTTTTCAGGTGTACCATCGTCTTGAGCTTTTCATCGCTCATCCGTGTCGTTGCGCCTCTAAACTAGATTTACCGAGAGAAATCAAAATGTACATCGGCAAATAATGGGTATACCTAGATTTTATAGATATCTAATATATGTAATAAGCGAGTTCGTGTGTTTCGCACCTGCGAAGATTTTAAAAAATTTATCGTAAAGATTGAACAAAATTACGCTCTGAAACAGTTGCAAATTTTCTTTGATTATTTGTTTTCTTTATTATAGTCTTGAGAAACAGAAATCGGAGTTTTATCACTTTTTTTTATTATTTATCTTTTCCCTTAAATTGTGTATACTTTTTTTCTTTTAATGTAACAGTGTATATATGTATAAGTATTCGTTAAACAGTGTTTACTCTCAAGAAAAATAAGCCTTTATCAAGTTAATATTAATTGTGAAGAAAAATATTTTCGAAGGCTATTAAAATTTCATTAACCTCTTACTCGTAGTAAAATATCATTTATCGTTATATCCTTAAGAAAAATATTACATCTTATTATCGCTTGTACGTTTTAGTCATGAAAAATGGCTGCAAACTATTTCCTCGTCTATGTCCGAATAAAAAAATTTGATGCATTAGATAATGGATTAACAGGAAAGCGACTTGTTTCGTTCCTTTACCTTTCCGTTTCCCTTTAATTTCAAAGACAAAGTATCATTAGTCTCAACAACTCTTATAGATTTTTAATTAAACATTATTATTTCATTTCCTTAATTCTCTCTCTCTGTCTCTCTATCTCTTTCGTTGATTGTATTCATTTTCACTTATAAAATATTCAACTAATTCTAAATTCTTTATGTATCAAGTACGAAAAAATTCGAGTGGCGATACAAGAAGTGTCTTTCTCTACGTAACAACAACTTCGATTGCGTGTCAACCATCGTAAGTAAATATAAAATGTGTTATTATAACAGTATTTGATTTCGCAGGTGCGAACGGATAGACACACGACGAACTTTTCTTTTGCGTTTGGGGGAAATTTAAGCTTAAAATTGAACGATTACACGTTTGCGTTTATTATTATAGCTTAAGTATAGTCGATATTGTTACAAGTAATCGACGATAAGAATACGACAAATAAAATGAAGAAACGACCGACATAAGCAAAGCAAAAGAACAGAAAACGAGCCAACAATTTGAGCATCGCACGATAAATATCTTAAGAGTAATTTTCTTCATCCTCCCTCTCCCCGTTATTATCCTCTATACTTTCTCGGTTGTCCGTCTCCATTTCCGGTCAACGCGTCACTCCACTCTATACGAACTTGCATAGTTTTTTAACCATTGTGCTCATCTTTGTACGCGTTCCCTTCTTCCACCTATTCGTCTGTATGTCTCTGCCTCTGTGCGTGTGTGTGTGTTCGTGTGTTCGTGTGTGCGTGCGCGCCTGTGTATCCCAGTGTTCACGTGCAACTTGTTGGTGTTTTGTCGGTGTGCAATTGAATATTATGCTATCCTGAGTATAGTCTCCGTTCAAACTTTAACAATATTAGAGGGGATTTTTGTTTGTTTTTTTTTCTTAAAGAGCAGTGGTTTTTTCGATACAAGCAACAACTAATGTCTCGTTTGTTCGGTTGATATTTCAGCCTGCGTGAGAGTAGAAAACGATTGCAATGATCACAGTCCGTTTCACTTTTAACATTTTTTTATTATTATTACTTTTTTTTTTATTCACTTTATGTGCGTGCCTACGTGTGTTGTGTATTTTCTTTTTGTGCGTGTAATTGTGTGTGAGTGTGTGTACGTTCTAAGGGTGCAGAATCTCAAGATCGAACGTCGCTATAGAGCTATAATAATCGGTCGTGTCTTCGTCGCCTCGCCATCTTACGCAATAAATAACAGGTTTTTTTTTTTCGTTTTTGAACGAAAAACCATCATCCTTGTTGTCACTCTCGAATTTTTTTAAGTGAACGTAAAACGTAACGCGCGTGCGTGCGCGCGAACCAACTAACCGTATGTCACCCAGTAAGAAAGATAAAATATATATGCCGAATATACGTATATCAATATATGTACATATATCGCCAACAATGTATGCTTATCGAAAGAGTTCCGAGATCTCGTCGTCATTTAAAAAAATTCAGAGCTCCTTTCGCAATTTTCAACAAACGCAGCGTATAAAAATGAAGAAAATAGACTTTTTTTCGTTCGAACTCCACCAACTTCTTATCTTTTTTTTCTCTCGTCGACGAGGACTAGAGACACGACCGACTTTTTCTCTCCGACTCCCCCCGCCCTCGTCTCTTCTATTAATCCGACATTTATTCTCCCGATTAAAAAATACGAATATTTTATATGTATACGTAGGTAGCTTACGTTCCTATACAAGAATAATATGCGTATATATATACATACATATATATGTATATACGCGCACACTCCAAATATCCATCAGTCCATGATTTTTTTCGTTCAGGCCAAAGACGCTCGGTTTGTTTCTTTTACTTCTCCTTGTTTTTTTTTTCTTTTCTTTTTTCGTCAAAAGTATACGCACGCGTTCGTCTCGCTCGGTGGGCCCGGACAATAGAGGCCCTTTCGCCTCGTAAATGCTCCGCTACACGCTCGTTCGCGCGCTTCCTCGTTTCGCGCTCGCGCGTCACTTTTGTGCTCTTGAACTTTAGCGCGCTCCACCTGTTTTTTTTTTGTCGTTACTGAGCGCGAAAGATACATCGCAGGAAGTCGTGACGTTGGAGAAAGGAAAAAAAAAGCAGGAGAAGAAGAAGAAGAAGAAGAAGAAGAATCTTTCGGTTGTATATCATTTTCAACATGGCCGCTGAAAGATTATAAATTGTAAAGAATTTTTTGAAAGATTTTATGGCACGCCGTGGTATAAGTCTCGACTTATTTATGGCTCGTTGTGTGCTCGCTACGCTCAAACGCAAAGGTCCCGATCGAGGGTGAAACTACGTTATTGCATTAACGTCGTTGGATACTATTACAAACGATTGTCGAAACAAAATAATGGGCATAACAAAGAGAATCGACCGTTTTAATCGTGCGACTACTCCGTAAGTACGTGTATATCGGAATATCGCAAGAAAGTTCCCGAGCGTTCAAGTAAACAGCAGGAAACGAAAGAGAAGGCGCAAATTTTGCGCAAAGAGCGAGCGAGCAAACGGCCTCTCGTGATTTCACGGGTGGTGCGCATAACTTGGATTGCTGGGAAAATTCCGAGCGCGTAGCGGTGCGCGGCTTGTGAAAATTGAAAAAAAAAAAATAATAAATAAATAAAAATAACAACAACGACTAATCGAAAATTAAACAATAGAACGATGATGACGATTCATTTGAGAATCTGCGACTCAAGACAATATACTGTTAATCGGTTTGCAACGATCATAGTACACACTCCTAATAATCGTGAAAAAGAGCCACAGTGTAAAAAGTTTCTTAGCAAACCGCGTGTCAAAAGTCAACGGAAAAGAGATAAACAAGATTTTATTGATTTATTTTTCTCGTAAGATCGCCGCGCGTCCTCTAGGTTTTTTCTTTTGGTCCACGGAAAAAAGGTGTGTTTTGTACGCGTGTGTACGTGTGTGATTGTGCGTGTGCGCGCGTGGATTATTTGGTATTGTGTTTTGTCAACTCCGATTGAAAAATGACAAGGAAAAAACATATACATTACATATGTGTGTACGATACATGTAAATGGGACATACCGCGCTACGACGAGTAGTACGTTCGTTATAGGGATTGTAGCTGTTGTCGTTATAGCGAAAAGTGCGGTTGGTTTGTCGTCTGTAAGATTAGTTTGTTGTATTTATTCCTTGTTCGTTTCAACAAAAAGAAGCGTTCGCGAAAGGCGCGTCTTGAAGTTGTCGTCAAGTTATAGTCCTTTTCGGCAATTCACCTGTGTGTGTGTTATTCAACGTATTTATCTCGTCTTATTTTTATTATTGGTGATGTTCCCTAAAGTAATTGACATGAAGATATATTTATATATTTATACGTACTATTAAATATATAGTTTATGCATCGGGACGTGCCCTTCTCTATTTTGCTCGTGTTTCGATACTTTCGATAGTCTTTTCCATTGTAAACAAAGAAAAAAGTGTTCGCACTATGTTTCTCAGTGATGGAGTATGAGAGGTATAAGGTATAAGGATGAGACTGGACGTGCACGACATTTGCGCAAACAAATTTCAAAAAAAATATAACAAAAATAAGGATTGTTGTAAAAAACATGGTTTATTGTTCTCCACAAGAGTTTGTCGCTTACAAAAATAAAACTTACATCGGTATTATATGTCCAGTGTAAAAAAAGTGATGGAGGTGTGTGAGTTGGTGCTCTTTCATTCTCTCTCACTCCTCTTTGCGCGGTGTGCTTCGACCAATCGATCGCGTTCCCACGGCTTTCTTGTGCTTCGGCCGCGCGTAATTAGCTTCGCCAATCCGTTCCTTCCTGTCGCGCGCGAAATTCCACCTGTGCGTATATACGCCAACGTCGTCGCTCTTTTTTTTCTTTTCTGTTTCTTTCTTTTTTTTTTTGCTTTAACTTTGTTCTCAGTAGTCTCGAATGAAAAATTAAAAAAAAAATGATCCCGAGTCGACTGCGCTTCAACTGAGCGCGCACCGCTGTTCCTGTCGTTTGACACGTCACACACTCTCCTCGCTTTGTTACACCTTAAATGCAAAACTCTTCAAACAACGCGCATGTCTTCTTTATTTTTTTTGTCCAAGTCCGCTTGCGGCTTTATCATTTTTTCCCCTTTTTCTGCGTCAACTTGTTTAACCTTACGTAATAATGTTATCGTGTACCTCGCGTACATCAACGCAATAATAATAGTTAATAGTAATAATAATAATAATAAATGCTATCAATAATAATGAATATTTAAATACATGTATACAAAGTTAGTAATTAGATATGAGTTAGGTTTTGACGGAACGAATCACGACAATGCTTACATCGGTAATAAAAAATAAATTATTTAAATGTAACTTCGCTTTGCTTAATTTTTGTTTTTTTTCTTTTCTTACGCACTTGTCAATCGCACTCTCTCTCTCTCTCTTTCTCTCGCTTTCAATGAAAATAGAGCTCGCAATAATGTTAATAATAATGTCAATAATGATAATAGCAATGGCAATAATAATAATGATAATAAATCGTCGCAATGGTAATAGTTAATATAGTGACTTTGGCGATAAAATTTGCAATCTTTCGTAGGATTATGATGCAACTCGACCATAAACAATAAATGTTGACTTTGCTTTTTTTTTCAAATACAAAAAAAATTACAATAAATTACGATAAATAGTAATGATAAAACCTTAATAATTAATAATAATATGAAAATGGTTAAGATGATATATTCGAATATATCATTGACCAATTACGCCTACTGACTATCGTAATTATATTAAGTAATTAGTTTGTATTTTGTTGTTGTTGTTGTATCCCTTGTCATACATAATACAAAGTAGCAAAGGTTTGTTCTTCAAGAGGCCATGACTAGACATTCAATCGTTATATATAATAATATATTGATGTATATAAGTATACACTTAAAATTTAATAACAAGATGGCGGGCGGCACCACGAAAATGGCCGACGAAAAAACACTCGACGTCTCTTAACCTCAGGCTACTGTGTATTATTATTTTTTTATTTTTTTTAATAATCATTTTTTGTTTGTTTTACTTTCAGTAAAATGACTCTCGGTTGCTTCATTCACGAAAAAACGATTATTTGACTTTTTATACACGTACGAAAAAACGACATAACGCGCGTCTCTCGCGTGTATTTTCAACGCGAGAGCAAAAAAACTTTCTAAACTCTACAAAGTTTATACCTTTATAATGTTTTTGGTTTTTATTTTATTCAACACCCAATGTTTTTTTGCTTGTTTACACATTAATGTGGGGTGGTATATTTCACCTCGTCAACGTGACACTTTTACTTTTTGGGTTTTTTTGGTTGGTTTGTGTTAAACAGCGAGCCTCGCGAGGGTTTTTTCGGTTAATATTGTCGTCTCGTTATGTTTTCTCCTATAAGCGCCTATCATCTCGTTAAAATACATCGACGACGAGAGAAACTCCGTTAAAATGAGATTTTTTTGTGCAACAACATATGTGTGATATACAATAACAGCGTCCTAACGGGACGAGATAAACAGCGAAAAAGGAATTATACATCCTCCCCCCCTCCCCAAACAGCTCTTATCACCTCTCCTTATCTCTTTCTCTCTCTCTCTCTCCCTCTCTCCTTATTTCTTTCTTTCTTTTTGTAAATTTGGTAGTCACATCCATGGACGGACCGCTTTCCATATCTCTTTCTTTGACTCTCAATATCGTGTCTTTCCGTCCTCCCAGAAAAATATCGCTATACCATCGAGTTTGATTGACAGGGTGGAGGGCGGCTGGCGCCGTTCCAAGTTCAGTTTGATTTGTCAGTCTTACCGGAAAAACAAGTGCACCCTCGCTCAAACTTTCATTTTTTCTAACTCGCTGCTAAGCGCGATGCTTCAACAAAATGTTTTTTTTTTCACTCGCTGTATCTTTTTTTTTTTTTTTTTTCATTTGGTTTCGGAGTGGAAGATTCGATGTCGTATGTGTATGTGTGCTACACTGCTCATTTGAAAGTGACTCATTTATCGAAGAAACCCTCATTGACCGCTTAGGGGTTCCCAATCGGAAATGACAACTCTCTTGTCTCGTATTTATTAGGTCGTCGAATGCGACGAAATTCTGTCTTTATTTTTTTGTAATTCTTCTTGTTCTTCTCTGAATTCGGTAAATATACGTGTGCTTTCCGCGAGTCTCGCGGCCTTACGTGACTATTAGAAAATAACGAGAACGATTATTCGCACTACAAGCGAAGAGGTTTGTCTGTTTCTTAATATCTAGTAAGAGCCTTAACACCTTAGAATGAATTCGCCGTAAAACCCTTAACCATCGACATTATTTTTTTTATCTTTTGGCGTGTTTATTATCTCGCGCTCAATTTGTTTAATACGTTAACTAGGCATGCAACAATACAATGTACGAAGTATTATTAATATTAATAATAATTAAAAATAGTAATCAACTATGCAAATACTCCTCTTGAACGCACTTCTCTCTCGTTTTCTTCTTTTTTTTTTTGTTTATTTACTTTGTTGCTTTCACAAGTTTTAACATTATATTGGGCCCGGGAAGAATAGTGTGCATTATTATTTTTTGTTTGTATGTCTTAATCGTCGTTAAAGACGCGAAGAGAAAAAAACGCTAAGTGCTCGCTTCGAAAATTGTCGTTTTTTTTCTTCTGGCGCGCGCAATTGGCGAACGTACAAAAATATATGAGTTATCTATCCGAACGCTAAACCCTAAAAACTTGTTTTTTTTTCTTTTTTTTTCTCATCGTCTAACTTTTAATAACCAGTAATCAATATCCGAGCGTACGTTTTTTTCTCTCCTTCCTTCTTCCCATCATTGTTGTTGTTGTTGTTGTTGTTATTGTTGTTGTTGTTTAAGTCATCCTTAAAAATTACGTGTGTGTACATTAATTACGTGAGTGCTTCGAAGTAATACACCTTATTATTTCTCTCCTCCCTTCGTTCTAATAATAAAATCGCACGACTAGCAATTCGTATCACGACTTGGTTATTTTTTATTTTATTTTTTTTTGTTGCCTCAATTAATACTCACTTTCTCGTCGCGTTATTTTTGACACTGCCGACAACTGTTTTCCCTCGTGTATAAGGACGCGTCGAAGGGAGTTCGCTCTTTAACAAGTGATATGTGAAATGTGCGAATAGCCTTCGAGCATGAAAAGTTTCGCGGACAGTTGGCGAAATCCCGAGGAGAATTGCGGTCGACGTTGTCGCGCAGCATCCTCCCATCTACCCCAGCCGCAGAGTTTCAGTCTTGTGCATTGTATACGTGTACAGCCGTGATATGTGAAAGTAAAAGCTATTCCTCGTCATAACGAAACTCCTGCGAATCAAGGTGGAAATGAAAAATAACAGTTTTTTTATTATTCTTCTCTCCTTCGAATCAGCGACGTAATTCTCACTCGGCGACTCGCGCAAAATTCTATTCCACGCAGAAATTTTGTTCTCGTCCGTGCCTTCGTTTTTTTTATTACAAAAGTTCTATTCGTTATTTGTAAGTTTCTTTTTTTCCGTTTATCGGTAATTAAAATATCAATTTGTTCACTTTATCACCAAACAATTTTTTTGTATGAGCTTGATTGAAGAACATTTTTTTTAATTTAGAATTTCTGCGAGGATTCGATTCATCGATAAGTTGGGAAAACAGTTTCGTCGATACTTTCTGCATGAAGATTACACGTACGACGCCATAGAGCTTATCATTAATATTAATTAGTTTTAAAAATTCGCTTGAGTATCGTTAATTATTATTTGTTTACGCTTACATAGAAAAAACACAGCTACTTGTCGATCACTATATAGAACCTGGAATGTGTAGACACGAGTTTTTACCTTTTCTTTGTTTTTTTTTGCTCTCGCTAATAAGGCGAAGGAGGTTTTTCTCAATCTCATCGTCATCATTTTATTGTATGCACATCGTGCTGCGATCTCGATGCCACACTGCTTCTTCTCTGTGGAATGTGAATTTTTTTATTTGGCTGCCGAGATCCAGCACTTGTTTCTGTGTTTTCTTTTTTTTTTTTTTGTTAAAGACATGATCGTAGTTTCTTTATTTTATCAAGCCATTATGTAGGAACTCAAAGGGTTAAGGACGTGACGTGTGAGTCAGATAAAGGATGCAAGGCAGAGAAAGTGAAACAAAATAAAAGAAAAATCACAAGGCAGAGAAAATTAAATAAAAACACATTTGGTGAAGTAATGTGAACTGAAAATATTATTAAAAAGCATTTTACAACAAAAAAATAACTAAAAAACAAACAAAAATACGCTTTACAATTAAATTAAGAACAATTGGGTTGTATCAATTAAAATAATAACATAACAAACCATACAAAAGAGAGACAGTACTGTTTCGCGTTCATTTTCCCTTTTTCAATTAAACGTGCCGCGTTGTCTCTTCCGCACTATCATAGAAATTGTTGGTTTTTTTCTTTTTCAATCGCAAGTGTTTGTGTGAATTTCTTTTCTTTTTTTTCAAATACGTATGTGATTCTCTCGAAACACACCCCTCTCTTTCGTTCTCTCGCTCTCGCTCTCGCTCTCGCTCTCGCTCTCTCTCTCTCTCTCTCTCTCTCTCTCACTATGTCTTTCTCTCTACTCTCTCATTTACAACATCACACAAACATGCGCATTCAACTAAATAGTATACATGTAAAAAATTGGGATTCGCGAGGGGTTTCGAGAAGAAACAGACAAGTAAAAAAATATAGTTTATATAAGAGTACGTATATGTGTTCGTGAAGTCGGCAAGATTGGAATGAATGAATTCTATTTTCTTGTTTTTTTTTTCTATTCTCAAGTATAATTTGCGAACGAAAAAAAAAAAGAAACTACGAAGAGAGACTTTGCAACGCGACACCGGAAAATCCGTCGTACAATCAATTGGTCGGTGTTTGATAAGAGTTTCTATTCTTTCGTTTATCCTTCTTCTTTGACAGAAGTAACCTTATAATCAATAAAAAATACAAAATTTCATCGTTATCCATTAACTGCGCGACTAACTACTCAACGACAATTACACTATTGTTCTGTTCTCGAGAAATTTCATTGTGCACTCGCCACGATTTGTGTTTTTTTCATTGTTTGTACAATATATGCAACACGCTATGGTTAATAATAGTTAAAAAAAAAGTAGTTAAATCAGTTCGGTGAAAACTTATCTATCACTGTATACAAAGAAAAGAGGAAAAACAGAGAAGGAAAAGTCTCGTTATAATGCATGCTCAAAGCAGCGAGATCTATTCCTAAACTTATGGAAAATTACTATTTTTGATTTCCGTGTAGTCTACGGAACTTGATTAGGTTTCTCTCTCTCTCGCACTTTTTAGACTCGCCTTGCTCGATCGGAGGCGAAAGCGCGCACACATTTTTGTACGTGGGTGACGAAAACAAGAAAAGAAAGCCAGAAAAAAGAATTTGTCATCTGTGCGTGGTAAGTACATAGCATACGCGCCGGTCGAGCAAACCGACAGAAAAGAGAGATACTTTGCCGATCAAGTTTCGTATATTCAAAGAATGGGCAGTGACGCTTCAGTTCTTAGTTACGAGAAAAACCATACGGTACTGTAATAGTTTTGTGAATAAATGAATAAGTAGTTTTACGAGTAAGTAAATAGTTAGCGGCGTTAATCAAAGGAAAAAAAACACATGCGCGTGCAAGTCATCGCACGACTCATCCAACAATAGTGATAATAATCGTACGTACATACAAAAAAAACTAAGAGAAGGAATCTTGTTGTTGTGTAGTTAATACTTGTGTGTGCGCACGTGCGCGAGACAAATTTGGAACAACTAAAAAAAGGACTACTTTTGCCTATTCGCAAAGGACAGACATTGGTCGTCGTTAGTTTTGTTCTTTTTTTTTTGTTTTTTTTTTCAATCATTACTTTAGTATATCTACTACTTTGGGAAAAAAACAAAAATCATTGAGAAACATGAACGGAAAAAATGAGAAAAACTAAAAATAAAACACAAAATGGAACAAAGAGAGGAAAATCCTAGATAACAGACAAATTAATAAGGCGTAGGAGAAAATATATAAACTCTTACGTGTGAAGATGTACAATTTGTTACTACTACTTGACTACGGTACTACTAAAAAATAATAATAAAAAAAGAGTTTCTAATAGTCATTACAAAAAAAATGTTAATAGAACTAGTTGAGAGAAAAAAAACACAACGGATGTCGAGGAAGAGGATCGTACACAAAATGAGTTTCGTCGATCTCGTTGGACAAGAAATTCACGTTAAGTCAATGTGTTCTCGTTAATAAAAAAATATTAAAAAAAAAATAATGTAATAGGTAATAGTACTCGTACAATCGTTCATTCTCTTTCTCTTGAAATCATTAAACACTAAGTAATAGCATTAGTTAATATTGATGAGACGTACAAAAAAATAATGTCGCGCATTATAGAAACAAAAAAGGCCTAGAGAGTTTAGCAAACGTCGAACGAGCGCGTAATACTGGGGTGGGGGTTCAACTATCTTCCCAACTTCCTTTTCTCATCCGCTTGATGCGTTTAAAAATAAAGAGTTAAATTATGCTTGTCTCAGAGCCGCTTGTTATCGACTAATACTTTTTTTTTCGTCTTTCTATATCCTCGTTTGATTGTCATCAAGCGCGAGACTTATAGTCACGCTTTTTCTTTTTAAATATAACGCAACAATTTTTTGTCAAAGTTATAAACAAGAGACTCTGAAAGTCAACGGCCAGCGACTCTTCTTATAAACGAACGAAGAGAAGCGCGGAGCTGAAGGAGGGAAAAAACAAACAATTAATAACGCGTCAAGTTGTTACGATTAGGTAAAAAAAAAAGTAGTAACTAAAATACGCCAAGGCGGCGGTCAGTGATCATCTTAAATGCAAGAAATGCATATTCTTCAGAATAGAGTCCACTACTTTTCATTCAATTAGCTAGATTATCGCGTCTTAACATCTTATTAGTTTTCTCTTAATTTGTCTGTTTACTTTCGCGTACAGTCGTTACAGTATACATAAAAAAAACAAAAGGAAAAAAAAAGAAACACGTTCACGTGTAAACGCTGAAAACTCGAGTAGTTCAACACGCATCTCTTATCCGCTTTCAAATTGGCGATCGTCCGAATATTGACTAAGTAATAGAGTACAAACTAACTAATAATTATTAAATGCGAACGTACGCAAGAGAAAAAAAGAAAGCACTACTTATGTTGTACGATAAAAAGTAGCAATAATATTAATAATCGTAAAAATGTAATAAGATAATAATAAAAATGATGATAATAGTTATGAGTGCGAATGGTCGTAATTACAAGGGGAGGAAAAAAAGGCTTGATAATTAACGACGATTGCTACTAGCAGAATGCATCGAAGAGCCACGCGACGGTAAGGGAAAAGCCTATACTCGATCACCGCGTCACTTTTTGTTTTTCTCCGCTTTCGATTCTCTCATTCTCTCCCGCTCTCCTCATCTCATGCGTTCGCGAGTTTTCGTGACACGAAAAACTGTATGTTTGTGTAATTTTGCGCGAGTGCACGTGTAAGCATCAATCGAGGCAAGAGAATTGGAATCGATTACAAAAAATATATATCAACAAAATCAATATAGTCAACTGCGCAATTGTCTTGCTTATTCCACAACTCTCTCTTGCTCTCCCCCTCTCATTTACAATGATCATAGGAATCTCGCAATTACGCAATCATGAGTTTTCTTTTTTGCTTTTCTTTTTCGAGAATCGAACGCGCCTCGAGTACATAGTCAGGTTGTCAACAGAACGTAGAAAAAAAAAATAAAACGTACAAAGTATATAAAAAAAAACACAATTCACAGTAATAAGGGAGAAATTACAAGTTAACAAGGATAGAGATTCCGAAATGGATGAATGCATTTTTTTTTTCGTTTCTTTAAAGGGGATGTGAAATGACGATAATACACGGAAGGGAGAAAGGTATAAAGGAGGGAAAAAGTGACTAGCGGCGGCGAGCTCTACAACTAAACAACAACAACAGTATTTTCAGTTTATAACAACATTAACAAGTAAGTTTTGTCGCGCGTCTCCGTATCATCTTCATATCTTTAGTCCGTCCCTCGAAAAAATCCAAATCTCGCTTCAAAGATTCATTAATTAAAAAGAAAAAATGAAGTAAAGTAAAATAAATGAAGGAATTCTTCTGCTCAACGCTCGCACACGCTTTCCTATCACTTCGGTGAGTTCGTCTTATGGCCTCCCTTGTTTTCCCACTTGACCTTCCTCTGTCTCTCTCTCGCTTTTTTCTCTCTCTCTCTCTCTCTCTTTCTCTCTTTTTTCTTTCTCTCTCTCTCTCGCTCTTTTTTCTCTCTCTTGCGATCCCTCGCAACTTTGAATTATTGGCAAAACAAAAGGAAAAAATCGATTCTCAAAGAGATTCATATCGAAAGAGAGAAAGACAATGGGAGGGAGAGAGAGAGGGAGAGAGTGAGAGAAGGGGGGAGAGAGAAAGAGAGAGAGCGAGAGTTAGGCGAGTGATGGAGCACAAGAGATTGGCAATTGCTAATACACTTATTACAGTAGTAGTATACGAAAGGTCGTAAACCGAGGATATTAGATAATAAAAGAAGAAAAGCAAAAAGTGGCTGAATGGCCTATAAGTTGAGGCCGCAGACAAACGAGACTTGCAATCTCATCAGCGTCATCGTTGTCGCTGCACGCGGCTCTGGCTCTATATGCCGATCGGCGGCACCTGCACGTAGCGGTAGATGTACAGTCGGTAGTCCTTGCTTGCGAGGACAACACTGCCGTCATCCATGAGAGCAACGTCGAAGCATTGAGCATGCTTCACTTTGGACTCAAGGGCCGATACCAATTGGCCGTCTTGTGTAAAGATGGTCAAGTTGAAATTGTTGTGGTTGTCCGCGATGAGGATCTCGCCTGCCGCGTTGATTCCCACGCCGATTGGATAATTGGTCACACCTTCACCACCAATTTGACGCAAGTAAGCACCCTCGTAATTGAACACCTTGACGCAGTGAGCGCGATTGTCGCTTATGAAGATCTCCTGCTTGTCGTTGACCACGACCCCATTGGGGAACTCGAGATGCTTGGAGCAGCCGAATTTCTGTAGCACATTGCCAGCTTGATCGAAGATTATGACCCTCATGACTTTGCATTCGACAACGACGATACGTCCTTTGGAGTCGACCGTCACACCGCGTGGGTGTTGCAGAATGTTGGCACCGAATTTACGCACGAATTGGCCGTACTGATTGTAGATCTGAATTTGGTGTGTTGGCGAGCGTTCGGTGACGATGATGTCGCCAGAAGTGCGCACCACAGCGACGCGATTGGGATAGAGCAGTTGACCGTCGCGCTTGCCGCACTCGCCAAATTGAAACTTGAAGCGACCCTCTTTGTCGAATATCTGAATCCGGTGGTTGTTCGTGTCGGCCACTATGATGTCGTTCTGGGCGTTCACGGCGACACCGGACGGCTCGGTGAATTGACCCTCCATCACACCGAACTCGCCGAATTTGCAATGATAGATCATCTTCTGGCGTTTGATCTGCGACTTGAGCGGGAATATCGCGGCTGTGGGCATGAGCTTGGAGGTCAAATCCAAAACCGAGTCGGGCGCAGCGGTGGCAGCGGCGACCGCTGGTAGGGGAAAGTGGTCGGTGCCGGTGACGCCAACCGGATACGGGTCCGACCCACCGTTGCTCCACTTTTCATAAGGATTATTCATGCCGTTGAGATTCAAGTCGCTGATGGTCGTGCTGAAAGGTCCGAGGCTGTTGGCACTCGAGAATCTTTTGGAGATGACGCTTCCGGTACTTTCGAAGGGCGAGGGCGACGTACTCGGGCAACTGGTAAGTCCGTTACTGTAAGGTCTGTCGAGCAAAAGTCCACCGAGCGATCCGGCACTTCCGGGTCCGCTGCTGGCCGTGCTGTTGACGGTGCCGTTGGTGCTCCCGATGGCCGTTGGCCGCGCGATCGGGGGCTGCTTGCTCGGGCCGACGTTGCCGTCGGCGCCGTTGCTGCTACTGCGCACGTAGCCGAAGGTGTTCCTCACCCCGACCTGAATGGCCTGGTAATTGCTGACGAACTCGAGGTCGGTGGTCGACTGATTGTTGAGATCGGGCGTGTAGCTGAGCATCAGCTGTAGCTTGGAGTCGAGCAACTTCTTGACCATGAGCACCTCGGTGATGGTGGTGTGCTTGGTCAGCCTCTCGACAAAGTCGCAGGTCTGCTGAATCTTGTCGGCCATCTCGGTAGCCTTCTGCGTGGACACGCCGAGGGATATCTGCTTGGCCGAGAATATCGATTCGAGCTCCTTGAGCAACTCCTGCTTGCGCTCCTCGAGCATCGATCGGTAAAACTGGAAGGTGTCGTTGATCTCGTTCTGGGCCTTGTGGTACTGCACCTGGAGCCTGGCCGCTCCGTGATCGGCCGACTTGACCGCGGTTCTGATGTCGTTGGCTTTGGCGCGACATTCGCTGATTGCTCGCGACACCGACTCCAGTTGCTGAGGGCCGATGTCGGAGATGTGGGCGCACTCGTGCAGGGGATTCGGGTGCTCGGAGTGCGTGCACTCCTTGCACACGGGCACCGAGCAAGTGCGACAGTAATACTTGAGCATCTCGCTCTTGTGTCTCGGGCAGAACAGTGCCTTCTCGCCGTTGCTGCTGCCGTTGATGAGCAGCGAATTGCCACCGCCTACGAGACTCTGCACGACGCTCGTGCTGTTGCCAGCGCTGCCACCGTTGCCACCGTTGCTCTGCGTGATGGACGTGGGACTACTGGTGCTGGAGGTCTTGTCGAGGCCGTTGCTCGGGCCATTGCTGCTACCGTTGCTCGACGACTCGGAGTTGATCTTGGAGTCGAGGGTGAGGACTCGATGACCCTCGAAGCAGTGCATAAATTGATGAGCCATCACGCAATTTGGACAGAGGAAATTGGCGCAATCGAAACAACGTGCTACGGCGTCGGACTCGGTGCTCTTGCAACCGGTACAACGTACTCCGCCTGTCGCAGTAGTCGCTGGCTGATGCGAATTGATCAGCTGTCCGTTAGTGTTGTTATGGTTGTTGCTGTTGTGATTGTTGTTGTTTGTGATGGTTTGATTGTTGGACGATGTGGATGAAGTTGAGGAGGAGCTGCTGCCACGGCAGCGCGGGCAAGGCGCGTCGCCGGGTTTACTTGGGGCGTCGAGGCACAGGTCGCAGCTGTCGACGTCGCAGATCGCCGAGTCCGATGCCGGCGGCGAACTGCCGCTCACCGTTAGAGGCGACAGCGAGGCCAGGGAACCGAGGGAATTCGCGCGCGATTCCAGCGATGGTGTCGGCGAGGCCATCTTCAGTCAACCGGCATTCCTGAAACATCCAAATATCACATTGCCAATATTAGTCATTTTGTTTGATCGCTGTGCAATCGGCAAATTGCATTACAAACAACATCGATTCGTTTCAACTTTTTCCCCCGAATTATTGTTAACCCGATCATATTATTACGCTCAACGATAACATTCCCGGCGGTGAGTGCAGCATTGTCGATGCTAATACTCGCGCACAGCCTGCATATCGATATATCGCCTAGTTTCAGTTAATTAATTGGTTACGTCAAATCGTTTAGCTTCGGCGTTGTTACGTACCAATAATTGATTGATTGATTAGCGCAAATAATGCAGTATTTCAATAAATGCGCGCGACTTCAACGCCGTTAATTCCCATAAAAGCATTTTCCCCGTCTCCTCGTCCTCCTACGCCTCATCGGCTTATATAGTTAATTTCCATTGGAGTCTGCACAATTTCACGCGCCACGTGACTTGCATAGTTATACGGGTACTCTTGGCATGAGATTGACATTGTACGTCATTTAACGCGTGTACGAAATAAAATCAGTCGTTGCACACGCGACGACAAAAAAGATGTTTTTCTTCGTCGGAACAGTCGATCGTAAACGCGAATAAACCATCGGCTTTGAGCATAAAAGTAAAAGAAGGAGGAAAGCAACGGCATCCGCGCGATCGAATCAGCTTCGCAGTACATACGTACGCGTAACGCTCGAGCTCGCGGAATTCCCACGGACGTAATCGGTGCGGGCGCATCTCGTTTGCTATTACGCCAGCGCGAGGGGGGAGAGAGAGAGAGAGAGAGAAGAGAGAGGGAGGGAAACTGTAACTATGCATCACAGCTGAGATTTTAAACCTACGGCGATACAGTCCGTCGAGGAAGTTGCTCGATTTTTTTTTATTTACGTCAAAAACAAGCAGCAAATTGGTTGGAAAAAACAAACAAAAACAAAATACTTTGTAACCATTCGTTACGTGGCGTTTCAACTCGTCAGCCAAAGCACTCTTGAAAATAGTTGATGGAATTTGTCAACCGACACAATACAATATTTTCAAATGACGAAAGAACAAAGTGTCTGGAGATGCATCGAAGGAGAAAATCCATTGGTTGGATATTTCAAGTACTCGAGAAAAAGTGGTTTTCTTTTGTTTAACGTGATAATGCGTGGGTGAAACGATAAATAAGCAACTGTACGAATTCTAACCACGCGTGTACTTGGTCGAAGCTCAGTTGTCGAGGAAAGAGGGAGAGTCTTTAATTAAAGCACAGTGGCGTATACACTGGTAAAGCTCTCTTCGTTTGCTAAACAGTAGTTGACTTGCACCTGGAGCTAGATAGATAGTAATAGTTCCCCACTCTCTTCAAGCGTACAAGGTCACGATCACGAGAGAGCCTCTGCTCTGCTTGGGGTGAACGCACGCGATCGTGGGTGTTAGCGACCTCTCGGCAAAGTTGTTGCATCACATTTTCCGCTAATATTCCGTGGGAATCAATCGCGCGCTCGAGCGCAAACTGCTACTATCTTCTCTCTCTCTCTCTTTCTTTTTTTTTTGCACCGGTAAATTAGTATCCAAGTAGATAATTCGAACGAACAAAAATACGAAATATGTAGCAAAACAACGTTTTATTTATCCTATTTTTTAAGCTTTGTTTGTACAATTCGATTCACGCGTGATAGCCATCGTGATAGATGTTAATTCAATCGTTAACGTTTAATCATTTCGTAATATTACGACATAATATAATACTCGTATTTCATTGATAAACTGATAAAGAAACAATGGGTTAACGTTGAGCTGGACGTTCATTGACTGTATCGATAAAAATATAGAAAATAATTATCTAAAAATCAAACGTTTGAACAATTAGTGAATATTTTCGCTCCTACGATCCAAATATTGTCAACGTATTTAACGCTCTAACGACGTATGAAAATCATTACAAATATATGTTTGATCAACACACAACAGAGCATAGTACGACCTATAAGTTTGTATAGAAGAGCCAAAGCGTACGATTTCTTTGTTTATCCTCCAGCGCGCGAAGAGATACATGTACACATACAAACACACACACACACACACACACACACACACACACACTGTACCAAAGATTCTCGCGCGGAAAAGAGCTCTTAGTGAGGTTATAAGGACGTAAGCGAGCGACAGGACAAAGAGAGAGAGAGAGAGAGAGAGAGAGAGAAGGATACTCGTTGGGAGAACGAAGGGCTGTTCGTGCAAGAATTCCGATCGCGAGTTCACGATAAGGGAAGGTTAACGCTCTTCCGTGATATTTATTAATCTCTCTCAACTCGTATAGAGCAAAAGAGAGAAAACGTCGAGCGAGTTACTTGACGCCGAGTATATAGCTGAGAGTATACGTGTGCGCGCGAGTATGTTCACAGACAAAGAAGAGCGCGCGCCAGTACGAGAGAGAAAGAGGAAGGAAGAGACGAAATGCTTCCTACACTCGAGGAGTGCTCAGAGTGAGAGAAAGAAGCGAAACCAGTTTTAAGAAAGACTCAATGTGCTCCGAAATTACGCGCTCATTTTATGGCGATATTTTTTTTCTTTTTTTCTCTGTTTTACCAAGTCTTACTATTTTGCGGGTTTACTAATTAGACGTTGTTGAAATCGTCTTACTTTTATTTTCGTTTTCTTTTTTGAAAAAGTTGCAAGTCTCTTGCAAACATTTTATTTGTTCACCAAACCAACGATACAATAGACCTTATGCTTATTACGAAATTTGATGTAACTCAACCAACGAATAATTACTCTTTCTACACGCCAAATTCAATTTATTACTTCGGTATGATCCACGTTTAAATATAGTTTTCATTGTTCCATTAAAAACGTCATTCTCCATTTCTATAAATTCATAAAAATCCTCGAGAACAAAAAATCAAAGGAGAAGAAATGTGACGAACGTCGCATGCAACCGTCAGTTCATTCAATTCTCCACGAGTTTTCTTCCTACTTACAAACAGCACGTTGTCTTAAATCACTTGCACGTACACTTGTATAAAATTGCACTGATATTTACAAACAGAACCGGAGAGAGAGAGAAAAGAGAGAGAAAGGGATAGAGAGAGAGAGAGAGGGAGAATGAGACATCAAGGAACGACAGTCCTCTTTCCATAACTGGTAACAAATTTTCCGCGCGTAAAATGGGCGCCCTCCATATACACACATATATATAAATATATACAAGAATGAAGAGGGAGTATGAGAGAGAGAGAGAGAAAGAGAGAAAAGGGGCAGCACGC
This sequence comes from Chouioia cunea, assembly GCA_030064505.1. Taxonomy (NCBI): domain Eukaryota; kingdom Metazoa; phylum Arthropoda; class Insecta; order Hymenoptera; family Eulophidae; genus Chouioia; species Chouioia cunea. The sequence goes on along the minus strand of JAOPFQ010000004.1, from coordinate 3,329,639 downwards.
GCCACACAGCCGGCGTAACGGACATATGCGCACGCAGAAAGAAGGAGAGAGAGAGAGAGAGAGAGAGAGAAGGCCCCGGTTTGTGTGTAGCCGCCACATCTGCCGTGTGTTTGTGCAGGGTGCGTGCACCCCTCGATCGATGCGCGCCAACGACGACGAGTGTCGTTATATATTCCCTCTCCCGTTTATATATCTATACTGTCGATCGTTGACTGTGCATGTAAGACGAGATATATTCCGTTAACGTTCTGTATCGAGTTATTGACGACACTTGAATATTTCGTCGTAGTTGTTGTTGTTGTTTGATCTCACCTCAGAGAAAAGCCAGTTAGCACCTTTTTGAATTGACTGCACGCGCAAACTTAAAACACACACTCGTCACGCTTACGTGTGTTAATTATTAATATTATTTTTCGTTGCACACTCGATGCACACTTTCATTCACAAAAAAAAACACGCGAATAGGAGCGAAACCGAATTAAAACAACGAAAACGAATCTCTTTTCTTTTATTCCTGTTTTACTTTTTTTTTTTTCTTTTTTTTTGTCTTTCGTCGAGAGAACGTTCTCTGGGCCGCGGTTGCTCGCACACGACTGACGAGAGAAAGAGAACGATCTTACGTACAAACCTTCACCCCGCAAACGGCTCGCTCACTAGCGCGCTTCTCTCTCTCTCTCTCTCTCTTTCTCTCCCCCTCTTTATGGCGTTCGCCCCTGTATACCGTGGCTGTCGCCGCCGCCGCCGCCGGTGGAAACAGAGAGACAGAGAGAGAGAGAGAGAGAAAGAGGGGGGAGAAGACCTTGGACGTTGTAGCTATGAAATAAAAGAGGGGCCCTCGACGTTCTATACTACTCTGCCAACAACACGCACGCAGAGAGAGAGAGAGAGAGAAAGAGACAGAGAAAAGAGAAGCTCTTCTGGGGCCCTCGCTTGTTCTTTCTTCTTTTTTTTCCTTTACTTCTTCCTTAGCAGCGGAAGAGAAAGTTTGAGGAATTTAAAGGGCGTTTCTCCACTGTTGATTTTTTTTGGAGAAAAACTGCGACCCACCAACAACAAGTAGTATTAGTAAGTAGTAGTATAGTTGTACAGAAAGATGAGTGTATATATATATACATATATACATATATGTATATATGTTGTACATATGATACCGAGACCTTGAAAGCTTCGTAGTAACCGGCCGGCGTCTACAGAGATTTTTCGATTTTTTTTTCTTTCTTTTTTTATCACAGTCGATATACCATGGATATTGATCTTTTAGGCGTATGTAATGCTCGTGGTGTAATTACGTTTGATCTTCGTAATTGATTGCAATTTTTATTTTACGGTTTATAACGCAAACGCATCGAAATGAATATTTTTTTCTGATAAACCATCAAACGTAATCAACATTTTAACGCGTTCGTTATTAATAACACACACGCGTACTTTCTTTCTCTCTCTCTCTCGGAAAAAAAGAAAAAATGTAAAAAACAAGACGCGCGATCCGACGATCGATTAATAATCCAGTATAGAAAAAAAGAACCTGTTTTTAAAAGAATATGCCAGCCTACGATAATTTAGCGCGAAACAAAAGTATTTATACAGTCGCACGAAAAGCGAGAGACGGGGGGAAGATATATAGCCCTTTCGAAAATTCGAGCCCCGGGGTAGACGATGGTGGTGGTGGTGGTGGTGGCGTATCTTTTTTTTTGCCGAGCAGGAGGGAGCAGTGGCGGCGTCTGGTTACCATGACGACGACGCTACTGCTGCTGCACATCGACCGTTCGCGCTCGCGCACTCCCGCGCTTGTCAGGGGGAGGAGGGTAGAGAAAACCCCCGGCGTTTCTCTCTCTCGTTGTTGTCCCCTGGAGGAAACGCAGGGTTCCATCGTGTTCTATTTTTCTCGTTCGTTCAATGTATATGATTCTTTAGGTTAATTTTTATTACCACCGAACGATGTACCCGCGTAACCTAATGTTCGACGAGAAGGGTAAAGAGAGACTAGTAACGTGGCTTTGACAATTAGTCGAAATTCAACGTCAAGGACCTTGGCAGACGTTCACGGTCACACGCGATATCGCGAGATAGTTTCGTGTTTCAACCGAGTACAACCGTTTTGCTCTCTTTTTTTTTCTTTCTTTGGATTTTGATAGAAACGTTGATCTACGCCGATCTATTATTCCAAACAAAAGAGACGAGTAGAGAAAAAAAAGCAACAGACGTCGATAATCACTCAATCAATCGACAGGGACAAGAAAGGAAGATGGGAGAGAAACAAAAACCGAGAACATTGCTAATCGAGCGTTGAAGCTTGTTCCGAACGAACGATGGAATAAATAACTAACAACGATTTTTTTGATGTTCGAGAGAAGATCGAGACAACGATTTTCTTCGTGCGCCCGCTCTTTATTCTTTGTTCTCTCGCGACAAAAAAAAGAAATTTATATATATTATGTTTGGATTACGCCAACATTGTGATATAACGCCAAGGCGTGACTCATCCTTTTTTTTACCGAGGTCGCTAGGAATTTGGCGAGGTTGAAGGTCAATAGCATGCCCGAGACTTAAGGCGAGTCGAGGATTTCTCTTTTATTGTCTCAGCGAAATTCGAGGTTATACCAAGACGATTTTCTACTTGTACTGTCTATTCAAGGATAATTTGGCAATCGACGAGTACACATCCGTTCTCAATTCTCTAAATAATTATTTAGTTATATTCCGTTTACGTTTCATGGAATCAACTTCAATCGCACGTGAAACACGAGATCAAAGCCAACCGATAACTTGAAAGTATCAACGTCCCCAAAAATCGAAACAAAAAAAAAGGGAAAGAGAATCGGAAATTTTTCCCTCGTCACAATAACACAACACGCGCCATCGTGCTACGCAGCAGGACAAATTCAAACAGCTGCTACGCAGAAATAAGCTGTAGGTACGAGTGCATAGCATACTGTAGTAAAAGAGAAACAAGCGGGTGTGCACAGATGACTAATCGATGCTAAAGGGACGTTGGAAAACCCGAAGAAAATATCGAGAGAAAGAGAGAGAAAGAGTGAGGGAAGCTGCTGCTGCCGCTGCTGCCACCGCCACTGCTCTCTGCCGGCCGGCTAGACGTGAAAGCGCTGTTGCTCGATCGATCGAGCCGCCACACAGCCGGTTATTTTTATTGTTGTGGCGGTGATGGTGGTCGATGCGCGACTTCAACAGATGGCTTCATTTTTTGTTATCTTTTAAATCGAATACGCGTGCGTGCGTACGTGCGTGCGTGCTTATAATTTTCCTCGTTATTTTCTTACGCGTGATACGTTTCGTCTTTTAATTATTTGGAATATCTTAGTTGTTTGTTTTGTTGATTACCGTAATGTTTAGTTGTACTAAGCGTTGATTACGCAGAACTTTTGCCTCGCGAAACTCACCTGTAACAAAGAAGAGAGGAAAAAGTATAAATATTTGCCTGTTTTTACAAGAATTACAAGGGTTTCGTTTAATGATTAAAGGCTGGTTCGTTGACTTTTTCTTTGTAAGCTTTTCAATGATTATGAATATAACGTTGAATATCTCGTTTAAAGACCATTTTTATTACTTCCCGGCAATTAAAACGCAACAGCCGATGCTTATTCTAATCGTGATCGCAAACTGAAAAATTACTCGTTTCTTTATAAAAATGATTCGTCTCGCATTTACGCCCCTGTGGCAACGACAACAACGACGACGACTAAACTCTCGTACTTTCGCTCTGCTGCAGATGAAAATGAGCATCAGTGTCGTTCCTCAAAATACGTCCACCTATGGTTATCCGTCTTTAGAAAAATGTTGTGGCCTCTCTTCCTCCCTCCCTCCCCCTGCTCCATTATTAGTAAACGCACACATACCCACACACACGAGAGAGAGAGAGAGAGAGAGAGAGAGAGAGATAGACCGACGACGGGGTCAGTGTACTTGGGCGAACTTCAGCCGCGGAAGGTCACCACCTCTCGCTCTGTCGTCGCCGCCACCACCACCGACGCCGATTCAGCCGGCATCGATCGCGCGCGCACACCGCCGGCAACACAGCCAACTCTCTCCCGCCGCGAATATAGAAGGGGGATAAGGGGGCGGTAGAAAACGCGACGCCTCTCCTTCTCCTGCCTGCCTGCCTGCCTGCCTGCCTCTGCCAGCCGTGTGATATTGATCGGTAACGCTCGTCGACGACGACGACGACGCTCTATGCCTTTAACTTCGACGGGAAAGCCATAAACTTCGCGCACTCTCTATTCTATGTATACGATAATACTAATATGCGGCTTTTTTTTGTGTAAATTTTGTTCGTCGAGAGCTTCGGTACAGAATTTTAAAAACGTGAGAAATTCGTTTTGTTGATTTGTACTTTACATAATTGATCGTTATAATGAATTACAAAAGTTAAATATTTCAACGATTCATATCAAATTCGTAATCGTATATCGTGTACGAATCCAAATGAAATTTTAATTGCCTTTTGTCGGCGATAAAAATTGAACGAGAAACGCGAGTCACAGAGGAATAAAACTCGACACGTGTATCGAAACAATAAGTTGCGACATAGCAACGGCAAAAGCGCAAAATAGTTACTCCAAAGGCAAACTCGACCTTATAGTTTCCTTATTATTGTTATATATGCACAAACGATGCCACTGTCGCGTCGAGTGTTACACATATACATGTATATACATACATATATATATATATATATATATATATAATCTATTTATATATTCGATTGGACGCAGTTGTTGAGGGGTGTATATCGTATAGTTTATACACGAGAAGACGTTTATTTCGGGGACGATGGAAGAAAACACGTGCGTGCCGCTCTCTCGCCGGTTCGTCTATTTCCAATTATATTTTCCGTTCTTTAAATTTTCAAGTATTATCATGGTCCAATGAACTCTCTCTCTCTCTCTGTTTGTCGAGTTTTTCTTTTACACGATTTGATCGATTATCTTCTTGTCGTTAACAGTCTCGATCTATTTCGGTTGGAGTTGACGCCAGTTTTTATTATAATACATATTTTTATCCAAGTACACCCGACACAAGGTAAAGTGACGACGACAACTCTTTCACTACGTAATTTCTCCCTTCGTTTTTTTGTATCTGCGTGTCGTCGAACAATATTAAAATTAATTACTCGTTCAGTCTGTACTTCTAATATCTGTAGTAATTTATTGAAGTTTCTTTGCAACGTATGTTATCCAGATCAATATTGACCATGCGTACAAAAGTGTGTATTTTTTGCAATTAAATATTTAAATATTTGTATATCCAATATGTATCTGTACATCGTAAAGTCCATTAAAATACATAGATATTATCGCGACAAACAAAGAGAAACACGTATCTTTTATTGTCAGTGAATATTATTCGCAAGTTCGTAGTTGGCTCGTCGTTCAATTTTTTTAAATCGATATGTTCGTTTAAACGATTAATTCATTGAAATAGCCCTGCAATATATACGTAGGCTTGCAATGGAATATAAATAAAAGCACCAAGTCGAGAACTTTACACACGTGTATTCGATTTTTGTACAAATCTCAATACACTGTCGTGTAAATAAGCAGAACTATGTCGACGATGCGTATAAGGCTGTGTAAACGATTGTTTCTCATTTTCGGACGTTGTCAATTAAAAAGTCGAGTTTTAAATAAACGAGATAGATCCGTGTTTCCGCGTAAACAAAAATTGGCGTTCGCTTGATGTACGCGCAAATGAGTTACGCGAGCGTTCGGCCTCTTCCCTATCTCCTCTTTTTATTTTATCTCTGACGGTATTGAACTTCAGTTTTGAAAATTGATTGTGTTTTCTCTGACGCATCGTTGGTTCAAACAGAGAATATTGTATTGGGTGTTGGCTTTTTCTTCAAAGTCGTCGTTGTCGTCGTCGTCAGCGTCATCGTCGTCGTCATCGACATAGCTCTTTGATATTCCAAAAGTGTTTTAACGCTTTGTACCCGCAGGGAGTATTTTTTACTTTTAACGATTGATTGAGATTGACCGATGACTGAGTGGAATTATTTATGTGCAACTGTAAATCGCACGGTTTTATAAGCGAGCGTGACTATATTACACGTGCGTGAGTTCGATATCGTAATGTTCCAACAAAAAAGAAGCTCTCAGTCCGGAAGTTTGTTGTTAATTATCGGTAATGAAAAAGGTTTTCAGCGAGTGTAAGCACAACGACCTCGGCCTTGACAAAGTATACAACAAGCTTGGCTTTTCACGTAAATGCTCCGATAAGTAGTTTTTGCGTACTACATGGAAACTCGGAGTGACGAGTTGCGTAGGAAATATATATGGTGAGAAAGAAAGCGAGTAAGAGAGAGAGAGAGAGACAGACCGCCAAGCACGTTCGTTCTCTATCTAGTCTAGTTTTTTTTGTTCCGTCTCTTATATCGTTGATTTACATTTGACGAGTGACTTTTACGAGCTTTTGTGAGACTTTACTTTCGACTCGTTTGCTGAATATTATTCTAATTTTAATTTACGAGTTTCGTACGGATATATCCGATGGAACACTTATGATATGAATTTTATCGAGACCTGACTTTTTTTTACTGCTGGCTTGGTTATTTCATTTCTCCTATCTCTCAACGTTTGGGATTTTCTACCGGATGTGCTTGCTTATACCGCGCACACCGAGTTTCGCGATTATTTTTGGGAATCACCGGTGATTCATCGTTATTAAAGAAAGTTTATTTTTGGAACGAATTTTTTTTTAATTTTCGTACGTCAATCGTGTGCTCGGGAAATTGAATATTTGCAAAATTTGATCTCGTACTTCCAGCGTTAATACCAATATAGCCAGGGGGTAAGGGAGAGTATAAAAATAATACGACGAGGACGCCGAAATTCGAGGTACTCGAGTTATCCGTCGTGGAGATTTGTTTAAGTTCTCTCTAAAGTGAATCGTTAAAACACAACGAGAGAAAGAGAGAAAGAGAGAACTGGACAAGGTGCTTTATTTTTCTCTCTTCTGAAGCGCGCACACCTGTAGCGCGTTAACGATTATTGTCTACTGACAAAAGCGTTGCTCCGAATTGACTGATTTCACCTTGTACTTTTATCTTTTTTTTCGAAGAAAATACTTAAAAACATGCAAAACCGAGGGAATTTTTTTGAAAGTGAAAAAGTGAGCAGTTTACATAGGGATGATTGATTGAACATTTGCGCATCCTCGACGTTACTGTGCAAATGCTAAATTTTTCAAACGCGATGAATTTTCGAACACCCCGCACAGGAAGATTGAAACATTTTCCCAATCCCTCTCTCTATCTTTTCGTGGTAATACGTCGGCTGTATAAAATATTTGTCTTGTTTTATGAATATTTTTGAAAGCGCTTCTGACGTATGATATGGCGTTGTTATAAAAGTCGGGCTATTTGTTTTTAAAAATGTCTGCATCATACTGCAATTGAATCCTAAACTAACGCAGTACGCTATATTAAAAAACAAACTGGTAGATAGCTCGAGTTTGCATTATTAGAAATGACTATTTGTCGATATTCTAGCCACGATATTTGAAGTTGCCCTGAACAACAAATGAAAGAAACATTTGTATACGTACACGAAGAAGAGATCGAAAGAAAAAGTTTCGAAGCCGCGGGAGAAAGGCAATTACGAGGAAAGAAAAATCTTGGATAGGTTGAAGTAAGGAGAAAAAAAACGAGTTAATTGAAATAGCGAGAGGAAACGAGGTGTGCTAAATATTTAAGAGGGCGATAAGTTTAAAAAAAGGTTCGAATTTATCGGTATCCAACGCGCGGCTAATTTGGACTTAGAAAATCGTAAGTTATACTCTCAGGCTTCTTTTGCGAGCGATTTCCTCGGGAGAATTGCTGGATTTATCCTTTGGCTACGATCTAATTCGAGTTTGTTCGTCGTACAACATTAGCTCGCTCGTGTTAGGGTAACGATAATAAATCGATTCTCCCTTTTTAATTTAGATGAATTCAAATTGATTACTTTCAAAATTAAATTGATGATGTTCGAAAGTATATAGGTACTTGAGAAACGCAATTGTTACGAAGATGAATTGTACTCCACCTAAAATTCACCAGAAAAAAATGTTGTTCACCTTTGTACCATTAATCAATCATTTGAAAGTCCATTTACAATGACGTAAACGCGGAGACACGAGTTATTGAACCCAGTCACGTTTCAGTGAAAGGCGTTGTGAGGCCAAAAAACATTTAATTCCAATCAAATTCAATTGTTAAAGCGAAAGACAAAAAAATTATTTGAAAAACTTTGCGGAAAAACTAAAAAAGAAAACGGGGTCGTTGAAAATCCACAGAGTTAAAAACAAAAGTCGTCGTAAAAGCACAAAAAAAAAGTAGTAGAAGCATTATCAAAGTCGTCAGCAACTGGGTGAGCCGTGGCATGAAATCCTCTCGCGACTTTGGGCTAAGCACACCGGACAAAGGCAGCTGGATTAAGATGTTTTAGCTGTAGCTTAATAATTCAACTGCACTGAGAGAGAGAGGGAGAGAGGGAGGGAGAGAGAGAGAGAGAGGTAGGGTCAAGCTCTCTATTTATTCAGAGAGCTAAAAGTCGAAGGAGGAAGATACGATCAGAGACTGACAACAACAATCGCGAAGGGACATTGTTCTCTACTCGCCCACGTCTCTCCTTGTTATTTCTTATTCTCGAAATAAAATCGTATTATTCCTCTCGACAAACTGATTTGCGTATATGGAAATGTTACTTTTTATTTATCCGTATACGTTGGATTTTAACGAGTTGTGGAATTGATTTTCCGAGATGATGCATTTTATTTCGGCATGATTTTTTTTATACGAGTGAGTGAAGTACAATAGAGAGAAAGAGAGGACAGGTGTGATATTTTTCTAACTGAAATGTCAGTTGCGAAACAAGCCCAACACACATACTTCGAGGTAATATTTCAAGCAGAGTTAGATATCGAGTAAACGTCACCTTTCTTCTTCTTCTTTTATACACACACTCACGCTACTTTGTCAATCTTGACTATATGACATTTTAATCTTCGCTATCGCGATTTCGATACAAATAAAAAAAAATCGTGCAAACGTTAAAAAGAAAAAAAAGGAAAAAACTCGGACAATCATCGATTGTAGAATTGAGCGCGTACGCGACGTATAAAAATAGATAGTGAATAACAAACATTGGCAAGTATCGACGAAAAATTGCATAGATGTTTTGTCGTTCACCCTCATTTCCTTGTACGCTCATTTTCCCTATCCTATGTCTTCTATACGAGTAACTGGATACACGCAGATACGTCCGGTCGCTAAAGGGCTTCCTTTTTTCGAGTTTCCGTCGTTGGAGAAGTTCTTGTAGTGTCCTTCAAACTATCCGCAGCATCAGTTGACGATGAGATGAATATTTTTACTCGCAAGGGGAATGAATTTCTTTTCTCGAAGTGGATACGTGAGCATTTTTATTGCTTCGAAGATAGAATGTTTTGTGTGAAAACAATGAAATATATATAACGAAAGCATTGGATAAATCAATATAACGCACCCAAAAAAATAACAGAGAGAAAGAGAGCGCGCGTACTAAAATTGAATTACAAAGCCCACAGAAAGAGAGAGAGATGAAGCGAGAGATTCGTCGTCAAAGAGCGACAGAGACGGGAAAAACGAGACAGTAAATTAGAAATGAGGCCGCGGATCGATAGGATATACACAGTATCAAAAACACACGTGCGAGGGAGAGAGGGAGAAAGAGTCGAGTGTCAACCGCACAAAAAATAAAAAAAAAGTACAGCCCAGAACTCGCATTATTGATTAGCTTGGTAGAACAACAAATATCCAAGCGATGAGACTTCCTTTTCAGGCTTCTCCGATTACCGTCCTCTATCGATCTATTTATTACATCTTCATTGGTTTTCTACGTTATCGGGATTTACAGTTTTTATTCCTTATAAATCGCACAATTTCGCTAATTGTCATTCTTTTAAAGAGTGAACAATGGAAATTTACAACGAAATATTTAGAACAATTGTTAAGCTTGTTTAAAATCAAACGTTTATTGTTGGTATATATCGACAGAGCAATTCATGCACACGTTCGTATCGATGAATCTGTCTCTTACGTTTTTGCAGGATTCAATCAATCAAACTCGCAAAAAATCAGTGCGCAAAGCAATTTATTTTTTTTTATATTCAAGGAGAAAAATTGCACGCGTCGATTTTTAAAAGTTGATTAAATTCTTTGTAAACTTGGAGCCGTAAAGCACCGATTATTAATCAAATCGATAAGCGTCCAATGCAAAACTTGTAGTTTATTCACGAACAAACTGTTGTGGGTGCAAGTCGAACACACGTAATTCGGCAAGGGGTAAGTTTGTGTTGGGGACGCCCGAGCGCCTGTAATTAAGGGAGTATGCGCGCACGTCTGGGACACGTTGATTTATCGACGAATTCCGCCAAGTTTCAGCTTCTCTCTCTCTCTCTCTCTCTCTCTCTCACCTTGTGGTTAACGTGTATAATGTAATTAGTATCGCAAGAGTTTGCAAGTTTAGGGAGTAGATTAGGTATAATGTTAGCTAAGACGTTGCAGAAAAATGAAACAATTGAAGGGAATTTGTTCAAACGAGTTGTTAACAAACAAATGTCAATTATTCATTTGTGTTTATATTTTTTAACGAGATTCACACAGAAGCATATTACTAAACGGTACGTCTATTTACTGAATATTTGAATAAAGGGACGATAATGTTCTCAGAGAGAAGCGTAAATTTACGTATAGTGAGCAACAGGATGAACGTGTGTATGCGCTCAATGCGTTGTTTACGGGCTGCCTCTCGGTGCCAGCTGGTAATGTCATAACGATGCCACCACCTAATGGAAGGCTTTCGCTGTTTTGTCTGTTTAGCCGTTGGCACTCTCTGTATGCTTCTCTGATTTCTACTTGCTAATCGTTAATTATTCCTTTATCCCGTTAAGTAGTTTGACGCTTTTTTGCTCCTTTTTTTTTTGTTCAACAAACTCGATGGAATGGAAAAGTTGTCATCGATGAAATGTAAAACATTCCCTTCTGAGTGAAATTCAATAAGTCAAAAGAAGAAAAAATAACCGTATCAACTCGGTGACGAAAGAATTCCGGACTCAATTAATAAATCCCATCTAGGGACTTTCAAATCGCGGAAACAAAGAAAAAGAACAAGTGGCTTTTACTGTCGGAGCTTCAACTTTTCACTTACACGTCTAATCGATCCATTGTGCGTCGTCTTCGCTTCTGACTTAATAGCTCCACGAAAGAGAGATAGAGAGAGGAAAGCACTCCGATAACGACGTCTCGACGACGATCATAAAGTCATCGCGAAAGAGAGTGAGAGAATGAAAGAACGCAACCATACACTCATTCACTGACTTGTTTTAATTGCTTTAATTGACGGACGACTTGAGCTGCGTGCAAAGCTTGGACGTTAACCTCGCAACGATTTTTATGCCGTTTTTTCGCATTGAGATTTTGTGTGCATCTATTCGTCTTCGTTTGTAATAAAGTCCTGCCAATGAGCATACGACTACGCTGTCTACATGGCTATTTCAATAAAGATTAAGTTTTATACAGATATCATTGACGATTAACCTACTGATTTATCATCGCTTCGGACAACACAAGTTTCTAATACGTTTTTGATTTTTATTCGTTGACGATGAGATTACTGAAATACTCTTTTTCAAAATGTATTATAGACGTTGCGTCGTACATAGATCCATTCATACTACAAAAATAAATAAATAAGTAAGTAAATAAAATTAAAGCTTCTAAAAAGGTAAGTATTTCTCCAAAGCTCAAGTAAATGCGAAGCATCGTTTAAAATACGCAATGACGCATCAACGGCAGCAGCATCAACGGCAGCAGCATCTGCTCGGTTCTCTTGTGGGTTTGTTTTTCCGCGTCGGCAAAAAGAAAAATAAAAAGAAGATCGCATATAAAGATAAAGAGGTTGCTACTGCTTGCTACTGCATCTCGCGTGTGACGTAAGTGCGATTCGTTCTAATTGAATGGATGCTCGAAGAGTAACGAGGTAACGTGTGGCATACGAAAAAAGAGAGACGTGGATAGTTTATATCGGCTATAAGGTTAACGGGGTTTATTGGAAAATTGTTGCGGCATAGAAGAGCGTGTGAACATTTCGAGGTTTACAGTAAAACGATCGTTCTTTTTTCTTTTTCGTATAGTCATTTAATTTGATAACGAACTAATCAAGCGACATACGCATATACACGCAAAGGTTTCACGAAAATAAGGTAATAAGCGAATTGCATATTTATTCGACAGAGTCCAAATATTCAAATGTTTACCGATGAACGCGCAAACAGGTTGTATTTCGTGGAATACAATTAATTCCAACCATCGCAGTGTCGTTTGTATTTGCGCATTAAACCCCAAACGTGCGATACATTTGAGATATCGGGAACGAAATTACTCGAGTCAAACTAGCTTAAAATAGAACAGCTTAAATTTCGAAGTATTCTTCTCTTCGAAATAAAAACCGATCTTTTCCCTATAATCCTCGAAAAGAAAAGCTTTTTCATTGTGCATCTAGCGTAACAAAAGAAACTAATTTTACGAAAAGAAAATCGTCTCGCGCTGATCGATCTCAATCTCGTTAGCTCGAAGCATCAAGTGAAGAGAGTAAGTAGAGAGCGTCAATTTGGTCTGACGCGAGACGAAGAGAGATTCGATTTGCTAAATTTAGTGGCTTTTTAATCAACGTCTCGTTATTAGCATGAGCACAAATATTTGGTGACACGCTTATATGAGTGACGTACGTCGTCGTGCGAGGAAAGGCTTTTGATGCCTTTTTTTTCCAATTTGAATTCTTTGCTACCTCGTGTCTCTTATGCAAACAAGAAGCGGCTCTTGAAGAATAATGCATGGAAGAGAAAAAAATTGGCTTAATCAATGACATAAATCCCTTCTAGTCTGCGTAGAGTCGCGTATCAATTTCCCGCGGACGCGCTTTGCACGCTAGTGTGTAATACTTTGCCGCTACTGCGGCAAGGCAGTCACGCGATCCAACCGCTCTTTTGTTTTCCCACAAGAGCCGCGATGATAGTACACCTACAACTTCTATATATCTACGCGTGGAAAGCCGTAACGTAACGTTTGCTCTTTCGTGTTTTTTTACTTTTTTTATTTCTCTCTTCGTAGTTGTGTTACCGAGACAACATATTTGATACTCGACGGGCGATTGCAATTTGTTCGAAATATTTATCGTGGAAAAAAAAACAAAGAACAAATGAACTGTATTAAGGTTGCTTGACGGATATTAATCACGTCAATGTGCTTATAAATCAGAGACGACGCTGAAAATGTTATCAAGCTGAAGTAGTTGCTTCAGTTCCGTGTCTCACAATTAAACGAGTAGCACACATGTATACATACACACGGGAGTAAGTTCTCTTCGCTCTTATCAAGTACTTTGTATTCAGTCGCTCGCCCACACCTCAACGCGCTCAATATTTCACGCACCTAATCTGAAAATCAATCCAACCTACCGCATGAATAACGAAAAAGAGAATAAAAAAAGATAAAGTAGTAAAAAGGAAGGCGGCATGTATATATGTGTGTATATATATATGCATATATACACACACACACACACACGTTTCTTCGCGCACGTGCTAATAAACATTCCAAACGAGTACAACGTGCCGCTAATCTTGAGGAATTAGCATAGAGCTAGAACGAAAAAAACAACAAGAAGTAAGCTTATCTCTTGACGATAAAAAAAAGGGGGAAAGTAACTAAGCTTGTCGATTATTTTTAATGAAACGCGAGTGGAAAGTTGAGTGAAGAGGCCTGAAGGGATATTAGTTGGAGATGTTACAAGTTTCGGAGAGAAGATATATATACTTGTCGTATGTCTATCCGTGTGCCTTGCAGAGAGAAATTATGCAACGAGTTACCGCGGGAAGTTACTTCCTTGTCCTGTCTATGTCTTGGAGTTGCTGGAAGCTTCTTAAGCTCTCAAATGAAGTGGAAAGTCGATCAAGGTTGGACAACGAAGTAATCCTTAGTTCATTAGACACTTGAATTTTTCAAACATTTTAGCATTTTTTATATCGCCATTTTCTTGAAAATTCGTTCATGTTTTCACGTTGACGAAAGGAGATATATTTTCTCGGTTATTACATAACATTGCATTGCTTCAAGAAAGCTCGTGTATCCTGTACGTAATGAAAATCTTACGAGAATAAGGTATTTAATAATCGCGTTTCTAAACGTACAAGAAAAAAAAATCTTTAAAAGCATCTCGTAAAAGGACACATAACAATAGTAATCCCTAGCATACGAGATGCAAAATTATCAACAGCCTCGTAAATCCTCGTAAATAGTAAAAGTCGTCCAATAAAATTGCAAAGAGGAAATTGCGTTCAACGAGTGAGCGCTCGGTTGTGCTCTCGAAAGTATTAAATTTTACAACGACGGTGCGATATATCCGTGATGCGCTGTTGGTATAAAAATAAGCTCTCGCAGAAGAAGCTTTAGTACTCGCTTTTTTTTTTTCAAATTAATAGCCAAACTTGGTTCACGCGTGCACATAATCAACCACTAACCACGAGCGATTGATTACAACGTTCAAATGCCATTCTTTCATTTTTTTTTCAATTAATTATTTTGACTTTGCTACCGCATAGTCAATGCTTGAAAAAACGAACAAACAAATATCAATGGTATATAAATACCGCTGTTTACGAGCTGAACGAGAGTGCAATTGTTTTGTCTCGATTACCACACACCACGTGACTCACCTGAAATCATACGAAAAAAAGATACACGTTATTTTTAGAGACACGTGATGTCATACAAGGATAATTAAAAACAAAAGCGTTTGCGTTTGCGCGATTGACTCTAGATAATTCAAATGATAGGGCACAATTCGTTTTGTAATTACATTTAGTTGATATTATGAAAATCATTATTATCGCGAATTATCACGCTAAAGGTATGTCGATACTTTGATGACATTAACAATGCAATTAATTGCTACATTTAATAACGTTCGCAAATGAAAATTTCAATTAACGATTACAACGTATTTCATCAATGTATTTATAGTATGGCTAAATGTTTTGGCGACGTCAAATTAATCACGTAACTAACACTCTCATCACGTAATACTATAAATATACAGTAATTTGCATATTCTTAAGACTTCAAATGTATCGTAAAAAACAAATGAAAAAAAAAAGAAGATGAGAGTAAGAAAAAACAACGTCGCGACATGCTCTAAAACCTAACACTGTCACGATGTCGGAAGCGTGGTTAATAAAAAGAGAGACGGAAAAAAAGGAGAACGCGTGTGCGTATCGCTTAATTACATCGACGCCGTCACTTTCGATAGGATCTCGCGCTCGATTGGCGTAATCGCGTCATCGAACCGGACTGGCAAGTCTCAACGCCATAGGAGGAGCAGCAGCAGCAGCAGCAGCAGCAGCAGCAGCAGCGGCAAGTAAGCAAGTAAGCAACAGCAGAGCGAGTCGTCAAGCAAGAGAGAAAGAGAAGAGGTCAGTGTAACAAAGGAAGTATGCTGTAAGTACTCGTCGAGCTTTGTTTGCTCGCTCTTGGCTAATTTGGATTTGGTCATTGGGGCCAATGGCTTCTTTTTTAACAACGAGGTCTTCCAACAGACTTATACACAAACGTTTACGTTTCGGAGAAACTTGATTGAGTAAAGTATATACGTCTCGTTTAACGTCTGTAATTACGCACCAAATTTTTAATTAGTCGAAATGTTTGTGTTTATTCCTTTTTATTTTCTGATTGCGCGAGAGCAAGCGAGTTTAACGGAAAGAATTGAGAATGTTATTTTCATGTTATGTACGTATTATAATTTTATCTTTTTTTGTAATTTCACCTAAAAATATTCTTTGTGGAATTTAGCCAAAGTCAAACATCTGAAAAATTTTCGTATATTTTAATTAATAACACAACATTAACATCCATGTTTTCGCATTGTATGTAGAATTTAAAATAACAAACTGGCTTTTTTATTAAAAATTGTATACTATTCATTCCTCTCTCTATATATATATTAAACAATTTCTAAACTCCCAGTTCAATTTAAAAATTCGCAAATAATTGCGGATAATAATAGACATTTCTTAATTTTTTTTATTTTTGAAAAAAGAGAGAGAACGAGCCATAAAGCTCTCAGCTGTCATTAGCACAGACCCCAATAAAACCAATTTCTCGATCGTGAGCGTGCTCTCTAAAGTCTTTTCTTTCTCATTGGTGCACGGAGACCGATCGAGGGAAGAGTACTCGAGAAACTCGATTGTCTCGCGGGGGCCCAGTTCTCCACAACGAGAGAGAGAGATAAAAACACGGGACGCGCTATTGAACTTGTCTCTCGAAAAACTTAAACAAGGACGATAAGGTGTATATATATATATATATGTACATCCCTTTTAAAGTTGTTCTCATTAGTCTTCAAAACTTTCCGCTTTGAAAAAAGAAAAAAAGAGACGGGTTGAATAATAATTAAATGAGCAACGAAGATGAAATTAGAAATTATTATACCCGCGCACCACGACTTTCTTAATTTCTGTCGCTACGTTGGGCAACACGCGTAATTAACATTGAGATTTTTTTTGTCCTATTGTCTCATAACTAACTTAAGAGAGTGCTACGTCTGTTTAATGATGCGTACGACTTTAAATATTTTGCGAATAAACCTTTTTTGATACCCAGTGATATTATAACAGTGTCATTTTCTTTTTGGTTTCTTTTATCGAATGAAATTACACTGCCGTCGACGTTATGACGGTAAAGCTTCAAAATGAATTTCACATTGCTCAAAAAAGTATATAGATCAATTAATGAATTGAACGTTCGGAAACTTGCATGACAAAAATGAATTTATTACTTCCGAACTGAGTGTATAAAAGCAACGTTGAAAAGTGAAATTTTTATACGGTTGATGTAAGAGAAAAGGCTTTTTTTAGACCGACACTCTGTCAATGAAAAAGAAAACGATGGCTGATCGTGACTGCAACAAATGCAACACAGCAAGTACACTGTCCAACAAATAAACTGTTGCAGCGCAACGCTTGTGTTTGAACATCGTTCCTTTGTTCGCTACGGCTCGTGTAGGTGAACTGTCGGCGTTCTCATGGCGTGTACAAGGGAATGCAAAAGGTTAAGAAAAAAAAATGACCACGCGGCGGCGAATGCGCTCGCGGGGGATAAAACGACTACTACGAAAACTACGAGAGATGCGAGAGAGTTTATATATACTAGCCACGGGAAAATCATGGGAACTTTGCCGATCGTCGATGCTTCCTTTTTTTCTAAGTTTCCGAGATATACGAGCTAAAAGTTTTGCCGTGTTTTTCAATGTGCTAGCCGCTTGTTAAATATTTTACACATCGTTAATTTAAGATTGAAAGTTTTCATTGACAAACGAGGAATATCGCAATGGGTGGTAACAAAAATTACATTTCGATATTTTAGTTTATAAAGTCAGGCGGACAAATAGTGTGTAAAATACAAATTGATACAGTGTTGCGAGGCTGGCGAAGAGAAACGAGCGAGTTCTTTGTCCGTTTATGCAGAGAGTTGTGTATGCACACGTGTGTAAGTGTGAGTGTGGGTGCAGTAACCCATGGCGCGCGGTCCCTGACTCCGACTCTCTACACAACGATCGCCTCTCGGTCATCGCGCAAGAGAGAGAGAGAGAGAGAGAGAGAGCAACGGGAAGTGCAACTCTCTCACGTGAGCCATATATACTTTTATAATATACATACGTTGTTCACGTAGGTAAGCTTAAAATTGTCTAGCGCGTATTTTGTTTTTCTGTCCATATTGTTTTGTTTAAAGTAGCACGATTCCACGTCTTTCCAACTTGAAAACTTGCCCGTATAAACATTGATTTTATTAATAATAAATTGCAGATATACACGATGTGAAATTTTAATGTCATATACAAACGCGAAATCAATATTACCCTGCCTACCGCATGCTTTACAATGCGCAACGTGTGCGTGTGAATTATTTAAAGTACAAAACTTAATTCTCAAAAATGTTGCGTTTTTCATGAAAATTCACCACCGCAAGAAATATATTGGCGCCTCATTTGAATTTACGACACAATTAACGCAACGACGACGAACTTACATCCAGTTATAATTAAACGCCGTCGTAATTGTGTTAAAAATGTATGTTTTTTTTCACGTCATTAAGAGTTTCTTCACGAAACGTGTATATACGAGTATATAAATAAAAATATACAGAGAAAGAGAGGGTAATTTAATGAATCACGATGGCAATGCTTTTAATTATATTTAATTCGTTGATTGACAACGATGCAGCTGATTTATTTCGCAAAGATGATCATATGAACGGCGATCGATCGATGGCATATTTGCTCGCCTACATAATGATACTTGATTTTGCATTGAGAAAGTCATAGATTTTCTTGTACCTTTTGTTTGTTTTAACGTAGTCCGCATTAAGCAATTCTTCATTCATACAAATGAAAATTACAACGCGAAAAAAAAAAAGAAGAAATAATTGCACACATTTCTTCAAACGCGAGCTCTCAATATCACAATGAGTTGTCTCGAAAGCACAAACGACATTATGAGAGAGAAAAGAGCGTCTCCGTCGTCCGCGAGAAAACACGCAACGCTGCTATTATAATGCGAGAAACGGAAGGAGTATGATAATAAAGAGTACACGCACACGCACACACACACACACAGAGTTTTGTTCTGCCGAGCCAAAACATCAGCTTCTCTCTTATCCAGTATTAGCCTTTGCGCAGCATTATTCGTTTGATTAAACAAAACGCGCGGGTAGTTTTTGTCGTTGTCTTTCTCTCTTTTCTTCATTTGAAAGTACAATAGCGTCAAGCTATCAACGACTTATTTTTATAAATTTTGACGAATATTCTTTCACAATCAAAGTCACGCGAAAATCATTCTCGTGAAAAGTACAAGAAATAGAAAAGTAACACGTTGCTTTGCTTTTATTTCTTTTCGTTAGTTTGAATTTCGCGTGCGAACCTACAAAGTGTTAATTCTTCGTAAGTTTATACAGCTGAATGTGGATCTGATTACCGCTCGAGGAACTTGACAGTTTTTTCATGTGTAAACAAGGTAAGCGACACTGATGATTAGGTCGGCAAAATGTACTGCTGCTATAGCTTCCGACACTTGCAACAATGTGAATCAAATACTATACTGAGAAGAGCATTTTCAAAGAATGCGATATTTCAAATACGACGTAGACGATACATGCAAAGCTCTTGAGAGCGCGCGAAGAACGAAAGATCACTGAACTGACGATAAGTAAGTGAAAGAAAAAGAGTGAAAGAGAGAGAGAGAGAGAAAGAAAAAGATTATGCCCTTTTCAGAAACGTCTTTAAACGCCTACAGGTTATTTTCTTTGAGTCTGGATTCGTTGATTTTCGCTTTACTCTGTGTAAACGTTTAATTCGTCAAATAAGGAAAACGAAGAAGATGATCGACTAACCTTAAAATCCTGTCCGTCGCTGCGTTACAGTACGTCACCAAAAAACCAAATAATTCCAAAGCGCGACGAACAAAGCGCGCAGACTACCTCTGACGATACGTAATGTTTCACTCCGTTAAGCCTTCTCTAAGCTAAGTTCAACAGAGGCCACCATGCAGCTTCACCTGTAATCACAAACATTCTAATTGGATTTCAAATACAAGTATATATAACATCCACACGTACAATAACCTTATGTTTGCTTTTCACGATTGTTCCTCGCAATTATCTTCAAAATTTTGATACCTTGCCAATTTGCTAATTTCTGAGCAATTAGCTAAATGCACTCGACGTTATGGATATGAAGAGCTTGGTTAACCTCGTTTTTCTTTCTTTTTGTTAAAATGCAGTTAAATAAGTCACGACGTAGAATAAGGTCCAAGAAATTTTTAACAAAAAATACAAACGAACGATAATTTCAGAAGGCACATCACACACGCCTTTGATTCCCTCGTCATAAATAACAATTGTAAGTGCAGTGCATTTCAAAGGAGGATGAGGAGGAGAAAAAAAAGATTACCAAGCTATAGTTCATTCACGGCAATTGCCGCTCATCATAATAGCTCGCTAAATAGACGTCGATAAATAGCCTTCGTTTCTTGGCACTCGACGGATCGATGATGTCGACGTGCGCGCGGAACACACCATATCGACTCACTTGGGTGCTGTATATACGGAGATAAGCTCGTTTAATAACGTCCAGTTGAATTAAGAAAAAAAAAAAAAGAAAATCGGAGAAGCCAGCGGATTTTTATCGCCAACTTGAAGATCATTCGCTTTTATGACACGAAGAACTTCAATGCTGACTGTCGTACTTTTCAAGTCGATAACAGTTCTTTTCACGTTTTTCGGCCCGCTTATTGGACTTTTTTTCTTTCGTACGAAATCCAATTTTGGTTTTTGATGGGATGCTTCTCGAGTGTAATTACAAAAATGAAAGAAAATAAAAATCAATATTAGCGTTACTTTCGAATGGAATAAAAATGAATTAAAATGAGCAGCAATACTAAAGCGAGAATAGTTTCTCCCCCCCCCTTCCCCTTTTTGCGACAACGTAACCGAGAAAAACAGAGAAACAAAGAGATGCGCTTGTTTCCGCCGCAATGATCTATTGCGGTTACGCACTTTCACGTAACACTATCTTATCGTTTACGAGTTGCGGTTTTTTGGCTCTTCAAACTTAATTGTCTCGAACGCTACAATGATACACACATTTACGTACGTATATTTATCGCATCGATCAACGTGCAAAAATAATTTTCTTTTTTATTTTATTTCCTTTGTCAGGTAAATAATTGTAAGAGGTGACACTCGGTCGTTGACTTTACGGCCCATTTAATTATTTATAGCCACCCAGCACGTAGCAAGTGTCAAGGGTTGTGGCGTGTCGCGTTTCGCTTTGTTTGTCGGTATTAGACTTTTGTACAATAAAAGTCTCATTGTCGATAGTTGAAAATTCTCGTAAATTATTAATGAGCCAACACTGCTAGTTAATTACGGTAATACGTTTGAAACGAGCGGTTTCATTATAAACGCGAATAAATTATATCCGGAAAAATTCAGCCGCAATCTGAAAATAATTGTCATCGTTATTGTATCTACATAGGTATATACGACGACGCAAAAACGTCTGAAAAAGGAAAATTTAACAACTGATATTTTATTGTTCGCGAATGACTCTTACACGCTATTGTAGTTTTTAATTTTATAGAAAAGAACGGAAATTTTCCGCGTTTTGATAAAAAAAAAACATTAATTATCGTAGTCTCAATTACAGCATACGCGATATGCGTACGCATCGTTTCCACTTTCATGAGCCTAGCTTTCACCGAGAGCTAGAGAGAGAGAGAGAGAAGAGAGGGAGAGAGAGAGAGAGACAGTAGATTTATCTCGGTTACGTCGACACCGCCACAGCCGCTGCCCCATAACTTGCTCAATAACGCTTTATTACGCAATTGCCGGCGAAAGGAAGTGCCGTGAGCGTAAATCGGAAACTTCATGGAGAGAGCGAGAGAGAGAGAGAGAGAGAGAGAGAGAGAGAAAGCCATTTTTGCAGGGTACGCGTGAAGAAAAAGAAAACGAAAGTGAGAGATCGGTTAATTAAATATCAAGGAGGGTAACCAATTATATGTTTTTAAGTATCGGATTCAGAAAAAAAAATCATCGTATGCATTGCCTTTTAGCTTAAAAGCCTTTCAGTGAAGTAACGGGTTATATTTCGTAAAGTTTGCATAATCTTCGTATTTTTTTTTTTACACGTGGCTTATTGAAAAATGTATGGAAAATTTTTGTTTTTTTCTTCGTGACTGAGCAAAAAAAAGCCGAGAAATTTTTCTGAAAAGGCACCAGAGTACAGCGAAGCATGAGGAGAAGGGGAGGGGAAGGATTAAAAAGCTTTTCTTCGACGAAATTTACAAGTGGGTACTATAAGTTTCAACGATAAAACTGAACTTTAAGTACAATTTGAGTGTAATTATACGGAAGTACTTGTAATCCGTATTTATGAGTAAAGTACACAAATTAAACGAAGAGATTGAAACATGTAATTACTTTTTACTTTTTTAAACCAGATCGTTAAAACGCAAAAATACACACACACACATATAAAAAAATATTATATTACGTTTTCATATCAACCCCAAATGCGTCCCAGCGAAGCGTTCAACGCACAAAGTCCACCTGCAATAACAGAAAGAAGAAAAATAAATGGTGATTGTCATTTTTTTTTTTTTTTTCAAACACGTCAATAATAAATAAATAATAGTAATTAGTTTGTCGTCCAAAGACAAAAGCAAACATAAGAGAGACTATCGTCACGATTACCAGGTTAAACAAGACAACAATGTCATTCTATCTCTCTCTCTCTCTCTCTCTCTCTCTCTCAACGAGGACAAAGAGTAATGTTCCCCGCCCTGCTTATTTCTTGCGCACGTATGCAGGTCGCGCGCGCAATTAAACCGACCACCACCAACCAACGGAAAAGCCTATTCTTTTCCACGCTGTAATTTCTTGTTTTTTTTTCTTTTTTGCGAAAGGGGAAAGGGCGATTATAAAAAAAAAAAAAACCACGAGTTTCAAAACATTGTTCCGAGCAAACACGCTAATATTGTCTTAAAAGATTTTATCTTATCGGTAGCTTTCGAAGCACTTAAGGAGATTGTATGTATGTATATATATATATCAATAAATAAAAGCCTACACATTTGACGCGTATGATTTAAAATATATATTTAAGATTCTTTGCGCGAAGTCTTAAAAAAATCTTTCGATAAAAGACATCTAATTCGCGTTTGAAAAATTGAAAGCGAGATTATCGCTCGTAAAATTGCAAGCGGCGCCCGTAAAACTGCTCGGTGCTTATTTTTCTCTCTCTCTCTCTTTCTTGCACGGTGAAAAGGTATTATTTCGCATCAGCGACTCTAACACCTGCTCATCGATCGTGTATGTGTGTAACGCAAGCGCGCGATTTAAAGTTACGCGATAACACTTGAGAATTATGTCATTTTGAAGCTTAAACTAACAGTGAAAAATTAACGACCTCGATTTTCCTTCACACGAGCTTTATAATAGGTAGAATTCATTGTTTTTTTTTTACTCGATACACTCTACGCGATCATCTCGCAATTTTTAACGTTTGTTTATTTGTCAAATATTACCGAACAAGACAATGAACATTACCGATACTATCTACTCGGATTTGTTTTTACCCGATATATCCCTGAACACGATCGGATGCTTTTATTTTGACCAAACCAATTGAAAAACCAAACAATAGCATAGCTGAATAAACGTAAACATACGAGGTGTAGGAAACGATGTCAAATGAGAAGTTATGAAAGTGCAACTAGTACGTGCATGTAAATATAACGAGAAACGAGGAACATTTTAACGTAAAAAAAGTCGTCTTAAAGTGCGAAAAAAAAAAGAATCTAGTTAGGTGTTCTACGTGTGCGCGATAATAAAATCGAACACGCTTTTCAAAGTAAAATAGTTGGCGCTGGGTACGAAAAAAATGATGAAATAAGAAAGAACTTGGCGTTTTTGTTCTTTCAAAGTTTCTTTGACATCTTTATATACCACTGATTTGACTCTCTTATAATCTCACGTTCAATCACTCGCATGCAAACAGATGGTAATTATATTTTGTACGTGTCTATTCTCGATTTTATACGGCAAATTTTTGACGATTAGTCAACAGGAATGTCGTCTATGAAATTATCCCTACAACTTTAGTCCAATTATCATTGAAAAAGTTAAAAATATCAGTTGATAAGTTGGACGGCGAAGCAAAGCTTTCAAAGTACGAACGAAATCTCTGGCAAACGTAACTTTAGTCTTTTTCCAGTAAATCGTAGAGTACGCTTTGACTTTTGTAAATGTGAAAGCTTTAATAAGCATACACGTGGCATGAATACACATTGAATTGCGATCGATGCAAGTATATGGAAGATGGTGGTAGGTTACTAGTGGTGGTCGATTGTATTGCCACTCTAAAAGGGAATCGAAGGGGTCGGTACGTTTACAGGCTTGCTTGATTAAGTAAGTATGTTACTGCGAGTTTCGATTGTTAGCCACCTCTTCATCCTCTACCACCTACTTGAAATTTTGGTTGCTGCGCGTTAATTTCTATTAGCCGAAACGGGTTAATCAGTTGTACCTAAACGTTCACGAACTTTACCTTTCTGACGTATAGAATAGATCAAAGATATGTTTACATTTTTATTTGTTTTTAATTTTCCAACGGTTCATTAAATAAATTATTTAAAAAAGTTGACACACACACACACACACACAAATAAAATATCTTTCGTCGACAGCGATATCCATCAAAATATTAGCTTCTCATAGCAGCTCGTTTCATCAATGTAAATGAAAAATGCACAAAAGGAAAGATATGTATATATATATATATATAGAGAGAGAGAGAGCGAGAGCGCATTCACGCCACACAAACTTTGAATCATCCATATAGTAAACGAAGCCGATTGATGGATCGACAGGAAACGTGCATGTATAATCAATCTGGATGCTCTAAGAATATGCATAATTAACAATGTTTGTGTAACTTTTTGTTAAAGGGTAATTACACGAATCTATTAATTTTAATTATTGGGCAATGCGCTGTTAGATGCAAGAAAAAAGTAAGAGACAGATAGAGAGTAAATAAGGAAGAAGAGAAAGAGAGAGAAAAAGCTTCGGTTCAATAAAGCTAAAAGGGTTTAATTAGGCCGAGCAAGACGCAATACAAATAATCGCCGTTCTATTTTGTTTTTTATTTTTTTCATTTACTCGAGGTTTGTTTTACATCGACCTCGTTTCTCGATATTGCATTCATCAATTCATCATTAAACTTTGGCATCGAGTTAGAATGATTTCTTTCTCTTTTTCTTTCGAAAAAAAAAACGCTTCCGGCATCTTCGTGTCAAGGCGACACATTCTAGGCGCGTCTGCTTGTTTTCTACGAGTCTTTTTCTTTTTGCATTTTTCACACGCCGAATTCGTCGAGCATGCGTGACTTGTTGTTGGCGACACACGCTTATTAGTATAAAGTGTTTGAGGGGGATCTTTTCAAACGTTTTATACGTATTTTCTAAAATATTGTTTGCGTAGCACTTGGATAAATTGAAACGTTTTACGTAATGTTTACTAATTCAATGAACAAATCAATCATAAAGGCAACGTACTAATTACGCTAGACGTTGAAAAGTACATAATAGATCGTCGAAAAAAGATAAGACGTTTATTGCTCAAGTCGAGCGGGCTAGCGCGTAAAGGGTGTGTACGCGTTGATGCTTGTGGCAATACAATACCCACGCCTTTCACGGGATTGTAATCGCCGCCGTTACCGCTGCTATTTCCCAATCGCGAAACAATTTGCCCGTACGATCTAGGCCACCAATGATTTGTAATCAGTGATCATTTTCAAATGCTACGAAAGATAGATTAAACACATGGAGAATTCGGCCTTGCTCCACATTAATTAACAAAGGAGAAGGATTATCATTGAATAGGGTTATTTTGAAATAATTTACACTTCGTCGATGCTTGGATGTTTTTCAATGAAAGTTTGTTTAGAACAAGTCACAATTGTTTACAATTGAAGGCACGTGGCTCATCACAAATCGATACAGAACGATATCGACGACAATTATTACATTGTTTATGAAAATATGGACTTTCACAGTCGCTGTATATGTGCACACACACACACACACACACACACACACACACACAAAGTTTATTTGTTCTAAAAAATAGTACGTTTCAAATTCTCTTGCTCGGAAAATACAAATATTTTTGTAAAAGTTCACTGGTTCAACAATTCGCACAAGTATACAAACAATTTACAATAAAAATTTTCTAACAAGATCTATATTCTTGTGCACAATGAAGTCTTATTCTCGAATAATTCAAGACTGGACAAAATTCAACAATCTAAAAAAAAATATATATGTATAACTTGGAAGTATCTTCTACTCAGACTCGTCGTCTGCAGGTTCGACTTTGATGTCAACATCGGGATCGATAGTCGGTTCAACTTTGATAGTAATATTAACAGGTTCAGCATCCTTCATTATTGGCTCGGCTGTTTTTCGAGCAGCCGAAGCTTTATATCTTCTGGCGGGTATAAGCTTGGCAAGCTCAGGATCAGCTTGAAACTTGGCGCAGTTTCTGGTATGCACTTTCATGTTGTCTTGCCTGTTGAAACCTTTGTGACAACCGGGACACTTGTGTCTATAGAAACAAAGTTAAAAGAGAAGGAGAGAGAGAGAGAGCGATCACGATGGTAAAAGAGTTTGGGGAGATAAAAAAAAAGAAAGAAAAAAGAAGGATACAAAGCTTCTAACCGTTTTTCATCGTGCACAGCCATGTGAGTAGTAACGTGAGTTCTCTGAGCGAACGCTTTGCCGCATATCTCGCACTTGTACTTTCGGATACCTTGATGCTTGAGGATATGATCCTGTAGCATGGAGCCATTCTTGTATACGTTTGGGCACAAAGGACATTGATGTCTACCATCCGAATGCACTTGCTAACGAAGCAACAACAACGAAAATAACATGTATTCCCGATCCGTTCTCTCTTTGCCTTTGTTTATTGTTTTGTTTCTGTTTTGGCAAAACTTACGTATACGTGATTATGCAATGCCTTCCTAGTCGTGCACTTTTTGTTGCAAACCTCGCAGATGTAATCTTTCATGTGCACATTGGCATGGTGTCGTCGTAGCGCCTTTTCCGTGCTGACGTAAGCCAAGCAAATGTCACACTTGATGGCGTTAGCCTCCTCGTGGGTGTTGCGATGTGCGCGCATTTTTTTCGTCGAGTAGAATCCTTTTCCACATATATCGCACAGAATGTCCTGCGTACGTGTATCGGTAAATGCAATATAAAAAAAAATCAAAAGATGGTCGAAAGTGGAAAAATGTACGTTCTATACATGTAGATGATGTTAATGCAACGCTGCTGCTGTTACCTTCTCGGCTTTGTGTTTGGTCATGTGTGTAACGAGCACTCGCTTGTTGAGACAGGCGAAATCGCAGTAGTCGCATCGATAAGGCTGCGCGCTCGAGTGCGTGACCATGTGCTCTTTGAGCAGCACTGCCACCGAGTAGCTCTTGTCGCATTGATCGCACTTGAATGGTTTGAGCTTCAGATGAAATTTCCTTACGTGCCCGCGTATACTCGTCACCGTGAGCGTCTTGAAGTCGCACGCGTGGCATACGTAAGGTAGCATGTTGAAGTGACGCCACACGTGTACCTACGTACGCATATAAACGTAATAATCATATAAGAAGGAAAACAACGATAATGCCACTGCTGAAAATGGAATTATTGAGAGTACGTGTGTCTGAGTGGGTTGGTTCGTTCGTTTGTTTGTTTGTGTGTATTGGAAATGTCCACCTACTTGACACTTGTCGAGGCGTGGATAGGCAGTCTGGCAGATTTTGCATCGGTAGGTCTTGTCGCCAAGGAAGATAGCCTTCTTCACTTTGCGCTTATCGACGAAACTCAAATCGAGGTAGTAGTACGTCTCGATCTTTTGCTTTTCCTCTTCGCTGATCAGCTCGTTAACTCTCTTGGTTGGCTCTTGCTTCTTCTCTTCCATTGTTGCTGTTGTCGTCGCTGTTGTTGCTGTTGCTGTTGCTACTGTTGACTTCTTTCTCACAGCACTCGTCGTCGAAGTCGTCGTTGTCTTTTTTCTCGGACGGCCACGTTTCTTCCTGCCACGTTGTTTTGACACACTGTCGTCACTTGTCTCCATTGTCTTAATGCTCTTTTGCCACTCGCCTGTTTTCATTTAATAAATTATTTGCTTTGAGTCTCGGTTAATTCTTTGAGGCACCACTTTAACTTTTTGTTTTTTTTTTGTTGTTTTTTTTCAAATAAAAAAATAACAATAAAATAAACAGACATGAAAAGTATTTTCATTCGGTTTCGAGTGCCACAGCACTGTAAAATCGTCAATCTCTATAAAGCCGCCTCGTCGTCGATAAAAACGAAACGACGTAGCACAGTAGCAACAGCAACAGCAACAGCAGCACCAGTAGTAGTAGCAGCCCTTGAGAAAAGGGGCGATCAGACGGAATTAATAAAGAACCGCTGGTACGCTCGCGGCGAGAGAAAACCGAGGGGTTAAGAACGTAAAATGGCACGTCTGAGGATTAAAGGGATTTCGCAAAGAGGTAACGGATCATCAGAAACATCTTCTCATACTTTTACTCGGCAGAAATATTCAATTTCGAGTTCAGCTGCTTGGTTTTAATACAAATTTTCTTTCGTACATTTTCTCTTATATTTGTTTGCATTCATGACTCGAAAGGTAAACCGAGAGGTTGTCAATTAATTCGCGGAACGAAGTAATCAGCATTCCTGATGACGAGCTGTATTAAAAGAGAAAAAAGACAACGGGGAACGGAAACCGACACAAACGCCCTGCCGGATGCATCGCGCCAATTACCGGCGACACATTGTGCAGTCGGCGCATCGAGACGTTTCGTTTTGTGTATACGTATACGTGGTGGTGCATTGCTCGACGAGACGACGCGGCAAACGTTGCATTTCGTTTGTCGAGAGAAACGAACGATATCTGTGATCGTTTTTTATCTTATTGCGTTGACGTCGTACAAATTTTGTTTTCCTTCTTTTTCCATTGTAATTGTAGTATATTAAGTTGGACATTTTCGTGGATTATCGTGGAATCGTCGAAACTACAACTTTGACAAAAATATTACGGCTACAAATTACTCGAAAATTTTGTGAAAATAAGCAAGTAGCGATATTTCACTGTAATGTACTTTCGCTGCGTTAACGTGTACTTTAGTCAAAATACCATTTTTAGTACACGAAACGTACAAGTCTCAAAGTATCCAAACTTACAAAAAAGGATGACTTTGAGGTCTCGCGACGAAAAAAAATGCAATCAACTCTGCTAAAATACAAACACCTCGAGTTAAAACGAGATGATTACTATACAACCAAAGCGAAAAAAAACCATATATCCTTTGTAACACAAAGTAATTGGGTGTAGTCTATGCGAGACGTACAAAAGAGAAAGGGAAACCGATGACCAAAATGTTATATATATTTACGTTAAGTGAGAGGGCGTACGAGAGTGGCTTTATTCGGAAAGGCCATGTAGGTATTAGTGGGCGCGCCCCATGGAAAAATCGCGTAGACACACAGAGAAAGTTACGTGTATATAAAGCGTTGTTACGAGACGTTGTGAGAGAGCTTATCGATTGATTTATAAGGCTCGTTAGTCGACCAACCAGACCGTGGGATTTGATTCTTGAGTGTTATATTTGTAACTAAAACTGGTTCTCGCTCGCTCACTTTTTGTTTTTATTTAATAGCGTAAAAAAAAAAAAAAGAATCTTATCAATTATTCGATTTGCTCGTTATTTTAACAAGGAAACGAGGAAAAAATGTACGAGACTCGAGAAACAAAGTTTTCAGTCTCATGCGTGTAATTTTCCGCTGAGCTATTTTTTTGTTTGAAACTCTTATCAGCACTCAAGTGCTTAAGAGTCTGAAAGTACAACTTTAAAATGAAGTTAAATTCTAATTGAGAAAATGAGCTCGCAAAAATAACAACGACATTGGACACACGGTGAGAAAACGAACGTTTGTTTTTGATCATATCGCATAGATTACGTCTCAAACAAAAATTTCTATCTTGTAATTGCTTCACGTAAATGTTTTTCGTAAAAAAAAAAATTAATGTCTTTTCTAATAAAATTTCGTTGAAATGACAGTCATAAACTAATCTCTGAAAAAGACATTAACAATGATGGATCAGAAAAACTAGTCGAATGAAGGAAAGAAATCGTCGAAAGTAATTAAATGAAGAATCGAATGGCCACGAGAGCAATCAGGCAGAAAGTGAATCCAAACTCTTTTTCCCAAGGGGCCCCAAGGCGTAGGAGGTATCACAGACAGCAGTAAAAACAAAGATATAGAGAGGAAGAAAAGAGGCTTACAAAAAGAAAAACGACGAAACCTCCCGAGATAGAAATCATCATTATCATCTTGTTTACAAAAAATAACAAACAAAAACAAAAAAAATACAAATAAAATAAAAGGATAAATTCACTTTCGCGCATCAAACTGCTAGGGTATATATACAATGTGACCTCAGCAAGTTTTTCTCAGCGTTTGCGCGCTCTCTCTCTTTCTCCACAACCCTCCCCACCAATGCGGTAATGTAATCGCCTAGCCAACGCGAAAAAGCATTCAAGAGAGAGAGAGAGAGAGAGAGAGAGAGTTTGCTATAGCTTTTCGCGTGATGTACGAGTATTGAAACTCTTTAATTCCTCTATTCCTAATGCCGCTAATTAATGATTCTTTGATGCGATCATGATAATTTTCATGGAAATTGCCATTTGACTTTCTTGCCAACTGTTTGCTATTCTAGTTTTCTCATTGATTCAGTTTCAATATACTCGTAAATACATACATAAATACACAGTTAACAAAATACATAAACTTTAAACGCGGAATCATTTGATATAACAAAAAAAATAAATAAATAAATGAAATAAAACATGATTACGAAAATATTGACATGAGTAAATTGAGTATCGATTCGCCATCAAAATCAATTATTTACCATTCGACCGTTTGTATCAAAATAACATTTGAGTATTAGCGATAAAAGAATCACTTTCGCAATATGTACACGTGTATACATTTAATTGTATGTACATCGTACATCCACAGTTGTGTGTATATTTTTTTGTAATCCTTTCGTGAAAAGTTTTTCATTCGATATACTTGCACCAAGTGCATTTGGCAACAACAGCAGGAGCAGCAGGAGCAGCAGCAGCAGCAGCAGCAGCATCAACAATAACAGCAAGATGAATTCGATTTCGTCGATTAAATGAATAACCATTGTCGTATATGTGTGTGCGTCGGGTAGGGATAGGGAGGAGAGATAGGGGAGGGGGGGACTGATACATCTAGTAAAAGTCTTATTTACATTCTTCAATTTGTTATACGTTTGAGAGTTATTCCCATCCCTCCGTTATCGTCGAGCATAAAAACCTTCATAGAACTCGACAAGAAGGAGGCTGCTTTTTGTGGAGAAAAACCCCGATAAGTCACTGATCGGTTTCGTATATATCAAAGCGCGTACATCCTATAAGTATATATAAGTATATATATACAGGTACATATTTTCTCTTTAACAAAGAAAAAAAGAAGAATGGGAGCGGACTTTATTGAGATCCATTATAACTTTTTTCTTATTTAACGTTCTGTCGTTATTTCCGACAACCCTTCTCTGTATGTTTTTTTTTCTTGTTAAATATAGAACGCATTCGTTATTATTGAATGGTATTATGCTCCTGAGCTAGTGTATTGCTTTATAACGGGGTTTTGCGAGTAACTTTTGAAGCATTTAGCTGGGTCTAGTTCAGCGACAGAACTTTATGCGGCAACTTGCCTCTCAAAGAGAGTAAGATAGAGAGAGAGAGAGAGAGGGAGGGAGCACTTCCACGGTAAACTGCTCTAGTATAGCTCCAGATGAACTTTCATCAAGCAATATCGTCGTATATATTATTTTGCGCGAAGTACTTAGAATTCGATTTGTTAAAACGAAAGAGATAAAACAAGTCATTGAATACGTACTCGTTATATTGTAATAATCGGGCGATATTAATAAGGAGCCTTTTAACACGTTTGCTTACCTGCAACAGACAAGAAGAAGACAAACAATTAGCATAAATATGACAAAATGATTAATTACTAAGTTTATTAAACAGCAAAACACGAAAGGTTAGATGTGAGTGTGTGTGTGTACATATATATGCCCAATCACGGAGATTTGTCATAGCTTTGTTGCGTCCAAGACGACAACCGGTTATCTCTCTCCGTACAAAAGAGGAGAATTCAGAGTTTGCACAAACCATTATTAAAACCTCGTTTAGACGAGAACTTTTTTCTTTTCATTTTTCGCCAACGGCATTTCTCAACAGGTCGGTTAGTCGGATTGGCGAATCTACTCGCGAAATAGCAAAAGAGACAAAAGGAAAGCGTGTCAAGGTGACGGGAGTAGGAGGTTTCTTATAACCTTCGAAGGGTCGGGAATGGTTTGTACGGAAACGTAATGTGACAAATAATACAAATACTCGATGTAGAATGCTGTTACAGAACTACATTATCGAGAAAAATCACTGTTGTAGCTATTAGATAATCGCGAGGAGTGTTTATCTTCAATTGACTTTCGTGTACCTTTTTTTTTCTTAAACGACGATTGCCGTTGTGTGCGAGTAGGACGTAATTAGTTTTTATTCTTCGCGCTCATTTGCAAAATTAACTCCTTGCGTTCGCTCGCTCGCTCACGAGAGGGAGAGAGAGAGCGCTATTTATGAAGCGCGGTAATTTAAAGTTATGTTTACGGCGAACGCGTAGTAATTTTTTGCTAGTAAAAAAAATTATATTTATAGTACAGGCTTCTACTTTTTTCATGGACTGTAGAGTTTTCGCGGTTCGCTCACCTTTTGCTATAATTGAAAGTAAATAATGTTTGTTGTTTTATTTCTTAAATTCAACGACCACACTCAGGGGATTTCAAAATAGGGGACGAGATAAAACAGTAACTGCTGTTGGACCAAAGTAAACTTTCCGATGCTCTACAAAGGGTTCCACCGACACCACACAAACTATGACTTGAAAAAATGTGTCCACCGCGAATCACCTCTACACGAGAAAACCTTTTTCCTGCTTACTACGCGTTTCGTTCCAGCGTTAAATTCGTTTCCACATTTCGACTCAGCCGTACTTTTTAATGTTTTTTTTTTCAAATATTCTTCCCTTTTCATTTTCATTTACGGCAAGATACTTTTTTTTTTTTTCGTTTTTGTAAGATGCTGAATTTTAAATTTTCGGAAAGACCAGATCATTGGGGCGCCTTTGATTCTTCTTGTTTTTTCGTCTTTCTTCCCGGCTTTCTTTCTTTAGCGCAAACTTTTGCCTTTCGGAAATAATGAGGTGGCTTTGTTATTTCTTTCTTTTCCGCGCATTTCTTTGTTACGGACAAGTTCTTTATACGTGATTGGGAATATCGATGATTATTTCTCGAACAATGTATCGTTGATATTAAATTAATGGTATTTTTTTAAAATCTATTTACTCGTGCCTTCGCGTTATACTCGCGTATGCTTAGTCTGCGAATCGCGTGTTCTTAATCAAAAAAGAAGCCTTGCTCGCGCGGCATTTCCGTTTTGTAAGACGTATCGCTCTCTTTTACAATGTAACCAGGTTTCTTCGTCTTTATGCTATTTCCGCGCACTTGGCGGATATGATAGGTCGCTGTGGTCGATCTTTTTTTCCCTTCATAATTACAAGATTTCGCGTCTAGGTAAACGGAATTTCGTTAAAGGTATCTCTTTGTTATTTTTTTTTAACTTGCAAATCGCCGCTGTGCTCATACGTCAATCTCACTTTGCTCGCTAAGAAATTCAATACACACCATGTTTCGTTTTAAATTGCATCGGTCAATTGAGTTTGATACAATTACCACGACAAGCGCATATTAAAAAAATTATGCATAGAGAGCATGATTCTCATGGTTTTCGTTTCGTTTTCTTGCAATGTAATAATTATCGCGGGTGCGCGCGCGCACACCCGTGGAAAGAACAAGCAGTTTTCTTGAACTATTATGTAAAGCGTGCAACATAATTTTTCCTCCTTTTCTTTCTCTCCTTCTCTCTCTTTCCAATAACTCGCAAATTACGTGATTGTTGCTCAATATACTTTGGGCTTAGGCTTGATGGTGAAAGGCGTTGGAATTAAAAGTAAAAGCGTTATTATCCAACGCTAAAATTAAATTTCAAGTTCGCTCGCTCGCTCACACGTGTCTTTCTTGGAATGCCAGCTGTGTGTGTGTGTGTGTGTGTACGTAGTCAGTCTGCCTCTTTCTTTCTGATCATTCCACGAGAGCCATAATATACTTGTTTTTCCTTCTGCCGCGTCACGAGTGAAGAAGCACCGAAGAACCGACCACACTTGAAAACGTAGCACAGTCTTTTGATAGCTTGCGATGAATGCCAAGAGAGACCTCTTTTTTTTCTTTCTTTCTCTTTGACAAACGGATCGTTGTAAACTGCGATTTTGCCGATGATATGGGTTTCATAAATCGAGCAAGCGTGCTTTATTGTATTTTTTTTTACGATTTTTCCACTGAAAAATTTCGGCTTCGTCCTCGAGTTTTTTCGATGCCGTGGTTATTATATTTCTATAAAGATAAAAGATGACGGAAATAGCTGCGGATTCTTTTGTGCTTTAAAATAAATCTCGAAGCGATTTCTTTCTTTTATTATTATCGTAGAATTTTTTTAATTTTCACCAAACCCGGAAATAATTTCATCCTTCTCGCGTTTTTATAATACATCGATCCATCATTCAGCGTTCACATTATGCAAATATTTCAGCGCTTACGGATTCAATTTTATCAATTTTAGATGAAATTTTTGCACATAAATGGAATTTATTTTTTGCTCCGATCGACTTTACTCGTCAGTAAATCAGATTGATGCTTTATAAAATTAGCAATCTCAAAATTCGCTCGAGAAAAAATAACGAAAAAGTAAAAAAAAAAAGGCAGAATCAACGAATCCGCCAACAACTCCGCCCACAAACGAACGAAAGTACTCGAGCGAGGTTGCAATAGCAACAGCAACAGCATCAGCAGCGTGAAAGGGGCTCTCCTCAGTTGAACCGCGTCATAAGAAGGAAGGGATAGAAAACGACGTCCGGTTGTTCAGCGTGCGTCTGGCTGGAAATATTCCGCTCGCGAGAAATTTCAACTTGTAGAGATATAATGTCCTTGCGATATTTTTCTTTTCTTATTAAAAACTCATTTCGATATGTGTATCGATAATTTTTTTTTTTATTCAAAGTGGCTCCTCGAAAGTTTTGACATTGGAATTCACGCGACGTTAATTCTAACGTGATTACACATCGCGATTGAATGCTTAATATTACTTTCTAACGGTGCTTATTAAAAATGCGAAGCAAAAAAAAAGAAAGTTGAGCTTGATAGTTCCTCAAAATTAGAATCCATTCTTTTTGATCGTCGCGGATTCGTTTTTCCTGTTTGACAGATTATTCATTTAAACGTATAACCGTCATCAATTCCAACGCAATAAATCACCGGCGAGTGCGCACCTAATCTCGTTCAATTATTCAATAACAAAGAGAAAAAAATTGACCACGAACCGGAAAAAAAGCTACCGATAAGATCTCGTAAAAAAAAAAAGGAAAAAAAGCAAAAAAAATCAAACAGCGACCGGGTTTCGATGAAAAAATAAAAGACCGGTTCGCGTAATTAATCGATGACGACCGTTTAAGGAGACGATCACTTCGTATACGGCATGTATATATTTATATACGATATACGGTCCCCTTAACCCACTTTACGTCACAGCCGTTAGGCCCAGTTTTTTCTTTTTCTTTCCTCTTCCCATGTGCGCTCGATTGAGCAATTCCTTTCGATTTCCTTTGACGCCCTCACCCGAAACCTGAAGATTTAGCACGCGTTCCTTTTTCTCTTTTAACGCGCGCAGGAACACGCACGGGTTTTTCGTTTCCGCGTTATTGGAAAATATGCGTATGCACTCGGTCGTGCGATATACTCAAAGAAAATAAAATATATAATTGCCAATTATACAAGGCGTGTGAGCATTGTCTTGACGTAGCAGTGTTCTTTCGTGGTGCAGATCATTAACATTTTGAGTGCGTTGACCGGCGCCAACTGGAAAGTTATCTTTTGAAAATATTAATTCTCTCGTGAATAATTAAATTGTTATCGCTTTACCGTTAAAAAAATACCAAATTCAAAATACACGTGTATTTTCTCGCGAGCTAAACAACTATTTCCGTAACATGAGCACCACGAACAGAAAAAAAAACATTTGTAGCGAGCGAACGTGTCCTTGGATCAGTATCAATTTTACAAAACAATTGGCGTACGAGCAATAAAAAAAGTTTGAGAGAAAAGAAGAAACAAATACTTTGATTGGAAAAAAAAAACAAACGTGAGCAAGTTTGTCTTCGTATCCGATTAGCGGCGATTACTTTAGTCGCAGTGTCCATATACACTTACACATACGAGTACGAAATAGGTGTAAAAGCTAGCTACGGATTTTATTCCGTCAGTACGTATACAGCGAGATATCGATTTTACCAGACACGCGTGAGCACTCATTCTGTGCGTGATGAAATTCACCTTTTTTGACGAAAAAAAAATTGAATCTTACAATAGAGAAAGAGAGTTGCGAAAAGCTTTGGAAATTGATAAATATCGTGCTGCAAAGTAATACAACTCCACTGTAGCTGTTCTTAATTCGTACAATGCGCTGAGCGTTAGATTTCATATTTTATTACGCCACTTTGCGAAAAAGATAGCCGATAAAAATCCATACTACGTTTTCTATTTCAAAATTCGATTGTATCTATCTAATAATCCCGTTTACTAAAAGCTTTTTATTTTTTATTTTTCATAAAACAAAGGCTAATTATTTATTTTTACACGGTCATTGATCGTTTGAACCCTTTAGACGTATATTATACGAAAATGCACGGCAAGTCATAATGTAAACTGAGAAAAAGCACGGAGAACAAAGTTAGTTTTTCGTTTGAATTTTCACAATGACATTCAATTTGTATAAGCTTGTCAGATATTTTAGAGGAGACGAGAATTGTTAGTCTAGACTGTACTTTACTTTTGACTGCTACTGAAGTTTTCATCGTCTCTGAGATTACAATGCTTACCTGTAACAAACAAAGAGAACAATTCATTAGAATAACGTTTCATTTCACGTCTGCGGATTGTCAGATTAAAAAACAAAATGTCAAGACTCGAATGAATATCACATTACTCGCCAACGAATAATCGTACAAAATAAACTCGTAGATTGTAATGTAAAATGTTTTGAAAATATTGTAAATCATCAACAGTCACTTTGCGTTGATAAAGAGAGAAAAAAAAGCACAATTCACGATAATTTTAGAGGTTATATATGCCAATGCTTTCGTTGAAACGTACTAAAAATCAGACGCGCGTTAATAACCGGCTCAATCGCGAAACCTAACCTCACTCTTTGAAAGATAGAGAACATACGTTTTGTGTCTGCCGTGAGTTACGCTATAATTCTTTCTCTCTCTCTCTCTCTCTTTCGCATGAGGTAATAACGCACACACAGTCTCCTTTCACTTTGGCATTTCACTCTCTCGCAGCGCGGCGCAAGCAATCAGGGTCATGTCTCTCTCTCTTTCTATATATAATATATACGCGTGTGTATGTGTGCGTTATATGAAAAACCTCTCTTTTTTTTCGCCCACTCGTCGCCGCTGCCGGCGGTTACGTTGAAGGCGTGCAAGCTAACGCTGCGCGAGTTATCTTATCACCGCGCCGGAACAGCGCACACGTGCTGAAAAAAAAGAGGATAAACAACGCGGAAGTCACGATTTCTTTTTTTTTTTTGTGCTCCCTCGTACGTGTGCCTCGGATTTTCAGGGGTATACCTTTTTCTTATTTTCCCTATTTTCTATTTTTGGGTAAATTGATAAAGCTTATTACCGATGACTATCTGGTTTATTATTACAGACGAGTTCGTGCGTGAGTTTTTTTTGTAATTAGAGCGTAAGAAAACGTTATTTCTCTTTCCTTTCCTTTTGTTACGACAATTTGTTGAATTAAATAAACTCGAAAGTAAGCTTTAATAAAGTTGGCATTATATTTTTTTTCAAATTATACTTATTGGCGCACACATGTATCCTTGCTTCCTGCAAGTTATGAAAGTATTAGGTAAAAGTATCATTTTTAGCGATTTACCGATATTAATTTCAGATAAGTAGTATTTAATGAAAATCCTTCAATTCAATATGCCTTCAAATCAGGAAACAAAATTTAATGCATAACTGATATTTATAACGAAAGTCGAATTGAATTAAAAACTCGGCTTGTTTGTACCAAGCGAAAACGGCCATTGAACATTTGTTTACATCGTTTAAATTTAATTTTACATAATACAAGTACATATAGACCCGCTATATCGATTCGAAAGTATACGCAAAGTATAAGCAATTTTCATCAAAATCATTATAACGAGATTGTTTTTCTTTACTTCTTATCTTTCTCTCCTGTTCATCCGATCAAATGCAAACATCAAAGACGTAATTTGATCGAGTGCGTATGTTTGAGTAGATAGCCATGAATAGTTGCGATGCAAAACGACGCAAAGTTTGGACAAATACATATAAATATAACAGAAAACATTTTTGGACACTACTCATGTGGTCAAACGGTTCACCCACATGGTGTTTAAGCGCGCTCGACTTTCACTTGAAAAGAAACTCAAGAACACACCGGTTAACCAAGAAATTTCCGGTCTACGAAGGTCGACCAGAAGAGTCGAGACGCCGTTGTCACTGCTCCCATGTATATATATGTATAAATATATAAACGAGATCGATCAAGTATATGCTCGCTCGCTCTCTCTCTCTCTCTCTCTCTCTCTGTTCTGTGACAACACATTTTTCGTGGGTGCCGACGACGAGATACGCTGTTGCGCTTTTTCAAATTGCCATTTATTTTCGAGGCTTCGGAGAATACATCGATGCATTATCTTGCCTTACAACCCCTTGTATTGACCGTCAATTTTATTAATCGTGACGTTAACCAAATAAATATTTGACATATATGGGTTGATAGCACCTCATTATCTCTTTTACAATAAAAAATCACAAGCGTGATGCATCAACGAATCTTCAAACAATATGTCACCTAAAAGATCAACCGCAATACTAGATATTAGTGTTCTAGTAGTAATTTAAAGCAGAGAGAGAGAGAGAGAGAGCAATCCTCTTGGTTAATTAGAATGAAGATCCCGCGACTCAGAGGTTCAGGTAAATTGCTTTCGGCTTTGCATACCAGATATTCCAAAATCTCGACTAATCGATGCGGTTAATCAGTACCTTCTCTTTGCTCTTTCGATATATATAACGAACAGATAGCATTTGCGCTTTGACGTCAATAAACTATCTTTTAAAAATAGCAACTCGATAAAAACAAAAAAAATCAATCGTACATTTTCTCTCATTCCCCCTGAAAAACAGTCACGTCGCCGGAAGCCACAC
Organism: Chouioia cunea; assembly: GCA_030064505.1. Taxonomy (NCBI): domain Eukaryota; kingdom Metazoa; phylum Arthropoda; class Insecta; order Hymenoptera; family Eulophidae; genus Chouioia; species Chouioia cunea. Next base: position 3,290,489 of record JAOPFQ010000004.1, on the reverse strand, counting down.
GCGAAATCGGAGTCTCGGTCGTTGCATAATAATTCTTTGTCGTGACAATGACGTACCCACACACTCGAAAGAGAGTGCTTTACAGGTAAAGGAATTCCGCACGATCATTTTTCTGTATACCTGCATCTTCATCGTTTGAAGACTCGAGATCGTGGGAATCGCTAAAGCGTGTTCTCTTTTACACACACATAAAAAAATAAACGCTTCAGTGGCGCGATGGAATTTTTCTTTTTTTTCTCTCTTTTTCTTTCGTTCATTATTCAACGACGCGGCGCGCGAACGTGCTTTGCTTTGACAATTCTTTTGTCGACGATAATCTTCGGAGAGTTTATTTGAATCTCACTGTCCAGATATATGTGTAAGCGTTTATTGATTACGACCAACTCGTGACATTGACCGCATCGAGAATGCGAGTAAAAAACATCGTTAATTATGAGTTCTGCAAGTCATTTGCAATTCGATTGCTTATAGGTGTGATACTTATAAGACTGACGATTTTAAAACAAAGCATTTGATCAAGAGTGTATTTACACGCCTTCACGATAACGAAATTTCACTCGTGCGGCTTTGACTGATCAATAAAGTCATTCTTTGATGATTAACTTTGTCATAGATCTGCACGAATCGCATCAAGTTCTCGTGTTGCGTGAAAAAGAAGCCTCAAAATTCGCGATACCTCCAAGTACCGTAATCAAGAATTAGCAAAAACCGCAGATGAAACGTTTCTCATCAGTGACGGTACATCGTTAGCATATTCATTAATTAAAGGCCACGCGATCGTGAGTAACGGTTGTTCTCCCCTCCCACCCCCCCTCTCTCTCTTTCTTCTTGACGATTCAATTGTAGTTCTATGTATTTTGTCTTCTTTTTACTTTATAGAGGAGTGACAAAAAAATTATAGACTGAACAAGTACGTGCGCCATTTTTGACATTACCAAAGGCTATGAAAATAAGAAATGTTGACCCGTTCAAGTCGATCGGAAAGCAGCCGAGAGACAAATAAAGCGTGATTCGTTGAAAAACGAGAAAACTGATAGCGCTTGACGCGCCATCGTAGAAATTGCAACGAGGGAGGTTGTTACACTGATAGCGATCTCTCTTATTATTTTTTTGTTTCGACCGGGCGATAAAGTTTCGTTAAAAATAACACGAAGAAAGGAATGTTGAACGTATACTAGAATAAACTACGAATAAATTGTTTGCACGAAACTGGTGGAAAAATCAACATTGAAGTTCACGAGACACACAGAGAAAAGTCATAGAAGAACTTGCAGTGGTGCCGCGACTGTCGAGAGAAGAACGTTTGGAAAATTTACGGTACGTGACTTTGGGCACGCGGCGCCTGGTATTGAAAAAAAAAATACACACACACAGAAAGAAAAGCTCTTTTCGTCGACTGACTATTGCGCGTGAAAGGGGAAAGAAATGGTACGCGTGGACGACCTTCGGCTGATTTTAGCTTATGCGAAAAGAAAAATATCTTGAGAAAGAAATGCACTTCCATTGGCTAAAATTAAAACTTGCAAATTCTTTTTGTCTACTATCTCCCTCCACGAGTGCGTTACTTTAAAAAGTCTCGAGAGAATTGAAAATGTAAATTTTTTTTCCTCTTTCTCTCTCTCATTTTGTTTGTCAGGTTTTTTTCTGTTCTGTTATCTCGTGATTTTCTTACTCCCCAAGTGAATTAACATACGAATTTCCAAAAGTGCCCTTCGTTTCTATTATCCAGACGCTGGTAATTGAGCTATTTTCATTGAATTCGACGACTATTTGCAAGAGATTGTCATCTTTCAAGATTGTCCTATTTATCGACAATATTACGGGAAGGTAACTAGTTGATATAACAAAAATCTGTTTAATAGGTTTTATTCGTTCTTTGTTTTGGTATTATCGCAAAAAATGTCGGTATTTTTTCATCCATTACATAAGAATAATTAACAAGTAGAAAGATAAAAAAAAAAGCACGAGTGCGAATCAAACGTTCGAGAAATAGCGTTTGGTCATCATCGTCATAATCCACCCACAAATGATAAATCTTGCGTCGTAATACCTAATCTTTCACCGTTTAGTCCCGCGCTCGCTCGACGATGATTGAACTTTCCTTGTGTCTGTTTCGTAGTATTGTCCATATAGGCTTTCCTTTACCATTACGCAACTACAACACTCTCATAATTGATTGAGCAACAACGCAACTAGGCAGTTGGTGAATTTGAGTGCTCTCGTTTGCGCCTAATAGTCATTACGAAATCTCAGCTTTTACGGAGCGTGTGCCTCGACGTTAATAATAATCAAATCTTTAGACAACTTTGTGATTTGCATTTTAGCGACTACTCGTACAAACTACTAATAACAAAAAAAAACGAACGAACGATCGAGCTTTCTCACACGGTAGACGAAAGAATTACACAACAAACTAGCACGATCGGTTCGATGATCTCCCTTTCCTTCTCTCGTGGAGGTGAAAGAACAATGCATGAGAATTCTATCGTCGAACGTGCCGCACAAGTCTTTTTTTTGTTTTTAGTTTTCGTTTGCTTTGACTCCCTATTACCGTGTGAGTTGGATTACAACGTGAAGGTAATAGGGATTTTCTTATTTTCACGGAGAGTTGATTTAAATCAAAATTTGTTGCTCACGTATTCTCTTATAATTTATACTTTTCCTGTCTCTTACAATGAAGTGTAGAGAAATTTTTTTTAACAAATCACATACGTACCTGCCTCTTAACGAACGATTTTTTTTTTGTTTCGCGTTCAAAATCATTACTGTCCATTTGTTATTCGCGAAAGGTCTTACGGAAATTCTATACAAAACGAAGTGCGTGGAACCAGCGTTTGTTCTATTCCTCCATAACTCAAGCTTTCTAACGATAATGTACATCGAACCCGTGTGGCCTTGTAAAAGTTATATTTTGTTCCAAATTTAGTGGAATCGGGATTGTTTGAATTCTAGATATTTCTTGAAAGTAGTACTCTTGAAAAACCTCGAAAAATGTTTCCATGATAATAACCAGAGTGAGAGAGAGAGAGAGAGAGAGAGAGAGAGAGAGAGAGAGAGAGAGGAAGAAAGAGGGACGTACTCGAGGAGAAAAGAGGCCCCCCCAGAGCTAAATGTAAAAAACGTCCTCGAGAAGAACTTAACAAAATAAAAGGAGAGTGCCTGAGAGACGTTCCTCGCACAAGCACACGCTCGCGTACATGCATACAACAAAACGAAGAGTGACTAAATCCAGACTCCTCGCTGCACTTCGGGAAAGCAAACTGGATCGTGTGGAGAAGCGAGTGAGAGCATCAGCCTCGTCATCGTGGAGCCTTGTATTATAACGACAGAGAGCAGATGCTACTACAACTACTACTCATGGTACGTCTACCCCTAGTGAACAACGGCGACAACGACATTCCTTAGCATACGGCGAAGGCCACGTGACGACATGATTGGACATTCTTCTTTTACTCTTTTCTCGTATACGCGCACGTGTATATACGTATATAAAAAAAAGAGCAGCGCTCACTTCTCATGATGTAAGTAAACCAAGCGTTCGACTAATAAGGAACAACCAAGTTAATTCATTTCGTAGGCGGTCTAATGTAACATACGTGCGCTGGCTGATGTACGCTTACTCTTTCTCTTTTTTTCATTCTGACGCAACTAAGCTGGAATTAGACGAATGATTATCGGTGAGAATTTTTCGCCAGAGTTCTGTTATAATCTTGACCTCGTTTTTTTTTTCATTTTTTTTTCTCGTCTTTTTCCTTCTTACGGGTTGAACAAACGAATTTACGAGCGCGCTCGATTACGTTTGGGACGCTTGGGAGCTAATTTCAATGTGGAAATTAATTGCTCCGAGAGATGATTGGAGGGACATGGAAACGGTGGAGGCTATATTTGACTTATACTTTCGCCGGAAATTTTACGATCGTACTCTTTGCAGGCAGGCGCGTGTGTGTCATTGAGACAGGAAAAAGACAACCCGAATTTCTTTTGCTAAGAATTATACGATTATAATCCGGCTGGAATACTTAAAAGTAAACGATGATTCATTACTACGACGGCAAAGTTGGGTTATTGAGCCGAAAATATTTTCTAGCATACGGTATTTACTGCGTTCTTATAGTAAGAGTTATATGACACGAACAATTTAATGCACATAATTGATTGAATAATTGCGCTCAACACATCAAGAATTTCAATTAGATATCCAATTGAAAAAACAATTTGATTTGAATAAATAGTTCTCGGAACTTTATTATTCCGAATCTAACCTTGTACCACTGACAAAAAAAACGTGGATTTCTCTTTAAACAAGTCAAGAGTTCTCAACGGAGTTCATTTTCGCGAAAATATCCGGTGCTTGAGAGAGAGAATGGTCGTGGATGTGGGTGCGATTTTTTTTCCCAGTCTCTCGCTTTGTACGTGCAAAAAAAAGACAAAAAGAAAAAAGAAAATAGGAAAATAGCAGCTGACTTTCGTTGCAGGAAAGAAAAACACGTGAAAGATGCGAAATTTAGAGCACGAGCTTGCAGACGAAAAGCTGAGCTTTCTTTTGTTATCGATATAAATCGAAGGGTATGATCGAATTGGAAAACAATAAATCAGGATTGAAATACACAAAAAAGTGTATTATCTGTTTCTCGAAGGTATCTTTGGTTGTAAAAATAGCGCGTACTTTTGTCGTTGTATGTCTCAGTTCATTGGAATCTCACGAAAGCCACATCACGCGACGAGAAACTCTTTTTCGCGAAAAAACAAAGTTAAGGTTGATCGAGACTGGCGTGGAAGAACAAAAAACGAGTCAACTCGAGACGGTTATTTTTTTTTTAAATGCGTGGTATAATTTTAATAGAACGTCGTTGATCGAGTTTATAGTGAGCTAATGAATTTACAGCGTCGACCTTGAAAAAAAATAAAGCAACGAGGACAGCGTCGATTCTAGGACATGAACGCTGATTCAATTCGAAAAATTGAAGGGCTGATAATGGAGTTATTTTTTAAATTTAATTATCAAACTCAAAAGATAAAGAGTGCTACGGGTATTTGAAAAAGTATGGCGTTTTTTTAAAATGGAGACTTTTAAAATTGTTCTCTTTGTTATTTGTATAAAACGCTGAGGATGTTATAATTAGAAACCAATTAAACGCTTCTGTTTCGTGTGACGATAAAAAAATATGAATAATTTTTATCGATTTATTCAAGTATAAATATATCTATATATATATTGGTCATTGCTACCAGATTTCTCATTTTTATTTTTAATTGACCTTCCGGTCGTATCGTTCAATGAAATAACTAATTACAAAGAGCAATTTTCATTTCCAAATGCAACCAAACAATATTCGCAATTATATTTAATTCGTAATCAACATATCAAGTTGAAAATGCCTTTCCATAAATAACAATTGTTTCTCCGAAAATTACATCTGTTTGTAAATACCTACGAAACTAAAGATCACATGAACCAAAACAAATGAAATTTTGGATAGCAAGAAAGACTTTCGAGGGAAAAATAGTTCAAAAACATTGCCGACTTGAGATTCTAAGTGTTTCTCTTGCCTCCATGTCGACACTTTCAAAAATCTCCAGTAGAGGCACCTGGCCCCATGCTCAAACAGGCTTCTACTCTAACACCCTGCCACCCTCTTGGCATAAAAAAAAGCCGAAAGACGAGTATAAGACGAATACTAAAAAATTTTCTCCTTCCCGAGCATATAACTTACATGCACACGAGAAAGTTCAACGACTCGCGGTGGCAACCTTGATATTGTCGTTTAGCTATTTATACAATGCTTCGGGTGCGTCTATTTATTTTGGAAAATCGCCTCGCTATTAATCAAGATTCAACGAACTCTCTCGGGCTTTTTCGCCAGAAATGTATGTATATGTGTTCGTACGAACGCGCTTATATCTATTTTCGCGCAGTGAACTTTTGCGCTTTATTATTTCCTGTCTATCCTTCCTTTCCTCTCTCTCTCTCTCTCTCTCTCTTTTGGTCGTTATAATTGGGATTGCGCTTTGAAAACATACTCGTCGACCTATGCGAGGGCTTTGCACTCTCCATGTCGAGGAAAATCAAAAGTGTTTAAAGCAGGTGTGAATGTTTCCTCGCATCGCGAAACAATGGCAAACGCGATAGTCGTCGTTCAACTGTTTTACGCGCGACGTCGTGTCCCCTCGTCTCTCTCCCTCCCTCTCTCTCTCTCAAAATCGATAACCATCCGGCGGAAGGCAAAATAAAAAAGAAAAAAGTTACTTTCAAGGCCACAGAAAAGTACGTTAGTACAAGATAGTGTGTAAGTATGTACATATGTATGTATGCGACTGAGTCACTCACCGTGAGAGCGTCGTCGTCGGTATGTCTCTTTCTTTTTCCTCTCGACGACTGTTGCTTGGCTGACTGGGGCAGACACAGGCAAGTTGTTGCACTATTCTCTCACAAAATATAATAATCACACCTATCTTTACACAGTGATTTATTGATGAATGAACGGACAAAAAGGGGGAAGGGCCGCACGCACAACAAACGACGACTCGTAAATATATTGGCACACCGGCACAAGAACAAACAAACAAAAAATAGATATACGTATACGTATATATGTATATATAGATATATATCTTAAGCGAAACGCGGACGCTTCGATCGCAAAACTCTCGTGGAAACCTCGACGCGTGCCTGGTCGTGCCTCGACTGGCGCGGTAGGAGTTCGCTTGTTCTTTCTCTCTCTCTCTCTCTCGCTCTATCTCTCGAGCGCGGGGGAACTGCCGCCGATATATGCTGCGCGCGCACAAAAGGGAAGGCTAGGTCGTCTGCGCTCTCGCGTTTTAATACTTGCCGGCGATATGTGCGCTCCGCTCTCTTTCTCCTCCTTCCTCTTTTTTTTTTTTTATTTCTTACAAGCGCACGCGGCAGATAGGCCTGGTAGGGGAAAAACGCGGCAAAAATCCGCGGGAACTGACTATGACTTCTTCCCCGCGAGATAAAGAGAGGCGACAAAGGACCACGCGACTCTCTGTAGCCGCCGCCACAGAAGATGTTTCCAAGGAGAGAGAGAGAGATGGAAAGAGGGAGAACATCTCTCTGTCTCTCTCTCTCTCTCTCTCTCTCTCTATCGTCTTTGTTCGCCAATGCCCTAGTAGCGTATGCGAGGAGGGAATTGTTGGAGGAGAGCTGATTAACGGGGGTTCGACACGCGTTCGCGCCCACGTTCAACCGAGTGCAGGATAGCCTCCTTTGTTCTAAAATGTTCTTGCGAGGGACTGTACCTGTAAATAGAGATTCGCGCGAAAATCATTTTATTATTATTTTTTTTATTTACAGGAATACTTTGATAGAATTAAACATATCATGGGTGGATTAATATTTGTTTTCTTGACGTAATAGATAAGCGACGGTAAACTTTTATTAGTAGTTCCAAACTGACGTTTAGTCAAATGAATTATGTAATAAAGTACAGCTCAAAGCTCGGAACTTTCGACATCTCAGAATTTAATTTTAGATGATTAAGTTAACAAGGAGTTTAGTTAATTCCTACGAAGCCCTAGGAGTTCATATCGAATTCTGTAGAAAGTTGCGTTGCACAGTTTTTAAAAGCAGTTTGTTATGTCGTGTGATTCCACGAGAAACGAAGTTTTTATTAAAACGAAAAGAGAAAGAAAAAGCGTTACAGGATCCCAATTATTATAAAAATATAATTCCATTGTCGACGATGTGTTACTTTCAAAGAATTCACAATTTCAGCAGAAAACAATATTGAATCGTACATAAAGTACGTGGAGAACATTCGAGAGGAGACCATGTTTCTGACAGTTCGTTAAAATTAAAAATGCAATATTGTAAAATTGAGCTCAGCTCGGGAAAAGCTTGTAAATAATTTATTTTCATTCCATTGTCCCCATGATGAATTATTGTTTTGCTAAAATTACACAGGAGTTTGGTAGTTGAAAGCCAAGTTGCAAAAGTCAATATTGAATTTTAGTACGTATAACTATATACTACATACGCCAACCCCTTTGGTGCAACACGTATATAGTACAACATTAAAAATCAACCTTTGCTCTTTTATACGATGTTAAGTATACGCGTAAATTATCGCCCAATTAATTACGTCTCTCCTGTACACGTTCCTCTTCAAATTGTTTTCTTTTCTTTTTTCCTCGCAAAAGCAGAAATGTCGTTTTGTATCGGTTTATTCGGTAAATTCGTTGGACCACGTAAAAACGCGTAATTACAGCCATACACACACGGTCATTTTTTTATAATTCTTTTTTCCAACACGAGTAGTACTCAAAAAAAAACATCCGATAGCTAGTAATCATGAACTTGAGATCGTATCGTACCGAAATACAATGAAACAAAATGAAAAGTACCAAGTGAAAAGAAAATTTGGCTGGTTCTTTCAATCGTACAGAGCAGACGGTGAAAAGTATAAGGTTTACCGGTATACAAAAAAAAACCAAGGGTTGTTCAGAGGGGAGAAACTCAACAGGAGGGCGCAGAAACCAAATTAAAGCCCCTCTACTCGCAATAAATAATTGAGATCCCATTATACCGCTTGCTCATTCGCGCAAAAGGGGCGCAAGAGAGAGAGAGAGAGAGAGAGAGAGCGAGTGAGTGAGAGATAGAGAGAAAAAAATATATACGCGCCGATATCGCCGTACTAATCGGCCGGCGTGTTTCTTTTGATTGCTATGCTGGGATTGAGCGTCAAGGGCTTTTTTTTCCGCGTCGTCAACTAGATTTTTCGCGACTCGATTGTTTGCTCGATTTGGATTTTTTATTTTTTCGAACTTTTGTCATGTTAATGCTGATCATTTATTGTGTCGAAGATATTTTGTTCTTCTTGGGTAAATTCAATGAGTCGCGTGTGTTATTTTGTTTATGGCTTATACTTATTTCTAAAACCAGATTGAATGTTTTAAGAAAGTCAAATGCATTTGTCAACACTTCATTCTTTTGAAATATAATTTAGAATTGACGCTAAGACCGAAAGATGCTGAGAATACCAAAGTGATGAAAAGAACATAAATTACGTCAAAGTGTAATAACCAAAAACGCGCAGACTTTTATGAAAAACGCATCTGTAAGCTATAAAAAATAATTAATTGATGAATAATGCATCGTGGGAGGTAAAAGTAGAAAATGAGTCATTTGATAATAAAAAAACAAGAAAAATGTCGTAAAAATCGTGAAAAATGAGTAGCCTTTTCATAAGCGTCGGCAACTTTATTGACCTACATTCTTTTTTTGTTTAGTGAAAAAAATCAGAACTAATGCTTTTTCATTATCGTAATAACGTCATCTCGGGCGGCGAGATGAAGCTCCCGCGCTCGGTAATTACTGGCCATCATAAAAGACTTTTATTCAATGTTGGCGCTGCGCTCGTATTACCACGTCATTAAACGTCGCTTTTCAAACTTAACCTAATAATAATTTAACAAACATTTCTTATCTTGTAAATTTCAGGTTTTTTGGTTTTGTTCGTTACAAAGTCCATAATGTAAGTGGTTTGTTTGCGCTGCAAACTTTCCGACTATGTAACGTTATTTTCGTTTGTTTTTTAGACTAAAAAAAATAAGATATTCAGATTCCGATATGTGAAACTAGTTGTTATGAAGATTTATCTTTGTGTATATAAAATTCAGATTGCTTATAAAACAAATCAAACAATATCTCATAATCAAATATATAGCTTTTGTACATTGTAGCGAATAAATAACGTAATTACGCGTAACAATAGCAACAGTATCCTGTTGCCCGAATAAGCGAAGGAGGGAGAAAGCACAAAAAGACGCGTATAAGCAGATCGAAGCCTTATATAGAAATTCCTTGTTGAAAGGGAAAAGTTGGCACACGTATACGCGAGTGAATGTTGGCCTTCGAATATCCAACTTTTATCCGTACGGAACCTTTAACGTGGCTTGTTTAATTTGTTTTTTTTCTTTTTGTAAATATAAAAATCCAGCTCGAGAAAGGAAAATGTAGTTAGGAATATATAGATAACGAATGATTGGTTGGAAGCTGCGTGAGAGATAGATGTACAATCAAAACGTAGGATGTTTGTGGCGCAATTAACGACGAACAAATTAACGGACGTGGAAACATGTTGCAGGGAAAATAACTTTGCAAAAGGAACAGTACGAGAAACGTCTGCTTTCGAAAGGTCGAGAGAGAGAGAGAGAGAGAGAGAGAAGAATAAAAGTTTTCTTACTAACGAGCGCCTCTGTACGCTCAAAGTTACCTTTCACCGAGACTAAAGCTTTTGTTGTTATGGGGAAATGCCAAAGCTTTGTTTCGCTTCAGTGATTTTCGACAAAGCTGAATTAGTCATGAAATGTAGGTTATTTTTACGAGTTTTAACGTAGTGAAATGCGAAATTAAATTCAAATTTAACGTATATCTGAGATTATAAATCAAGTTTTTCTTTCTGAATGCCCGGTGAAACAATCATGTAAGCGAGCTATAACAAAGTAGTTTGCACTCGGCAATCAAGATTCTACAAACAATGAATAATGTAATGTTGGACAGAAATAAAAATCTCCATGTAAAACTAACATTCGTTATATTCTGCACTAGGAAAAAAAAAAGAAAAAGACGTATTCCAATTATAAAAAAATAAAGAAAGAAAACGAAGCACATTCGTACATTCCGCGCGCCTCGAAATCCCACCTCGTCTGGTTTTTACAACGCGGCATATAGCTCCATGACAAGTATGTGCACACATGTTTCCTTTGTAGAATAATTTCGCGAGAGAACGTCTATGTATATACACATATACACACACATACATATATACATGCATACATACTTGAGTTTCGTTATTTCAGCTGTATGTTTGTGTGTGTGCATGCCTTTTTTTCGTCTCCCCCATCTAATGAGCGCGTTATTTTACTCAGCAGCCGACAAATTGACGGGAAATGGAAAAGAAGCGACTTTTAACGTGTTCATTCCGTTCAAGGTTGTAAGCGTATAACGAGAATAATGTGTACTTTTGTGTACATATATATATATATATATATACTTTTACGAATCTTCGTTATTAAAGATATTTGCGAGGAAATTGAATTTCGTGATACTCGATGATGCTATACATATATGTGTATGTATAAACACGTATATGTAATAATAAAACGCACGGTTCGCCAATAAATAAACCGGGGAAATATTTGTCGGTGACCTTAATTAACCATAAAGGACACACGTATGAAATAAATGTAGTCCTCTAATCCTGTAACAGAAGGAAAAATGAGAGACAAGGGTGACAGAAAAAGTCCCCTCTTCCCTATTGTCTGGTATATTGATTACAACCTATTTCCGGCTTGGTTATCCGAGAGGAGATTGCAGAAACATCGCGTTCTTGCACGAAAAAAATATTAGCCTTCGTCTCGATATCGTATTTTTCGAGGTCTAGAGAGAGAGAGAGAGAGAGAGAGAGAAAGGATCAACAAGCAAACAATAAAAAAAAAACGTCTTTTCGTTCTTTATCTGGAATGTATATTTTTCAAAACACTACGACGATAGAGCCACGTACTACGCAACAAACATTCTCATCGTGTGTGGCAAAGTTTCTTTCGAGTGCGAAGAGAGAAAAAAAATATTTTCCTATGGATAGATTTGTTAAAAATAGAACAAATGTTCATGTGCGTGTGTGTATGCGGGATGAATTTTTATCTGTAGCAAACAGACATCACGGAAACACATAAATTTCCCGAGGGTATACCGTTGGAAATTGATCTAATATAATATTCATGGCGAAATTTTAATTCTCGAACAGAGCTGTCGTACAATCAAAACTTTGAATAACTCAAAGTATATCCCATTACGATGAAATACTTGACCGTACTTGGCCAAGTTAATTTTTTTATAGCTATGGATAAACTGGTCTTTCCAACGGTAACAAAAGTCGAATACATTACAGTTGAAACGTTAAGTCTTATTATTCCTCTTATGTATAATTTGTTCTTAACAAGAATTAAACGAACATTTTGAAACGAAAACTATATCACGCTTAAAAGTGAACACTTTTGGAGATTACCTTGCCAAATTTTAAAACGCATACGTTATTTATATTAAAGTCAAAGCTACCACCTACAAGAAAAATTAATCCTCCCCCTCACGGGCATAATCCCTCGGAAGAGAAATCCGTGTACGCCGTCATAAAGTAAACATTCGCAAACAAACAAGCAAAAAACTTAGCAGCTTAATTCGTATAAAAGATTAACCCAAGGAAAATCCGATTAATCGTAATAAATAATTTTGAAGAAAATTGCGAATGCGAAACAACGTATAAGCAATTTGTATCCATACCTGTACGAGATGGTCGATATCCTCTCATGCGGTCATTTGTTTTATTTTTCTTTGGCTTTTCCTCGAGGTCGTAGGGTACTTTTAACGGAACTCAAGCAGTTCGTTCCGGATTTTTATGTCCTCGCCAAAAGAAGATAAGAAATTGGACGGCAAGTATACGTAACATTAGAGACATTAAAAACAAAGGATAAGTGGTAAGTTAAAGTTTTAGAAATATTGACCCTCGCGTATTTATCTATCGGGCAAACATTTTGCTCCATACATTGTTAATCTTTAGTAACATTGTATCGTGTGGGATCACTGAATTTTTCATCGAACGATATTGACTCTTGAATCAATCATTGTACCGAAGATATAACAAAAAAAACCAACCTCTGATCCTTTTGTAAACTCTCACGACAATTTATCTAATCGCTTATCTGAGCCAGTTTTCAGCAAACAAAGGTGGCCTAGTACGATAGCCGACTATCGATTTGTCGACGAGAAGAGGCACATACACAAAAAAAAACTGTAATCAGCTGCTGTGACAAATCGTTTTGCCCTCTTTCATTTCAGTTTTCTCTATAATTCTACATAGTTACATCGATGATTTGAAAAACGCGCGGCGATACGGTTCTTTTCAAAACTTTCTCTCTTTGCTTCTTTTCACTATGTTCAGTTGCTGAAAGCAATTATCTAATTTTTTACGAAATTACACCTGAAAATAAAATAACCTTGACTCGTTGTCGAGAGATCCCTTTTGATAGAAGAAAAACAAAAATTGTTTTCCTTAACGAGAGTCACGAAAGCATCTGTCGCGAATGCGAACCGAAAAGTCGTCCCCTCGACTCTCACTCAGGAAACAAGCCAATCTCTCGTCGCCGACGTTGCCTCGAATTCTCACCTCTCTAAGCTTCACGTTTCTCCAGTACTTTTTTTCTTTTCTGTGCCTTGAAAGAACTTGCATCCTTTTTCTAACGAACAATGAATGATTTCGTGATTACACGTTTTCCAAAGTTAACTATGAGACGTCAAATAGCAATGTTGATTTGATAAAAAAAAAAAAAGAAAAGAAATTAATATACTCGTATATATACTATTTTTTTAAATTAGTCCTAGCTTTCGCACAGCGTGGAATAAAATATATCTTTGTGCTCGTCTGAAAAACAATTTCCCTTCGGTTTCGATCTTGCTGTATGTATATATGTGTGTATCTATATACACACATATACCCACATACAGTAGAGACCACCCGCAAGCAAACGCCAAAGCCTCTTGGAAAATATACGAGGTAGTAGAGAGTAAACTCTGGAAAAGCCAGAGGGAAACGAGTAAACGGGAAGAAGGGGGGGGGGGAGGTGGAAAAGACTGCAAACGAGTGAAATGAAGATTGACGCCTTCGATGTCGTAATCGTCCTTTTGGCGAGTACAGACACCTTCCAATGCTCCGCAAAATTCACAATCGCTTGTATAACAGTTATGTTCTATCGACGGCGATTTGAGCACGTACGAAATGAATTAACTCTTCTTTTTCATTCAAGGTAGAACGGGCGAACGAAAAACTAAGTTTGCTCTTATGGAAAAATTAAAAGTGGCAAAAAAAAACACAAAAGACGATGAATTATTATGAAAATCAAGTTGGTGAATTGTATGAATTGACGCAAGTGAAAACTTTCCTCTTACGAATCCATTATTCGAGAGACTGCTCACCGTGCGATTTTATCGTGATATTCTTATCTGTCGGTATTTCCCTTCTTCACCTACTTTATTTATTCATTAGACCTCTCTCGACAAGTATAACGTTTCTTACCTTTCCCCCCCTTTTTTTTGGTGCTCACACTGCGAAATACGTGGAAGGAAGGAAATAATTCTTTTTGTTCCTTCGTCTCTTCCGCGGTTGCAGCCGCAGAGGAAATTAGTCTCGAGTTTCCTTCTGCTTTTTTTCTATTTTTTTGGTTTTTGTTCGACTTGTCGGATTGGGAAGTTCAGGTGGATTAAAAGCGTGCAGATACCAAATTGAAATCGATTGGATTCTATTAATTTGCTTTCGGATTGTGTAATTGAAATGGCTGTTGGAAATGAAAAGTCATTGATCAAGTGGTTTTGCGATGAGTTAAATTTAATACCTAAAATCAAACTTTATTATCATTGAGAATCTGACCACCAGGTAAGTATTCATTCATTCGATGCAGCAATTGTAGTTCTAATAAACATTTTTCCTCCTCAACTTTAATGTATTTAAAAAGAAGCCAAAAAGGAGTTATTGTCCAGAAAAATAGCGGATAACCTAAAATTTCACGACTATAAACTGCAAAAGATCTCTTAAAACTTTTAAAATGCCATTTTTAATTGCCCTCGCGCGCCAACGAGACCCTCTCAAGCTAATTATCACAGTGCGCACTTGTGCGCACTCGTGCGATCGTAAAACCAAAACTTTCCGTACACGCCCTCCCACGCACACATACACAGACACATATATCAGCTCTGATGAAATCGTAAATACGTACGTTCATGTAGATGTAGATATATGTATAGGGTGCATTTTGTACCGCGTGATCAGTGCAAATGGAATTTCGTTTGCGGTGGTTGTGTTTTTTAATTTTTTAAGTGCAACCGCTGGTGTTGTGTGTGTATGTATTTTTTTCTTCTTAGGCTTTCCGCTGCTTTTGTGACTCGGTTTATGTGAGGGACGTTGCTCTGCTGTTGCTGCTGCTTTTTTTTTCTTCTTTTTCGTAGTGCATTTTAAGTTCCAACGGTAGTGTGTGCGCTTTTGCTGACTTTTGTATTCACAGCTATTTCAAAGAATTCTCGAGGTTTTTTTACTGGCTGTTTACGAGCATCAAACAATTGCGATTTAATGGGATTAGAAAAAGGCCTTTTAAATTCGACTTTGTTTAAGTACTCATTCTTTATTATTGTTGTTTTGTATGTGATGGAGATGAGAAAAAAAGATTGACTTTCTCGAATGAATAGGTATACAACATAATAAAGAATTTTACTAAACGACGATCATAAATTTCGTTTACATATACGTATAAACTGTCCATTCCGAAAAATATGTCGATAATCACCGTGAATCCACAATATTCGAAATGACAGAAAAGTACGAAGTATTAATTCATAACGAATAGAGAACAAGCACTTCGAAAGAGAGAATAGAAACCTAACGATCATCGTGACGATTACTATTCCATATGTTAGCTCATAAGTGTGTGGCGTACCACGACCACCGACCAGACCGGAAAACAGCTGACTAGTATACGTGTTACACACGTGCATCTGCTTTGGAACTACCGACTAACTTGTTTGACTTACACCCGCATAATATACTTTCTCCCTCTCTCTCTCCCTCGAATTATGTTTACAGGATATGTTTTTTAACGCATATTCAATGTCTGGCTTTTTTAAGAGACTTATATAAAAGTTCTTAGCTTTATATATGGACTTTTTTCTCGTTTGCTTCTTTATACGATGATTCTTCTCAGAGATAAATGACGAACATTCTTATTTTTCAATGTGAACGATTTTCTTTTTACTTTTAGAAGTAAAATGAGATGGACTGAAAAAATTGTATCGCGATATTTTACAAGACAACTTTTATCCGAAGTTTACAAGTCGATAGCCATCGTAAAAAAAAGTTTAAAAATATAAAGGTAAGAGAACACGTAAGCGCAGGTAAAATAAAAAAAAAGAACCTGCTGATCATTTGAGTAGAGCACTTACGCAAGAGAGGAAGAATCTCCCTCTCGAGAATACGTAACGAAAAGGGGTAAAAGTTTTGTTTGCCATAGCAGGACTGGATAAGGACATTTACGTAACACGGGAGCTTTTCTTTTGAGCTACAATATTTATAACCTGAGAAGACTTCAGTGTCCATTGGTCGTCGTTGTCGTCGACGTCGATGACGACGATGAGGAGGGTGACTAGAATATTCCCCGAACGGTAAAAAAAAAAAAACAGGTACAAGCGGTGTACGTAAAACTTTGTGTTCTCTCTCCCTCGGATTTTTACGACGAGGCTTGCGGTAGATATATTTATCTGTTATTTTTTTTGTTGAGCAACAAATAAATGGAAAAAAACGCGTGCGTCATCATCGACACGTTAGAGATGGAGAGTTGCAGATATAGGTAGCGCTGAATGGCGATTAATTGGCCCATGTGTGCATACGACATGCATGCTGCGCACACGCAGCTCTAAACTCTAATTAACTTGCATTCGACGCGGATGATCGCGCTAAGGTACCACCTATAGGCCTTGCGTTTGCTTCATCATTACATCGATGTAGATTGACTATGTGTGTGTACATTACGTCGTAATCGCTCTTGTCTTGTCCGACGAGATGGCAAAGCACTGTTTGTCGATTATCGTAATATTTTTCGTGTATTGTTACTAATTTTTGTTGCTTTTTGATATTGATTCAATTGCTACCCAACCTTCCAATTCACATAGATTGCGTAAGTGGTTCATTGACCGAAAAATACAACGGTCGATTAGTAATATCTTACAAATGTAGTCACTGGAAAAAGAATCATCGGTTTTACCAACATGATTCGTATTTTTTTTCTATAAAATTAGATCCGCACGATAAATGTATAATAACGAGTACAAAGGAGCTTTCTAAAATTGAGACTGACATCTCTTAATTCTTCCTTCGTTGTCTCGAATGACACGACAAAAAAAGAAAAAATCGCAACTAATCGGCGATCGATAACCCTCCCATGTCCCGTTACGTACCTCACGAC
Source organism: Chouioia cunea (assembly GCA_030064505.1). Classification (NCBI taxonomy): domain Eukaryota; kingdom Metazoa; phylum Arthropoda; class Insecta; order Hymenoptera; family Eulophidae; genus Chouioia; species Chouioia cunea. Next base: position 3,273,467 of record JAOPFQ010000004.1, on the reverse strand, counting down.
TAACAACGCAGCAGCACACGAATTATCGAGGTCGCGATTACAATCTCTCGCGGTAATTTCCATGTCACCGCATTCGATTTTCCTATGAATATCTTGAAACAAAAAAAAAAAAAAAAAGAAATAGAACTATACGAGTCGTCCTCGTTTGATTATAAATCGAAAGAACGACGTGGAAAACTACGAGCGCATCGACTTGTCAAGGGGGAGAAAAATCGATATACCTTTATTTCTTGTTTGGCTAAAGTCGCAAAATTTATAGTTTTCACAAGATTAATTTTGAGGGGGAAATGATTTTATTTGTATGCCATATAGCGTCGAGAAAAATAATTGAATTGAATGAAAGTTTAATTTTAATACGTATTGAAAGATCTACGCCAATGTGAAACGATAAAAGAAACGCGAGAATAGTGACAGATTAAAAATGTAAGAAAAGAAAATTCGTAAAAAAATATAATTACGTTCATGATAAAAATCCGCACGACATCGCTTATAAAAAGAAAATCCGATATGCTTCCCATTGTTAACTTATCCGTGCGTTTACTTATCTGTAAACTCGTTCAACTTGGTTCTCTCCTTCTGATTCTCAAGCATAGATAGACACATAGTACGCCGGTTGCGCAAAAAAGGAAACTAAGAGAAAGAGAAAGAGAAAGAGAGAGATTCGCGCCTCGGAAGTCTTGCCAAGTTTCACGCTCTCCAAGTGTACGTTTGCTTTTTCAAGCAATGTGGATGAAAAGAGGGAATAAGAAAGAGAGCAAGAGATCTTTTCAACGAGATTTTCTCCTCTTTTTCTACTCTTCGTTAAGAAAGTCGACATATATAGAGTGAATTTGGTTGTATGTTCGCGAACTCGAGATGGAAAGTTCATTGCGTCAGTGGTGTGCGTGCGTGTGTATGTATTATACTCTTTTACTTTCTTGGTGGTCATTAGAAGTTTCACGAACGTGAAGATACACTATTTTTGTTTCTACGTTATACGTATAAAAAATAAACGATTAGAATTGTACTATTACCAAGCAACACGATTATAAATGAATAATCGTGTAGCAAACGCAACCGCAATTGAACATTCGAAACGTGTAAACGGCATCACCACATAAATTTGACGGCACGCACGGTAAACCAACCGAGAGAGGACACTTCCCCGCCATCACCACCGTAGGAAATTCTCTGTGCAAACTAACCGAGTACCTCGCACCCTTCATCAAGTCGAGCTACATAGTCCTTTGCCAGAATGTTGTCCATGTCTATTGAGAGATTGCGACCGCATAGTAGCCGATTTCCAACGGGCAATCGAGAAAGAGAGAGAGAGAGAGAGAGATAGAGTCTAACTGCTGAAGTCAGTCGTATCTAAGTTATACGAGATGGCCGCACGATGTTGTGGTCTTATAGACGAAAGATTTATATAGCTGTATACGAGCTCGTGTGTTGCATTATTGTTTTATTCTTTGAAATTCTATGTTAAATCACTTGATTACATGCAAAATGTTTACTACTTTCGTATTTAACATCGATTACTAGGTATCTTTGTTCTTATTCTTTGATTGATCTATAGGTTTAAGATGATTTATACGTGGCATAGCGTGATGTCGTTCTTTTCTCATATTTCCTTGATGTAGTACAGTTATTTTTTCAAGTTTTGGACGATCAGCAGCGTTGTTAAGTTTTTCAGATAGATCCGACTTTTCGTCACTTTGGACTATGCCTACGAAGCCCTAATGTAAAATTAATTAATGTTGAACTTTAGAATGAGAAATATGTAGAGTGGATAAAAGATTTGTTGTAATACTAACGATGATCAACAGAAGAATCATGATGAATTTTCGAATGCCCATGTCGAACGTATTGCGTGGAAGCTCGGATGCAAATGGTCTCAAGTACGCGATCTTTTATATCCATTGTTTGAACGCTCAAATGTAAAATTTAACGAAAACAAGAACCATTAAATTCAGTCGTTATTAAATCCAATTTGTAGATTAAATTTTATGCCAATTTTATTGCTGTGACTTGATGCGTGAGTATAATTGTATTGATAACTGAAACGTTTAATTTTTAACTCGAACGATTTTTATTGGCAAAATAAAACGTTCTAGTAATAATCGAACTATAAGTTGTGATGAGATTAGAAATTAAAATTTAAAACGACAAAATTCGACGATATTTGTTGATCAAATTTTAATACATTAAATAACTAGCTTTCCCATTCCAGTTTAAACAATTTACATCCTAAATTCAAATACACTCTTCTAACTTTACCCTTAAAATTACACCGTTTTTGAACGCTCGCATACGCGAGACAGAGAGAGGGGAAGAGAAAAAATCGACCTCCTCGCAAAATTCCCATTTCAGCAGAACCGTCCCTCGTCAAAACTTTCCACGACAGTCGCAAAGTTTTTCACAGTTGCACGAAAATTTAGATGCAATTGCAAAACCAGTCGGCAATTTATCAGCGACGTTAAGCTCGTCAAGAATTGCATTCGGATGTTTGGGCAGTTAGTTTGTTTTTAATCCAAATTTATGATACAAAATAAAGAAACAAACTTTCAATGGTATCGAACGAAGTTTTTTTGTTTCGATTACGCAAAACATAATTTTGTCGAATTGGTCTTGACTTATATATTAATAGCTTTTTTTGGAGGAAAAAAATCACTGCTTCTGGCAGCTGAGTAATCGACTATTCAGATCTTATTGTTTGGTGGGCCTTCCGTATGTCGTAATGCAAACCACTAGAGAGAGAGAGAGAGAGAGAGAGAGAGAAAGCTTTCTTCGTTATACAAATTGTTTTACGTAAATAGTTATCGACGTTTTATAATGTTCCAAAGAGGAGTTTATATTTGGTTAAATTTCCGTTGAACAAGTCGGACAAAGCATTTTCCTTAATATAGGTTAAGACGTTAATAATGCCAGGTGCAGTCTTATCCCCAGGTGGACACCTTATTGTATATTGTGCCACTTTTTTGGCCGTCACGAAATGTTTGTTTCCTGCTTACGGAATGTATATCGGGTTTTGTTGAATCTTGATGGTTTCGAAAATGAATCGTTGATTTGTATTTCACGAAAATATTAATTATTTTAAATTAAAAAATGGAAATAAATCATTCGTATGCTAAAATCAACTTCGTTATTCGTTTAATATCATATCAAAAGTAGAACTGAACACTTGAAATGACCTCTCGAAAAGCAATTACATTCCCGCATTTAAAAAAAAAAAGGTAACGTCAGTCGTTCCCCTCTTGAGCGAAATTTGACAGGTTGATTGTTAGCTCTACAGTCTCGTCACTTTCCTCTCGTACTTTTTTCCGTGGTTAAGTCACTTTCATCAACTGCCGCGGTTCCGTTTGGCCAACCAAGTGGATCTTCCGCTTGGTTACCAAGCTTGCAAATGTTTTCTTTAAATAAATAATTTGATTTTTTTTTAATGAAAAACTCGATATATTCAAAGATTCGGTCTCGAAAGTACGTTTGCGTTTTATTATTACGCGGTGCACGAAAATACTAGTTGAAAAAGCACTTTTCACAATAGGCCAATCAATGGACGTTTCTTTTTTTTTTCTTTTTATTCAAGAGCCGTTTGTTCTCAGTGCTTTAATCAAGAACGATTCTTCTTGTTTGTAGCGAAAAGCACCAATGAAGAAACGAGACGAAAAAGGATTGCAGAAATCCTTTTGCGGCTACACTGACGGAAAGACCAAGTTCAAGCTTGGATTTTGCCAAAGGGCGTTGTAATTAATTGCTTTTCAGGTAGGAGAGTAGTTTCTTCTTTTTTATCATAGCTTTTGTGAGAAAAAGCATTACAGATGCGAGGAAATATTAAATTTTTGAAAATCAAAGCTTTGGTGAGCTTGCGAAATTTGCATTAGGTTTATTATAAAGAAGGAAGCTTTTGGAAAATGTTCTTTTTTATGCGTTCCTTTGTTGAAATTTATGTGAAAATAGAAACGTATATGCGTCGCTTTATTCTGCAGGAAGCATTAGCTTACCGAGTGCGCTTTAAAAGTTGAAAGCACACATTACAAAACGCGTATATAAAGTAATAAATTTGTGTAAAATATCTTTTTTCCTAAAAAGACAAATAACAAATAAAAGTCAAAGACAAATAAAAGTCCATGAACAATATAATTGACAGTCAAGGCAAATCAACAAAGTATCAATGGAAATAAATAAAAAACGAGACGGTATTTCAGGTTACGCGTATTTATGACATCAGCGAAAGTCGGCGCCGCACGGGATTACTCTTACTCTCGTCGTCGAAAGGGGAAACCTGTTTGTTATGTGGCGCGTATTAAGAGTCCGGTTCAACGGTTTCTTTCTTTCCGACGACGAAAGAATGAATTCTTTTTTTTTTGGGCGGGGGGGGGACTCGAAGGGTTGTACGACCAGTAAGGGTCAACAAGTTGGAATGCACAAATGTTGAAAAATATAGGGGAACGGCTTCTTAGATTGCAAACTTGATTTTGAAGTAGGTACGCGAAGCTGACTGGGAATATTGTAATTTGGAAAGTAGATCAGAAAAATGAACAGCGTGAACGGTGTTTTTTGTTTGGAAAAAATCATAGTTCAACTCTTGAATTCAAATATTACAATGGTTATAATATTAATCGACGCTTGGAAAGAAAAAAGAGGAACACGTTCACTTTGTAAGTATATCAAGGTAAATGGCTATAAACTGCTATATGATTAACGGTAAACGTGCAAACAGTTGGTTCCGGAGGACATAAATTCAATAACTAAACTGGGCGTTATAATCCTGATAATTGGCAAATCAAGAGAAAGCGTGTATAGCTATTATACAGGAAGCTATTTTGGTATCGACTAGTCACGCGACGCTCGTACACGTGCGTATTACGTCCCTTAATTTGCGCGCACTTTTGCGTCAAAAGGCTATTTTGTCGGAGAAAATAACCGACACACATGCAAATACGTATATATATTTACGTCAATTTGAATTTCCTCAAGAAATGATCAGCAAACAGATTATTGGATTATTTCGTTTTCATGACGCTTATAATGAGAATATAGTGGTGTGGCATAGACGAGGATATTACGAAAATAAAGTCGAAGCGGATGGATATGACGAGCGATCGATGCCATCGTGCCTTCAGGATGACGACGACATCGACAACGATGAAGAAGAAAAAGACGCAGGGAGGAAAGGAGGGAGAGGCTTAACGACATTGTCGTCGTTAGGTAACGACAGACTCTCCTCTTTAAGGGCTTCTTCCTCTCTGTTGGACGAGAAAGAGAGTTTCGTCGTTGATGGGAGGGAGGGAGCGTTTGTCGATACCGAACATTTTACTTCACAAAGAGGAAGATCAATTTTCCTTAAGAGTTCGTTTTAAAAAAAATTTTTAATAATCTCAGTTTATCACCGTTTTGAAGGTCTATAACAATCTCGTCCGAATTACTCCATCAGCGTTTTATACGTTGACACTTTGGCGAAGACGTTGCACCTGGGTGATTCTCTCTCTCTCTCTCTCTCTCTCTCTCTCTTTCTCTGCGGTCGACTCTCCCTTTTTCCACTTGGTCATAAACCACATTGCAACCTGTGGAAAATGCTGAGATATTCGATCCTCGTTAAGTTTTTCGCTTCTTCAAAAGAGGAAGCTTCGCCATGTGAAAGTAAGACTAACCCTCTTTTCTCTTTTTACTTTGAGCCATTTTGACGATGTAACTAGATTTTTAAAGTACTACGATCGATGAGATTCCGTGAATTGAGTTTCGCGAATCGATAGAGAAGGTACAGAGAAAAATAATATTCTCAAGAGACGATATATTGTACGGTCAAAGGAACAAAAATCGAAATGTCAGTCGTACCGCTAATACAAAAATATGACTTTTTTCTTGAACCTAAACCATCAGTGCGTTATTTACGTTGATTTGTACATCGTCACTTCATAAAATAATGACGCTGACAAAATTTACGATCGTCAATGTAGTTTGCATTTCACGTCATGTGCAAAAGCGAAACAACGTCGTACAAAATATAAGCGTCTGTAAAGCGAGGCGTGCAGTTTGGTAATTGACTGAGAGCCAACTAAAACTCACGATGAAGTTGTTAAACTGATAAGTTTAACGAGGTGAGCCGCCGTGCCGAAATCGCTAGTTCGTCTCTCTGTCTCTCCTTTTCTCTCTCTCTCTCGCTACAACTATATCGCACAATCGCAAAAGTCGTTGCGAAGTTGCGACAAGCAGTTACGTATTATGACATAATTATAGGGTTATATCGCGTGTTGTATATACTCACCACCTCAACGTTCGTTCAAGACACGACTGTTTCGCTTATGCATTTATAATGATGTGATGTGCCTATGACTGATTACTCATTATGAGCTGTCTTTGATCGTAGTTACTCATTTGTTTCTTAAAGCAAAGTATTATTTTCTCGACTATAATACATTCGTGATCGGGTATTTACGTACATTTAGATTGATGATTAGAAGGTAAGCTGCAATTTATGGACGCTAAACTATCACTAATTGTTTGGAATTATAATTGAATTGATGAAAGTGATTAATTACGAAGAAGACAATGGATTTTCTCGCGGTCATGCAACGAAATACTCACATTTCTACCCCACGTTTACAACAGCAGTTATAAGTACGGGGGAGAAGAAAAAACACAAAATAACTCAGAAAACATTCCGATTCGAAGCTCATTAACGTAAAATAAATAACCGCTGTACTCTCTTTTTTTAGGAAATTGGCAAAAGGAGAGGGAGAGAGCGCGAGAGAAAAAAAGGGAAGTATTGTCGGAAGTCGACCCCACGGACGGAAACGATGGTGGTGGCGGTTGCGAGTGAAAATGACGGGGCGGAACGTCATGGCGCAACGTAAAAATTGGATCTTTCCGGAAGCCGCAGGTAAGTACTTTGTACCTATACTTACAAAGTATTGATATCGATTGATTCTACGACATGTGGCCCCAAACAAACATTTGTCTCCAATAGAAGGTTTTTTCCTTTTTGAGGGGCGAGGGCTCATGTAAGGAATTATAACAAGAGACCTTTGATGTATTTTTAAAAGAAAATGATTTCGTACTTTTGTTACATAAAGTTACCTACATGATTTTGTGCCACGTCAACTCAAGCTCATTAAAAATAAATCTATCAGCCTTCAATAATGATAATAATAATAATAATAATAACGATAATAATACAAGAAAAGAGGTCAACACGAGTTTCGATAAGATTGTGACATTTTTTCGAAATAAAAATGTCTTTGAATCAGACAGTTATATTAAAAAACTTTTACCGAAAGTCACGACTCTTGGCAAACTCCCTTCGAATAAATACCCGAAAAAAACGTATCAACTTGACTCTTAAGAAGTAAGTCTCGTGAAATACAATTGCAGAGAAGAAAAAAAAATTGCTCGTAAAAAATATCAAAAATTATTAATTATAGTACTTGTGATGTACATAGAGGTAAAGTTCGCCACTCAGTAGAGAGTCGATTATAACCACCGGTTGCTCTTCTATACCAGCGGTTCTCTCTCTCTCTCTCTCTTTAGAGTTTTACGCCGACGGCCGTGCTTTAGTGCAGCGACTTCCTTCAAAGTGCCTCATTAACATCCGAGTTTCAAGGGCCACCAGTGCTGCTGACGATGACGACGAGGTTCGTTTGATGCGCGTACAAGCTTTTCAACGACGTAGTTCGAATATATGGCTGATAATTGCGCAGTTTTTACTTTCAATTTTTCGATCATCATGATGGTTAATTTTAGTCTTGTTTGATGTTATGTTTAGTGTCGATTAAACCGAATAGGTGGTTGGGAAATGCAACCAAGCAACGATAATTATTCAACGATTTGCTATTCGTTCTCACGCAGCTATACCTAAAAGCCAAAAATAATCCACATACTATCCAGTTTCCACACACCTCAACAAAATAACAAAAAAGGTAGAACACAATTCGATATCGTTGATGCATAGATGCCATTGAAGTGATATCGAGAGATCGGAAGTACACTGGTATCCAAAAAACCCATATAGAGCTCGTATATATAACGAAACAGTAATGTTTTCCTCTTGCCTATTATATACGATGGGAGTCAGCACGTAATAATCTTCTTCTCTTCCTCTACTCTTTTCGACCTTCTCTCATGGAATTTCTCGACAGAGAGAGAGAGAGAGAGAGAGAGAGAGAGAGAGAGAGAGAGGGAGGGGGAGAATGAGTAGGGATATAGGTATCGCAAAACGACCCACGCGAGCTCTGACGACTTATGAGCCAGAAATTACAATGCTTAATGCTCTCGCTCCTTTCCCCTCATTCGTCCTTTAATATACCTGCGGCCAACTTTTCTCTCTCTCTCTCTCTCTCTCTCTTTTCCTCTCTTTCTGCGCGGCGTGAAGATATGTTAAATGAATTTAATGTTGAGAGTACTTGGTTATTTCAGTCGATTTACTGGCTTATCCAATATACGTATACATGCATTTATTGCATTTATTCGAATTGATTGATTCAATTATTCTCGCTACTCAAATGACATTGTTCATTCATAGCACTACTTATGTATTATTTACCAAATCTATCCTTCTATTTAGTCAACATTTTTAAAATGAAAAAGAAACATTCCCACCGTTCTCTAACAATTTATTTGATATACAAGTCAAGTCGAGTAAGAAAACAAGAACAAGAAAAAGATGCCCCGCAAAAATGGTTCCCAGCTCTCTTTCTCTCTCGCAGACACGAAAAACAGGTGGGGCAAGCATATTGCCAGTATACGAGCACACCCTTCGACTTTGCTGGAGAGTCGTCCTGACAAGATTAAACGCGCGAGCATGGCAAGCATGGTGATATACGACGCACGGCTCTTGTCCTGCTGAATGGTCCGTATAGTCTAAATATTGTACGTGAATAGCTATATAGCTGCCAACGATTTCTCTCTCTCTCTCTCTATCTCGTAAGACGTGCATGTGTGTATGTGTGTGTGTATGTGTGGGTAGATAAGGAGTTTACATAAACTGTGGGTATATATGGACAATACCGTGTGATGGATTTCTGTCGGATCAAAACTCGTTTATTTTTGAAACTCGTGCGTGTGTGGGCAATGCTTCCATTAATCATCTGATTTTTCATTTGTAACTTTGAGTCCTCGTTTGTACGTTATATCGCAATAGACATTCCCACATATTTATATTGAAAAACAACATACATGATGGCAATTGTTTGATTAAAAGAAATATAAAAAAAAACAAAAATAAAAGTATAGCATCGAGAAATTTCTCAAGATGAAACAGAGCGTCCCTCTCTCCCTCTCTCTCTCTCTCTCTCTCTCGTCCACCCACATCCGGCTGCAGCAAGAAACACACAAAGCTGTGCACGAAGAAATAGAAATACTTCGTGGAACTTGGCATAGCTCGAGGCGATATAAATCTCCCGCTTTCTCACTCTATTGGCCCTTTTGCTTTGTCTGTAATTTTCCACGCGTTGATATTTCGCCAGTCCACGCTCACGCTATCTAACGTTGAATTTTTATTTTCGTTATTTCAACTTTGAAAATATTACCTCGTCGATTTATAATCAATATTATAATGACATTTTTAATAACGTTTTCTTACGAGGGTATTCGTTATTCAATTCATTATCTCAATTTTTCGACTACGATTTTTCTATAAACGAGCGTACTGTCTCTTTCGTCTCTACCTTTATAACTTTGCGAGATAAAGTACAGCAGTACGTTTTGCCACACACAACGAACGAGAAAGAGATGGAGAGAGAAAGAGAGAGAGAGAAAGAGAGGCAAAGAAGGCTCCTTTTCTCCCTCTTCTTCTCCTCCCGCACATTCCAACGCAGCACACAAAGCTCTCCACCTGGTCATTTCTCCTCTTCTCTTTCGCTCTCTCGTTTATTCATTTTCCCTCTGCTCCTTTTCTCCTCTTCTTCCTCCTCCTCTTTCTCTCTTTCTATATACCTATGTGGCCTGCGCTGTAGAATTATATCCCCTAATGAGCTATACTCGCGGATATGACGGTTTTCAACTAAAAAAAAAAGCAGATCTGTACGTTAAATGATTCGAATTACTACACTGTCCCGACTGATTAGTTCTGGTACGATTCGATACAATTTTTTTATTTATAAGAGTACAAATATGATCAAAGCATCAAAATAATTACAAGAAAATCTATTCTAACGTTTGACCGATCTTTTGAATTATGTGGTAAAACATTTTCTCAAAGGTATTTCGTTCTGAAAAGGCATAGCCCAAATTTATAATTATACAATCTGTGAAGCTTACGTAAAGGGTATTTCAATGTAAAATAACAAGATTAACGCAACATTGACTAGCGAAATACCCGTATCAAATAAAATTCAACCTTGTGTTTGTTCAACAAAACATCATCTCGTGCCAAAATTGATCGTTATTAGAATACTCTCGCAACAAAAGAAGCTTCATTATACGTACAAAAGCATTCGTTGAACGGTGCAGCCGCAGATATCGATCGTAATAATTGAAAAAGCAGATATTTACGATATAAGAAGAAAAAAAGAGGTGTATGATGGAAAATGAGTTCGAATGGTGTGTGGCACGTTACGAAAGCAGGCAATCGTGTTTCTTTTGTGGAATTCAATCTCAACGTTCGCGTTTACGTTTTGTATAAGTGACGCCACGCCGACGAGAGGCAAATTTATTACTTTGAGAAAAGAAAGACTAAAAATAAAATGCACAAAAAAATGACGACAAACGTTACATACTACGTCGGTAATTGATTTAACGTGCCGTGAACGTGGAATCAAGCTGCTGTTATCTGATTTAGTTTTCCAACATTTACATTTAAGCTTGAAGTATAGATTAATTTTTAGTACATACGTACCATATTCTTCATAATCAAAAAGAGTACGTTGAAAAATGTCCGTGTTTACGTGCTAGCCGAATAGGTGACCAGTGGCCAATTGAAGTTTAGATTTAGGTTTGTATCGAAACAGAATTTTTCTAATAATTGAAGGCAATATGCATTGTGTGCTGAATGTAAATTTCACGATTTCCAGCAGATTACACCATTTTCAATTGCAATGTTCGACTTTGCTAGCAAATTATTTGAAAATCAAATCCATTTTCAATTGCAATGTTCGACTTTGATAGCAAATTATTTGAAAATCAAATCCATTTTCAATGTCCGGGTGAGATGCGCGTAGAAATGAGACTACTAAAATTGCAATTGAAAAAAGATGTCTTCGGCAAAATTGGAAAGATAAGGAGGATGGCAAAGATTTTCAATGTTTCTCCGCTAGATGAAAAATTCTCGGGGTGCCGCTGGACAAAAGACGAGCTAATAACTTAACGAATTTCCGGAAGTGTCAAAGCGGCTTCCTTTTTTTCTCCTTCCCAACGGTTGTCATTTTCACCCCACTGTAGCTAAAGGTTACGTATAAAAAAAAATTGAGCTTGCCCTCTTAAAAGACCCCTGCTGACGAAATTGACTTACCACTCGCTCGTCTTTGCCAGGTAAGAGGGTTTTAGAGAGAGAGAGAGAGAGAGAGAGTAAACACCGTGGACCTTATTGGGATTTTTTTTCGTGAAGAAAAAAAAGAAAACGAAAGTTCGTTCGCAGTTCACGGAATTGCAGGTTGAAATTTCAAAATGATATCAAATAATTTTGTATTATTTAAAATGTTTTGTTATATTTTTTAATTTTCCATGGTTACATTGCAACGAAGAATATACAAAAGTATAATAAGTCGATTAAAAACTTTTGCCGATAAAAATTGGAGTTATTTGCTCCTCAAAATCGCTACGGAGACTGAATAACTTCATCTATTGATTACGTCGTAATTCAAAAATTTTCTTTTGAATTCAACAACTTGAAAAATAAAGAATGATCGAGGTTCAATCGCAAATTGAGAAATGTTATATAGCAAGCGCATTCCGATCGATTTAATTCGTAATCGATCCTCTGTCGCTTGTCCGCTCCATAGCCTTGCATTGTAGGTATACATCCTTTGTCTCTCTCTCTCTTTCTCTCTCTCTCTGTCTGTCGGCCTTGCCCCAACAGCAACGATCCATCAGTGGGCCGTGAGATTGCACTTCTCTTTACCGACTATACGAGGGAATGCAAGCGCGCGGCACCTTGTTGCAGCTAAGAGAGAGAGAGAGAGAGAGAGAGAGAGAGAGAGAGAGAGAGAGAGAGAGTCAACTGCAAACAATTGACTGATAAATGGTCGTAAGATACATAGAGAGAGAGAGAGAGAGAGTGAGAGGGAAAGAGGGATGGATTCTGTGTAAAAAAGACGTGACGTTTTCTTCGTGTTGAAAACGCTTGGTGTGTGGTCAAATCGCTAGTGTTCTCATTATGTCAATTACCTATCATTACACGTTACTACTGCTTACTACTATTACTACTTTGCTTATCAGTGCAACATTCATCGCAAAGAAAAACGAGCGATAAAAAAAAGAAGGAAACGAAAAAGGAAAAATACACGAGATCTCTCAATCTGTTGTGCCTTAATGATCTAATTACCAACCGTGGTTGAGGTGGAATATAAAGACGCTAAAATCCAGCGAAAATAAAGAGAGAAAATACGAAGAAAGGAACGATCAGAGATTATTATCTTGGCGCTTATAAAAGTCGAGCAGTTTCACGTGTCACGTGGCTTTCTTTCGGCGACATCGTGACCGCCGAGACAGAACGTGTACCTACAACGAGGCTCGTTAGAACTGTTCCTACTGATGCTGCTACTACTGCTGCTACATGGGAAACCGTGCCGTGGGTAAATTTAAGTACTTGGGAGGGTTGAGATTGATTGGCTTGGTGAATTCGAGGGGTGCGGCTTCCATTCGTTACGAGATGAGAATTTATTTTTTGAAGGTATACTCGTATACCGTGTCGCTTGAGACGAACGATTTTTTTGATTCCTGAAATATACGTCGTAAAATGGCACGATGCTTTGATAAATGATCTGTTTTTAGTGCAGCGCGAAATATAGCAATTTCATTAATTATAAACAACCACTCTCAAGGATTTTCGATCGATATCGAAAATAATTGTCGAGAAAACCATCAAACTTGAGAGAATTATTGAAATCAATAATGAAAAGGAAGGAAGAAAAAAACTCGTGAGAATACCGACTGTCTACGTTCGCTTCTATATACTTGAAAGTATAGCAAAAGGGAGGAAAGAAAGACAAAGACAGAGAGGAAACAGGTTTTGGAAAGAATGCGCTTGCTTGCACGATCATCGCAGACTCTCGTCCGTTCGCTTTCCGTTTCTCTCTCTCTCTCTCTCTCTCTCTATCTTTCGGTCTGTGTGGGTGGCAACGCCGACGGACTTTAGCCATTCTTCCATGGCAACAGACACGGTTATCAATACATTAATAACGCGCTCCAACGACAACGTTTGTTTTGAGCTTTTAATTACTTTAACACGTTATAAGCGTTTTCAAATGGTTAATTTCAAAATTGATAGAATTTCCGTCAGTTTTGCTCGAATAATTATATCTGATTTCAATTAATTGTTTAATTAATATAATATGGTGTACCCGTATGTGAAACCGTTCATTCCCTGATGCTGCTGTATATTTCGAATTCATGCGGAATACCCGAATAATTTTATTGGGTAGCTTCAAATGAACAAGTGAATACAATTAAAGAGTTGTTCGGAGTATATTAATTGACATCACTGATTGTAAGAGGGAGGGAGAGGTAGAAAAAGTCGTTGAAATTGATAAGTAGAATGATCATTATTTCGTATCATTTTACAAATAATCATAAATTTACGTTATTTTAAACTCGTGTAATAAAAGTGTCTCAAACTAATTGATAAAAGACAACCAAAGTACAAAATCCTTTCTAAACTTTTAATTTTAATACATTTTACAATACTCTACGAAAAATTATCAAACTACTTCCCAAAGTTAATTAACTAGAGAATTATGTCAGTCTGCGTAAATCCAAGAAAAGCAGTTTTGCAAACGAAAGGACAGTGTAAACGTCGTCGCAGGGTTTGTAAACATTCTTGCACGACTCCCAAGTGCTACGTCTCAAGGCGTCGCACAATTAACACTGTCGCATTGCGTCTCTTTTCTATGTAAAAATTGTCTAAATTTTACCTTCATTAAGCAATTCGCGTGTTTAAAAAAAAGGTAAGTTCTGTGAGGGAGTAGTTAAAGGTTGTAAATTATATTCTTCGTTTTTTTTTCTTTTCTATTTTTTTTTGTTCGCGTGTAAGACGAGAATTAAGGAAACAACGTGTACGATTGAGTTTTCTATGCGTGTTTGCTTCAACGATCGTCGGATATTTGTACGTGTATGTGCGGTTGTTAAAGGGAATGAGGCTAAGTGAGAGGCTGTTGTCAATTTTCGCATTTAAAAAATTAAAATTGCCGTGCAGCCGTGGCATGAGCGCGGGAATTCAATTATCGTTATTTTTCTTATTATTTCTCTATAAAAGTATTCTTTTCGTACGAGAGTTTGGGAGTCAGTTCAAGACGCTCGTTTCATCGAATTGGATGAGCAAAACGAAATAAACGAGGAGGGGACCATGGAAAAGCGAAAACACAATCGTTCGGAAACTTGTTCTGTAATCAATATCACGCCTCGTTAACAACAATCCACCTTGGAACAAAGCATCATCCGCAGCAGCAATCGAATATTCAAATCACGTCTAAACTCCCACTCTGTACCCTTCTTGGAATCTACCCTCTTGACAGGTTAATATCAGGCAAAAAGCCCTTAGGATAGTTGTGTGCGCGATCGCACGGTCGTGGAATTTTGATTGAAACGTGAGATCGCCATGACGTAGGGTGCCGACCTGTAAACGTGATTTTGCCATTTTGAGTTCGAGAGGCACAGGTCAACCATGCTCGATGGGTTGACCATGCGAAGGCGCCCTTCTAATTAGACCGCTTGGCATTCTCTGTTGCATCAATTCTTTGTTTGGTTTTTGTCGTCAATAGGGCACGTAGTATTCACGCAAATGATCTTTTTTTCGACAAAATTACAAATTTTACTACCCACGTATTTTTACGTGCTTAGGTATGGTACGAATTATTCTTGTTTTCCTGTTTTCTACATCGGAAAACCGGAGGTTAGACGTCTTGGAAGCACGTAGCGAAAAAATTACGAACTTGCGCGAGACTGACATTCGTAAGGAGCTTGTATAAATGTGGACTATGTCGATTATTTCTCAAGAATACTAACTTTTCACATGAAAATTTTAGCTTTTTTCATTTCGAATGCCAAGTGTGAATAACAGAATATTGTACTTTCGCAGTGGCTAGTCATACACAATTACGAGAAAACTTTGCGTGACCAAATAATTCAAATTGTTTTTCTGAAGAGCGTTCAATCAATTAATCCCCCTTGACAGGATACATTATTCCCATGACTTTCCATAAGAAAAGAACAAGTCATTTTTAGCGGTGATTTATAATTTCAAGTATCCAATGAAATCATATGAAAAAACATAAAAGTCTATATTTAGGTATGAATCGTATATAGTATATACACCCCCTTGAAAAGAAAAATAAGTCAGCTTATCATGTGTTTCCTGCCTGCAACACCCGCACAAAGTCAACAACCATTAAGCGTTCCTTTTTTCGACGGGGTGGTGGGGTGGGGTGGGGTTGGGGGGGGGGGATCTCGTAAAACGATCGGACCACTATTGATGTGTTGTAATCACACGAAAGCGTCAGCTGTTATACACTCACTTTTTTCGTGTATCCGTTTTCTCTATTTCATGCGTGTACAACCCGACCACTTGTAGTACCACCGACTATTAAATATCGATTATCAAATTATTAATTGACGCGCTAGGCTTGTTTAATTTTAATCATGTTGATTTGATAATCGCGGCTCGACATTTGTACTGATTGGCTCGCTTTTCGATCGTTTGGACGTGATTATGTTTACCTTTGAATTATAACGATTAAATAATAGCTTATCATTGCGAACACATTTTACATCTCACGAAAATTGATCGCTATTTTTGTCTTCAAAAGAAAAGTTGATAAAAATAATGGACTTGGTCAAAAAGAAAAAGGAAAGTGAAGACGAATACAACAGAATTATGGTGATACGTAAAATCTAAATGAAAAATCCTTTGAACGTAAAGCTCGGCAACCACTTGTAGAATAGGGAATCCGATATATAGGCCGAGAGGCTCGTGCGCGCACACCTGTAACTAAGTGTTTGTTGTGACCCTGCCAAAAAACGATGTTTATCGGGATGTGCATTCTCTCTATTTCTCTCACTCTGGTACATATACTAATTTTTGTTTGGATAGTCGATTAAATCGCCGTATGTTTGTTTGTTTTTGTCTAGCGACTTTTTTAATAGATCAAAAAATTGTTATTTGTTTTACATCAATCATACTGCGAGTAAGAATTCGGACAGGATTTCATAAATTCTACAGCAGCAATGTAAACATTCGTCAAATACGTTTTATACCAAGCATAAGGAATACATAAATGATAATCCTTAATATTAATTTTTTTAAATTTACATTAATTTGAATTTTCATTCTTGCTCCAAACTGACAAGAGCAACTTTGATCAATTGTCTTAACGATATACTTCAAAGTTCCGTATTCGAATAACGAGTAATCATTCATTTTTATCGGATATATAGAATTCAAGAAAAGAGCATTACCTTTGCCTTTCTTCTTTTACCCCTAATTGAAACTCGAATATCTCGCAGTCTTTTCACAAGAGAAATCCGAGTTCTAAGGGATTTTTTTCCCTTTCTCTCTTTCTCTCTCTCTCTCTCTCTCTCTCTCTCTCGCTTTTGCCAAACGGCTTCTTGCAAAATCTAAAATTACGTGCTCTAAAAACAAAGAATCTCTCTTTTTCCCCATGCTGTGCTGACCTGCGTTATTGGATTCTTCCTTTAAGGGGGCAACTGAATAAGAGAAGAAATAGAGATCCCAACGCTCGCTAAAATCGCCGCTCGTGTAATGAGATTTTTCCCTTTCGTGCGTTGGGAAATAAGTCTGAGAAGTGAAAAAAAGCATTTTGCTCGGCTGAATTTTCTACTCGTGGCAAGTTGGCTGTTTAATGGTCCGATCAACTTGAGAATCACTAGAAAAATTATAATTTTATTCAAGTAGTTGATTTCTATTGAATTTTCAAGAACGAATTAAACGTCGATCCTCTTTTGATGATTTTATTAACGAAACACTTATTGAAAAATTATCGTTGTTATCGGATATCTTTTCGAATTTTATTTAAGAACAACCTCAAGGTAATTTTCAATTTAGCTAATAGGAAAAATAAATTCCATGATAAAAATATTCTAACTTTAAATCGTCAGCAAAAAAACCAATCATTCGCAAGCGTCTCGGCGCGTCAAAAATTTTATAGCTGTACGATGTCTGGGGGAGGAGGAGTGTTAGAATAAAGAATATCGCACGGTGATGCGATGGCGGTAATCGATAAGTATGATCCATTTGCTGATCCTGATTCTTTGACAACATCACGGGCGTGATGAACCGTATGAATGAAAGGGCCTTGCTATATATTCGTGCCGTGCTTTAATGGCACCACATCACGATAGATTCATCGATTCTCTCTCCCTCGACTCTCTAACTCACTCCCGCAATGCAGCTTCGCATAAATTACAAATTATTCTATTTTTCAATGCCTCCTTAGCTTGTTAATTGGAACGACCCCGATATTATCGATTTAGTTTTAATACGATGTTACCAGTTGATTGATTTTGTACGTATTTTCGCTGGAGAATAAGTTACATATTGTTGATCGTGTGATGTGCATTTTTATAAACATTCGACGCGCGAGATATTTAAAGTTCATCCGATGTACGGGCACATACGAGTTTTTTCAGCAAATACCGTCCAAATTACGATTTACTTTGCAATCATAAAAACGTCGAATGCACATTTCACATCTTCAACTTTTTCGATTATCCACACTTTTTGTCTTTTTTTTGATTCGTTTAGTGTTGTCGCTTTGCACGCGTAACATCTGGAAATTTCACAAAGGTTCGTTAAGGTACTTTCTTTTTTTGCGCGTGAAAATTAAAATTAACAAAGCACATATTATGACTCAAGTAACAAAAGTACTTTAGGTTCGCGTTACTACGCCACGGGAACTTGAGAGGCAAGCGCTCGTCGTATGTTCCGAAACGATTTCTTTTTTCTTTTAGAGTTGCCCGCACGAACGCGTGGCAGCTGGTAAGCAAAAATTATTAACTCGAGCGTCTTACATTTTTTGGGTCAAGTGAATTTACGTTGCTGCGATGTCTACCATTTGCGCGTGGCATTCCACTTTTTTCGTTTTCCATTTCCAAGTATACAACTCGTTGAATTTTGATCTCATTTTCATTTCCTGCCGAAACTATGTCGTTTTAATAGCACGCGATTCGCTTCTTACAAAATTAGTCTCAACGGAATATTTAACATACTTTCAAACTACCAACCTATTGGAAATGATTAATTTGAACGATCGCGTAGATAGCTCAGAGCACACTAGGTACAATCCGTCCCCACTCGTGAATTCGAAATAACATTCTGCAGTGAAACAACTCCATACTCGAAACTGTGCTTTTGCACTTTAATCAAGTTTGACGAAACGTTCAAATATTTGATTGTACAAGGACACTTTTCGCGAGCGAGCGGAGGATGAGTGACTTTTTGAGTGTATTTGATTTTTGGTGTACGCGGATGAAAAGCGCATTTAGCGCATTTAGCACGATGGAAAAGAAGGAGGTCGCTCGGTTAATTCGGCGTTGATCAAGTTAGGTCGGTGTTCGCGGTGAAAGGCCCAGCGCCCGATTGAATTTTAAAAGCGAGCTACCTCCCGCGCTTATTCGGCTCGGCTCTCTAACTACATCAATGGAAATGAAGAGCTCCTACAGTTATGAGTATCCCGACTGGTGTTTGCTTCGCGTCTACGTGTATGTGCGTGATTTCGTTTGATGACTCGCACGTGTGATTAGTCTGTTATCCGTTGAAACTGTTAGTAACTTGGACAATTTTTCATTGTTGTCGTCGTTATCGTCTAACGTATACAGTGGGCTTTTATTGACGAACAATATAGTATCTGCATGAGACGTGAGATTACAGTTAAAAAAAGACTTTTAGTGCTCGCACGAAACGATGCGTCATATATCTTTCCTTAACGCGAAATCTTGGATGACACTAAAATTCGGATGTCGGCTAGAGGTAAATCAAGATATCCATGGCAAACACAGCCCCAAAGTCCGTAGTAATTCAATTATTCACTTAGGCAGCTTTACGGGCATTGTAATTTGCGCGTGCGCGTGCGCGTATGCGCGTGTTACAATCTGCGACTAGTCGGGCTTAGAACGATAGATGAGCGCTCGATCGGCAAATTTCGCTGTACTGGCGTTATCGCGTGCTAATAAACAGAAAAGCCAAAACGCGTTCGATATCCTTTATGTGCATGTATATATGTTATATCGTCGATGATGACGGTGATGACGATGATCCACCAGGAGCATCTGCCGATAGGCCACAAATCTGCATTATGTGCTCTATCATCCGAGGATTCTACGATACTCCGATATCCGTATCCTTGCACTTGATCGATCGGTAATTTTTATTCATGGCATTTTGTTGCTTTCAATGATCGAGCACTTTGCAAATTGACAAATTCACTTAACGGCGTGTTTTCGTTTTATTTCATTTTTTATTTCGTGACGTTGCTACGTTCTGAATAAATTTGGATCCGACGAGTGCTGTTGCCGAAGATGACGCGAATAGGTTAAAGTAACAACAATGATCCTAATATACATTTATAAATAATTCAACTCGAATGCGCGTGTCGTATCAACGACTGTAAACGTTAATTTTGAATAAATTTTGGAAATTTGAAGTCAAACATCGCCAGGTACGTAACAGTTATCAATTTGAAAGTTCCTTTACATCTAAACTGTTATTTCTTAATTAATCCGACGACTTATCTTACATCCTTACGACAGCAACGTTGCGCTCTAACGATAAAATCGCGAGGTCGCGTTCTTTTAAGGGGCACCTCGTGCTGGCGAGCAATAATTACCGCGCGATTAAATTGGATTACGAGCGGCAAAAACGTTCTCGAGCTAAATGTCGTGATACGCTTTTACAATGCTTGTTTTTCGCATTTGGATGACGATAGTGCGACATTTTGGCTTAAACTGTCTCAATTTCGAACTTTGTTCTTTTTTACAAATTTTATATTTCACGTTGACGTAATAATATTATATATTCAAATTGTTTGATTGCTGGGGAAAATTCATACAGCGAATTTAAAGAATGGAGAGTATTGCTGCATTTGTAATATTTGAAATTTGACGAAACGAAGTGTAAAATCCCCTGAGAGGATATTTATTATTCATGCCGAGTTCGATTCGATGAAACTTGATGGAATTTGTCATTAAAAATTGAGGCGTATGAAATTTACGACCATAAAAAAAGAATTACATCGCTCGATCGTCAAACACCGCATATTCTTCCTCGCTAAACTTTTTATTTGTAATTGACGTATTGAAAAATGGCGAAACCGTTAAATATTTAAAGTTCAATGCAAAATTGTCGGATAGTAAAAAAGAAAGTGGTAAATCGTAATAATCGCGAGTTTAATGAAGCATCATCAGGCAAACGCAACGAAGCAGCGTAAAAAGTCAACAAAAGTTGCCACGGACAAATTGAGCGAATAAAGAGTCGTGATGTAAACAGGCCCGCTCATAGTATATGCCATTAAGGACTATGCGCGCGCAACGTTTGCTTCGATTCATTTGCGCGTTGATAAATTGCACGAGCCATTAGGTAGCAGCGGCGCATAGCGCGTTCTCGTTAAAAATAAAACGTACCCAGAGAATCATTTATGCCCGTATATTCATGCGTATGTATACACACATATGCGCGGGGATATATATACACATACACACACACACACATACGCGCGCGTACTCACTGTAAAATGTAAAGCGAGAGTATCAAGAATGCGAAATATCCTCTGCAGGCCCTTCGCCAGGGCTATTTTCTCGCATTAAAACTAATGCCGTCGTCTCGTTAGTTTGCACGCTGTCGACTTATTGCGCCGCCTATGCTATGTTGATGCCATTTCTCTCGGGCTTGTTGCGCTAAACGAGCGAGGCTTTGTCCTTTTCTACGTATAAACTTTTTTTTTATCTTTCGATTTTTCTTTGCTGTCTACGTTTTACTTTATTTAGTTTATTAATAACGATAACATTGTCCTTGCACGTAGTAAAGTAAAATATACGATATAATTTAAGATAACGGCCGATTTGGTGGTCTCAAATCAGACTTATTGCAACTGCACGCCTTTCACGATCATCGCTGCATCGGCGACGGTCAATATATTTAGCGTGGTAATGATGAAGGCGTTAACGATGCGTCTGCAACTGTACAGGGAACGCGCTATTTGAATTTGCGCGCGTTGATCTTGAAACGGTTCGAATCGTTTTTTCATCGTGGACGGCATATGTTTGAAATCGCTGTTGCCTTTGATTGTGTTGGTGATGGTGGTTATTGATAGTGGGACATTAGGCTGTTGTTGGAATTTTCCACACTGCTCACGCCTTTAAACGCCTACCACTTAAGCTCTCGAACTTGCGTACGTCGATACGATAAAAAAAATTCAATAACTTGAAATACCTCTTTGTGGTCGCCTTCATATTGAAAATCTACGTGCCCCCGTGCAACATCGGTAAAGAAATAATTTAATTTGGCTAGTCGTTACGAGATGTCCGGAACATTCGTTAAATATCTCAACCTACTTACGTCACTAAATAAGAAGTTACAAGATGTTTGGTTTAATCAAAATATGTCGTTGAATTGTCACCTGCTTTAAAAATGTTGGTTTTATCTTTATTTTAATTTTTCGGCGAAATTTCATTCGCGTTATAACGCAGCTTTCATTGGCTGTACTTTCTCACAATGTCTCTTTTATAACTTGGTGCTTTAATGTGCCTCTGAGTGACTTTTATTCCGTCGTAAAGGCTGCACATAGCTGAGTTTGACTGTTTCGCGCGATACTGTTGCGAACACTTTTTTTTTAGCTTTTCGCCAACTTTGTAATATTTTGTTTTAATGTTACTCGTTAAGATAGCGCATAAAACTATTTGAGAGAAAGAAGAAGGAACCACTATTAAAATAAAGAGAAAAATGTGACACGAGGGCGGGAATGCAAATGCGTTTCTCTCGATAACCACTTTTTACGCAATGAACAATACATTTGCAATTGAAAATCAATGGCGAACACATAGTCCTTGACCAAAAGCAGTATCTACTGTTTTTTCCCTTACGCCCTTTCGTTCAAGGAAGTCGTAATGGATTATGCTAATATTTCTCGACGTTGTTTTTTTTTCTTTTTCTTTGCCAAGGGCACGTCGTATCACGCGCGCAATACCTAATATCACGCGTGGGCGAAGAATAGAAAGAGCAATTAAGCTCAGTGTTGCGTGTGCACGTTTCTTGCTTTTCGAAGAAGAGACAAAACGCGCTTCGTATCTTTTTCACGAGGCGTATCTTGCAAAGGCGACGAGTGAATATATATATATACGCTATACACACTTGAGAGAAAGAAAGAAAAATTTGTCGAAAGAGAGACGTCGTACGTCAATCATTCGACGCTAATTTGTAGCACCGACGAGGCGGTTTTGTCGCGTCGTCTGTAGGTTTTTTTTCTTTTTTTTCTTTCTTTTTTTGAGTTACGTGAAAGCGAGCGATGAGTGAGCTTGATTGCTGTTTTTTTTTGTTATTTTTAGATTGTGCTGTACTGTTTGGAGTGTAAATGTTTATTTCAATTAATGAAGAATGTTTATGTTACTATTCGATTACATTTTGGATAAAAATATTTACGACGACTCTCGTTTATTCGATGAAAAAGGGGTTCATACGATCCAGTCCAGCACTTCCTACGCGGAAAATGTATGTACGTGTACGTCTTGGAAACAATACGTACAACTCACCTATCAATCAGAAAATGACATTGATTAGAAGTAAAGCTGTCGGAACTTATATCGGCGCCGCTGATGAAAAAGTACACGTGAACGTTGCGTGTGGACGCAATGTTGACTAGTAATAAAAAAAAATAATACAAAAAGTTATCCTTCCCGTATTCTCGCGATCTCTTTCTTATTTGGCCAGATGTCGGATAGCTATTAATATACGCCGTCTATTCCCGTCGTATAGAGTTATACGCCGAGTGTTTACAAGTTTCACCGCATAGGCATAGAGCGAGAGAGCGAGAGAGAGAGAGAGAGAGAGAAGGAAATGCTTCAGGCTGAATAATTGAGCCCGAACGCGTGGATTATTGCGTCCGATCATTGATGAATGTGGCTCGATCGGTTAGCAGCCTCCGGGGGACGATTTCTGCACGACGAATTGCTCTCGCTTGTGATTTAGCCTGCGAGTATATAAGCGTTGTGTGTCTGATCGGCCGTCAAATTTATGCACTGAAAGGATTGTTCAATTAGCGGCGGGTTGATTCTGTTCGTTGATCGAACTGTTTAATTAATTTGACGAAATTATACATCGATGACAATTTTTGTCTCTTTTTTTCAGGCTCCAACAAATATAACTCGATGTAAATTATTTGCTCGACAACGACTTTCAAAGGAAGAGCCTGGACGATTGTTTTCAAAAACTATTTCAAAACAAGTAATGATAAACAATTGTGATTAATTTCAAAATGATTCAATTTATATTGGAAATCGAAAAAGCCATTTCAAGTTTTTTTACCACCAGCAAACTTTTGCCAACAAAAGCGGGAGCGCTAGAAGATAGGTTCAAACTTGAAATTCTCTTTTCGAACGAATAGTTTATTTAGTTATACTGTGAATGAATTTGAAATTCTGTATACATGTTCAATAGTAAACAGAAGTGAAAAAAGCAAGACTTTGACGTTGAGACTTACACGAGTTAAATATTTGACGAGGACATTTAACAGATGATTGCGCGCGTTAAAGCTCCATCAAAACTTTTCTTTTTCTATATAAGCTCGCAAGTTTGGCTTTCGGGCGCGCGCGCGTTTGACGAACTTGTTTGTATATAATACTTATAAGGATTTCCCGTAAGTAATTACATTATTATAACTAATGAAATGCTATTAGGATTGTTATGCAACTTATTACTTGCGGTGAAATACAATAACTATATAAACGGAAGCCTGTTATAATCCGTTGTGATCCGGTTGAGAACTTCGAAATCAGTTTCGCATTCAACTTTGCTTTAAAACAAGATTATACCCGCGAACAAAGTTGTATTGGATCATGGGCTATATCCTTTCGAGCGTTGCTAAAGCAAAAACTTATTTCTCATGTATCATTTGCGCTTAATAATATCAACAAAAAACACAACAACAACGTTTCACAACTGCAAATCGGGAGATGTCAACTGGGTTATTGAAAAAAAAAAAAAAAAAAAAATAAGAAAAATCACGTTTAAGGTGACAACGAAAGCCAACGACGACTCAATTAGAGAAGTCATATAGCCTTGGGCATCTTTCAATAGCTATACATATAGATGTCGTTCGTCGTTGAATCGAATTACCTCGCTACTTTAGTGCTCTTTCTTGTAACGATCGAGGCTAATTAAAGAGACGTATCTCTTGTTGTTCTATTTTTTTTTTCACCTCGTCGAAACGCTATAAGGCGCGCGCTTTTGTCGACAACTGCTTAATTAATTTTTGTTTGCAAACACCAAACGAACTGTGGTTATAGTGGTGTTGTTTCTGTATTATATTGTATCTTGTGGTTTGCAAATAAATTACCGTTTGATGTAATTTTAAAATTCATTTGTTTCAACGTCATCTCTTTCCCGTTGTTTCATTTGTAATTGTAGTCAAATTAAAAAAAAGAGCTGACACGTTTTATTTTATCTAAGTGTTTTTTACGTAATTCGAGGTGTTCATTTTGAAAATTCGATTGAGGAAAGTTTAAATAGCTCTATATAATTTTCACGAGAATTATTTGAAGTAAAAAAGATAAAAAAAAAGAGTACGAGTAAGAGAGAGTGTTCTAAGCCGCTGCACTGCAATGCAAAGTCGTGCAGTGCAAGGCCGCCCGTTTGATCCTTTACGAGAGAGAGAGAAAGAGAGAGAAAACAGGTCAAGGCCACAGAAAATTTCTTATAGGTACCTTAAGCCGCCTACCTCTTGTCTTACTTCTCGTCTCAAGTATCTAATTTTCTCCTGCGTAAGAAAAAAAAATACTAAAATAACCCCCTACGAAGTAGTGCAGAGTATTAGAGTTTGCTGTGGGAGAATAGGAGCCGCCCCTCTGATTGATTTATATCATTATTGTTTCCTTCAAGCAGAAGTTTTCTTTCTAAGCATTAACGTGGAATTAAGATGTCCCATTATTCGACGATGTTCGAGTATTTAGTTGTTATGTCACCAGACATGACGGTATTTGCTCAAAGATAATTATTGCATTGAATTACACGTAAACTGATAAAGACAGTTGGGAAAATAATTGTTTTTAATGGTATTTCAAGTACAAATGTCATTATTTGCTTAACGAAAGTAGATAAATATTCGTTTTCGTACGTTCATTATCGAAATGTATATTATTATAACATCGAAATCTTATTTATTTTTACAATTTTTATCAAGAAAAACATTTCAAGTAAATTTAACGATATTCAACGCGCGTACATTAATAATTCATCGATAGACAGTTGGAGGTATATAAGTGTACGGCGTAGGGCGCAAAATTGGAGCACATCTTCGGGGTTTCAGCGTGATTTACATAGCACTATTACTAGCCGACAACCTTGACCTTTTAAATGGCCTTTTTCAGAGAAGAACATGACAAAATCTCGTTATTTTCAAACTTATACAACAACACACACGCGCAACATCAGCAATAACAACGTCGTTGTTACAACAAGTGTACGTGTACAGCACCTGTCGCGTTCTCTCTCTCTCTCTCTCTCCTGAGATGTATGTTGACGCAGGTGTGCGCGCGTCCCTTGGTGCACTACCTATCGTACGAGAAGAGCTTGCGATGTGGTCGGTACCGCGATATATCTATATAAGGAAGGCTATATATATAGGTAGGTAGGTAGTAAGCGGCGGGCCACATCGCAACGCCCGAGGATTGATTGTCGTGGTTTTCTCATCGTAAAGCTTTCATGCCCATTTGATTTGATTGTTACTACAATTGCTACTGCGAATTGTACTTTCAACGGGATTATTTCTTGTGGACGATCAGTGAAGACATGTATGATGGATTTATGCGTGGAAAAGGAAGAATACAGTATTATTGGTTTTTTCACATTGATGCGATGAGTTGTCTGATTAAACAAGATATCAAAAATAAATGCTAAATACAAATGTAAAAATATACGTTATGCGTTACGGTTCACGCGTACTTGGTTCCATGATAACATTGTAACTTTCGTAACATGAACGTTCCTAACTGTCGATTGCAATTATAATAAATAAATAAACGAATAAAGATGGTTCGAGAAACTTTCATTGTGTACGTATAACCCCAAATCTCTGGGAAAACTGATTGGTTACTTCAATTGAAAGTTTAACGTGGAAGTTGTCGTCTCGTTGGGCGTACAGCATGTAAAATAATTGATTGGACAAGTTTGCCAATGTACTCTCGTGTATAGCAGCCGTGCAACTCGCGTTGATATATCCGTACGATTTACAACTCCCGAACAATAATTAATGGTCGCGTAACTCTGACAGCAGGGATTTTCAAGTTTTTGATTGATCAAGCTTGATTGCAAGCTTGCCTACGTAACATCGTGTATAGGCACTGTTTGTGAGTACGATTAAACATTAAATGTTTTTTAAACGCTACGTTGTATATACGTAGAAAGAAAGCGAGAGAGGGGAGAACAAGAAATAGGATCCACACCGCTTTAAAAGCGCATTCAGTGGGAGCTTTACTCGAGTATAGTCCGCTTTTGTATATGTATAAATATGTATGCTTCTACTTCTCAAGTGGATGGCATTATGCGTGTCGATTTTTGTTGTACCTTTTGATGGAAAATCGTAATGTTATACTTGAAAAATAATCAAGCAGTGACTTTCGAATATTCTTTTGAATGGATTTTTTGAAAGTTTTAAACGTACAAGTGAACGAGAGCTTTCATTGATTTATAGTTTCTCTCTGTAAGCGATAAAAATGAAAAGAAAATAATATTTTTATCTTTTATATAAAATAAACTCACACTTAAGGATTCTCAAATAAAATGTGAATGACAGTTTTACTCTTATATAAGGTACGACAGGGAATGCCATACAACTTTCAGGGACGATAAAAATTTTATTCGTACTAACTATATTCAACGTAGCTGACATAAAGAGTATGTTTCTTGAAAAATTCATAAAATAACTTTGTCTTTGAAGCTTTTTGTAGTAGGGAAAAATCGATGATGTACCGTAGTTTCGAGAATCATTAAAATTTCATTAACACGACAGCACTCTAGATCTAGAAATGTTCTATATAAATAATTGATATCTTTATTCACGTGAAATCTATCAATATTAACGAGTTTAGATTTGAGTTTAAGTTGAGATTAACGAAAAAAAAGAAGAATAAAGCTCGTTCGGAAAATTCCAAGCGACATGTTCCAATTAATAGTGCAGCTCTGTTGCTAAGCGGATTA
Source organism: Chouioia cunea (assembly GCA_030064505.1). Classification (NCBI taxonomy): domain Eukaryota; kingdom Metazoa; phylum Arthropoda; class Insecta; order Hymenoptera; family Eulophidae; genus Chouioia; species Chouioia cunea. Next base: position 3,245,923 of record JAOPFQ010000004.1, on the reverse strand, counting down.
CAGAAGTGAGTTTGGAAGCGCTGTTTCCAAATCAGAATTTTCATCGAGTGAAATGTCAGCCAAACGCAATGTAAATATTATACGTTGGTTAAGACTCTTTACAAAATAATTATTATGCAAAATTAAAACGAAGCGCACTTGCCTATTTACGGAGTTTAAGACAGCAACTATTGGAATTCATTTGATATTCAAGTATTCGTATTTGAAGAGCTTCCGATAAGACGTTCTTTAGAATGTGGGGTTGGTGAATGAATAAAGCGAGGTGCCCAAAGCTTTCTCTCTCTCTCTTACTGACTCAATGTTTATTCATTGGATCAAGGAAAATTTGCGTTATTACTGGAGGTAAATTTGATTTTGTTTCTGAAAGGACATTCATTCAGATGCAAATGTTACCCAGAAGCTGAAAAACATTGCGTTTCACTTTGATATTTTAATGAAGATCAAAGAACTTTTGATTTAATTAAAGCGCATTAAAAAAGGCATCAACGCGAGTATCATCCTCCTTTCGTATTTGATACAATTTTTGTTATTCCTTTCTCTATCAAATAGTAATACTCGGATAAGCATAATGTAGCGAGTCTTTCTTTAGCATTTTTTACTCCTTCAATCCATAAAGCAATTTATAACGTTCAATTTTTAGAACCACCCATTCTTTTTACTTTTCTAAAAGCCAGAGAGACAGTAGAGTTTTTTCAATCTCCGTGACCCTTAAAAATCAGAGGAAAAAAGAAGAAAAGAGCATTGTTGAAAATGCTCTTTTCGTCGTAATTCAATCTCGTGCTATCTCATACATAATTCATTTTTCGGAATAAGGAGAATAAGAAAAAGAGAAAGAGCATAGAGTTCATCGAATTCAAGTTCTGGTATTATATTAATATTAGCTGACGCTGTTGCTCGGTGCAAGTGAGCCCGGGAAATGGTCGACTTGGCGCTTTGGCTTTAGCGCCGGCGCACTCAGCTGCTATATTGACGTGACACGAGGGAGACGCAGGTGGCACTGCATAGCGACACGCATGCGGCAACCACCGAAAGAGAGAGGACGACCTGTAGAGCTTTTTGCGGCTTTCCCTCTCCATTCTTCTCTCTATCCCTGTAATATCGTTACTTATTAAAAAAAAAAAAAAAAAAAAAAAGAGAAAGATTTACTACAGTTTTCGCGCGTACAAAAAAAATTAATTTTTTTCTTTCTCACGAGCAATATCGTCTACATAGAGTATGCTGATGTAATCTTAAACGTAGCTCTTGCGTATAATGAAACTACTCGTCACTGCCATTCCTGAACGTACCTTATCATCGCGAGTGTTGAAGGCATCAAATTGAACGAAAATAAAATAAACCCTGTGCCATTTGTCAAAATAATAAAAAGGGACTACAACGAGTGTAAAAATGCAAGATTTTTGCTAAGCGATTGTAAATCGCTCGAGTGGTATAATTTGCAAAGGAAGTCTATCGTCGGCCTCGATCACCTTAACTGGATTTCTCTCGCAAGCAACTAATTTTCGCTTTGTTCCGTGTATATGTATATTCAACCGTGAGTTTCTTATGCGGGGATAAGGGTCGTAGCGAGCGATAAGCAGCAAAGCTTAATGAAGCTCCCGTGAACTTAGTCCTCGTTGTCGTAATGATAAGGTTACGCATGATAAGCATCTAGACTACATCCAATCTGGTGACAAGTTTTTTAGCTAATACTTTTTTTGCTCTCCCTCGTAGATTTTTAATGAAATAATTTTCAACCATGTAGACAGATTAAATTCGTTTTTTGATGAATTTTAACTTTAAAGCTTAAAGTGTTCACTGATAGATGTATATGATTCAAGTGAATTATTATTTACCGTAAGTCAGTCTCATTTGTAAGACCCTTTGAATAGCAAGTTTTGAGTAATGAGATAATAAGTAATCATCTTAAGTCGACTTAAAACTGTAATTGACTGTAACAGTCGTTCGTGGAGATTTTCTCCGTGAGTTTTTTCATAATTTGACGCGTATATATATATTATGCAAAGTAAATCCTGAATGATACTCATATTTTACAGATAAAAATTTTAATTGCAACGTTTGCAACTTTATTTCATTATACTATCGATTATTTGATATCTTAGAATATCATTCATTACGCCAACATTATGAAATTTTAAAAGGATCACATTATACATTATAAAAGGCCAAAACGTCTGTTAATAAGATCGTGTTAATGATACATTCGTCAAAACTGGAAGTTTTCCAGAGAACGAACTTCCAAGTAGACACCAACGAATAAACTCTTGTCAAAACAATTTCATCGGCGATTTATTCGATTGCTTCTCTCCACGACTAATGGAGTGTCATTTCCAGACGATCGATTAGACAGTAAAAATATTCGACTTCAACTATAGCTATGTTTTATTGTATTTATTTCAATTCTATCACTATTCTACATTCGATTTTTAGATCATTTATTTTTTTTAAACAAAGGTTTGCGCAAAATACATTGCTAATGAAAGTTTATAAATAGATTGTACTTGAAAGCAAGGTATAAAGGTACATTGTACGTTGTGATTTACTTTTGTAATTACAAGACGCTAATAAACTTTACAAGCTCGTCCTGACAAACACAATTTTTGAAGTAATCTTGACTGACACTCAAGAGAGCTGCACCTTATTTGATAATGACAATATAATCAACTTTCAATTTGGGATGGCAACTCGCGAGATAACATTTTGAAAATTCAACGCGAGCAATCTCAAGGATAAATTGGTGTGTATATATATATATTTTCTCTCTTTGTTTCACCGTAATAAAAGATCTTCCATCTTTTGAAATAATATGGACTCTTATCTCCTGCAGTAACTTACGTATACATTTACAAGTGAGCGTGTAGCATTGTTCGGCCATGCCATAAGTATTTTGTGACTTTAATTAAGTCTTATCGAGTTATTCTCTCGATGAATAATTGTCAGAGCGTGCCTATTGTAATTTGGCATTTTATCAGAATTGTACTTTGTTAAAGTTTCTTTGGTTGATTCTTACTATTTCTTTGACACGACTTGTGCTTACCGAGGGAGTAAAAATCGTTATAAAAAATATTCCATTTCGCTTCGACGACAGCTAAGATAAAATAAAAAAAAAGAACGTACAATTCGATAAGTTTCTTCGTCCGAATGCCCTTTCAGTTTGCTTGGTTGACGACTTGGCTTCTTCTTCCTGTGACAGCATGCAGAGTATATAACACGTCAAAATGGATTATATACGCGAGGGATGACTTTATGAATTCAAAAATCGAGACTCGCTCCACGAACGAGAGAAAACTTAATCTGATTTTTCCAGACAGCTCTGCCAGTAGATATTGGATTTTTCGTTTTTAACGATAATAAGCGCCTACGGCTTATTTTGCTTTTTATCACGACGTGAGGAGAAATTGAGTGTTTACGTTAAAAAATAATCAAAAAGTTTTATTAAGTAAATACATGGTTAAAAGTCGAATTCTTGTACGGTTAGTATAAAAAAAGCTTTTTCTGCGAAAAGGAAAGACGACGGAACATTTAGTCATCGACGCGTAAGATTCAGTGAGACGTGAAGAACCATAGGTATGCGTTGGGTGGTCTTCTCAAATTTGCTAAAAATCAAGAGAACAAAGAAAGAGAGCGAGAGAGAGAGAGAAGGAGGGGAGAGAGAGAGAGAGAGAGGGCGAGGCGTGAATATAGCGCCGACGAAAAATGCAGAAAAAAACAGGAGCAAATGAGCGGCGGCAACGCGATATCTCTAAGTGGCTCAGCGATGAGCGATGCTTCTTTGCTTTCTCAAGATGAGCGCTCTCAGAGCTATTAGGGTTATTGCGTAACCGAGAACGAGCGTTGCACTTAGAGAAGCACAGTTTGTTTCCCTAAAAGATGAGACACGAGCTTCTACTTTCATGTCTCGTAAGTTCTCCCAGGATAACAATATTCTAGTTTTTTTCTTTTTCTATAGTTTTAACTGCTCGACGAACACACATAATGAAAATATGATAAATTGTGATACGTTATTAAATATTTTTTTTTTAAACCACTATTTAAACTTGTAATTTTATCCATTTACTGATATTTCACAACAAACGAACGATATGATTTCACTTTAAAATAGGAAACTATTCGAAATCAACACTCTCGCAGAGCCACACGTGTAGAGAGAGAGAGAGAGAGAGAGATCAAGCTATCGTAAAAGTCAGTATACCCCATGCATACCGAACTTACCCAAGCGAAATATTCATTTACACACCAAAATCAAATTTCGAGTTTTCGCCAACTTTTCGTTCTGCATATACGTTTAGATGCGCGCAACACGTACGTATGCGTGTACTCGACAACCATAAAAAATAAACGACTATACTCTTTTGGTGACCATGATTAAAATAACATTCAACTGGCAAACAGAAAGTCTTGATTACAAATAAAAATGTCTGCAATGATAACACGCGCGAACGTGGGGATACCACTTTCAGTTCGTCGGTTGATACATTTTTTGTCATGCAATGGTAAAACAACGCAAAAACAAAAACAAAAATTTGTATCCGTTGGCACGTGCTCGAGAGTTACGATAACGGGGTTGATTTTTTGTCGCACAATTTTACACAATTTTACACTCTGTTGAGTATCGATATGGTGGGTTTTCGCGTATTATTCAGAGACACGTGCTGTAGTTTTTTTTTCATCGAATGGAAAATAATTAAGTATCTGCTGTAATTCAATCGGGGGCCCTCTGCGCATTGCAATCATTTTAATCGAATTTCATTCAATGTTACCCAACGAATTCATCAGAGTCGAAATGATGAATTTCAAATATACCTACGTTTGTTAATAATGAAAAACTGCATTGTGCATCAGTGAATTGGCGAATAACATTCCAAACGAATCTCGAACACATTCAATTCAAACAAAATAATTTCATTCGTATCCCTATCTCTCGCGACGAGTTTTATATTCAACATATTCGTCTCGTACCATTAGTCACTCTTGGTTGCATAGCTATACGAACATATCAAGAGCTGAAGCGATGGTCGTAACCAATTCTCACTTGAGTGAAGAGATAGAAGCCTTGAATCGCCTAGTAGCATTTCTTCGGAATTTTCATCTTTCCCTATCCCGCCTTTCAAGGAGACATCGATTTGTCCTCGATTATATTTTTTTGGTTCATTCGATTCGTTTCAATTGACCAGTCAACTTATCCATCCGTGTAATTTTAATGATTCAAAGCTAACACTAGAACCTGGCAACAGTAATAATATCGTAACGAATATAACGATCGCAGAGTGGTAGTAAGTCGTCGGTTTAATGCATGTAAAATGCATCGGCAAATGTAATAACACAGCCATTCGCTTGCGTTGTAATTATAATGGACAACGACGGATATTAGCAAGCTCTCTCTCTCTCGTAAAAGTAATAGAGTTAGCTAGAAGCTTGTCATCCAGGGCGTTATCGAAAATTCATTTAATCTGAAATTCAGTGCTTGGTCAGCGAAGAGATAATTTCGCGAACGTGTGCGCGTATGAACGAAATGAAAAATTGCTGTTGCCGTTTACTTTGCATCTAATAACTCACCACGAGAGAACATTTTCTTCTCTCTCTCTCTCTCTTTTAACGTTTGCTTGCAAGTTTTTTTAATTTAATGTTTTCATTTTTCCTTTGGCTTGATGTATGCCCGTATTAAACGATGCTCGTTCGCGCAAAGCTTGTATTTCTTTTTTCAAAGTGTTATTACCTTTACGTATGCATTAATTCAAGAACTTTCAGATCGCATAATTGTTAATAACATTTAATCGTGTAATTTTTGATCGAATTAAAGTATTTTTCATTACATTGTGGAAAATGGTAGACACTTAATTTAATCCGAAACCACGTTGATATCGTTACGGAATTAATCGACAAATATATACCATTCCACATTTTCGATTTTACAGGAAAACAAAGCAAAACCGTTAGCTTTCTCTATTGTGTAGGGAATGCAGATTTTCCTCGGATGAATATTAAAAAGAATGAAAATAAATTCAAGAGAAATTCCAACACGATAGTGCATATTACAGTAGTACAAACAATTCCAGTAAACAAGCCAAAGCTGCTGTTGAAAATGAAATTTTTCGAATATTTTGCTTCGCATGTACGCGACAAATAATTATTACAGTAGAATACTTTTGCAAGTGTGCGTGTAACGCATATTGTATATTTGAATGAGTTGATTTGAAAGTTTCTTCTTTTCTGTTTTTTTTTTTTGCTACGTATGAACTTGAAGATTCATCGTGTCGACAAAAACTGAGTTTGTCTCACTATCTTTCTTTTTTTATTGTCTGGATGAAAGTTTTATACACGCACATTTGCCTATCTTGCAGATTAATCCAAAGTTCAGGCAAAAGGAGAGCTAAGTTTTTTTTTCTTTCGCTTGGTCGTAAAATGTATTAGAGAACTTCGACGCGAAGGATAATGGAAGTTTGTGCAAAGTGTGTTTTACATTTAGCTTTGAAAACGTCGCCTCGGTTGAGGAAACACCGATAGGGGGGGGGGGCGGTACTCGTTCCAAATGTTTAAAACTTTGGGAAACTTTTTTTTTATTTTACTGTTGTTCGCGTGAACGTATTTCGATAGAAAATCGTTGTCGTAAATATAAAACGACTTAGCTTATGTCATTACTAGAAGCTCAGTCGAGCGTCCGAGTAATTCAGTTACTTATAGCTCGCTTATAGTCGAGAATCAGTTGAACCTTGGTTATAATGTTATAATAACGTAACGTAATAATCTGGTTCTATAACTCGGGAGTCAAGTAAAACTGTACCTTAGCTAATTTAATCGATGCTCGTGCACGCGCGCTCGTGTAAATAAAATGGAAAATTGGAAAATCTGAACCGACAATTTGATCATTCCTTTCGCGCGTCTCGTTACTATTCGACAAGGAACGCCTAACATTTCTCTACCCTTAAATTCTAAACTCAGCCATGCATTTTCTTATTCGCTGAATCGAGCTCTCGAGTCGTGGAGTGTGGCAAGTTCTTGCGCGCTCTCGTTTGTGTGCAAGAGTTTGAAGATTGCGAAGCTGAAGTTTCGAGGAAAATAAACGTGCTTTGGTTGAGATAATGTCTTTTGCATTTTCAAGATGCCCCACAACGTCGTCAATTTTGTAAACTGAGATTGGATTTCACGTGTGTAAAGATAATCGTTCTATACTCAAGATTTATATTCTAATATTAAACTGCATGGAATTTAAAATTCATAGAATGCACACTGAAAGCGCTGATGTAATATAGATGAAGTAGTAAAGATTCATTAATCGCGAAAGAAAAATCTTTCGACTCGACGTAAATAAAACAAAAACTCTATTTCCGTTAAAAATCATCCGTTAAGATCGTGACTCGGAAAAAAAACTTTACCAATTGTATGTAAAGTACTATCCGCTTACAAAACCACGTATTTGAAGAAAAAAAACAAGCAATAAAAATGGAGAAGAAGATACGCTGAAGCGCGCAAAATTGCGTAGCTGATTTATATGCGTCGTCCGTCGCTTTCTTTTCTCCACTCAGAGCGTGAAATTTCAGACCTCTCTTCCCCCCCCCCCTTCCTTCTCTTTCCTACTTAATTACGCGCTCGGAGAGAAATTAAAATTTATGTATTCGTTTGGCGGTATCACGTAATTAAAAAGCCGTTAGTAGTTGACGTGCATAATGTGCATACTCATTGATAATGTTTTGTTTCTGAGCGTCCGCGTTGATGCGTCATTGGTCGATTGATCAGGTAGCGACGACTAATTGCTGTGCTTGCGAACGCTAAACGATTATTCTGCACGCTTCTTAGAGAGACGTTGGTTAAAGATTTCGCGCTCGATAATACCTCGGGTGCCTCGAGTGCCATTCATTAGTACACACGAGTCAATTTCGTTTTTAACGTTTGAAAGTAAAATTTAATTTTTTTTCGAGCTGGTCAATTGAAAAATAAAAAAAGCTTGTGTTTGGTAGTAATAATTGATACGGGAAATTCGAAAGCTGAACCAGTTGAACAAACAAACACCGTTATAAACAAGTATTGAATATTTTATCTTCAATACCCTAAAACCCTCATAAACTATTCGCCAACGTGCACATGTTTGTATATATATGTCGAAAAAAGAGAGAAAAATCGCACGAGGAAGTATTAAGCGGTTTGAAAATAACGAAAAAGGTCCGTTGAGCGTTTGTTTTTTTTTTTTTGGACTGATAGTTTCATGAGACAAGCCTCCGTGTTCACGAAAACTCGAGCCGCTTGAATTAATGATGAGAGGAGCTCTCTCGCGCGAGTCGTTATGCTTGAATTTTTCCAGTGGGTACTATAGCGGCTCTCTCCCGCACTGCGCCATACTCTGCATCGTCATCTACACCGATAAGCTCGTAATCTTATATTTTTTAGTGTTCAATATTGTCGTCGAGATAGCTAGTGTGATTTGTATTTGACTATGTATTTTTTTTTCTGTGACAAATCTCTTGTGTCGATAGCAAAAGAGTGACGTTGTTTGTTTTTAGTGGTTTCAATTGATCATTTAAAAAGAACAGCGTCAAAATGAACCGATACGGTTGGAAAAAAGTTCCACTTATCGAAGAAAGGATTACGTGATTAGCAAAAAAAAAAATAAATAAATAGAATGAACGATAAGAGAAAAAAAGCAGCCAATAACCCTATTAGGAATGCGAAATCTTCGAGGAATCTGCAGTAGTTGTATGCGAAATAAAAAGTCGCGCATAAAGGTAAGGTCGCATATGGGGTCGTCGTAGTCGTCGTCGTCGTCGTCGTCGAGGAACGCAGATAGCTGCCAGGTTATATGCAGTGTGTTGGGTCGGTGGAGGCATATAAGGCTTGCACATAGAACAGCCGCATAGAAAAGACTGCATTACGTTCGATACTATACCTGCATTTCTGCGCTTTTAACCTCGGCCCTACTGCTTTCTCTCTCTCTCTCTCTCTCTCTCTCGTTCTGCATATACGCTCCTTTAAGAATACCATTTTCATACTGCGCTACCCAAGCACATGGAAATTAAAGGCTGTATTTCATACGCCTTTATCTTTGTGCTCTCGTTTTTTTTTTCTCCCTCTCTCATTCGAACTTCTTTGTCCTTTGCAAATTGGATTCTCACGCTAAGAAAGCGCGTACTGGAGTTTATTTCATTGTTGGCTATTCTTATTGGCTGTCGATGCCCAAGTGAAAATCCACGGAGTAATTGTAGAGAAATCATCGGAATTTGTATTTGATGAAATTATAATTGTATTTGTGGGGAAATTGAAGAAAACACTAACAAGAAGGTATTATCTTCAACAACAGAAGCTAAATCAAAAGAAGCCGCTAATGCGTTTCCGTTAACTGGCACCAGGGTAAACGACGTTCATCTCGCAAGGGGAAGAGGAGATAGAAAAAAAGTGTCCCTCATTCGAGCGTTTCTGATCTCTTACAACACGAAACCATAGAACAAATCTTTTGGCTCAGTTCCCTCCAGAGGAAACGTAATACACTTGAAACGTAATATAAGCTATACAACGAAAAACCAATTGCACCCGCATACGACGCTTCCTTTTTCTTTTTCTTTCCTCCTTTCAAATGTTGCTCTTTCTAGGCTTGTTAAACAATACTCGCGCCAGTCTATACGTGTATATGTGTAAGCTTTCATTCTTGTTGCATCATTGAAGTGAGAATTGTTGTGAGTTTATTAATATTTTTTGTCATCGACAACACCTGCAAAGCACATCGAGTAATTAATTTTCTTGGAATAATTTTAATTGCTACTTATAAAACTAGATTACGTTGTAGTTTATGCAATTGAAACCTCGCGAGTACGGTTATTAGGCTAAAGTGATTGCTATGTTCCATTACTATTTCTTGCTTTGACGCGATAATCCTTCCGTTTGATTTTCTAGAACGCGGATTAGTCCTTGTGTTGGTTCAATTGCTGCTCGGTGTAACTCGACAAAATATACTTAAACGTGCCAGTTTGTCGATTGATAATTGACTTCAGTTGGAGTCAGTGTTATCACGTGCGGCATATTTTTTTTTGGAAAGTCAACGAGGTTTTTCGATAGATACTTTGCGTCTAAAGTGATTTCGCATGTTACCATATGGCAAACAAACGGGTAAAAAGAGTAGAAAAAGGCAATTGTTTAATTATAAAGTAATATCCATGATTTTTGGCGCTAAAGTAACATACTTCGAAAATTTTTGTGCGAAGTAAATCCTCGTTGTGCACAGGAAATTTAATTGAAAAACGGAAATGTTCGCGCAAGCGCTCACCTCATAATTAGTATGAGCTTCTGCTTTAATTAAAGTTTCGCTTGGTGTATGTTGGTTTCGTTTTCTTTTTCTTTTTTTCGTCTCTTTTTTAGAGAAAAGTGACCCGATTTTCTAGATGACGAAATCATTTTGCTTTTTTTCTTTATATGCTCGATAAATCTCGTGTAATTAACAGCTGAAAAGACTGCTGGAAAATAGAAAGGCAGAAGGTGCATTTAGTAATTTACAAATAATTGCACTGCAATTTCGAAATGTCTACCTTTGAATAGCAATATATCAACGCGGTACTCGTGAAAAACTTCTGGAAAAAACTCACGGCCTATTAATTTCTTTGTTGTTTGCCACATAAAGAAATTTAGAAGAAATGAACAAGGGAGTATGAGTTATACACGTGCACTAATCATTGTTTTTGGTTGCAAAATACGAGTCGAGCAGCCAGCTCGAAGTAAACGATCGGCGTAAATTGATTCGTTAACATGCATGGGGAGGCGGCGATTGTTTGGAAAGGCCACAAGCGAGCCTATGTGTATGTATGCATACACCTCGTGTACCGGATATTTCGCGTGCAGCGGCCTTTTTGCGGTCTATACCGATGAGGCTCGCGCGAGATTCATTTTGATAAGGCTTGCTGTACTGTATTGTAGCCATCAATTATTCAACGCAAAGTTTGGCAAACAATTGACGATGATTATGGTATTATAATAACGAAATTATGGAAATTGGTGGTTCTTTTTTTCCTCAAATTATTATCTATAACTCGTTAGTGCGCGTGTTATTAATGAGAATAGTAAAACAACGGATAAGCATACAATATTTGAGGCATAGTTAAATTTGATGCGATATTGTTATTTTCTCTTATCTTATATTTCGATCGATATACCTTGTAATTAATGGATAAACTATATAGACTCTCGTGGAACGCCCATAATCTTCGAAAGATAATAGAAGCATGTTAATCAACGATAGAACGACATGAATAAATTGAATTTAATCGTCGAGAAAAAAAGATACGACGACGGCGAGACGTTGAACTCGTAAAAAAATTAATGTATCCGTCTCGCTTGTAAAAATAGAGGAACTTCGTAAATATTTGAGAGCGACCGCAAGTTCGTCGTTAACATCGCAGATAATGCAGCTATCGACACTATCAAATTTTCATTGGCGTCGATGACACGAGAGAGAGAGAGAGAGAGAGAGAGAGAGAAAAATTCGCTGTTACTATACTAAGTCGGTGATGACGTTATCGAGAGACCAGTAGAGAAGAAGAGAGAGTGGCGAGGGAGGAGGAGGGGGGGGGGTAGCTTGAAAGGACGCGCAATCTCTTGTTCGTACACTGATCGTTAAAATTGATAGTAACGTCTTTGAAGCTTTACCGATGGCCTCGTTCAACCACCAGTATGTGCGTTTAATTTGATTTTCAAGTATATCAATGCGATACCAATCGACGTTACAACGTGGCTCGCCACACCAGCATGTTGTAATTAATAACGTCTATTGTAAATGAAACGTCGGAATAAAAAAAAGAAAGCGTCTGATTTCGGAAATGTTATTGCAACAAATGCTACTACATATCGATTTGGTCGATCTCTGCTTGGGCAAAGTCGAGTGTAAACTGTGCAGTAGTTGCGCTGATCGGATCACAGTGTGAGCACCGGCTTGGAAACCAACGGAAGAGCAAACGGCCGAGACGATCATCCTCTCTGATGGCTTTCGCCACATACATACACATACACACACGCGTACATCTATCTAAGCTCGAATGTACTTTCGTAAAAATTTTGACAAAATAACAATTTGGTTGATATCTCTCCTATATGAATAATGGAATACATTATAGGTACACGACGTTACGATTATGATAACGAACATGCTAATGTTAATGACAATGCTAATCCCAACTGATCGCTTACTCTCGACCGTTCTATAGCGGATAAGCCTCAAATTGCTATGCATCATTTACGCTTTTATTAGGTTGTTGGGTTGGCTGTTGCGTTTCCAAATATATTGCTCTACGTTGATTTATGATTTTGCCATGTTAGACGAATAAAGCCATTTTATTCGTTGAAGATTAATGTTGATCTTTGATTTTACCAACAATTACAGTTGCTGAGGATAATTATTCGAAATTCTGCATCGCGTGTATCATGCAATTCATTAAAATTAATCTAGATCATTGTTTGTTAAACGACAATATTTTTCTACATCAACAACAGATAATTTTCGAAATTACAGACTCTAAACACCAATGAATGCTCGAATAAGGCTCTGTCTATATAGACATACTGTGGAGTCGAAAGAGAGAGAGAGAGAGAGAGAGAGATAGAGGGGAGAGAGATCGAGTATAGGTATCCCCGATTGAATAATCGAAATGGATGTGCATATACTTGCAATCTTGCTTGGATTTTGCTCAAATTGATCCAACGCCTCTCTCAACTCTCCCACCTTCCCTCTCAGCGGATGAGTTTATGGAATTCATTAGCGGCGCCTAGCTGGAATTTCTCTCTCTCTCTCTCTCTCTCTCTTCCTCTCTTCAATGAGAATCACTTATCGCTGCTAGAACTCGGTGCTCGCTTCTGCATTAGTGATGCGCCAATTTGACATCTACTATTCCGACAACTGATGAGCTGACGGAATTATTTCATTCAGTTGGAACCAAAGATTACAAGATAGTTTATATATGAATTATTACAATTATTTATTATTTTAATCTTGGGTAAAGCACAAGAAAAATATACAAGTCCAATGGTATTTTCCAGTTGAAAACATAACAAGAAAAAATGAGAAATTTAGTAACGGCAAACAGAACAGAAACTAGGCGAATGTTTTTAGCATCGCAACCAGTAATGAACATTTGGCCAATTATAAACATTGGTAGTCCGCAAAAACATAGTCGCAGTAGATATTGAATTGCGTTTTAGGGTAAAGAGAATGGTACACACAGACAATTATCTATCCGCGCGTTGACCGTCATGAAATTAGCGGCTTGGCTCGTTTGTATGATAATTGCAAGAGAATCGAACGACTGATTCGATTGAGAGAAAGAGAATTAATCGTTTTAGATATTTCGTACTCTTGAAATCTATTGAATATAAGCATTTTCGTGTATTATATATAAATATACTACATGTGCTAAAGTTTCCCTATTTTCCAATTGTTAATTATTCTCGTTTTACGAGACAATCACTGTCGAGACCATTTCCTCACCGGAAATTTATCACCACAACCTATGTCGTATCCAAATAAAATATTATAAATATATTCATAGATACTTGGAGATCAGTAAAGTCGATACGAACGTATCAGAGAGAGATTAAAAGTTTTCGTTGGACAAGTGAAGAAATTAAGTACGTATGCTTGCGTGGAATCGTTAATTATTTCGGAAATGGAATTACTGTGTATTTTGGCTTATCTCGGTGGCAATACACCTGAGAAAATTACGTTTTTTTATTGGCTCAAGGATCCGATCTTGATCTACTTAAAGGTCTGATTTATTTGAATTGCTCACGGTTTCAATTTGATTTTATCAGATTGCAAAAGAGTTTGTTAGCTGAAAAATTTTTTTCAACGGTTTGTCGGACATAATAACATTAGTTTACATCAAGTATTTAAAAAAAAAATAGGTAGCTTGGTGGTCAGTAGTAATTCAAACGAGTACGTAGTTCCAAGGTAACACCGACAGAAACGTGAATACGGAAGGAACTCTGAAGTACTAGTAGCACCGCTGGCTATGAGTTTTTCAAGCTTAATTTCCAGGCTAAACGTGGCTGTAAAATTATAAGATTACAACTCGTCAATGATATTGAGTTATCCCAAATTCAATAACCAACGATTTTTTATTTTTTCTACATCAATTTGTACGACCAACAGTTATAAGAAAAATCTTAACAATGTAGTGTTCAAACAAAAGAAGGAGAGAGAAAGAAAAGGGAATCCAATTAAAAATAAAAAAAAAAAGAAGAAATGCAATTTTCCAATTGAAGTAATTTTGAAGTATTACCGGAGACGTACTCTCATTAAGAACCGGTTAGACATTCAAAGCGATCCTTGAGAATGTATTGAGCGAACGTACGTACACCGCAAAATGTTAAGTCACACAAAGGTCGTGGGCAAGGCACAAAGTGACCGCCAACCCCCTTTCGCGCACCATTATTCCAGCCTGTTAATTTTTTTTCTTTCTTGTACTCTCTCTCTCTCTCTTTCTCCCTCTTTCTTGTCGGTTCGGTCACGCGGAATTGTCTTTAGTGAGTGCTTGAGACTCTCTCTCTCTCTCTCTCTCTCTTTTTTTACTTCTCTTTTTGTACGATCGTATCCGGAGTTACTGAATTCTAGAACGTTGTAACTCGTTAAGGGCTTTTTTTCTTTGGAAGCGAAGTATTGTGTTTTAACTGAATTAATGTGTGTGAGGTAAATTGCTTGTATTGAACGTGAGCTTGTAACAAGAAATGAAATAGTAATTTTTACAATAAATACATCGATTCATTTAATCGCATGGTGTGTACTCGATTTTTACGTATTCTTGAGTTAAACGCTAAACTCCTCAACAAAACGACGTGGTCGATGTAAAACAAAACTTATAAAATAAGCAAGAGCCGTCAACAGAATGACGTTCCACCTACTTTGTTCGATAAAACTTGTAAAAAATAAAAGAGAAAAAAAAAAACGTAGTTAAAAAAGAAAAGGTAAAAGAGGAAAATCTCAGCGTCGTAAAAGCAAAGCCGCCGAAGACTTTTCCACGGCTGTGAAACCCTCGAGCTTAAACGCTCGAGTGGCCTTAGTCTCGAGGGGCTCGATCTCTCTCTTTCTCTCTCTTTCTCTCTCTTCAGTTAACTTTTCTCAGCTGCTCTTGTCTCTAGAGTGAGTAGGCTTTTTCATCCCCATTTTCTTTATTTATTTATTTTTTTTTGGTTTCTCTCACTTGTCCTTTCCTTCCCTGAATAATTCTCATTTGGTGAGCAGCTTGATTATGGCGAATCTCTCCAAGGAGCGCAAGCTTGAGGTATTGATGGGTCAAACGCGTTCGCGTCCAAAGGGAATCCTTTAGATACCTAAGTATATACGTGTTGAGAATTGTGTATCTTAGAGCACGTGTGTCGATGTCAAATCCTTGGCTAATTAGTTAACACTAGCTAAGCGTTAGCAAAGTCGACGCTTGTATTTACATTGGATTCTCGTGCTATTGCTACGGAATTTGTACGTATTAATAAACCTTGGAAAGAATTTCCATTGAAGTAAATAACCAATTGTATTAAAAATGAATGTAAATTGATGTCTCCTTTACATAATATCCAATAATTTGCCAATAAGTATATCCAATCTTGCCGGCTCTTAAAACGTACCTCGTGAAATTCAATTGGCAAATATATACATATCTCACCTGGTTATTTAAATTACAATAATTGCCTACAGCGCCAAGAGTGTACACATAGCGTAACATTTGTAACTGCACTCGAAGAAATTACATAGACGCGCGGTAAAGGCATACTAAACCGGTAAAAGAGCAACGAAAGAATAATATCTAAGCAGCTTTTCCTTGTCAGCCGATAAAAGAAAAAAAAGGAAAAAATAAGCAACGAGGAAGCCTATTTAACGAGCACAACCATTAGCACGCGTCATTTGCTCGTTGTATACCGATAAATGTTTCATAAGTATGCATCAAATTGTCACGTTCGCGTTGAACCACTTGTTGCTGGGGAAGAAAAAAAGAAGATTGTGATTAGAAGTGCATGCTGCGCAATGACGTAAAACAAAAGATAAGTCAAAAGATAAGGAGATGCGATGTCTCTCTTGTTATTGTCGCGTTGCTCCTCTCGGCTGCTTCTTTCCCCTTCTGTTTTCACGAGGATTTTCTATAGAGGATTGGCTTTGTTCCGAGAACTGTGTAGGAATGACATTCGTTTGAAATAGAAATGTTAAGAAGATTGTAGCTTTTGTGAATGAAATAGGAATGATTGTTTGAATGGGAATATGAATGTGAAATGTTTTCAAATCACATTTGTTCGTTTTCACTCGTTCTATGTAGATTAAATGTGCAAAAATAACAAGCTTTATCGTTGAAATGTCAATGTACTTAGAAAAAAAAAACAAAGCTACCGCAATTTGAATCGTTTGTAAGAGTTTCAAGTCGGAGGTATAACAAATATCGTAGGCAACGCAATTTCATTTAAAAATAAATCACGCGCAAAAACATCCAATCGAACATTTGCTATTCGATTAGAATGAAAAGATCAAAGGTTGAAAAAAAAATCTGCTCTTCCAATTTTCAACGAGAAATCACGAAAAAAAGGAGCGTGTATTAGTCGAATTGCTCTTCAACTACTGCAGGGAATAATTGGCCTAGCGTCGCGCGATTCCCCTGCTTCCATCAATTTTTCCCGTAACGTGCGTTCGTTCTCTTGAATAATGTATATCGATCGGTACGCATCGTCGAAGTGCCGACGAAAATGCGGAACTCTATAACGGTAATGGGACAGCGTTTCGATGATGGACATGCTCGTAGATGCGACTCTTTTTTTTTCTTTCTTTTTTTTTCGGAAACGCTAGCTTTTACGTTTTTTTTTTCGTATATCTATCGTCTGTACATTTTTTGTTGATGAAAAATACAGGAAAAATACAGTTCGCGTATGTTTGAATCAAAATAAAAAAAAAACTATAAAGAGACACAACAATCTTCTAAAAATATGTAAAACACGAAAAAAAAAGAACTTTCAGAGTTAACATAGCAGTCCGACAGATGTCCCAATGACTGTAACAAGGATTTCAGTGTCAGTATGAATGAGAGAAAGATAAAGAGAGAGAATGTGCAAAGCTCGCTAATAAAAAAAGGAATCAATCAAGACGCTCGTGTCCTCACGACTGATTTCTCGTTCTTGGCAGCGTTCCAAGAGCTACCTCGTTGTCGTCGCCAAACAAACGCTTTCAAAGTGACTTTCGTTCGCTCGGCATATCTCTCTCATTCGCTAACCAGTTGCACACATGCTCTGTCTTCGATCCGTTAGTTTTCAGACAAGTAATATGCCCGATTACACGTTGTTTCTAGTATCCCTTAAAATTCTTGGGTATTACAGCTTGTCAATTGTCAGCTAATAAAAACAACAAATATTAAGAAAAATTTTACGATTAACGTGTTCCAAATTATAATGACGTTTACTGACACGCGCGGGAATTATCGACGTGAATACGCAACTCTCGTTACAGACGAGTGCGTGGGATTTGTCACGTATATAGATTCGACAGTCATCACGTGTACCAGAGAACTGACGCTGCTACCCGAGTCACGAAAACGCGTTAGCACTGGACGTTGATTTCGATGCGATTAAACGTTATGGAAGATTTGGTGTAATATGCGTTAAGCTATTCGTCTCGTACTTACAGCTAAAGCTACATGCTACGATGAACTTGATTACTCGTGTACTTATTCAAGATGAAGTTTTCGAGGTTAAAGTTCGTTTTCAATTCTAGAGAATTTGAATTTAACATTCTAATTTTTTAGTTACATTTATAAAGATATAATTCTAGAATACATAATTAATAAGATAAATACATTGATATTCAGGTTTGAATCCATAAACCGGCCAATCAATCGTAACAAATTTATAATAGTCAAAGTCGACGCAGCAATAGACGAGCGTGAAGCTATATTACCAATCGTCTTTCCCTTTGCGATAGGCCGCTTTGACACTGTGGACACGTCGCACAACTTGACGAGCCCATTAGTTATCTCTGCTTGTGTGTATGTGCAACAGCTATCTTCCACCTTTCCGGACAGACACACGTACACGCATATATTCGTGCGCGTACTCTTACAAAGGACACTACAACTCCTACGCGTTAGTTCACAGTGACGATGGTACATTAATTAAACGAGACTTTTTCTTTCTTCCCAGTCGTCAAAAACTTTTATAATTGGTTAAAACTACGTTCGTTCTAGATAACTGAAATTATTTGTTAGTTGAAAATAAGAGTTTTTTTTAATTAGGGACTATAAGTATACGCACAGTTACGAATGTACAACCAGGATGCGAGATTTTTATCGTGCGAGAATGGTGCGACACCCTTGATGTGTCGTCGTTGCTATACGCGGAAGAACATCGATCGCACACTCACTGGCCTACATTTCGTATGCGTCAAATGTACCCGCAACATCAAGTTTCGCGAGACTAGCTGGAGACGACGAACAGGATACGTCATTGAGAATACGAGCTCTATTGAAGTTAAACAATTTTTTTTTCTATTGAGGTTTTTTTTTTGTTTAGAAACGATCAATTGTTTAAGAAAAATAGATCGTTGATAAATAGTGACGTTTCGTTCGAATAATAATTATCCAATAAACGTGAGATTTGCTTACGTCGGAGGAAATGTCAATCGAAATCGAAACGCTCAGTCAGTAAAGTTACAACGTCAGAGTAGTAGAAGAGTACGATAGTCAAGTTCATTTGTGGAACATAAACGTGAAGCTGGAAGCCTCAAAAGAGAAATGAAAGAGAGAGAGAGGGGGGGAGGGGAGGGAGGCAGAAGCCTCTCGACCGCGTAATCTAACCTTTAGATGGTTGGTATATAGGAAATGATAGCTCCCCGTGCGATAGCAGATCGCGTTTACACGCAACGTTTTACGATTGCCAAAGCTATAGCTACCAACTACTATAGGCGATGTTTTATACGGTACGCCGTAAAAGCGAAAATTTCACGGATCGCGAGAGAGAGAGAGAGAGAGAGAGAGAGAGAATTTTTATTTCCGGGCTCTTTTCTTCGACTTTATCCACTTTCCTTTGCTACCCTTTCCCATCATTTTCGTTGGCTCCGAGTTACTATGCTGCTTTATTTCCGGAAAATTCTTTCGATACGAGTATAGACGTTTGTTTTACGTCTTAAAAAAGAGGGTTGATTGACGATTAAAATAAATTTCTTTTGATTTTTGTTTGGTAAAATTGTTATTTAACGTGGTGCACGTATACACGTGGCGACGTACATAAAAAATTTTAAAAACGTAATTTATCGCGAGTAACGAACTCGAGTAAATTTTCTTAAAGTGAGGGTGTACACAGATTGCGCCGACTTATAATAGCGTAAGTTGCGTTGATGTATTATCCACGAAGATAGATCTTGTAAACAATGGCAAAATTTCGAATGACAAAGCGTAAAGTAAAACCGAGCGAGTATAATGAAGCTTTTCTCCGTTGAGTAATAAGCATCTTCCTCGTCAAACAGCGATTAATTATTTTCATTACACAAACCGAGTCGAGGGTAGCAGCAGTAGCAGCAGCAGCAACAGCAGCAGCTTTGTTAGAGGGCAGAAGGGAGGAGGAGCTAATGACAAGGGCCTTAAGAAGTACGATAAGACGCGCAGGAATAATTCAACTCTGGAGCAAGTCAGCTAATTTGCATCTCTGACAAAACGACCAAGTCTCTCTCTCTCTCTCTCTCTCTCTCTTTCCTATTTGCTTGAATTTCATCTTTCGAAGGAAACTCTTTGCTAGGGGCGAGACGTTTCACAAGTCTTTGTGAAAATGTCGCGCTCTTTGGGATTGGACATTAAAATTATCTTTACGTCTCGGTCTAGAACTTTCAAGTTAACGGCGTTGCAAATGAAATAGAATTAGAAAAAAATAAATTTTTTGTTCTCTCAACGAACTAAGAAGAAAACAATGAATTATCGAATGACTATTACGTAAGAAGCAACGAAAGAAAATTCCCCTCTTGGTTTAATCTCTCTCGTGTATCAGCTCTCAGCCATATATATATAAGTATAGATACATCGATCCGTAAACAAGACTCGAGGAGCAATAAGCGCATGTGTATGTCCGAGGGATTCGTGCAACGAGTAAGAGAGGGAGAGACGTGGGCTAATTGCATTGTTCGATGAGGCATGAAAAGTGCGCGATATCCGATTATGAGCGTCTCACGAGAGAAGCAGAGAGGAGAGAGATTTCAAGGATAGGTCAGTTTGACCGTATAGACTTTGATCGATATACCTTTTTCCATGTTTATATATCCGTCATATTCTCAAACTGCACGTTTACAAGTTATATGACTTGATACGAGAATAACGTTACGTTATTTTTATTACAATTCCGCTTAGCGAAATATATTGCGAAGCCAAGGTTCTATCGTTACTATCAATCTACGGATGTAACATACGAGTGAGACACGCTGAAGAGGATAAACATCTCGCACGCGTTCTCTCTATCTCTCTCTCTCTCTCTCTCAGCGCAACCAACTGACCATGTCGCCTGCGGCTACATAACTGCCACGCGAGTTATATTTCGTTTTCGTATAATTGCCAGTTGCGATGTAAAGGCACACACCAACTTGTAAGACGGATCTTTGAAGGTTACCAAAAAACATTCGTTAACTTGCCCATCGCGATCGATTATACGTAAATGTTCAATAATACCTTTAATTCATTTGAATTATGTGTAAATCCACTCGATTAATTAATTAACCGACGTCTAAAATGTCTCTCTCTCTCTCTCTCTCTCTCTCTCTCTCTCTGTTAGAATAAAGCCAGAGTATTCAAAGCGTGCAAGTTCTGTTACATCGAGAGAGATAATCCCTTTTGTTCAGTTACTTTATGCGACGTTTGATCGTCAGAACAATGATGAGCAATTATTTTACTTGCATGTGTACATGTATATCGATAATGAAATAGAGAAGCTGTATTGTTTCTCACGTGCAACGCAAACATGTAAATTGCATCGGCTGTGGGAAACGAGCGAGAAATGGAAAAATCGACCACCGCTTTGCTGGCTGTGGAATCCTGATTAATAATCTCACAAGCGCGTGTATGCGTGTGTGGGCGTTACGCAAAAATTCAACACCAATGCCGTCATTACTTTCGTTGGTGAATTATCGAGGATAACTGATATCTGAATATGCGATGGATGGAAAAGAAAAACGTCGCTATAGTTCACTTATATAGTAGAATGTTAAATTTAGTACGTAATACACCTACGGTATTTCGATATTCCTACAAAATAATCGACGCTTTGAATAAAATCTCAGTCACGCACCGAGAACCAGATAGAACAAGAATTTATATTGGGATTAGATTGATATCGAACTAGTCACGTTTTATCCAATCGTATTTTCTAACGAAATCCCCCTTCTTTTGCTCGAACGCGAAGATAAAAAAGGAATTGAAAATCAAATAAGACAAAGTGAACAAAGAAGGGAAAGGTATTATAAGCAGCAACCCGACAAGGGTCAAGGCGATAAGGGCGTTCACTTGCGTTTATTCTTTCTCTCTTTTCTTTTTTTTTTGTGTCTTTTTTCTTCTTCAGTGTGGCAGAGACCGCTCGACGCTCTTCTTCACGTGTGTAGTGGGCCACCTTCGCATACCAGTTCTATCTCCTCTCTCTCTCTCTCTCTCTCTCTCTTTCTTTCTCTCTTTCTCGTGGTTGAATCGCTTGACTTTTGCGTGGGACAGAGAGAAAGAGATCTTGAGTTGCTTCCTCGTTGCTGTGTATTATGGCTTGTTGAGCTTGTTTTCTTCCTTGCGGCTAGCTCGCAAAACTGCGAGGGAAAACGATGCTATACGAGCAAGGAAATGAGCTTACTCCTTTGTTCGGAACAATTTTAAAAATGCTCTTTGCAGATTCTTTTACACACAGAGTGTTCTCTCGTTTGTTATTTTCTTGTTGTTTTATTTGACGGGTATGTGGTTTTGTCGGTAACAATTAAAATATTGTATCGTATTACTTCAATAATACCATCTTGGAAAGGAATAGAAAAGAGGAAGATTAAAAAGACCTTCGATTGAGCGCACTTGCTAGCAGACGATGAAAAGAAAAAAAATACGCATCGTGCGCATATCCCAGAGCGAATACGAATCGCGTGGTATAATGTAATCAACAACCACGGCACACGAGATACATACTTCACCTCTCTCTCTCTCTCTCGCTCTCTCTCTCTCTCGTTCACTCATCTTTTCCCATGTTCATTGCCTATAATACACTTGGTTGCTTCTGTTTTGCTTATTAGCCATTGGACGAGCACGCTTTTAATTATGCGCATTATTGAATCGATACGGCTCCTAGTTTTATATTATGTATACACACACTTACATAGCTACATACAACGAGGATGAAAGAGGATGCGTGCATAAAATTGCGATAATCGCGTTTCGTAAATATTCACCAGAGATACAGCGATACTCGAGTGTATATTTTGCGTTGCTAGCTGATGCTCGCACGATGTAGACAACTTTCATTTATATTCGCATAGGGAATTTGTCGAGGTTTTTGTTTGTTTATTTTTTAAATGCTTTACGATATCCAGATGAATTCAATGGATTTTTTATTTGTTGTTGTCGACATTCTGTTACAGATTATTTGAAAGCTATGTATACACCTTTGACATTTCGCTCGATGTCGTCAAATAAATTCCGTGTTCAACACGTTCATATAAAAACAAATGAACAAAAGCAAAGCGTGTGCGTGTATGAGTGGTATGGTCGAGCGTTGCAAAAGAATTTTCCAATTTCGCTTTTGTCAGACATACACATACGAACACGCAGCCATCAAGTTTCATTTTATGAATATCGACGAGTTCCATGTCGATAATATTCGCGTCTGCGGTTCAACTATGATTTTTCTTTTCTGTGTCACTATTACATCGAAATGCAGCGAAGAGAAAATAATCGTGTGATAATTGTGTTTTCCAATTCAAAGATTTCTAAATACCGTGAAAACTTAGATTTCTATTCGCTCGAATGCTTTTTAAATAGAATCAATCAATGTAATCTTCGAGAAAAATTAATAAATAAAAAGGAGAATTCGAAATCTGATTGCTTATCGGGCACTTTAAACTTGCGCATCGTCGAGTAAAAAACATCCTAATAAGTCAAGGGCCAAACAGTCACGAGGCAAAAACCAACTGCGGACAGGCCGCGGAAAAGCGATAAGGCGATAAAGATTCCGCAGCGTCGCTTTCTTCTTCTTCTTTTTCTTGCCCGCGAAAGGAAAAACGGGGTCATATCGAAGCACACTGTCGACACTCGAGTCATGTGCTATCGAAACTTTTTTTACACTGCCGATCCTTTAATAAATTTCACTCTGTGATCGCCAATTTTCTTTTATTTCCACTACCACGTCTTTCCAATTGGATGCGTTGATGTGTTTCTTTGTGTAGCTCAATTTATTCAGGCTTTGTCGTTTTTTCAAATATTTTTATCCGACGATATCATAACATGAAAATCGTTTGAAAATAAAATAGTCTGGCTACTTTGTAAATTATTATCAATAAAAACATCTTATTACTTAGCTGTTGTAGGAGAAAATTTAAGTACCCAATCACGTAAGCGGGAGGATTGAAAATTCATGAGATGGAAGTAGAAAAAAAATAAAAGCTAAGCCGTTAATTAACTAAAATGCTAATGCAGACGCGGAAATTTTTATTGAATTATGCAAGATTAAATGAAAGGAGAGAGGGAGGATTCATCGATCTCGTGCGCGCGTGCGCGTCATGATCGCAAGTAATTGAATTGTGGTATCATGCGCCAAGCGGCAAAGTAATTAAATCAATTTCGCTGCGAGCGATCTGATTGAACATCCCTCTGACTATGACTCTGTAATGAGCCTCTCGATCGCGTGCCGTATAAGACATTTGATTAACCCTTATTTTGTCTCTTTGTTTTTTGTTTTTTAATTCAAGCTCAAGTGTACGTCTAAAGTAGCAGGCGAATAATCAAGAACAAATGAATCGAAGAATTTTTTTCTTATATACAAATACTTTGGCGAGAGCCGGTCGTGAAAAGGAAATAATTCCAAACAAATTATAATAAAACGGCATTAAATTTATTTCGTTTGAGCGTGTACTATAATGAAATTTGTTTGATTTTATTAAAAGCACAAAAAATGCTTGGCTTATTAAAAGGTGTTGTTCATAAAACTTTTTAATTACAAATTTTTACGTTTAAAATTCATTTAGCTGGCATAATTGCGTACAAAAACTCATTAACCAGAAATAACCATCTAAAATACATTGTCAGCTAATCAAAGTCAAGTGAGTTTCACGTGCGTGTAGATGGCAAAAACAAAATCCACGAACACGGTGGGCGCTTGTGGAATTTGCATTGAGCAAAGTCAACGCTAATTGGGCGTCAAACCGTAGAAATTGAGAGGTGCGCAACCGCCGCTAATGAGGTGCAAACAATAAGTTTTCACCGTCAGCTGAAAACCGCGCAAGCTAGCGACGGACGAGCTTAAATCGTTTCTCAACTTTCTCTCACTCTCTGTCGTTCTCGTTCTCTTGATTAAAATTAACTCGAGCGTTTGTTTTGACTGCAAAAGCGCAAAGTTTTGCGATCAACGTGTACCCTTTTATCGAAATAGAAGAAATTGAAGAAATAGCGTTGTTAGTTTTTTTTACTTCAAGAATAAAATGTCGTCGAGGTATACGCGTGTGTGAATTTCTCGTATAATTTGGTTCGTGTCTCCGCGTGCGTGATTAAATTTAAAGCGACAGGCTATGATTGCATTCATTCAGCGTAGTCATTATTGGGAGCTGCGTACTTTCGAATTAAATCCAGTAATTGAAACGAGTGCGAACAATTTTCATTATTCTATCGATCATTTTCCTACTATTACGTACTCGCGCAATATTTTCGATTTAAAAAGAAGTAAAACAAGAGATATTGTGTAGTCAACGAAACAACACATTGAAAAATATACTATCAAAATATCTACTGGAAGGGAAGGCAACAACAAAAATATCGAACTTTGAAAAAAAGAAAATACAAAAAATTTCTCGACGACAAGCGCAAGCTCGTAAAAGGCCAACATTGTCCCATCTGGCATGAATATTTACGAGCGAACGAGCTCGTGCGTCATTTCGAAAAGGATCCACGTTCGTGCTAAAAGTATTTCATATCGCTACACTCACACACGTACACATACTTACTATGAATATTATATAGCCTTCGGGTTCATTAATAATCTCACAAAACCAATGTCATTACCAAAAGAGCACTATAATGAAATTACTGCGTACGAGTGCAGATATTTCGTAGCAATAGAGGGACTTATAACTTCTCAAAGAGTTCTTTCTTTTTTCATCGTGAAAGCTCAGCGAAAATCCTAACGGAATTTACGCTCGAAAGTTTTAATCGAATGTCCAGCAGTAGTCGGGAGGGAGCACCACTAAGGATGAACGAACTTTTCATGTTCGCTATATATACCTCTTTTATCCTCGTAAATTGCGCGCGAAGCTTCTTCGTTCGTTTTACGTTACGAGTGTTTTCGATAAATATCGACGTTCAAAAAGAATTATGGTTTTTTTTATTCCATAATATACCTGGTAATCAAGTTTTTGAATTATTTCATGCGTGCAATATAGACAGACTCGAAAAATACTGATAAGAAAAAATAACAAAAAATTAACGAATGCAATTGCTTGCGTAATCAGTGCCACGTAATAATCTTTGGTTTACATAATCTGCCCTGGTTTTTATGCATTTTAATCCCAATCTCTTTCTATCTCTCACTCTCTCTTTCTCTCTCTCTCTTTCTCTGTTGGCAAACACAAAAGAAGCCCGAAAAAAAAATACACGACCCGGAAGTGATTGTAGAGAGAGGGAAGAATAAGAAGAATCTCCGCGTGGTTCTCGTGTCTCAATTATACAAATGCATAATGCAGCTGTACTCGAGAACGAAAGAGAGACAGAGAGAGACAGAGTGGGAGGGAGGGGGGGGGTTAGCGCTTGGTTGTACATCTACAATGTAAATGGAAAATCGTCGCCGATTTTTGCGACTCGTTGAATCCTTCTTCCCACACGAGAGAACGGCGCTGCACGCGATTTAACGGATAAATCCTGTCGTTCGGCCGTGAAACCAAGCATTCAAAAGAATCGTGCTAAATTATTATTGTTTTGTACTTGATACGCATATGTGTGCAATAAAATGAATTCTGTTTTTTGCAAACTTATATTTGTAAAATTAAACATTTTATTGGTCAAACAAGATGTAATCATCTACTAAAGATATTGTATAAATAAACAAAAAGGACGTTTTATAGTTTATCATCAAACTAATTCTATAATTGAGTCCACTGTAAATAAGAAAAATCAGTGTTGTATCATGCGTTGCAGAGTATATCCAAAGTCGAATTTCCGTGTAAAATTGCCAGTCACTCACAAATCGATATCACGTGTACGCGACGTAACTGGGAAATTTGCACGAGTCCTGCGCACACACCCATTAAACGAGAGTAACGTCTCTTGTAAAAGGAAATAAAAAAAGACAAATGATATTTCGAAATATTAAATAACGAGTGTTTTTTCATACAATTGAAAATTGTAACGTAAACGTACATAATTTATAGTAGCTTAAACTCTCTCGAGTGATTTTTATTATTCACTGGTAAGTCACGTCGCATTCAATTTTCCCAAGGCGCGGGTGTTTGTTACAAAAAGTAACGATGGATGGAGTTTCAAGCGAGTATCGTGCGAAAGCTTGCGTTTTTAGTTAATTTCCATTTGATGAAAAATGCTTAAATTGATAAAGTTTTTGAACGATAATACAAACAACAAATAATTCCATCTTTAAATAATTCGATTAAGAAAAAAAAACAAGTAAAATTTCATAAACCAAAATAAATGTCAGTTGAAGTGATAAATCTCGTAAGACAATAATTCGACCGCGTGAAATAAAAGAAAATATATCGATGTACGGACAAATTGCTGTCATATATTTTTCGCACGAGAGTCTCGCGAGGTTTGCGAAAATTTCATTAGGCCCCGGTGGCCATGTGGCGTGTTTACGCGTTCTTCCTCCATAAATTGGTAGTTGCCTAGAGTATTCCTTATATATGCTTATACGCTTTAAACCCACTTGAGAATAAGCACGTCATTATACGCCCGATAAATACTTGGAAGATATGCGCGATTTAATTTGCGTGAGCTATAGTATTAAACTTCGCGACCTACTTTCCCATCATCGTCATACCTATATAGTTGCTCTTTTGCTCATCAATATACGAGTTACAGCTATTCAATGGTTTTCGTTTAATGAAAAAGAAATATTATTCGATTCAGTGGGTTGTTGGGTTATTAATGTTTACGAGTTTCCGTTTAGCTTTGGATAATCTCGGTAAAAATATAAAAATTTGTGAAAAAAGGGGCAGTAAACGTTCGATGATGAAATAGAAAAAACAAATCAATCTTTCAAATTTATTTTATCCGAATAAAGGCTGGATCTTTTGTACGAGCGACCTTAGCCTGAAAAGAAAGTCAAGCAAATAGTATCAAGCAAGGGAAAATCTCGCATCGATGTTGATTTTTCTCAGCGCCCACCTCCGAATTCGATTTCCGCGACGAATGCGCCTCCCTCGATTGTTTGCGCTGCTTGCGCGGCATTACACGTGATGCTGCTGGTATTTCACGTGAACTTTCGGCGAAGGGCTCTGCATATACATACCCCCTTATGGCTAAAAACAACTCTTTCTCTTCTATACACACCCCTGTAACTTGTTTTGTTTGACTTTTTATTTTTGTTTTTGTCGCCAACGAGAGTGATGAAATTTTTCATGGTGTTAAACAAAAGTTTTATACGTTTCAATTCACAGTTATTTTCAACAATACATTGAATACTTTACGTTTGGAATTTTGTAGTTTTTAACGACATTTTTATTTCCATGAACTGAAAAACATTTGCAAGTGGAAAATTTTTGTTGTTTTGAAAACTTTTGCATTTGTTAAATTTTGTTTTATGATGTGCGATGCTACATATGAATAAATATTTGAGGATGTGTCGAAACAAAACATGTATTGTTGCAGTATCGTTCTTTTTTTCTTTGATTGTCGTACTGAAATTTTGAAAAAGTTTGCTCGTTGTAATATCACGAATGGTCGTTGAATGAATGGTATTCGAAAAACCGAAAAAATATGAAAAATAAAAATATCCAACAATATAGTAACAGAAAATTAACGTCATGTTACACGAAGTGAACATTAGAGTATCAAGTTTGTAAGTAAAGTGGTACTTCAGCGTGCATAACCTTTACCGAAATATCAGCGTCGTGGGCGTCTCTCGTAATTTCCGGAGGGGGAGGGGGAAAACTGCGACGTTGCGGCAAGCAAGGAGGTCGCTCGGAAAGGCATCGAGGTCGTCAACGCAACGCAGCAGTAGCAGTAGCAGCAGCATCAGAGCGCAGATGTTTATTTCATCGAGCCTACGTGAGCGAAACCCCCGCTGCGGACGTACGTACCATGCCGTTGCTGAATTATAAGCGACGACGACGGCAGCCTGCGACCGCTTTTACTGATTTCGCCCTACGGACACTGCGGTTGAGTTGTTGTTAGCGAAAAGGGAGGTATAGAGAGAGAGAGAGAGAGAGAGAGAGAGAGAGACAGAGAGCTTGTTCCTCGTATTGAATTCTAGGATAATTTATAAATAGAAAAAAAGGATTTTGTCTTGTTTAGTTGGATTCAGGAATCAATTACATCGACACGATTGTTTTCATCCGTTTCCACGATAAAATTGCAAGGCATTCCAAAGTTCCTTTATTGCATTACACGAACGAGGCCATATAACCGCTGAATCATTAAACGTCTGTTTTTTCTCTCTCTCTCTCTCTCTTTTGAATTCATTATCGATAACTGCTCGAATCACTTCTGCTTTATACAAATTTGAAAATGAACAATTCTGGTAGAAAATTGTCTTTTGAACAGAAAAACAAAAAGAAACCTTCATAATTGCACATCGAAGCTGAACAAACGGATTCCTATCGGAACAAATCGAAGGATAATAAAGACTATAGAGAGATTATGTCGAAGGGTGTACCAATTGCAATGGAAATCACGATCATGTGCACGCATAATACGTATATATATATATATATGTAGAAAGAAATAAGGGGGATGGAAACCGTAAGCAATAGAACTGATTTATCGAGTGGTGTCGGCTGATTTATCGGGATGAATACTCCTCTAGGAATTGCAGGCCGCCTGCTCTCGAAGAGGTCGATTGCTGTCTGGAGGACGCATACCTACACACATCTTTTCGCGCGTGTCAATTAAGGTTCGCTGCAATTTGTCGACGGTGCTTTGTTTTGTTTTTAATGACGTGGGTGCTGAGTCAATGGTAAGTAAATTGTTATCAGATCAATTTCAGAGATAAAATAAAGCCTTCGTAGGCTCTTCGATGTACCAACGTCTATTTGTTTATTTAAACACGTTTATTAAAAATCTTATTGTAAAATTGTTTTTTTTTGTCATTTTACATATTTGTGCTAATTAAAGAATATACGATTAAATCAAAGTTTGTTGTTATTTTCCTAAGGCTGACCAGTGATTCATGTGACTACTGATTTTACATGGTAGAACAAGACAATATCAAGCCATCACGTGGCTTGTCATGAAAATCTTATCTGTATATTGATATCTACGATTCTAGAAAGTACAAATATACCCATAATAAAAATAAATCAGTCGCAAGTAGTACAAATTCGTTATAGTCAGACGGATTGATTTTTCTAAAATCTACCAGTTATATGACTTCTGACGACGATCTTGCTCTTTTAATTTTAGCAAACTACATTTATGAAACAAAAGGAATAGACAATGCAATCTTCGATTAAAAACTGAAATGGAAAAGGTGTGAGAGTCAAAACGGTTATACCGACAATCCGACGCTCTAAAGCTTTTAATCGGCCGATCGCAATTTATCGCTTGCGCTCAGGCATCCTCTGTCAGTTGCTTTTTTTTGCTGCTGCTGAGCCTCTATTTTTCGCGTGTTTTATTCGATTAAGCTTGGCCTTTGTTTCTGTTTTTTAGCGTATGCCTTGCGAATGAGCTATGATACCCCATTTTTTGTCCGCAGTCCTTATGAATTTTGGAAAATCGTTAAAATTTTTATGAGTTTTTGTCGTTACGTTTACAAGCATAAAATATCAAATGTATACTTTGGTTAAGATTGTAAATTTATACGTATTATTTAAAGTATACTGCACCTTTCACGTACAAAAGTTGACTAATAAAATAATAGAAATCATTGATGAATGAACCCTCGCCGGGACTTTTATATTTTCATTTAACTTCAAGTTAATCCGACGTCAACCTCAAGGATGTGTACATTCAACGTCACAACTTTGTAAAAAGCACTCGCGCCAACGTCAAACAAAAAATGACAAAAAAATTTGGTGAAAAATAACCACGACAGCCTGTCGATTCCCTTGAAAATTAAAAAGGCCCATTGAAAGTAACTTGAAAACCACTTAGTACCTCGGTATTTCACGAAAATTACCACGAAAATCAATTATAAACTTGCCACAACTGCGAACGGCTGTTTTTCTTTTTCTTTTCTCATCGTCTCAAGCATTCGCCTATTCTCTTTGGAGACTAATGACGTATTCAATGCGTTTTCTTTTTAATACGCTGTTCACGAAGTCGTCAATCATCGTTTAGCTATGGCTTTGATCGTCTTGCTTCTATGCGTAATACTATATAACAGTTGTTTCGCGTTGTATTAATGGCATGCGGAAATACGTAATGCATCGGGGTGATCACGATAGAATTGATTTTATTGCAATTCATGAATAGCTTGTAAATAATTTTTTTCATAACCACCAATTACGTTATGCGGGTAAAAATCTGATATGACGCTGCATCAAATTTAGCAGCATTATCCGCGTGAACTATGGCTGTCAGTTCAAACGAAAGAATAAAGAGCGCGCGAATTAAAATTCTTTCATCGACAAATTAATTGTCGCTCAGTATTAAATCACTCGCAGAAATTGTTGAAAATTATAAAAATCCGCCGATAAAAAGTATCAAAGATGTCAATCAACAACGAACAGTTAATAATCGAAGAAAGAATGTAGCTGTGTTGGCGTTAAAATGACGACGGCAATAGCTCGGGAGAGCGTCGCGTCAGAGAGAGCTCTTTGTCGGTGATTCTCTCTCTCTCTCTCTCTCTCTTTCTCTCGCCGGGTCTTTCTTTGTTCGCTCGCTCGTCGGCTAGTGGATCGATACAGCAGCAGCAACAGCAGCAGCAGCAGCAGCCAAGCCATGGCCAGAGCAGGCCTCGTATAATGCATGGGGGGAGCTCTACAGCATCCCTTCCCTATCTACTGTCTGTAACCATGGAGAACGCAACGCCACCGCCATCGCCGCCACCACCACTGACATCCCTAGTATTTTTAGTGTGATGTACGTACGTTGCGCCTTATCTATATACCGACATCACGTGAAATGCACTTCTCCTTTTTGCATCTCTTACGTTGGGTAATTGATTATTTTATGGCGCGCATGGTTATTTTTATGATACAAGTTTGGCCGTGGATGTTGACGAGGGTGCGCAAGAGATAAAAGGGTTGGTTTTTATATTGGAATGTAAAGGATTGTAACGACAACAAAGTCTTTTTTCTCCACCCCCTCCTTCTCTTTCTCTCTCTCTCTCTCTCTCTCTCTCTCTCTCTCTCTCTTTGGTTATCGTAAAATATCAAAGCAGTTTTGTAATTGTAAATCCAACTATTAAGATAATGTTGCTTGTATAGTCACTCTTAAAGAAAAAAAATACGAGATATTACCACAAGAAACATTTCTCAATACAAACTAAAGTTGATAATTGTCCATCATTCGGAGCAGATTTGAAAGTTTAAGAAAACCGATAGCCTTTCCAAGTGAATTCCGCAGCGTGTATATCTATCTTTGCTCGTGTAAGAGAGTTTAACTTTAAATTTCTTTCGTTTCTCGTGTTTTACACCAAGCTTCGAACACATATCGCAACTTCATGAGTCAATATATGAACTTTCACGCTTCTGGTAGAACTCCACCTTAGGAGAAAGATAAGATGTATTAGTTGAACGCGTACAAATGAAAATAACATATGTGCTACTCGATGCCTTGGAAAAGAAAAACCAATTGGATTTCTTTCATCCGAGTTTCTTACCGTCAAATCGTCCGTTAGCAATTGATCGGTTAATTATGAAAACGAGAAGAAAAAAGTACTCGAGTGTCAACGAATCCAATCTATTTTTAAAAGTGCTAGAGGGGAAGCCGTTAATTTTATCACCCTTCAGGTTTATCTCTTGGCTAAATTGACGCAATCAACCTACTTTTCGTAGCAAGATTATCGATTCGTATTCTCTCTCTCTCTCTCTCTCTCACTCTTGTGACATTAAAATTACAATCGTATATACTATTACGTTAAAATTAAAAAAAAAGACAAATTTCTGAGTTGTCAGGTATAGTAGAGTCCCTTAAACTCTTTATCAGTTTTCTTTGTCTTGGCGTTGAGCGTCGAGACAAGAAGGAAAGGCAGAAGTAAAGAAGAATTGAAATCGATACGCGAACAAGGTATGCAGACGAAACAGGAGGCTGACATTCGAGGGTATTGAATGTCGTTGGATTAGAGTTGCTCGTCTTTTTCCGTTAAATTGTATTTGATCTGCTTGCAAATAACATCTTTATTTTCTTACGAATTTTCCGGAATGTTTCCAATCTAACTAAGAGAACGGTATTTTGGAATAAAAGTAAAAATCTATTGGCTTATCTCTTTGAATAAGTTCATGTTTAGCTTTCATGGATTCTTTTATATTGAATATATCGATTGGTCTGTGGCCTGAAGAATAATGGAATGAAAAACATGAGTAAACAAGGAAAAAATTGTCCTTTTGAAAAATAAAAATGTAGCCGAATATAAATCTCAATAAATAAATGTAAAGATAGTATCTCAGCGTATTGAATGGCTAGCAATAAATTGTTTGGTATCCGGAGTCTCAATCATGATCGATTTCAGTTTTATCCATTGTCAGAGAAAAAAAGAGCGAAATATGCACGACTGTGCAATCGAAACAACCACTTTCACCGTTATAACAATAGAGTTACAAACTATCCTTTTTGTAGAAAAACACTTTAGCAAATCGAGTTTTATGTCAGTAGAAGCATATTTCAAGATTTCGAATCCTTTTTGATGAAAGCGCACACCCAACTATAGTTGAACTGTATATCCATCGACAAATCTTTTATTATCCATGCCGTGGCACACACATGTACACATCATCATCCTCCCCATTGATTTCGCGTATGACACCCTCTTTCGGCGTTCTTTGTCGTCTGTGCGCACACGTACAATTTGCGTGACCTTTTATCGAAGGGCGGCGTTCGTGAAAAAAAAAACCTGACCTTGATGCAACAGCAAGATGCGGGATCGACAATATATATATATAGGAAGGGGGGTACAGATTGCGTTCGAGGGTGAATTGATAATGCAATTTTTCCTCGCTATTTTCAAGGTTACGTGGCTTAACGCATTGTACTTGCTGCACGTGCTTTGATTACGAATCGCGTTATACTTACCGAGTTTCACTATTAGAAACTAATAAAATGCAGATTAAAAGTGCCATTAATTTATAAAATGAATAGAGTTTCAAGTCGCGTGTGCAAAAGGAGTAAAAAGTAATTTGGCTTGAAATTCAAAGTTTGCTTGGTAATTGGTATTACCTGCCTGGAAAACTCAATCGGCAAAGGATTCAACTGAAAAATCCCAACGTCAGAAATTGTCTTAATTAGAGGTGAGGTCAAACTTACAGCTACGGATGTAGGAAGGACGTGGGGGTGAAACAGCAAATAATCCTCTTAAAACCGTTAAACTTTAATTTGCTTTCATCGAATGTTGCGGATTCGCTACATACCACCAAAGAGCCAGACTCGCCACAGAAGAGTACGTTATTTGATTAAGAACTTAAGCATGGAAAAACGTTACACATATCAAATTGCTAATCGTGTCAAATTTTATTTGCATTCTCCAAGAGGGTTGGGCGCTGTAGACATTATGCAAAGTTATAATACGGAATGTTTGTTATTGTTTTGTTAGAAAATGTCATTTAGAATGCTGTTTTTCTTTCTACTCCATTGTATCATAACGCGATTCGTTAGGAAAAAAAACGCGCATTTTTATCGTCAATTCTTATTCAAAGAAAGATTGTTCCGTTAGAAATACCATAAATTAATATTTATTTATCGAAATTTGAAAGCATCGAGTACGTGTAACAATGTAAAAGCTACGGAAAACTCGATTATATCCTACTAAAAACCACGCACACTTGCCAGAGTAAGAGAGAAAAAAAGATATACTTCATCCTCATTCGTAAGCATGAGTAACTCGATATAAGAGAGGTAAAAGACGGGTCACCCATAATAATTCCGAGGCCGTCTTGGCGCGAGGAAAATGTGATTTCGCCTGACAAAGTGCCTCCTTCGAGTCTACAAAAGATGAGAGAGAAAGAGAAAAAAAGGAAAACTACTCGATATTGAAGGGAATGGCAACATGGAAGTTACTAAAAGGAATGGTAAGGAAAGGGGACTCGTCTGACCTTGCTGTTCATGATCCCCGAAAATACATTGCTTTCGAAGGGTGAGAACAAGTGCCGAGTAGCAGAGAATATCGAATGGGATATTATTCGATACACAGAGGTCATTTGTATTATCCGATATCATATTTCTATTGCAAATAAATGTACTCACTCGGTCATTGTTGCAATATAACCAATTTACTACGTTTAAAATGTTAAAGAGACGATGTAACCAGTTGTAATTTCGTTAGTTAAGTAAAAGTGCAATGAGTTTAAATTTAGTAGATTCTCACTTTACGCGTAGATTGATTGTTCAAGATCCTTCATCAGAATTTATAGCTGAAATAAAAAAAACTTGTTCAATGGCTTCAAGCAGGCCAAATTGTTTTTCTTTTAATTAAACTTTTAATCACCTTGACAGGAAAATCAACTCCAGAGAGCGAAGGAGAGAAAATAAGTTTTTCAAACGAAGTTGCCAGGCCTCTTGAGATTTTACGTATCGCGTAAAAATAATTAATCTGCGTACCTGAGTAATTGAACGCGGGATAACGCAGGTATTTTTTATAGCATTATTCTGTATGATAATGAATCACTTTTCGCAAAACAGCAACAACGGATAACTTAAAATACAGTTTCCCTTTTCTAAAAAAGAAAAAAATTGCTATTTTAACACGTCGACAGGTACGCGTTAAAAATTAATAGATTTCTGTTGAAAAATCAAGAAAAATCGTCGTTTATTGTCTAGTAAACGACGTGAAATAAAAAAAGGTGAAACAAGTCGGTAGGTCGTTAACGTAAACAAAGAGTATAGAGCTTGACGGGCAGCATGAGTCAGGTCGGTTAATTGATTCGCGCGTATATCCCGAGGAATCCCTGGCGATGACAGTGAGCCCACACATATACAACTTGCGAACACGCATATCGATTCGATCATGAAGCAGTGTGTTACAAGCGTGCAATAGCTCCCACTACGTAGTTTTCGTTCGAACGATCGCAAAAGCGATCTCTTCTAATCATTCACTTTGGTCGAAATTTTTACTTGATTAGCATATATTTTCGGATATTCACACTGCTATAATAGTTTCGTTTTGCATAGCAATTATTATTCGCTGTATAATCCGTTGTGTGTTATAAATTTACATAAATTCATCCACGTGTCAGTTTACTTATTATTCGAGTAAGACAACTACCATATTTTCCGAATTCTCAGCAAGAAAACAAACCACCCTCAACTCTCTTACTACATTGCAAAATAAGTCAGCTCAACAAACCGTAAATAACGGCAGCCCACGCTATCATAATTCCGTTGCAAGCAAAATAATCGACCAACGTTTGCACGCATTGCTCATACCGCCCGTTAATTCTGATTCACGCTCAAGAAGTGGCAAATAATTCAAGAGACCCCCATTGATTTAAGGGCATCCTAAATACTCTGCCTCGTATAATTAACCTGGCGCTCGCCAGATGCGCCACACCGCCAACGTGTCCCGAGATGAATGAAAAAAAAGGGCCCTTGGCCTCGTAAATACGGGTTGTGTGTATTTTTCGCATGATACATTTACTGTGAAATCCCTATTGTTGTTGAACTGTGCGCTGTAATTTACTTGTTTACATGGCTTTTAAATGTTTCATTTGCGATAGTAAAAGACTTTTATCGTAAGCCGGAATAGATCAAGACGACGACAAAAGAAATTCGATTACACTGTTTTTTTCCATGATATAAATATTCTCAAAAGACAAGTAGGCAACGTTGAACGAACACACGAAAAAAAAACAAAGTTTTTTCTTTTCTTTCCAAATATATTTGATGCATAAAACATTTGAATGGCGAGCTGAGCTCTCATTAATAACGAGCTTACTTGAGGGCCGAGGAAAAAAACATCAAACGTTTCGCTCTTGTAACTTTTGTAGCCTCGAGATTATGTACGGAAATTTAATCGAGTTTAAATTTCCAAGCTCTCGCTTCAACGATGTTTCACATAAAGATAACAAGTTTCCAGTCTCGCTGAGTTTCTCATTGCAACTCGAAAATTTTTGAAAGAAAAAAAACAAACTTTTGCTTTAATTTTATCGCCATTAATTAGCCGCGCAAAAGTTATAATAGTTGTTTAAGAAAATCATTCGGAATTCATTAACCAAGTAGGAATTATATCAACAACGAACACTAGATCGTTAAAATCTTAATCGAGTAAATATAGATGTGATATTTGATTGCCTACATATGTACGATGAAACATACTATCCTGAGCTACTAACCCACAGACTACACGTAACATATTCCAATCATATCGATAGTAATTTCAATTTATCATATATTTGCTCGAATATCGGTTTGCTCTGACTCACTTGAAAGCCATAATTACTCGACGGAATTAAGCTACAACTCGAAATCCGATACCATATATATCGAAAATGCAAACAATCACTGATTTAGCATTATTGATTGTTACTTTGGTTCGGTAAAGTATAAAAATTCGTGATAAAAAAACTTGCAAGATTTCCTTTGTAGTCATACTGGAATAGATGTAGTATAGTATACAAACACAAATGAATGTAGTACACGTACAGTCAAACGAGAAACAGAATTTACTGTATTCGTTTGAACGGCAAAGTACTGTAAAAATAAAGAAGACTAGTAAAATCTAGCGATAATTATCCACGAAAACTTTTCATCTATCTTTTCTAGCGAAGCGACAAATCGATATGCACGTCACTTTGGCGTAGAATTCCCTCGTCGTCGTCGTTGTCGTCGTCGTCTTCGTCATTGGGGACGAATAATTTCTCGTATATACGACGACGTTTAGCGTCTCTGCTGGAATTCCTCTCGCGGAGTGTCTCTCTTCTTAACAAGGAGTCGTCAGCGCGCGCTGAGAAACCTCATGGAATTTTACTTGTTGCGCAAACTCGATAATGTCTTTCTTTCCTTTTTTCTCTTTCTTGTCTTCCACGAGCAAGTACTACATGTATTTGTCAAACACGTTTCATTTTGCGAGGTATCAATTATTCGTAACTATTGCTAGCAAGAGAGTTTGTCCAAAATTAACGATTGGTTATACCGCGCAGTCAAGTAATTTGATTTTATACTTGAAATTAGAATGGAGAAACTTGATAATTTTGCTGTAACAAAGTTGCTATTTTTTTTCGTTCAGTTGCTCCATTTACCATGGAAATGGAAGCAAAAGACTGAAATATATCATTAAAACTCTCGTGAATCTTCTTGAAGCTGACGGTTTTATTTTAGTACATTTTTAGTTTATTGTACGCTGTTAGCGATATGACAAATCGATAGTCAAATCGATAAATGTTTTAATTTGAAAATCAAGCAATCGTTTGGCATTGAAACAAAAAATAACAAGTCCTTTCCAGCTATGAATGCACAACGAGAAATAGACAGCCCGACTGAATATTAAACTATCGACGCGAAAAAAAGTGTCGCAATTTATTAAAAAGAAATAAACTGCAGGTGCAATACTGCAGTAGCAGTGACGATTTTACGCTTTCGATTGGCATTCACAATGCGGATAAAATCTTTCTCTTTCTCTCTCTATTCTCGATAGCTTCTCACTCTCCGTTTGTCAAGAGCTACAGCGCCGCGCAGTTACTCAACTCGATGACGCAAAACCCGAGTGCATCGCACGCTTCACTCGCTCTCGTTGTCACTGGGGACTTGGAGTGGTAACCTCTTCTTCTTTTTTTTTTTCACGTGATATTTAGATACGCGTACTTGCTTTCTGAATGTAGAATGCAATAAAAGAATGTTCTTGCTTTATTTTTTATACTCAAGAGTATTGCGTGTTTAAAGAATTGAATTTCAAACTGAAAGATTGATTAAAGTAACAGGTTAGCGAAGAGAGTGAAGTGTTTCCATAATGGTGAATTTAAACTAATTTGATCTGAGAATAAATCAATAAGAAGAAGAGCTATTATCTAAAAAAGAAAAAAGCATTGAAGAGCAAGACCTCCAGAGTACCATGCTGTCCAGTTCGAAAGCTTTAACTTGCAACCCGTGACAGTTGGAACTAACGAGCAAAACTTTCCAACGGATAGGAGTCCTAATCGTAATTAATTGCAATCTCAACGTAATCAAGAGGATCCTCGGGCCTAATGACGTAGTAGTAGTAGTAGTAGTAGTAGTAGTAGTGCATGCGCGCATCAGCCACGGGGACCTCCTTTTCCTTTAACATCAAATTTTCGCCTATCTGTTTACCACTTCACTCCCTCCTCCCTCCAAATTAGTCCAATTACAAGTTTCGATCATCTCACTTGAACTTTCTTAACGAGATTTCAACGCTAATTGATTCCAATGGAACTTTGAAATACTTGTAATATCGGTAAACCGATTATTGTATGTGTATATGTATATACGTTATTGTTAGAAACGTAATGAATCTCTAGATTGGCTTTCGATATTCTACCAGCGGACGTCTCATTGATTGACAAGTACGACGACCAAAGAATTTATTATACGCTCTCGTGTGCACGCGACTGGACGGGTTTTAGTTGGAAATTCATCTGCGATTCTTTTACCGATGAGTTATTGATATATAGTATACTGAGAAAGGAGAGAGAGAGAGAGAGAAAGAGTTGCCTTTTTCCAGCTTTTCCTGTTGAATGCAGAATTTCATTTTATTTTCTTCGATGGCAGATCGTAGTTTTGAAACGTTCAGTATTGAGTTTTCTTTTCATTTTTTTTTTTGCGATTGCGTATCTCTATAACTCGTTGACCTTTCCATTAAATGTTTTGAGTCATGCGCAACTAAAAGCATCACCGTAAAAAAAAAACGTAAAATATGCACCCCTTTGAAAAAAGGCAAAAAAATTCCATTTCAAAGTGTATTTGAAGTAAAAAAAGAAAAAGGAAAAATCAATATTCCACGCTACAGGCAACACGCATCTCAACGAATGTATTCATTCTCATCCTGCAAATCCAATAATTACATCATCTCTCTCTTTCCCTTTCCCTATAGTGTCGATCTCAAGTTACATACGCATCGCGAAAATTTTCGTGCGCCCGCATGATTATGTCTACTGCGCCGTTGTCGCAGCATGGGGTATTAACGAAACTCTTGAGGGTGCCACGTGTACACGCACATATAGGCAGCCGATTACATCGGGAACTGTTCACGCTTCGATACGATTGAAGAAGGGGAGGGGACCCCTTTTTTTGGGTGGTCGGATGATTTGATCTCTATGAGGGTGCGAGCGACAGTTTTGCTTTATGATTTTCCTTTTCTTTTTATTTATTTCTTTCGTGACGGATTTCATTAAATTACGGCGATTTTTTGAGAAACTGCTCGACAGACTGTAGTATCCGCTTATAAAAGTATTGACTTTGATACTAAACGCGTAAAGAATGTGGAAACACTAGTGTTTCGTAAAGTTGATTGATCAGTTTGACAATTACATAAAATTTTGTAAAAAATACCCAATGATAAACTTCATTTTACCTGATCAAGCGTATGAAAAGAAACGTTTTTACTTGGATTCTCTCCCGTCAAACGTCAAAGGGCATTAAAGCGAAACCATATGAAAAAGTAAAAAATAACACACGGAAAAAAAACTAGAACCGGTCACGCGGCACGTGTGTATGTATGTATGTCTGTCGACCTTGGCAAAATCTACCCAAGAGAGAGGGAGAGAGCATAGCAAAGTTTTAGAGGGGAGGGAAGGGTCCGCGGGACACAAAGTCTTTGTGCAGGGAGAGAGAAAGAGAGAGAGAGAGAGATAGAGAGAGATAGAGAGAGATAGAGAATCGTATTTGGTCTTTTGTGTTAGTTGTCTCGAAAGTTTGCTCGCTATCGCCAGAAGCGGTCTAATTAACGATCAACCTATTCAACAACGCAGAGCTAGATATGAGCGAAAGGATTAGCTTATAGGCATCTCCCTTTTGTGTTGTGTGCCACTCGGATATCCCTTATATACAATGTCGTGATTTCGCGCATAAAGCTTTCGATGATTAATATCGTAAGATTTGAAAATTACTCGATAATTCTTGCAATTTTGAGTCGTTCACGTTTACGTAATCCAATGTAATTGGAGCTTATGATAAATTGCATTTATAAGGTTTGTATAATTTACATTGAGCAAGCGTTTAAACTTTGACGTTGTTAAGCGTTAGTTATATACTCAACTAGATATTGAATACACGTTAATAGAACTAATTTTGTTATCTTGGTAAAGACAAAGCTTACTCTATTCAAATTATAATAACACTCGGTTTTGTGGAAATTCGTCATTTACTCCAACTGGTCGTGCGTGTAATAGACGTTTGCACAGACGGATGCAATAACGGATTTAATCAAGCGTTTCTGGCGAAATTTCAAAGCTAACGTTGCAACTTGATCCGAAGCCACAAGTAAACGCGTGATTTATCCTTTCGTCGACGCTGTGTGTTATAGTGCGGATAGCTGTGTGTTATAGCTCTATGTCCTAAAGTCAGACATCTCGTAATAATGTTGCGAAGTTCGATTTTCGCGCATGACTGACTCGTCGCTGCACACGTACATAGACACGCGCGCGTGCGCGCACCCACATCCATATTATGTGAGCTACACTGCGCTTCTCGACTTCAAGAATTCACCGCGTTTTCTCAGTATCTCGACGCTGATAAAGTATCCACAATAATGCTACTGCCAAATTTTCGCCGCGTGCATCGTATGGCAATGGGAGTTCGTGTTCAGTTTCGTTTTACATTTAAATGGGAATATTTGTCTTTTTACATTGTGTGCCTTGCTCGAACTATATATACAATTTTTCATAACTTATAAACTGTTGGGATCCAAAGACCTACGTAACATTTAAATTTAACGGTCATCGTTATCCATTTCTTGCGTACACGTTTATCTGAGCTTCGTTCGCGCATAAAAAAAAAATTTGTCGTAAAAACGTTATGACGATACGCTTCGATCCAAGAGAACAGCCGCCACATGTATATATGTATTACATGAAAAAAGGCGATACGATGCGCACGAAGAAAATAAAAACACCGGGAAATGTTTAGGACGTTGGGCAAAACGTTGAGATTTTATCACCGTCGACACGGAAATGCACTCGGAAAAAATGCTTCAATTTTCTCCCTCTCACACGTGCGTTGTTTGACCCTCGTCTACATAATACTCAATTTCGGTATTGTTACGCGGTGAAACTTTTATGACATTTGTGTTATTCACTGTATACGTGTTATCCCGTTGTACAACATTCTTTAAAAAGACAAACAAAGAAAGGTTATTCTCGTACTGCAACGAAGCCAACGTAATTTGTCGCGAGTATTGTCAATTGTAACGGAGATCTTTGCAGAAAGCGGAACAGTCGATTAATTCGGCATTACGTTAGATCGGCTTTTCCGGCCATTAAGGCGACCAAGAAACAGGAGGAGGCCTCCCCCATTCCTTCGGCCCCTCCTCGGCAAATTGATTCTGGCTCGATTCCAAATTTAGATCGTATTTCAAAGTATGGGCTTTAAGCTTTTGCTGCCAGTGTATACGTGTGTATACGTGTGTCCAGCCGACAAACGAAGAAGAGATTCTCTCGGCGAATAAATATTTTTACACACTCCTTTATTGCGTCCTCGTAAATCTCCAAAGGTGTATTATCTCTCTCGACTATACTACGCGACTTGCTACCTCTTAACTCTAATCTTTCTTTGAAATTATATTGCGGCTCGATTGCGATTCTACGGAATAATATTTATTGCTGCGTCGCGTGTTCTTAAAATATCATCAGTTTTAACGGCGTTGATCGTTTTTTGAAAGAAAAAAAAAAAGTAGGAAAAAGAGATACGAACAATTCCACTCGGAAATATAGTGTAATGTTTTAGTCGATTTAGCGATTTTGACTTTGAAATATTATCGGATAAAGTCGAATTTCCAAGGGTAGTACAGCTATAATTTTTTATTTGTTCATTTTTACGAAAAAAAAGTCGAGCGTTTCAAGATTGATCGTCAGTGCGTGAGCAAAAGTACTTCTTTGAGTTATTAAACTTTCAACCAGACTGTCCGATAAATAAATAACCCCTCGCGTTTTCCCCTTTCAATCCTTCCATTATCAGCCATTGGAAAAATGATGCACGTATAACAGTGGGCATCGCATATGGCATTGAGAAGTACCGAATTGTGAGGCTGCAGCTGCAATTCGATTCCCGGAATCCAGCAGCTGCTGATATATTATATACCCCCTCTCTCTTACCATTACGTAGTGCTTCGTGCGCGCTCTCTCTCTGTCTCTTACGATCTATATTGACATACACGAGCTACTGATTGACGTCAAAGCTAATCAAATGGTAGGGTAATTGATCGTCGTGACAAGCCCACCCTACTCTATTTGTTACGTGATTTTGGAACTTTGACACGCACGCTCGAATGCGTTTTTCTAATTTTCATGGGTGTTATTGATGATTGTAGACAATTGCACGCGTGTGTGCAGATAAGTAGATTCGATAGGACTTGACGATATCGTGAAAAGAAATATTAAATATACATGTGAATGTGCGACAAAAAAAAAGTCCTTTGTATTTCATAATAAAGTATAAAATTATGTGTTTCACGATCATCATTCTCACGCGAACGCTGTGTCTCGTCAAATAGTGTACAGTGATAAATTATTCTCGCACGCCCACGATGAATAAATCATTAATACCACTCGGCGAAAGTATATAGAAATTATCGGTGAAACTCTCCTCTAACTTTACGTAACTTAAGGGCTGAAAGAAAAAAACGAATCATCATCACGATGGCAAAGAAAAATTTGTCAATCATCAAGGTCAGCACGTATTTTAGACTGTTTGCTGCTGTCGTTGCTACCGCTACCACTATGACGCATACGTTGTGATGGCAGGCTTATACACGCGACGAGAGAAACAGGTTTTCGCGCGCGAGACGCGCCCACCCGGCCCCTTACCTCCAGGGCTACATAATACGTCTCGCTTTGAGAGATACATGCATTGTATGCATATATGGTGAAACCAAAGTTACCGCTAAATATCCTTAAATGTTTGTTTATTTCTTTTTTTTTTAAATTAACGCATCTATTTTCAATATTTACAGATACACACATTCACGCACAATCGAACGATTTTTTTTATTTGCAAACTTTGCTTTGTTCCGTGAACATTTAGGTGTATTTATAAATCCATTGACTCACGACAATTTCACACAAGTACGTTCGGGTTCAAACTTTATATTATTTTAATGAATAATTGCGTGATTGATAACGAGGGAAAACATAATTAGACGTTTAACTAATTTCGTCTACTCCGCGAAGTAAACTTTTTCGTTATTCTTTTGTTATTACTCATAGTTGTAAAAATAATAATTATATAGGATCGGTTTACTTCAATTTCGTCAGCGTAATGTGTTCCCAAAAGTGATAGAAAGTAACAACAACTCAAATCGTAATTGATGCGTAAAAACAATGCATTTTTTATTGCATCGTCGACAGGTTATGTGCGCGTGAAATTTAACAAAAACGCAATAAAAAAACCACAGTATGCAAGTGAAACATCGAAAAAATAAAATAAAATTTAACATGAGCTCTGCACGATAGCGTTTTTGAAAATTGCAGGTCACCCGGTATGTAGAGATCCCCGTGCTAAGGCTTGGCACGTGGCAGCTGCGCTCGAGCTCTTTGGAGCAAGCAAGCAAGAGAGAGAGAGGGAGAGAGAGAGAGAATACCATCTGGCACGCGTATCGTGTACGCGTGACTGCCTCGTCACAAAAAAAAATGAAAGAAAAAATTGATCGTCCAAATGATATCACGTGAAAATTGAATGTTCCATCGCTTTGAAAATACAAACCAGCTAGTATGTCGATGAAATCTGCAAACTAGAGTGTAACAGCAAGAGAGGGAAGGAAATTAGGTGATCTTCTCGTGTTCAAGCGTATTCCCTTATTCCCCTTTGGTGACATCGGATGTTACCATCAGTTCCGGCACTTCCTGAAGCCCTAAGCCTCGACCGTTTCGCGCCCTCTTGATCGCTATTCCGCTCGATGAATGACCCTGTTTTTGTGCTTTGCCATTAAGCGGGTTTGCCTCGATTTAGCTTCAAAATATATCCGACAGATATTTAACTATTTTTTCTAATTTATGAAAATAGAACCCCCTTCCTCCTCCCTCCCCCGGCGATATTATCAATGTGATATATTTCATAACCACATCGTGTGTGCCGTACTTCTTGTCCCAAAAACAGTTTGCTTAGCCTAACCTTAATTTTGTCAAGCGTATATATTCCAGTGTTAATCCTCGTGCACACATACGTACATTGGTACCCTACGCGAAACGAACTCCCCTTTTGGAACAAACATCATCGCACAACTTTCGATTATTCCCTTCCTCCACCTCCCTCCCCTTTGCCATTTTTTTTTCGCAAATTTATTCGCCCCTAAAATTCA
The DNA here is from genome assembly GCA_030064505.1 of Chouioia cunea. Classification (NCBI taxonomy): domain Eukaryota; kingdom Metazoa; phylum Arthropoda; class Insecta; order Hymenoptera; family Eulophidae; genus Chouioia; species Chouioia cunea. The sequence continues at coordinate 3,201,007 of JAOPFQ010000004.1, read as the reverse complement.
AACATCTTTTTTCGAAGCAAAAAAGAAATTCGCCGCACGTGCTCTGAATCCTTTTATAATCCATCCTTCTATATCGTCGAAGGCCGCCCCATTGACGCGAAGCTTTGCATGAAAATTAGCATAATAACGAGTAGTACACGCGCAGACAAAAGAGAGAGCGAAAGACAGAGAAGGGTATGTAGACGATTTGGGTTCTGCACGCGACTCGTTTTCTCGCCCAGCAGCAACAGAAGCCTCCTCTCGTACGTTCCATTCTATTCGTGTGTTCTCGCATCACGCGTGTTGATCAGATCGATCGCTACGCTCTTTTTGCGTTCGGTATGATAATAATGGGAATAATCGAAATGCTTGTCTGTAAATTCAATGGCCGTTAATCCTTTTGACAAAGCGTATTCAAAGAAATTGATAAAACAATTGTTCTAGCTCGAGTATTTTCGACGCAACAATTAATTTTAACGATGTGATTATTTACGAGATTTATTAGAAGAAAAAGAAAATCCCTAACGACGCCAACAGAGAAATAAACGAAGCTATAGCAATGAAAATACCGATGAAGATGGTTAGATTGATGACGCTAGCACAGATAATTACGACGACGAAAGCGAATCATTACTGGAAGTACAAACGAGATAGGGACTCACGTGGGGAAGTTGGCAGCACGCGCAAAAATCACTTGGGAGCAAACAAAAGGGTCGAGCTGAATAAAAAAAAAGCAGTGACGAGAGGCGAGTCCCGTGAATGTTAATAAAGAGATCTTCCGTCGACAGATGTTTTGCCATTTTTCAATGGTCTGACACTTTCTTTCTCGCTTCGATAAAATTAGAATGTTGTTTCCCTCGCTTCAATGACTTCCAACTAGTTGAATACTACGAAACATAATGCAAAGTTCGGTTAATTTTTTTTTATTCGAATTTGCGATCGAGCAAACATAATAGTAACGTTTAACAATGCCAATATGCGTACGTGCATAGTGCGAAATATTTATTAATTTGAATAACATGAACCATAAAACATCTTATCAACGATATACGATATAATATTATTCAAGCAACCTCGAAATATTATAAAATTGAGCATCGTTCATCAAAGTCAAATTCAAAGAAAACTTGATCCTAGCTAGAAAAAAAAAAGAAGAAGCAAGGAAGCTCTCTCGTGGTCGTTTGAGAAGAGTTATCGTTTGAGTGCTTATAGCATTTTGCCTGCACGTATATGTATGTATGTATGTATATATGTATGTATGTATGTATGTATGTGCGCACGTTGGCGTATAATGAAGCGCGAGCGCATATAACTTTTGGCTTATCTTACTCCTTTGCTCGTTGGAGAGACGAGAAATTTCGAAACATGTTTACTGATGAACATGCGCTACAGGACGTTAACCGCCAACTTACGTTTGATCTTCCGATAGGTTTCGGAAAATTGTAGAGAAATCGTAATAAAAACATGTTTCGAAAGTTTATTTTTTCTTGTACAATTTATTACGATTTCTCGATATACGATATACGGTAATCGTATAATTGTAGAAAAAACTCGTGCGTTCGAATAATAATTGTCAAAGTTAAAGGAGAAGGCGAGCGAAAGTTAACGAGGTTACAAGTTTTAACAAGAAATTTCTAATAAAATCCTTACCTCGGAGTGAAATGAAACAACGAAACTATACGCGTATAACGTGCATCGTCAATTCATTTCCCCCGAGGTGATGTCTATTAAAATCCCCCCCCCCCCTCTATCTCTCTCTCTCTCTCTCTCTATCTCCATCAAACTCGTGGCTTGATGGTAGCAACACCAACAACACACGGGGCAACACCAACAACAACTCGTCAATTATTGAAGTGTAACTCTGGAAATTTCGGCAGCATCGGAAAGTTGGTCCTCCGTGCTGTGTTTTCCCTGTAGCTTTAAACTTTCATAAACGCTTACTCTACAGGCATTTCGCTTGGCCGTACTCTCGCTCGCTCAACCATGACTTTAAAATTCTTAAAAATTTACGTATTCTTTGTCCTGAAATATAATAATCCGACTTGATAAAAATTGACCAAAATCGACGTCGACGCGAATTTATTGTGCGCGAGAAAATAGGTCAAGCTAGACGCGTAATAATACGTTCACCGGGCGTCGTTAATAGAGATGCAATTGGATGAAAAGCAATCAAATGGAGCGACAAGTAATTATCAAATTTACTACTGATTTTCAAGCACTTCGCACACTTTCGTGTATATCAGGTGCAACCGTTCAATACGCATACGTACACACCCGCGCGTAGTTTACCGTCCATCATTCGTTTCACTCGCTGTTGTGCAGACGGTAAAATTGAAATGTCCGTCAAGAAGCATCGTTGACTGACGGTTGTTGAGTACTTCTGCTTCTGTACATCTTTTCTCTGTTGGGATGCGGTCAACAATAGTCCTGACGTGGATCATCCTTTTGTTCTTAATAGCAGCTACACTTGAAATATATTACGGTTCTGTAGTCTTCGTGGTTTTACCTGATTTTATTATTTTTCTTTTCATTTAACATTCGAAACAATCGGTAATATTTTCAAACCTGACAATATACGTCATCGACGTCACTCGTGCGGCCTCAATCGCGTTGCATCCGTGCGTAAATTTGCTAACGGGGCGATCCTTCAGCGAGATGAACGTCGATCGTCAGTTGGGAATTGTTATCTCCCGATTAATTTCAATTCGCTAATGGACAATTCATGGCTTTTCAATTTCAATTCGTTGTTACTTCCATTTGAGGTTTCGAGAATACGCAATACCTCAACTGAAAATCTCTCACTCTCTCAACGATGTACGAGATACGCGTATCTCGACTGAATGTTTTCCTTGGCACAACAAGATAGAAGGTTTTGATTGCCAGTCTGGCGAGTTTGCCACGATGAAGTTTGCCGTGGCGCGGAAGTCAAAAGTCTTGAGAGCACCAAGCGCACGTTCATCAAGTTTAACGGATGTCGGTGTTAATACCTTATAACTGCCGACGAATCCCCATCCTTGAATTTCTCTCATCTGGATAGATTAGTTTTCAAGCGTTAATCCATTTTGGCAAGAGCTGTTGAGATGTGCCGACAACATCTAAGTGAACGTCAATTAAATTACGCTATACGCTTGTGGATCAATCGAACGTCGATACAATCACTTTTGCACACGGTAAGAGTTGCAACGACAAATATTACAAAATAATCCTTGCAAGCGCAACGCGCGCGCGCGCGCACACACACACCTACACATATAGTTAATAAAGTACGTTACCTCGAATTAATCGATACGTTAAATTTCTTTTACCCTATGAGTTTTACGATCTCCATTTTTTCATCTTTGTTGAAGTCTTCGATCGTTGGAAGGATAGTAGGATAAGCCAATAGGGGATTGCAGTAAAGTAGCAAACTCAAATGGCTCGCTCGAACGGAAGAGAGCTCGATGAAACTGCTTCCGCATCATTTGAGTCTATAACGAAGCGCGTATAAAGACTACTGAAATGAAAAGAAAGATTATACACATTGGTACGTCTCGTTTTTTTTTATTCTCTATCTCTTCTGGCGTTTTATTGGCACTTGGAATGATCTGTCGACCGATAAAAATTTCTCGAGTATTCTATCAAGATAAACGTTCGAATTACTTGTTTTACTTTCGTTGTTTGTATTGATCGAAATTGTTTTTGATAGACAGACGCGAAGTCGCAAAGAACGTCTACAACTTTAGATCAAGTTAGAAAATACGCATGCTCGACTACTCGCTCAATAGCGTGGACCAGATTTTGTATTTATCAGAGAAAAGGATTGTGAAATCCTGCTACCAACACCACGCGGAAACAGGTATAAGATAAGGGTAAACGAGCAAGCGACATTGAAAAAGAAAGCTCATATCAAGAAATCAAATCCACGAGCAATATCGGCGTCCTAATTAAGTACTGTACGTTCAATCTAGAAGAAGGAACTCATCATTCCGTGAACGAGTCTTGCAGTCGATTAATAAAGTGCCGTGTTGAAGTCGTGGCAATCTGCCGGAGCGAGAGATCATCCAGTATGTCTAATCAAGAGACCGTCGAGTAGTCAGAGAAAATAGAGGGCGTCTAACCCCTCGGGCAATTGAGCAACGCGAGAAAATGATCTCTGTCGAGGTGGCAGTAGAAGAAGAAAAAAAAAATTTCCTCCTCCATTATAAAGGTTCAACGGATCATTATAATGAGCTCTCTTGTCATCATCATCAAGATCCGTCTAAAGTTGCCAGCTGTCCAAGGCTCCTTGACGATTACCTGCCAATGATTATCAGTGTCGAGTATATCGTGATTCATTTGTAGCGATTATGTACATCTAGTTTACCTTCGATTAGAGAGATTTACGAAATTTTGTCGAATTAGTTTTTCGACTTTGTTGAGAGTATTGAACGAAAATAAGTTTTATTTACGTTGTTGTTTTGGAGTTTAATAGAAATGAGTATATATTTTCCTTTTCATCAATAAGTAGCCATTTACATGTAATATTAATCGTAACTCGTGGTTTTACAATTTCATTACGTATTATTGAAGTAAGAAAGTATCGAGTAAACGGACACGCACTAAAACACCATTTCACAAATCACGGACAATCGTTACAAAGCGTATCCTTACAACTTATATATTATATATATATATATATATACACCGAAATTTATTATTATACGACTATTGATCAAAGAGTCAATGAATATCAAATGAATACTGACTTGGGTAATATTGTCCATTTATTCTCTGCGAACACAGACACTCATGTTACATGTTAAATTGTTAACGTTGACTTTTCGGTTCGGCTTCACTGTACGTATATTTTTAGCTATGGCGTTGCTTTGTTTTCATCGCTCGAAACACCGACAGGTATGAGAAAGAAGCTTTGAAAATCTAATAAAAGTCAGTTTCCGTTGTAATTATGAACGATGGGAAGTAGATAGCCATGAATATAACAAGTGTACTTACGTTCATCAAACAAAACAACGATAAACTTCCAAGTTTGCCAAAAGTGATAACGGGAGGTCTTTGCAACGTAGGCATCATCATCAAGATTGATTTCAAGTCGTGCACTTGAAATTTGTACCATGGACATTGGCATAATTCTTTGTAGATGTTCTCGCTCTAGAAACGTTGGTACGTAACAACGATAATCGGTACAGATGAGGCTTAATTCGCGTAATTTGACAAAGCACCACAAACCTGTATTATGAAATATTGGCCAGCTGCGCAATACGTTGCGACACCGCATATATCAGCTATCAACAAGTTGAGGTACAAGTAACCTTCCGTTGTCATGGAATCGTTTTCGATCGCCTAAAATTTAAAATAATCTATCGTAGTTGAACGATAGTCGTTAAACGATACTTTTGGCTAGAAAAACAATCTCACGGTCAATATGGCGTATTCAACCACGCAAATTTGCAAGGTGACCAATGCCAATTGACTAAGAGCGATGTAAGAAAAGGCTTTCTCGACGTTTATCGCAAATTTTAAGTATTTTTGATGGCAAAATAAGAGATCCTTCAAAGCTGCGTTGATAGTTGCTTTGTCGGTTGTCTTACAACACAACTCAGAGTAGCGTTTTATCGTTAACCTTATATTGTGAACTTGTGTGGCAGCATGAAGAACCTTAAAAATATCAACGCTTTGTTTGTTCAATGGAGTAAGTACAATTGCTGTTATAAAATTAATCAATGATTATCATTACCGCAAAGGCTAATAAACCCTCGATTATAGAATGGCCGTTTGCGGCGATTAACATTTGAAATAATAAGAAGGTGTTGATCACGATATAATTCTCCAAATTTATCGTAATATAAGGGTACGTTGCGGGCATGAGAAAATCCGTATGCTCTATTGATTTTGTCTTGTTGTACGATTGGCCGGACATTACGAAGCGCCAAGTAATCACGCTGTTGTAACTTATGGCAATGATCTTGTATATCGAATGAGACGTTTTTAAATGTTTAGCCATCACTTTGCTGACATTTGATTTTTCGAAACTGACGAAATCGTCGCATATCTCGTTGATTAAATATTTGACAGCCCTTGAATTGACGTCGTTGAGAAATGATTTAATAGCTTATTTTTGTCAACTTAGTCATTGAAAACACGGTATAAACATATGTATGTACCTGTGACTCAGTCGAAATGCAACAAGCTTGATGGAACAATTAAGCATTATCAACGTAGGGCCAAAATTGCTCATAAATCTATCAACGTCTCTGTAAACCTCGGTTGCGTTCCATATTTGAAAAGGTACATTAATTACGGATATCAAAAGTATTATTGCAAAGCCCCAATTTTTCGTGACTCCTGGAAACAGCCCAACGAATCTCAAGCCTATTTCCATCGCAGGAGAAATAACACCCACTTGATGGCCCATAATATCTTGTATTTAACAGATAATATTCAATATAAATTGATAAATTCACCATGCACGCGCGTATACATACACGCACGTACACACACGCACGCACACACACACACACACATACACACACGCGCGCGCACACATGCACAGCCGGTTACGATTGTCAGACGAGTATGTCTAGGAACATACTGAATTGTTCTGTTCATCGCTTTTGTAATCAAGTACGCTAACATGTTTACTCACACTCTTGCCAGAGTACATATTACACGTAATAACCATTGCTAACGCAAACTTTGGGCTATTTTGGAAAATGTACAATCTAGTTGTACTTTCAGGATACCGTTTATGAAGATCGTTAGTAGTTCATGTTTCCTGTATGTATAATCCACTTTGTCAATTGTTTCTTGCGGTTGTTTAAAAAATCACTATTTTTTTCTTTTCAAGTAACAGGAAACAAAGGCTAATTGAGAATTAACAACTCATATGGTTGTTATTTATAATTGGCCAAATTGCCACAGTAAAACATGGATATTTAACGCAGACGTTGAAAACGATAATTAAACTGTCGTTTGGCTTTGAACGAATGGTTTAGCTGAATTTTGAAAGTTCTGCTACAGCCACTCACCGAACTAATAATACAACTTTCGTTGACTCTATCACGAGTGACAACGACAGCATATGCAACATTTGCGACAGAAATATTAAGCAGCACACTGGTGTACTCCAACAGCTGCACTAGATAGGCGTCGCAAAAACGACTTTTGTTCTGCCATATATATAACTAATATGACGTACGATATATTTATCCTTGTATCAATTGATTAAATAAACAGCATAAGACAAGTACAAAGGACCTTTACTATTTTTACAAATTCACATTTTTTTTGTACACGAAATCAAATTTTAACAAATAATCAAAAGCCTGCGAATAAGTAACGAACTTCGACTTTGTTGATTGTAAAGAGGTATTGTTTAAAATTTGGAAGGATAATTAGTAGCTAACGTTGAAAAAAGCTTCCACGGTAATTTTGAATTTATTTCGTTTTTACAGTCACGATCCATACGTAAAATCTCACTGCACAATGTTTTTGCTTTTGGAATTGTTGAAATATTTTGAAAATTCGAAAAGTACCAAGAATAAACGCATTGAAAAACAGGAAACATACTAGTACACCATACACGCTGTAAAGACGCTCATTTAGCATGCACAAACTCACTAGAACTTACGTAATAATCGTGCAAACGAAAAAAAACGTAAAAAAACGAGTTGTACAAAACTGCAAGCAACTGTTAGTATGCAAAGTTTCACTAGCGGTCGACGCGTATGTTACCTGTCCGACGTACAAATGCGAAATACACATCAGATCCACGAGGCATTGAGTTTGACTAATTCATTGCTGGAAAATTGCTGGTTGCATACTGTAATAAGCATCGCAAATGAGAATACATGCACGCAGGTAAATTGTAATTTTACGGATTTGGAGTTGCAACGCCTGGAGGGGCTTAGTTTGTTGGTAACCAATCGATGCAAGAAAAACATCAACTATATGAATTATTCGATATGCTTTGTGATGAGTTTACAGCTATGGAAATTACTTTCGATTGGTCATATTTCAAAACAAATATTTATTGCAAGTAGGTTGGCACGCGAATACAAGCCTGACCGTATCATTGACCTACACTACTAATTATCTTCACGTTAGTCTTGCCTTTGCGACGGTAGAATGAAATTGTAACGAACAAAAAAGACAAAGAAAAATAGGAAAATGGAAAAGATCTCTGGTTCAAAGAATAAATAGCACGTCCATTAATTACTTAAACTGCAGTATCCAATTGAATTCTATCTGGCGTAGAGTAGGGTTGATCCGCTTAGAACGAGCTGTCTGTCGCTCTTCTCCATTTCGTACTGTTCCAACGAATCGGACACTTGAACCCTTGATTTCCATGTTAAACAATAGATGAAGAAGCTTTACGCGTTCGCTTTAATGATGTGCCATTTCAAGGTTATTAATTTTGGCTTACTACCTCTACGTGTCCTGCTTCATCCCTCAGCCCTTTGTTTATTCGATCATTTGTGTTCTGTCTTGGTTTAGTTTCCTCTTGCGTGAATTAATGCTCCTTCGTGCTTCCTGAAATAAACGTCATAATAGAGTAGGAGTTTCGGACAGAACTGTCGTGCGAACTGAGATTGATGCGATATGAAAAATGTACGTATATGTGTTCGTTGCAAAGTGAACCGACGTTTACAAATAATAAAAACATAAACAGAATCATTTCGTAACCAAGTATTAAAAAGTCATTGATGTTAATATTGTGCAGTATTCGTTTTATCGTTTATAAATTACTCGGCGATATCGAAACGATGAATGATAAATCGTCGGTTGATACGCGTACATCGAAAATAATTTTTGGGTGGTATAATCGCATTGGCCAATAAATTAAATCAGACATGCTTAGTGAACGATCAATAGCAATGGCCGATGACTCTATTGCTATAAATTTTTCGCAACTATGAATAATTTTGAATTTACGAATAAAGCTCGTCTCAGGTTCATATTTGATAATCGTTCTAGATAGACGACAACTCTAAAACAGCAATTCTTCCTGCTGAGGCTTGAAAATCTGTACTTTCGTGAAATAGCGAAAGAAAATATGAACGTTGAGTTATTATAGTTCAAAGAAATCACAAACCTTCGAAATGTTTGCAATTGGATTGTTTTATATAAATAACGCTTCTAGTTTGTTGTTGCCGCTAGGATTGGTTTTCAAGCTCATCCTTCTCACTCTTATGTATTAATAGGTCGATTCAGTTTAACACGAATAAGTTTATGGAAGTGAAAACTTTTTGGATTGCAAAGTTCACGAGGACAGCTGTTATGTATCGATAGAGATCCATCTCCGTCGAATTAGACTTCTCACCTTCTCTTAAATGGTTGACTTTTACAATGTCAAAGTGTGAGTGGCTTTGCACATTGATATATCTTTGTGTCGACGTTTAAATTTTATCGGGAATCTGAAAGTTAAAAGAACCTTAGTTTTGTCGAATATTCTGATCCACGTTGAAAACGAAAAATGCCTTGTTATTTTGAGAAAATTGACAAATTTGACATGACGTTACTTGCGCATACGTGGTAGGTGTAAATTGTCGATTTTCAGACGTTAACGTTGAAATATCTTTCAGCCACATCTTACAATTACGAAATACACATGGAAAATAAATATTATACACTAAAATATTTAAGTTAAATTATATTCTTTCTTACAACATAACAGTAGCGACATCTGCAGCATAACACTTGAAACCAATTCACCGTTCTAGATACCAAGTTACCATAAGAAAACGTAATCTTATAATTTCTCGTGATAAAAATCAATATTTAAAATTCAAAAAATAATATCTGTATAATCGTCTCTTACTTTTAAATAATTCGAAATAACTTGATTTTTTAAGTACATTTTGAAAATAATTTGTCTTCACCACGACACAGGCGCTACATTCTTTTGATTTTAAATACGTGTTTCTAATAAACGTAATTTTGTTAAACTTGAAAAATGATGATTCCATGCATCGTTGAAAAGCGAAAAAGATAAACTTTTCTACACGAATGAAGTTTTACAAACGAAAAGTTTTTCAATTTTAAAACGTAAGTAAATTCGGAATAACGTTGTTATTTCGAAGCAAGAACCGCGTATAGAAAGAGCACGTCAGACGTTCACAGCGAAATGGGATGTAGTAAGTTCACATTGATAAGTACGAAGGAAGCATACGCGAATGATCAATGTTATCACGTGCAGAACAAAGTTTTCTCCTTAATATTACGATGCCTATAGATTGTCGCCTATAGTTATAGGCGATCATCGAACAACGTTCGGCTGCGTAAAACGTTCGTTTTAAAGACACAACGCGTATATTTCCGCAAAATATTTCTCATTTATTACCTACGCATTAAACATGTCGCGAGGTATATTTTCCACAGCCGTCGGTCTGCTGTATTATACGGTAAAATTTGCACGAGAATCTCGCGTGCAGAAGTATCAAACGATATATTATATTATGCGCATTTTAGAAGAGGGAAAAACTTTCGCGTTTCCAAAAGACATCATTATTTCTATAGACTGTTGCGTGTGGATGATTGATCAGTGATCGCGCACGTCTATACTCGTGTTATAAGATACCATATATGTGGTGCGTATCGAATAGTTTAGCAAAGGGAGACCAAACAAAAATATACGCAAGCTGCGCATTATCTCGATTTTAATATGTACATTTTAGAGTACCTATCACGTTTCCTATTATTTATATAGGCGATCGAACGACCATTCACCACGTAACACGTTCGTCAAAACTATACAATGTTTGCAGAAAACTACACGATTTATAATGCGCATAGTACATTATGCACCTTTCTCTATTCCTTATATACGGTTATTTATAGCAATCGCAATCGCGACACGAGCTGTTTGATTATGTGCATTTCGTACGACGAGGGTGAGCATTCGTATTCTATAGAAATAGATATTATTTTTGTACGAGTTGCACGTCACGATGAACGATCAACGATCGGCATACGTACCTCAAATAGAAAATTATACACTTACGTTATTTGGTTGTGTTCATAGTACGGATCGTGTGTTCTCCTACTATATATTACTCGACACTCGGATTGGGACGAATAAAAAAACGATCGTATTTTTTCGTTTTTCAAATGGAAATATTATTTACGTATGCGAGATTGACGAGCGTAGAAGAATTCACGTTACTTACATTTTATTTTCACAGTCGTTGCCTTTCGTTTCAGCTTTTGGAATAATCGAATCTCCAGCTTGGGGTTTCGCGCTTCCACGCTGGTAGCCATTCCCCACTTTCATTGCACTTACGCATGCTGTCCTGACAATGGAGATAATTCCGAGTCGTCGATTCGTTTACGGACGATTACGCAAAAAAAAAATAACATTTTCCTGATAAAGCTCAAAATGTATATAGTGTCTCATTGTTTAAATAAACATTTTTCAACGTTGCAAAAAATACTTTCTCGCTTTAAACATAATCATTTTCTTCGTACATCTCATAGTTTACATAACGTGTAGATATTGCGAAAAATACGAATACACTCCACTAGTTAAAAACCATTATATCCATTGCCAGTTTCTTCAAAAGATTCGTAGTTAATTCCGCTGTTTGTTTAAAAAATTCTCGAGCTCTTAAGCTATGTTACGGTCGCTCTGAGGACGGATACGTATGAGAAGGAAGTCTTCATCATCTAGAAAACGTGTATTTACGAATTTATACGATTAATTTTTAAGATTGATCGTAGAGGACTTACTGCAGTGAATGTTTGCGTAGACAAAGAAGTAAACTTTCCTGCCGTTAGTGTTAGAGGTGATTGCGCTTTATTTATCATGTAGGAAATTGCTTGAATTTCTTTAGGACTCACACGATACCAAAACGTGTTGTAAATTTTGTTCGAAATTTGTTCACTCTGGAACATACGACGCCAACATTCATCGCTTACGTCAATAGACAAACTATCGTGTACGTACCTTGTTGATGAGACGCTGGCCAAAATAACAAAAGGAATATCCTTGCCATATTACGGTAAGACATAACATGCCGAACTTGATCGACAGCAAGAGGTCATCGATCTGAGTAAACGAAAATCCGATGATCTTTTGATAGTTATAAATTGTATTTACCCACCGTATTCCAACTTACAGTGAGTATAATAAGGCCGGAAATACAAATCATAATTGTACTGGTAAAAACTTGGATGAACGAGGCATAAGTATAAACCGTCTCGACCCGCTGAACAATGTTTAAAACTTTGAGGTGCTGGTTTGCCATCGGTTCAATTGAAACCTGCTCTTGACCGTTTCTGCAATTTTCCGAAAACTCATCGATCTTTTGGAATAGCAAATCAATGTGCCCGCAAGCATGCAACACCTACAATGTCATACTGGTTAGTAAGTTGAAAATAAAAACTGCGGGAAATGTTGGCTTACCAAAGCTACAAGAAGAGACTCGGATAAAGCTTGGATAGTGCACATTACCAATCCTTGCACAATCTGAATTCCAGTCATAATTTCGTATACTGGAGATCTTTTAAAGTCAAACGGATAATATGATTTCAACATCATTTCTCTATTCTCAACTGGTATTTTTGAGTAGGTGAGAATAAATTGAAGATAATACAGCGAACAAGTGCTTGCGTACAAGGCGTAATCGAATCTCGAGAAGCGACAAGACGTTGAAATAAACTCTGACCAGTATTTTATCTGACATTCGTCTTCGTAGTCCTTAGCCATTTCTATCAATAAAGTTTGCAATTCTCTACAACGTCAAAGATAATAATGGTGATGATAATAATAACAACAACAACAATAATAATCAACCGACGTAGAAATGACAAATAAACGGACCTTCTGTTGTACCAAATTATCAGCAATTTGGAGTATAACATTATTTCAGCAGAAATTTCGCTTAGGTTGTCCAGCGCGAAGAGTATTTCGTCGAACTGTCTGATATTCCACATCTGAAAAGGCATGATTGTGAACAGTGGAGACCACATGAGTATAATTCCAAAAATATTATCGTAATGGGGCCAAAGCCCTGCTAATTTTAAGGTATATTCTACATATTTTGAAAATATTGGAATGTTCATGTTATAACACTTTTAAAAATGTCAGTTACAAATTTGTTGATTAATTAGTAATCGAAAGTATCACGTCTACGACTCAAAGATTACTAATATGAATCCGCTACGTGCCTGACATTTCTATCCCTACTTTTGTCAACGGCCAATGAAAATGTGGTCTCTATGTTTTGCACATAGTATCCAAGGTGATATTAATGTTTTATTGTTTATCTTTTTCACAAATATTTTCTCAAGATTATAGTATCCACATCGAAAGCTTGAATTTTCTCACTACGTGTATTCTTTTCGTCCATAAACGAAGAATACAGCAAGTAGCGTTCATTCTTTATCATTTCCTTTGTGAATAATTCATCGATCATTATCAATAATTCAGAGATTTATCAAAACGTATGATTGAGTGAGTTTTACGTTGACAAACCGCATGTACGTTTTTATAGTTACGTCATTACAGTTCGAAGATACGGACGGTTTAACGACAACCACGCGACTTTTACGCGTTTACAACGATTGACTTTACACGTTATTTCTTAGGACTTTTATTTAAACAGTTTTCTATTTATCGTTCATACAGAGTGAATTTTATTGGACTACATATAAGGGTCGTTTTTTTTAGTCATCCTCTAAAATAGATTCGTAGTCGATCCCGCCGATTTCTCTGAAAATTCTTAAACTGTAGAATTACACGTTGGTTGCTCTAAGGACGGATATATAAGTAAAAGATGTCCTCATGATCTACAAAAATGTATTTATGTTCTTCAACTTGTCGCATACATGGTTGATTCGTTGTACTGAACGTGTGGTAACTTACCGAGGTAAACGTTTGCGCGGACAAAGAGGTAAACTTTCCCGCTGTCAACGTGAGAGGTTTTTTTGCCTTATTTATCATGTAACAAACGGCTCGGATTTCTTTGGGATTCGCATAATACCAAAACGCCTCGTATATTTTTATTGAAATTTTGTCACTCTAAAAATGCATAACGTTGACGTTGTTATTTCTCACGCAACAGATGAAACGGATGAGGATACTCACTTTGTTGATTAGACGCTGACCAGAGAAACAAAAGGAATATCCTTGCCACGTTACAGTGATACACAACATGACGTACTTGATCGTTATCATGAGGTTATCGCTTACCTACGTAAAGAATACTTGGATAAAATCTCTGCCGGTAGCGAAATTCGTTAAGTATCTACGTATTCTCAACTTACGATTGTTACGATAAATCCAGCGGAACAAATGATGAAGGTACTCAAAAAGACTTGGACGAACGAGGCGTAAGTGTAGACTGTCTCAATTTTTCGAGTAATGTTCAATACTTTTAAGTGTTGTTGTATCACCGGTGCTAGAGATACAATTTTCCGCTTGTTTCTGCAATTTTCTGAAAATTCATCAATTTTCTGCAACAGCAGATCAATGTGCCCACATGCGTGCATAACCTGTGTCGTATAATTGATATTCGAACAACAAGGAATGTACATTATTTAGAGTAATTATTTGGATTTCCTCGATAATAACGTGAATCTTACAAAAATGTAAACTCACCAAGGCCACGAGCAAAGATTCGGACAAAGCTTGAACAACGCACAAGACGACTATTTGCAAAATCTGTATTGCAGTCATAATTTCGAACATCGGAGAACTTCGAAAGTCAAATGGGTAATACGATCTCAATATCAATTCTCTACTGTTAACCGGTATTTTCGAATAGGTGAGAACAATTTGAACGTAATACAACGAGCCAGCGCCCGCGTACATTCCGTAATCAAATTTTGAATAGCGATGAGAGGTTGAAATATGCTCTGACCAATTTTCTATTTTAATTTCATTTCGATAGTCGTCGTCTAGTTCTCGCAATAACATTTTAAACAGCCTATAATGCATTGTCACTTGATTAAGTAAAGGTAAATAAAATTAGTTGGCGATCAGATATAAACAGACCTTCTATGGTACCAGATCGCTAAAAATTTGCCATACAACAATGTCTCTGCCAAGATATGGCTTACATCGTCTAGCATAATAAATTTATTGTCGAATTCGTTGACACTGTCCCATATTTGAAAGGGTATCATTGTGAACAGCGGAGACCAGATAAGTATAACTCCCAAGATATTAAAGTAATTTGGCCAAAGCCCTGAAACTTTCAAAGTATATTCTATAGGTTTTCCAATTATTGGGATTTTCATTGTATTACACTTTGAAGAATCTTAATTGCAAATTTAAAACCGTTTGTAAGTTGGCGATCGAAACTATTACGCGGACGCCTCAAATATTACTGACAGGAATCGCTTCATACGCCATATATTGCATTCCTACTTTTGTCAACCGCTAATGAAAATATAGTCGCTCTATTTTACGTGCAGTATGCAAGATGACATTAATTTTTTATGTCTTTCTTTGGAAATATTTGCTCGATGAAATATTGTATCTGCAGCGCTGGTTTTAATTGTCTCTAGAGTATTCTTGGACACACATGTAGAATAATAAAAGTACCGATTATCATTTTGTTATATTTTTTTCGCAATCAGTTCATCGAGTATGTACGTTTACTTCTCTACTTTCTTTTTCTTCTTCTTTTTTTATTGATAATTCAAAGATTCATTAAGGCATCCAATTATGCAAGTTCACACGGACAAAACTAGATGTACGTTTGTACAATCGATTCACTAGATTTTCTAGACACGCACTGTATACGTACAAATTAATTCGCGAGATCTCGTTAATGTTTGTTCAGTTCTAATCGCTTTAAATACCGAAGCACTACTGAATGTATTCGGTCGTAAAAACTACATCTCTCACTCTATCGCGGTGATGGATTTATGAATAAATAACGACGTTTTATAATGTCTTCTATGATCGTACATGAATATTCTATTAACCATACGTACAATTTTTTTAAATATTCCACATTCTACTGTAAAATCCATATTTATAAGCTTTAGTACTCGATACAAGATTGTCATTTCTGTTTAAAGTATACGTGACCAGTGTTATTTTATTCAATGAATGCTCTGCATAATGTACAATCAAACACTCTGCGTTTGTTCGATGCTACGAAACGCAGTCTCAACGTTTTTACCGTCCAACCGAAGGTGCCATAGACAACGTTTCAATATTTTGAAAGAATTGAAAAAAAAAACAGACGAATTCATAAAATATATCCAATAAATTAAACGTCCAACGATCGCTTGAATTTTTCATTCCAAACGATGTGCCAAATGTACGCTTTTAATTGCGAAAACCAACATTCGATTAAGGTAAACCTGCCTGACGCATATTCATCGTTGTTTTCTGGCTGGACATGTACACTAATAGAAATATTGCATAGCCCTTGATGTACTTTCCGTAGAGACTTCCCGAGGTGTAAGTACGTTCAAGTACAATGAAATAATAGACGTTACACTATTTATCACGAAGAATTTAATGTTATTGCGCAGTGCAGTGAAACGCAGGTTAAAAACGACTTTCATTGGAGGTTTCTTTATACATAACGGCTAGAGATTTCGAACGATGTAAAAAGACTTCACTACTTAAAGACGATAGTTTCCATTGACCGTTTTTAAAAAAGACTCGTAGTGAATCCCGCTGATTCTTGTCGTATTCTTGAACTATTACAGAATTAAGGCTCGCTCGCTCTGAGGACGGATAGGTACGAGAAAGACGTTTTCATCATCTGGAAAATGTATAAATTTATACGATTTGTCTTTGATACTGGTCATGGACGACTTACCGCAGTGAAAGTTTGCGCCGACAGAGAGGTAAACTTTCCTACTGTTAGTGTGAGAGGTGATTGCGCTCTGTTTATCACGTAACATATAGCGCGAATTTCTTTGGGATTCGCGTTAAACCAAGATGCCTCATAAATTTTGTTCGAAATTGTATCACTCTGAAATATACACTATTACGATTGACGTTTCGATTGCAATGGATGAACAATCAGATGCTCACCTTGTTGATTAGTCGCTGACCAGAAAAACAAAAGGAATACCCTTGCCATGAGAAGAGCATACATAACAATATGAATTTGATCAGCATGACGACGTCACCACTTAGCTGTCGAATAGACGTGTTTTTATACATTTTTCACGAATATAAATGACGGAATGCGACTTACATTGATCGTAACGAATACAACAAAACAAATGATCAATGTACTGATCAAGATTTGAACCAACAAGACGTAAGTATAGACTATTTCGACTTTGTGAACGATATTTAACACTTTGAGATGTTGGTTTATTATCGGTGCAAGTGAAACATTTATTCGATTGCTCTCGCAATTTTCCGAAAACTCGTCGATCTTTTGCAATAGCAAATCAATGTGGCCGCCTACGTGCAGGACCTACAACGTGACATTGATTGTTGAAAAAGGCTTTCGGTAAGCGTCATTTTGAGGAAAATCCCAACGCGTGAAAAGTTAGCTTACCAAAGTTACAAGGAGAGACTCGCACAAAGCATGAATACCGCAAAATGCCAACCCTTGGGCAATCTGAACGACAGCTATAATTTCAAACAATGGGGAACGTCGAAAATCAAACGGGTAATACGATTTCAATATCAGTTCTCTATTCTCAATTGATATTTTTGGATAGGCGAGAATGAATTGAAGGTAATACAGCGAATTAATGCTTAGGTAAATAGCGTAATCAAATTTGGAGAAGCGATGCGACTTTGAAATAATCTCCGACCAATCTTCTAATTTGGCTTCATCCTCGTAATCTTCAGCCATTTCCACCAATAAACTTTTTAACGTTCTACAGTAATAATGATAATAATAACGATATGAAATATTGTCGTTTCAGATGTGATAAATTAACCGATGTAACAATGACGTGTTAACGGACCTTCTATTGTACCAAATTATTAGAAATTTCATGTAACACAACGTTACAGTTAAAATATGGCTTACATCGTCCAACATTAAAAGTATATCATCGAATTGGTTCATGCAATCCCACACTTGAAAGGGTAGCAGTGTAAACAACCCTGATGCGATAAATACAACTCCGATATTATTGAAATAATCTGGCCAAAGTCCAAAAATTTTTAAATTATATTCGACGGCTTTTCCTAATATTGGAATATTCATTTTATTAAACTTTGTAAAAATGGCTGATGTTTTAATCAGTTGGCAATCGAAAGTATTACGTACACGTTTTGAATATTACTGACGTGACTCGCTATTTGCACGATATTCCATCCCCCACACTCCACAACAACCAATAGAAATGTAGTCGAATTGTTTTGCATGCAGTACCCTAGGCGATATCAATTTTTTATTTCTTTCTTCAGAAATATTTCCTCAAGATGACAGTATTTACAATACGGCTTCCCTCTTTTTCTTTAAAGTATTACCCAAAGCAACCTCCATTTTTTATCGCTTTTCTTTATAAATAAAACATCAAATATTAATATATGAAATGTAGTTCTCGTTTTTTCAACACGTATAATTTGATGGATCTCCACTAGCACACCACCGTTTAAGTTTCTTATAGTCGGTTCACTAAGGTTTGAATGCGCGCACTGTTTGCAGGCTACCAAGTGATCAACAATATATACAGCAGTTGTGCTTTTAATATTTATCATTGGTTAATTTATTACTACGATTTTATACACCCAAAACAAAATATTTCGTTAGAATCATCGGCAGGATTGAATTTAACAGACAACGAATGTACACGCGACATAAATGAATAGAAACATGTTCGGTATACCGACCAGGTGGAGAGATCGACTAATGCCAAAAGTATCCAGTGTGGGTAGAAGAACTAACAGGTATCTAAATGGAAAGGCCATCAAAATAAAAGTATATTTTACGTTTGATAAGAAATGTTATTTTCACTTACATGTAATGCAAGCCAAAGTAGTAATTTAATCGAAACTTACTCGTTCAATTTCAACGTCCAATGCCAATGTTATCGATAAACGTTAACGCACGGCTCGCACGAGAGAAAGATACGAGAAAGACGTTTTTACAATCTGAAAAAAAATCGTACATCGTACACCGAGGTCAGTTTCAATGAAGAGTCAGAATTGGCTGTTAATTATCGATTCTCTAAATTTACCGTGGTAAAGAAAATTAGCGAAAGCTCACTGAATTTTCCCATGGTTAGTGTTACTGGTTTCTGTACTTTTGATAGCATGAATTTCACTATTTCTCTATTCTGCCGTGAGAATGTATTCCACGAACAATTACACAATTCACCATAAATAGTTTCAGTCTAGAAATTGAATGCATTCGTTAGTTGTGCAATTTTCATTTGGTCGTTTTGCGTAAATAGAACCTGAAATTTTAAATATTCTCCACAGATACAATAATACCCTGCTGTACTCAAAAATGATACGGTGAGTAGGGCATAATGTATCAAATTAATTGACGCTGTACCCTTTTCCAATCCCTATGGAATACATAAAACCTACGATAAAATAACGAAGCAACCAATTGGAATGTGCCAGATGACTTCTAATACAGCCACTTACGTCAATGAACATAAATCCGGACATAACTTGTAATAGCGTTAAGAAAGAAATATGAAAAAAAGCAACAAGAGAAAAAACATCTTGGATATTTGTGGAAAATTCGATGCATTCCAAATGTTTTTTGTACAATTTTCGCAATGCTGCTAACGTCGCGTTATCGTTGTTTTCATACGTTTGGCAGGCTTTTGAATAATTTCTTATTTCTGTCCTCACCATGTCTACTTTTGAACACGCGTGTAAAACCTGTCAAACAAATGTATATGTAAAGGAGCATTTGTTTATCGTTCTCGTGCAAATCATCCAATTAACGTGATTGCAAAATAGTGGATTTTAGCGGATGGTGTGTGTATATCGTAAGAACAAATCATTATAACGTAATATTTCATATGTACCAAAGTGACAAGAAGCCCGTCGATTAGTGCATGCGCGTTGAAATGTACGGTGGTGGTAATGCATTGTGCAATATTTATTACTTCGTAATAAGGCGATTGTCTTGCGTCAAATGGAAATTTACTCGGCGCCATGAACTTTCTGTCGGGAATTTTATCAAATATATAAGAAGCCAACGTTTTCCCAAAGTACGTCAAGCACATACTGTTGTTGAGCACAATAATACATTTTGCAATAAGACGAAAACGAGCGCAATTCTGCCTCATAACTTTTGACACTGTACTTTCGAGTCTCCAATCGTTCGCAATAATATTTATAAGATCTATGAGCTTCCTAGTAAATTATTAAAACAATTACACGTTTTAACGTACGAGTCAGTTGTAAAGTTAGCTCTCAAGTAAAACTGAGCAACAGTCACGCAAATAATATTACAATGGTTGTTATTTACCTGTGTTTCTGACGGAACACAGCAATTTTGCATAAGCCAATGAAGGAGCCAACAGTCGTAACTAAATTATTCATCAACATTTCGAGATCGTTTCGAACTTCAACAATGTCCCATATTTCAAAGGTAAGAAAGAAAATTGTGACTCCTAATCCCAAGTAGAATACCGATAGCATAGGTGCCGTAGGCCAAGCACCAACCACCCGCAAACTCAGCTGATGATGTTTGATAAAGACATCCGTAATCATGATTCGACAAGGTTTATTGGTTAAGCGAACAATTCTATATCTTTGTATTAGACAACTGAAGAATCAATTTAGTTTGACGACCGACGTATCCAGATCAAATACAATGAAAATATCGGTATACTTGTTCGTAATCACCCGTGCAATTACACTTCTTTCTCGGAGACGAGCAAAACTATAATGCTTGGCCTCGTTTACCACCGAGCGGACACGAAATTTAGCAATACAACAGCATCGACAGCAAACAATGGCTCGGATCGTTTTTGTGCATTGGAACATTCTGCGCACGCCTACTATGCAAAAGAATCGTCTTAGATATTAATGCAAATTGCGTAATGGGGTGGTCACGAGGAATCAATGTTTAATACGGAGGTTATGCTTAATGTACTTTATGGGAATATTGTATATAAACGTAACAATTACTTGTTACACGTTCGTTAGGTATCGAAATGTGTCTGCGATGACAAATTATTTTACAAGTTGCGCGTCGCCACCACGTACGCATACTTATCAAACAAACAAATTAAAGTGGTATTAGACCTAAAGACCTAACGATAATCATACGTACAAAGTATATTTCGTGCAGTAAAATTTAAAATCGGGTGTATCGTATAAATTACACGTTCGTCGTGAAGAATAGCACACGACCACGATGAAAAGTATCAAGCGATTCGCTCAAGGTCTACCGTTATCCGTGACAAAGGAACTAAATTAAAAATATAACATTGCGAGGTATTGGACGATTCATTAGAAAATATAGAAAATTGATTCCAACGAGCGTATCGAGAATTGAACGTTGAAAAGATATTCTCTTGCTACCCACGGCGCTTTCCTTCTTGTTTCATTCATTGGTAAACCGCTCGAAGAACTGATAGGTAAGATATGGATGTTTTTAAAATCTGAAAAAATGTACGATCGAATTATTCGTTGTATTCTTGAAATGTTGTTTATTAAGATCGATAATAATAATAACAATGACGACGATACCTTCATAAATGTGTCTATTGACAAATGAAATATTCGTCCACCGGTTAACTTTAGAGGAGTTTGAGCTTTTGACAATACAAACATTACCATTCTTATTTCATTTGGTGATGCATTGTACCATGGACAACCGTATAACGTAGGAATGATGGATTCACACTTGTACGAAAAGTGAATGTGACCTTAGTTTTAACGAGATTTTTGCATAAATAGTTTAACGAACAATAATGGTATTTTATTACCTTGTTTTGAAGATACTGCCCAATGAAACAAAATGTAAAAACTTGTAGCAACATTGCAAAAATGAATAGAATGAATTTGATTAAAAGCAATAAGTTTGCCGATTCCATTGCCTAAAAATTGAATATTTAAAATTGCCGACAATCGATTAAACGTTTATCTCGACGCAACTCTACTCACTGTGACTATAACATAGCCAGTTACGCATATTATTATACTGCTAAAACTTATTTGAAAAAATGATACGTAAGAGTAAGCTGCGTCAACTTTTCCAATAAGCCTTAAAATTTTTATATGTTGTTGGACCACGTGCTTTATACTATATAATGGCTGAACGGCATCTCCCTCGATCAGAACGTCAAAATTATTTGAATAATCGTATATACAACTTTTTAGTGATTCTATCTGTGCACACACGTGTAAAATCTGACCAAGAGATCGAAAGAATAAGTCAGGGAAATTGGAAACGTTGAATAGCATGTTAACGAATGTTCTTACCAGTGTCACAAGAAGGCTTTGACTTACCGAGTCTGCGATAACTAGCATTGAACATTGCATACATTGCATCATAAAAATACCTTCAAATACCGGTGAGTGATGATAATCAAACGGATAATACGATGGTAATAATAGTTTTCTATTCTCTATAGGTTTTCCAAAATAAGACAAAGCACTATCTATATAATAGATGGCGACTGACGCTAGATACATTGAGATATCAACCGTAAAAAATGCGCGACATATTCGAGCTAAAGCGATCCATTCGTCAGGTACCTCTTTTATATTCCAATCCTCTAGTAAATTTTTCAACACCTCGTTAATTTTCCTGAAAAATAGTACAGTCGTCTGTAATTGTTTCGATGAAAGCGCGCAAAATAACATTTGAAAATGAAATATAAAAAGTAAACATTCTTCAACCTTTTATTTTTCCACATAAATATCATTTTGATCAGAATCAAGACTTGCGTCAACATATCGCTCAAATTGTCCATTAGGACAACTGAATTTCTGGTTACAGTTAATGCATTCCACAGTTGAAACGGTAACATTGTCATAGCCGATGATAACAATATCAATGGACCAATAACGTTGAAGTCATACGGCCAAAGACCAACTAATTTCAAGCAAAATTCAAACAATTTGTTAATCATCAGCGTCATAGTTTTATATTTGATACACAAGTATTTTGGAAAAAGCTTTATTCCTGACAAGGGTTATTTTAATTTGCGAGAATCGTATCGTTAGAAACGCTTGACCAATACTAAACGCGTTCGTATCCCCTCTCCAGGCTTTGTCGCAATAGATCCACGCAAACAGCCTAGTCCGTATCGACGTAATTGTCTGGAAAATCTATAAATATTGTATTAATCAAACGTGTAATTACTTATATTTCTTTTTAATATTTACAGCTCTCGTGGAAAATTCATATTCGAGGCTTCGTTACGCCATAATAATACAACTTTTTCTTTACTACGTGCAAAAGTTTATACAATAGAGAAAATGCGTACTTTATGCACATTCTCGTGTACGCTCACGACGTACGCAGTCTCGAAGTTTTCACAATACAACGAACGCTGTTTTACTTTTGCAAAGAAACACGCAACAACGTTCAAGCGTTTGTTATAAACGAAGAAAAACCTGTATTTAACGTTTGACTTTGCTCAAACAAAATTACTTTTGTGGAATACGTATTTACGCGACGAACATTATATAATATTGCATTGATAAATCGGATTTGTAGGTATAGCAACGCAAAAAAAACGCTCAATAGACTTACAACTCAATCGTAAGTGACGAATAGACATTCAATTTGAAGTTCCCGCAAGTAAGAATAATTTACATCCAAGTTATCTTCGTTTCAATTCTGAACGTTTGCCGATCTCGTGAAAAATCAGTGCACGATAGGACCCGTATTTCATACAGAGTTATCGTTGTTTTTTCGTAATGAACGTAAAAACATAATGTTTTTTAATAGAACGAAAAGATGCTTGCAATTATTAAAGAAATGACACTTCGTACATGAGCATTCTTACGGTATTATTACGCGCAGACTTGATTTTTCTCTCTACTTCTTACCAAACTATTATTTAACGTTCCCTTTCTTAGTGTTGTTTTATTCGAAAATAGATCTTTTCGTATAATTTCATGCACGTTTATAAATAATGGCTTGAAACAAAGATAACTTTATAATTCTGATTTGATAAAGTTTGTACAGCGTATTGGATTATATAAAGCACAAACAAATTCTAGTTTCATGTATAAACCGCACGAAGAACAGATAAATATGAAAATGACGTTTTCAATATCTGAAACATACATTGTTATGTTTAACGTAAGAACATTATTATATTTGACGGATAAATATACCTGAGCAAACGTATTGATAGACAGTTGAAAAATCTTTCCGCCGTTGAGCGTCAGTGGTTTTTGCGCATTGAACAAAATAAATAAAATACACCTCATTTCTGCGGGTTTAGTGTTATACCAGAAAGAATTGTATATAAAATATATCAAAGATTCGCCCTGAAAAAAGAAATTAAATATCGATACTAATTTCGTATCTGGTAATAAAAATCAATTGCTAAGGCAGTCGTACTTTATCTCGAAGATACTGGCCAACAATACAGAATGTAAAAGCTTGCGAGAGCATCGCTATAATATACGTAGTAAATTTGAACAAAAGAAGTACATTTGCAGACTCCATCGCCTGAAAATATTTGCAAAGTGCTTAATAAAGACGATTTATGTTTGTTGGTTTGGGGATACTCACAGTTATCATTACATATCCAGTCACACAGATGATAACGTTACTAAAAACGATTTGGAAAAGAGATATATAGCTATAGACATTGTCGATATTTTGAACCAACGACAGAATATTTTGATGTTCGACTATTATATTATTCACGTTTTCAATATTTGTCCCATCGGCCATATTTTTTCTATTGCTACAACTATCGGAGTATTTTAGAATATGAGATTCCAACAAATGCATACGAGCGCCAACGTGTACAGCCTAGAAACAGTGGCGGAAAGTGTATGTAATTAAATCGTCCTGATTACAAATAACTATTGAAACTTACGTAAACGACTAACAGAGATTTACTTAAGGTATCGACACTCATCATAAGTATAGCTTGAGACATGTGCGTTAGAAACAAAAGTTCGTACCACGGTGAACTTTTGTAGTCGAACGGGTAGTAAGAATTGAATAACAGTTGCCTTGCTTCTTTAGATTTTTTAAAGTACCTCGCTATCAAATCTGGGTAATAAAATACTGCAGCGCTTATGTATAAAGCTATGTCGAATTTACAAAACAAGTAGCAGTAACGCGCCAATAATGTCCATTGCTCAGGTATACTTTTTTTATTCCAATCATTGTCTATTCTTTTTATTAACTTTTCCATCTGACTATTACCGAAAAGTCGTAAACACCAATTTATTCATGTTTTTTTTGTAAGTGCTCAACTTCAAATCTCGTGTGACTAATGAAAAAAAAAAAAAAACAATACAAAAAATCATATAACAGAACCTCTTATTCATCCATATGGCGAAAAGCTTCATTAAAATTAATATTTCAGCTAGAACGTCGCTCAAACTATCCATCAGTAGGATAGGACTATCGATTAAGAGAATAGATTTCCAAATTTGAAACGGTAAAGTTGTCACGAGCGTCGTAACTAGTATCAATGGTCCTAAAATCTGAACGGAATACGGCCAAACGCCACTTGCTTTCAAGCAAATTTCTATTATTTTGTTTATTAACAAGCTCATATTGAAAATTTGCCTTTCAACAATTATTAAATGATGTATTTTTTAGAAAAGAACATTGTCACTCGAACCCAATAAATAAAACTGTTTAAGACGACAAAGAACAAATGTTGACAACTCGCCGTAGAGCTACTCTGTCCACTAACGAGTTTCACCAATGTCGTTGTTTCAATGTTTCCTTGGAGATTTCGTTACTTCATCATTGATTCATTGATTCGTTCTTCAAGTATAGAGCTTGTTTAGCCTACGAACTATGTAGATATCGGTAATCTAAATAATTTTCAAATACATACAATCAGTATGAATTACAACTAGAGAGCTTACGTACACAGGCATTAGTTCTCGTTTACTTCGCAACGAGTGCAGTTTTTTTAAACGTTATTTTTATCGTACATAAGTTTGTGTTATCACGTACTCACAATGTTGGTAATATTTGATACATAATCAGTTTTACAAAAAGTTGCACTCTATTCCGACTGCGCTTAATTGCTACAGTGATAACATGTCTATTTACTTGTATTCCAATATAATTTCAGGCCTTTGACTACAACGACAACAACTTACGACAACGAACGATCTGTTTTTGTGCAAAACCGTGATGGAAAATTCACATTCAAATAGAAAGAAGTATTTTTAACGAATGTTCGTATACATAGATATTTATTTTATAAAGTAGTTTCAAATAAAAATCTGGTATTTTACTAACAATCTATACAGTTTTCATTATCATTACCCACAACTTGTTTCAACGCACGGCTCGGATAAGCGACAAGTACGAAAAAGAAGTTTTGACGATCTGGAAAAATCAACTCAAACGCGAATGTTAATGGAAGTCAAGGAAAATGTGTATTAAATATAAATGACGCGTTTACCGTAGTAAAATAAATGAGCGTGAGATCGCAAAATTTGCCCATGCTCAAAGTCACTGGCCTCTGAGCCTTTGCTAGCATAAATTTTATAGCATTTCTATTTTGAATGGAGAAATCGTACCAATAACAATTGTACAGCTCGTTAAAAATAGTGTTACTCTGAAAAATGAATCATGTTTTTACGTTCAATATACTTTGTAGAGCAAAAATCGTTAAACCTGATAGTTTAAGTATTCTCCACAGATACAATAATATCCAGATGTGATCAAAAACGACATGGTCAGTACGGCGTAATGTATCAAATCGATAGGTTTAGCGCCTCTTTCCAGACCCTGTAGTGATAATAGAAATGATCGACCTTGATGGTATAACGAAAACATTGAATGGACTTGCTAAATGAACCTCACATCGATGAACATAAATCCAGTCATAACTTGTAAAAGTGTTAAGAAAGAAATATGAAAAAAAGTAACGAGAGAAAAAACATCTCGTACAGTTTTTGAATATTCGATAAATTCCAAATGCCTTTTGTATAATCTTCGTAAAGCCCACAAGTCAATCTCTTTATTTCTTAGACAAACGTTTGAATAATTTACAATTTCTCTTCGTACCATATCTATCTTTGAACACGCGTGTAAAACCTGTATAATAGATAAGGAAAAATTAAGATGAATCTGTTTGGAAGATATAATTGGATTAAATAGTTGGATCACGCGTTCATTGTTGAAAGTTCGATTTTCAAACGTATCAGATTTCACACGATGCTTTCGATGCAGTTTTTTCCTCGGAAAGGAAATAATATCATTCGGACAAAAATCTCTGAAGAAACAATAATTGTATAATTACCGAAATAACAAGAAAACCGTCGACTAATGCATGCGCGTTAAAATGTATGGACGATGTGATAAATTGTCCGATAATGGCAATTTCGTAATACGGTGATTGCCTTGCATCAAACGGAAATTTGACCCGAGCAAGAAATTTTCTATCCGGAATCTCGTCAAAAACGTAAGAAGTTAAGGTTTGAAGGAAATAAGTGAAGTTCATGATGTTGTCCAGTATAATAATGAATTTTGCCGCACGTTGAAAACGAACGCAATTTATTCTCATCATCTTCGATATTTTACTTTCGAGTTGCCAATCGTTTGAAGTTATACCTATTATTTGCTTAATGTGCCTACGTAATAATAAATACAAAGTTCTTGAAATGTATTTTCGCATTTAATACAACATTGAAACGAATAATTACCTACGCTTCCAGCGAAATGTAGCCATCTTACACAAGCCGGAGAAGACACCGACGGTGGAAACTAAATTGTCCATCAACATTTCGAGATTATTGCGAACTTCAATAACGTCCCATACTTCAAAAATTAGAAAGAAAAATGTTATTCCTATTCCGAAGTAGAATACCGGTAGTAAAGGTGCCGTAGGCCAAGCTCCAACCACTCGTAAACTAATCTGATGATGTTTAATAAAAACATCAGTAGTCATGGCTCAACGATAAATTCGTATGTTCGTGTTTCGTTCTTTATGATGGTCAAATTTTCGGCTTGTGCTAATGCTAAAGCTGATTAGTTGCTAGTTGATGGTAACGCGTTTTATCGTTAAACTTTAGAATATTTTAAATTATTTCTACTCAGCTTGTCTTAGCGGTCAGTGGGCCGACACGAGTTCGTACTATGTATAAACATCGAGAAAAAGAAAAAGTAACACGGATATTTTCCAGTCGAGCGTACTGCGCATGTATACACTTGAATCGAAAATGATTGCAAGTGAAATCGCCTAAAATATTAATGCGAATTACATAAGGGTGCGGTTGTAAGAAATGAAATTTTAACTTAGAGCTTCTACCTCGTGTACGATATTATGGTGTTTTTACGCAAACATACGATAAATAAAACGTCACTTGATATCAACATTCGTTCACGACAGAGAACGTTATTTGATGTTACGAACAAATTGTAGACGTTGATGCATAATTCAAGTTTTATATTAGAACAGGAAGAACAATCGTTGATACCGTGTAAAAAGCACCATGAATCGCGGTTGAGTGTAGTGCTGTATAAACGATTGCCGAGCTTTTGTTTTATAAGTAATCGTATATTCGACTAGCAATGGCCACTGAAACAACGAAGATAAAAATTAGATAACAATTTATAAATATGACAGGATAAAATAGACCTATTTTTATTATACACCGACAAAGAACGTTTCAACGCCTAATATCGGTAAATTTTTATATAAATAACTTTGTAAATTCGTTAAAATTTCTAAGTGCCAACTACGAAACTTGTCTCGTTCGCTTTAACGAGCTGCGCGTACCACTGAAAGGTACGAGAACGAAGTCTTCATTATCTGAAAGAGAAATATATGAATTGTTTAAACGTAATCAATCCGCTTTTGAATAAATTCTATTTTGTTTTATAAAACCCCAATTGATATTGAATTACACTAGTTAAATAGATGAGCGACAAGTTACTGAATTTTCCTACGGTCAAATAAATAGGTTCTCGAGCTTTTGCAAGCATAAAGCTGATTGATTTTTTATCTTGATTCGAAAAATTGTACCACGTACAATTGTAAAGATCGTGGAAAATGATTTCGCTCTGTAACGAAATTATCAAAGTTATCGTAAGCTTTACTGCGAAACTTGGCGAACGAACCTGATTCGTTAGATATTCCCCAACCACGCAATAATAGCCTATACTAACTAAGAACGAAAATGATAAAGTGGCGTTGTGAATCAAAAGTATAGGTCTGGATCCTTTTTCTAATCCCTGCAAAAATATTAAGGCAATTATTATATTGCGATATCGCGTAACATTGTTATAACGTCAGCGCGTGCTGTAAAGACTCACGTCCAAAAATAAATAAGCAGCCGTCACTTGCAGCATAACCAATGAAAATATATGAAAGAACGAAGCAGTTGAGAAAATCTCCTGAATGTTTTGAGAAAATTGATTGAATTCTAAATGTTTTCGAGCTAATCGCTTTAATGCTATCAAAGCCATCTTTTTATCGTTAATACGCGCCGAATACACAGTTGAAAACGTTGCAATTTCTTTGTGAACAATGTCAATTTTTGAAGATGCATGTAGAACCTAAAAATGATTAGTAAAACCATCTTCACGAAGCTACAGATGCGTGTACTAGTTGATTAACAATGAATATATTTTTTCAGTTACCATAGTAGCCAGCAGACCCTCTACAAATGCATTTGAATTGAAGCATAGGGATGCTGTGATCAATTGTCCAATAAAGATTATTTCATAAAGTGGCGATTTCCTGCCATCAACGGGAAAAGTAACTTGAGCTAGAAATTTTCGATTTTGTACGTCGTCAAAAACGTAAGAGGCTAAGGTTCTCAAAACATAAGTTAAATTCATTGAGTTGTACAGCAAAATAAGACATTTGGATATCAACCGAGAGCGAGCATGATTTTGTATCATAACTTCCGATCGGCACTCGTTACTTTTGGAATTTCGCAAATGATCGTCGTTGATGGTACTTATCACCAGCATGATTCTTCTGATATTTATATGAAAAATATAATATTTTAATAGCGATTGGACGAATGCGCTCACCAATTGTCGATATTTACTTATGTTTTAGACGAAACAATACAAGTTTGCATAAACACGATATGCATCCAACCGACGAAACAAGATTGTCCATGAGTATTTCAAGATCACCGTACACTTCGATGATATTCCACACTGCAAAAATCATTAGAAATGCCGACAGTCCCATACCAAAATAAAATCCCAATAACAGTGGACAAGTCGGCCAAGCTCCAATAATTCGTAGGCCAAATTGATGATGTTTGATAAATAATTCGTTCGTCATCTTTCGATAAATTATTACAACCAATTCACACGTTTGAGTCATGGGCATCAAACCCAAAGGCGTGTCACCATCTACCAAGTAGCAATAGCTACAACGGATTTAATCGACAAAGATTTGTCAGATACCAAATTTTCTCGACTGAAGTCATCGTTTCCACAGGTAATTTAACCCTATTCGACAATATATATTTTGATAACAGTCGCCTCTCAAGCAAGCCGACGGAATGAAATTGTAAAGGACGGCAATAAGCAGCCTCGAATACACTTTTACGACGCACTTATTCCGAGCACTGAGCACGTTCCCTCGGTTAGGATCTTATAGTTTTAGCTATAACAGAATTATCGCATTTTCTATGCAAATCGCAATAATAGCATCATTGAAAAGCATTGTGAAATTCAAAGTAAAAACTGCATTTAAGATAATACATTCTACTTTTTATGCGAACATATTACAAAATAAAATTAAAATATGTAAACGCGTATAGCCACAGCGTGAATAAATAAAAATTCGCAGCAAACTAGCAGTTACAGCGTCGAAAGAGACAAGTCGTCATTGAAATATTTGCTTAGCTTTACGAACAAAAATGTAAAGTACGATACGCATTTCGAAGAAGTTTTTTTCAACGGATTCTCAGTTGGTTTTGCAGAAATTGACACAACTATGCAAAATATGCTGTACCAACACCATACGCACGGCTTTCGAATTTTTGGCGAATTCTTATTTGGTGATCGTATAACAATTAGTCTGAAAATAATACTTACAACCTCTAAATTTTACACGATGTATGATGTATCGTGTTTTAAATGAAACAATTATTATTGATATTTATCCGTTATTCAAATATGGTAGTATACAGACAAATTTCATACTTAACCATACAATCATTGATCAAATAGTGCTGAATCTCAAGCATATATTGCTCTCAGAACTGATAAATATGACAATGATGTTTTGACGATCTGTACAAAACAAAACGTTTCAGTAAATACATTTGCAAAATTAATTAATGCCTGAATGTAGGTTAATTAGCCGGATTAAGTAAGATACGAATTTGTACATCAAATTATAAAACATTGACATATACCTTAAGAAAATTAAGATTACGGCATTTGTTTTAGATCTTACCGTAGTGAAGCTATTTGCAGAAAGTTCGAATAATTTAGCGCCACTTAAAGTTAATGGATTTTGAGTTTTCAACAGTATCAGGGACAATATTCGAACTTCTTGTGGAGGAGCATTATACCATTGACAATCGTACACGGCGTACACGAGTAACTCAGCCTAGAGTAATCGAGATTAACCGTAATAATTTCGTGACAACGGTTGAAAATATTATTTTATCGGCTATAGTACCTTATTCTGCAAGTATTGTCCAGCGAAACAAAATGTAAAGGCTTGTAAGAACATGACCAGAATGAACATTGTAAATTTAATTAGATACAACATGTTGGTCAGATTAACAGCCTAAATAGAAATGAACAAGGTGCTTTTAACGTGTAATTTAAAATAAAAAAAAAATTTTTTTTTTCAATTACGGTAATCAAGACGTATCCTGTGACGCAGATAATGACGTTACTAAAGAGTATTTGGAACAACGAGACGTAAGAGTAAACAGCATCGATTCTATCGACTATATCTAAAATTTTCATGTGTTGCTTCACTATACGTTTTAAGAGGAACGTGAAACGATCTCGTTTATCATCTATTTGTTTGCCGTTGTTTATTTTTCGACTAAGCACAATACTGTCCGTGTACTTTCTTAGGTGATCTTTGAATAGCGCCATATGCGCACTTGTATGTAAAATCTGAAATGCCGATACAACGAATGAAACAACGAGTGCTCTCAAACGGTACAATTTAGAGTTTCTTACCAATGCCGCAAGGAGAGTTTGGCTCACTAAATCAGCCGAAACAATAAGTAAGCATTGTATGATTTGTACAAGAACTAAAACTTCGTAAATAGGAGAAGGATGATAATCGAAAGGATATTTCGACGCGAAGAATAATTTTCTATGCTCTTTTGATTGTCCAAAGTAAGATAATACAAGATCTGGAAAATAAACCGTCGTGGCAATTGCGTACATTGCAATGATGATACTACAAAAGAGAAGGCAAGTCCGAGCAATTGATTGCCATTCTTTTGGTAATTTTCTAATTTTCCAATCTTTCAATATATCTTTTAGCAGACCATCGATCAGCCTAAAATTCATCGATAAATCTTGCGTCACTTGCGACATCGCGTGAAACATCACGGGCGTCAACAATTTATCGGTGTGAACAAATCACGATTTTTGATCACTGCTATTTTATTAATTTCACTCAATGTACTAATAAAATGTTGTTACCTTTTGTTTTTCCACATAATGAATATCTTGATGAGTATTATAGTTTGAGCAAATAAATCGCTCAAGCCATCCATCAGCATTACAGGATTTTCACTTGAAACAATAGCATTCCACAATTGAAAAGGTAAAGTCGTAACAATGGATGAAGCTAACGTTAATGGACCGAGGATATTGCAATTGTACGGCCATAGGCCTAGAAGTTTTAAAATGAACGTTAACGGCTTGTTAATCAGTACCGACATAACTTTCAGCTTATCAAGGGAACGTTACTACGTAAACGTAACGATTCATCAAAATTGAACGCATTTTCGAAAAAGACAACTTATTGCAATCCTGGATTTGGTAGAACTGCGACAACTAGAAAATAATTTTAGCACTATAGCCTCTACTGGCTCTCGACCAATGAAAGATGAGATTTCAGTATGGATTTAGTTTCCAAGGAGAGCCGATGAATTTTGCATCAGTCGTCAAACTAAATCCCAATATTATAGTGCACTGCTAGCATTACAGTTGGAATATTTAAATGGAATGATCATAGGTTTGCTGCTTATGCAAATATCAGATGTGAGTGTTACGTCAAACTTCAGCACTTCCCGATTAATTTTATTTTGCTCGCAGCGTATGCAGCAGTGATTTTCAAAGAGGAATCAAAATAAAGAACGTTGTTTTTTTCGATGTTCGTATAATCATTGTAAACAAGTCGTACGAAAGGATTTATGATAAAATTTTATGCACGATATTAATAGACGGCATGATATTTGCGACTCGTGAGAATGCAACTCTACGTCGAAAGGTAATTTTAAGAGTATTTTATCGTTATCTCTCAACAAACAACGAAAACACAGCTTACAACGTTGTATTAACGAACAGCATATTTCAACGAAAATATGTACTCGACGAACAGTAGCGGGTTTAGTTTAATAACAATAAATAGGGGTTTGTATAATTGTTTAGACTCTCATATTGTACAATACTCTTATTGATCGTTTGAAAATGCCTCTCTTAGTAGCGCCGCCTTTGGCTGTTTCATACAACTCAATTATACAACGGATATTTCTTGAAAGGTAACAAAGACTGCTACATTGCAGCGACATCTAGCATGGATAATTAAAATACAATATATTAAAATAATCAATAATGCTTTCGTGAAGGATGCTTTAACGTCGATTGTTTCAACAATTTTGCAATTATAGCACTTTTCGTTTTGGCAATACGTCCATTTTACGAATCAAGATATTCGTTTGGAGTCTGTAAGCTTGAAGACGCACGTATTGTCGACGGTAATAATAATAATGATAATACAAATAACTAGCAAGTACGCGTGCCAATTATAATATACGATGTAAACTTGCGCATCGAATTTAACGTCAAAGAAAATTGCCATTAACGATCTTTTAAGCGAAGGTCGACCAAACATCGTGAATTCATCCATGGAATCGATTAATATAGAAATTGCAATTCTCGCCAAAACAAATAATATAATAGCACGCGTTTTGCCCGTTGCGACCATTAGAAATTGTCATGACTAATGATGCTATAAACATAGGTATTATTTACGGATAAAATGCAAAAGTAAGCCAGCTATTTGACAAATATCACAATGCGTCTCGACACAAGGTGTTTCTGATAAAATTGATTTTTATTTAATCGAAGCAATCGTAATACGAGGATAAAGCGAGAGAGAGAGAGAGAGAGAGAGAGAGAGAGAGAGAGTTTATTATCTATGTATTATCCATCAATCGTAACAAACAGAGGCGCGTGTGTGAAATGGCTTTATCGTATGGGAGTTATGCACTTGGTGTTTTCGACGAGCACGTTTGGATAATCGATACATTATCCGTGCGGAAAATTGACTCGCACGTTCGCTGTTTTTTCATTCGCATTGATATGCGCATATTAACGTTTATACACGTGAAATGTAGAGCTTTTCAATGCCACGTGCGTAATAGATGACGATGACCCGGTCAATATTTCCTCGAAGGATTCGACCGTTACTTTTTTTAACAATTAACGACAAAGGAAACGTTACGTCCTCTAAATATATATATAATATATATGTGACATAACGTATCTCGTTAAAATTTCTCACATCGATGCTTTGCGATAGCGCACACGTGCCGAATTTCATAATCAGATTTATCATTCACGTGCCTTTTGCCGTTACACGTGCAATTAATTAACGTATTCGTATTATTGAACGTTTTTTAATTCAGTCATTGTTATCAAAACTAAATCGACTTTTTTCACACGACGAAATTATTTCGACTACTTTGAATATTGCGAAGAAAAAAAGAAAGATAATCGTTTCGATCAAACAACATTTCTTTTATATACGTAAAAAACAATGGAAACGTCCGACTAAATCAACTAAAACGTATACGTATACGACGTACGTTTTATCAGGAAAAAGGTAGATGAGATACTGCGTAGTCAACAACTGATGAAAGTCGACAGTTGCGATATAAAATTCATGAAAAAGGGTGTCGCGCGGATTGAAGGTCGAATCTGTTTTTACCGTGAAGCTTGAGCGCGTGTAACTGCTTCCGGATGAGTTTGCCCAACTAGACGTAACCTCGATAAGTTCATATACATAAATAAAGTTGCATTAACGAATACAATAAAAAAAAAAGGGTTTTTTTTTCCTGTCTGCAGCTTAAAAAGCGTTGATTTAAAAACATGGCCATGAAAAAATATCGAGCTGATAAAACAACTAGCGTAAATGTGAAAACAAAAACGACTGCCATCAACAGAGCTTGCTCAATTTCATCAGCTCGTAGTAATTTTATTACGACGACAAAAACAACGATCGACGAGATATCTTCTGCATAAAGCCATAAGATCTTTGAATATAAAAAATCATTTTCATCGTATATAAAATATGCTACGAGGGAAGCGAGCTTTCTTTCGTTTTTTTATATTCAACTCGACAGCGAGGTGTGAATATAAATAGCTCCAAATCTCAGGGTTCAAGATTATCCATCATAAACAACCTGTTTCCCCTTTTTACGTATCAGGCACATACTTTTATATATATATATATATCTACAGAAAAGGTTGTCGCTGATTTTTCATACGAGTAAGATATTGCATTGAACGCGTTCATTGACTCGAGCGTCAGAGGGACGGAAAAAAAAACAGTTCGTCACCTCTGTATGAAATTCATATACACGCTATACGAGCCGAATAACAATACTGAAAATAATTCGTATATCGATGAGATTGAACACTGTTAAAGCCACGATCGATGGTATATTTTTGAACGTATCTGTGAATCCTTATTTGTCGAATAGATTTAGGTGAAAGATCTCGTCGAGCGAAACTCTGAAATATCGAAAGTATTGCTGAATAAATTCGTTAACGCTTAATTGTGAAAAAAAAAATATACTCGTGGATGACGCTACGCAAGACGCGTGTACACGGTAACGAAGATATCAACAAAGCCTTACGCAGAGACGCGCGAAACGAAATATATCATAGATTCGCGTTAACTCGTTCAATTTTTATCGATGACTCAGTCTCATTGTTCCGACGTCGTGAAAACAACCGCGACAAACTATGACCACTCATCGAATTTGTTAATTAAGCGAGCCTAAAAAGAGAGAAAGAAAGAAAAGAAAAAATTCAATTCAATTCACAGCCAATTTGAATCTCGCGGTGCGTGTTGTTGGACGAATGCCAACAACGTATTATTTTTACGCGGGCGTCTTATTCTTCTTGTTCGTGGATGGAAAACACACGTTTGTTTTAATGGAATATCGAATATTCGTGATTTTTTTTTAACGCGAATCGTAACGTAACGTTGTTTTCGGTAAACGGGAAAATGTCGTTTCAAGTTTTACAAGGTAACAAACCACTTGTCTCGCGTTATCTCACGGTAACGCTAGACAATTCGGTGCCTTGATTTTTCACGTCTGTTTTTTCGAGATACGTAGATTACCGTTCTCAAGCGTAGTGCGATAAAAAAAATTATTTACGCATTCGATAATTTGAAAACACTCGTTGAGGTACAATGTTGATTAGAGTTGATTGTTGATTACGGCAGACGAGCTAACGATTAAACAGCAATGTATTTGTTTGTAGTTAAATCGAATTGTTTAGTAATTTGCACACACGTGACGCCTATGTTATGTATTGTACGGGTATCGCCGAGAACACGATGACGATAGGCGTGATGAGACTCGTTGATAAAGAACTCGAATTTTCGGATCGAACAAAACATGATCGGCTTACGAGTTACAGAGTACACAACTGCTGTCCATTTGACGTAACTTCAATTTCAATGAACGCGTGTGTCAATGATAACGCCGTGCAATAGGACCTTGCAACCGCAATAATCGTATACCCGTGCATAACAAGTGGAATACGATTTAAAGAAACAAATATAAAGTTGATTCGTATTCAACGTTTACCCGTGCAAGATGGTATTTCAAACGAAGCAAATCCACGTGTTCAATTGCTTCGTCGGATTATCCGCAAAGTATATGTCTCCAAGCGACGCCTTTGAATTCGCTCTAACTCGACGAGACATTCACTGTGATTGCAAACGTGCAATCTACACGTGGCTTATATTCATCGACGAGCTTTATACCTTCATTTTCAGAATCAAAAAAGAAGAAAAGAGAAAGCCCAAAAGCCATTGGAAAGAGGGAGTTGTAATGTGCGCGTGCGACTGTTGGTTGACGTCAGTTAGCCACGTGTTTTCTTCTTTTTTATTTTTCATCGTCAAATTTATGTTAATTAGTATGCGTAAACACAATTATCGGGGTTTAATTAAGGGATCCGATTAATAAAAGGTCATTCATCGGGTTTTTCACCGTTATCTAATAAGATACATTACGAGCGACTTTTCCAATAAAGTTAACGGAAAAGCCCCACGGGCTACGAGCCAAAGCTTTTCGTCCGAGATTTCAGAAAATTACTCTTCAATTGCTAGACACGCATATGACACGAGCTCTGTGTACAAGACAGATCCCAGTCAGACGCTTTTATAAAAAGGATTCCGACTCTTGCCTTTTAAGAATATTCGTAACAATGACATAATAGTAGATGTTGGAGTGCTCTTCAGGCATAAGCCGTTTAATCGAATCGTTGGAAAAGTACTTTCATATGCGTTCAACTGCGTTGTTGATGGGTTAATTCTATAAATATATACACACGACTGTTAAGTGCCTTTATTGAAATCATTATGCGATCTAGCTTAGTCAAATATATGGCGATTCCAAAAAAAATAAATTGTATTATCGAGTGCCATACACACACGCGCACACACGCATACACACGTATATATGTAGTTGTTTTTTAATTGATGTACATCCATCGTTCTCGAGACAGTTTAAGAAAGAAAGAGCCGATAATAAGAAATCGCTGTGTTCAATTATCACAATCACCAGCTGTGTCGCGTAGATGCGACATACCTATTTGACAAAATCAAAAACTGTCAAGAAGTATCAGTTGAAAAATAGGACGACTAAAACTTCAAGTCGAGATTATAGAGACAGAGAGATCGAATCGAAAAAAATTAGAAAACCAAAAAAAAAACAAAGCGTACATTGATCGTCTTGGATATCGAACGCGCTCGAATAACGCGAAACTTCTAATCTACACCGTCCAATTAAAAGTTGCACGCGCGCGATAATAGAGCCAAATAATTCTCGTCTTTCCACTTATAGCCTCCTTCGTCTCTCTCTCTCTTTGCTATCCTCTCTGTCGCGTATATACGTATATTCGCATGCCGGTATCAGACGAAACGGCGACGCGCGTGCAACCAGCGCCGCCGTACGGTCATTTTCGCCTCTATAAATATGAGGCTTTTTCGCGCTCTTCCCCAGTCAGTCGACTGCCTTCTCAGCGCGTTCAAGTTTATTCCATATCCAATTATTCGAGTGATTCATTTCCATACACGCAGCTGATTTGGCTATTTTCTCTCTTTGCAATCTCGCTAAAGTGTTACAACGAGCAAGCGAACAAGCGAGTTCTTCGTTTGAAAACTACATCGAGCAAAAATCCAAGTGATACATACGTATAATAGAAAAGATGCCGGCCGACGTAGCGATGCACACCAACTTTTTGCACTTCGACAAGAGCAGTAGTAAGCAATCGAACGTAGATTCGTGCTGGAACACAGAGAATATGAGTGGATTTATGACGCTACTTGGTCCCCAAGGCGATCATCGTCAGTCGGTGCAAGTCAAAGTTTATCGTACATCGGTCGAACATTTTGCGGTGATTTATCCGCAGAAAAAAATCAGTCGACCGCTCGGCGTACTCAATCTGCGTAACACAACGATCGAGCGCCTTGGTGACGATGGTTTTCTCGTCAGGCAAAAGGGTTGCGACACTCCAGTAGCACTTACCTTTTTACTGGAGAACCCTAAGGATTTGGAATACTGGATTATGGCGTTCACTCCAAGATCGAGTCCGTTGCTTCATCAGAGCAGTTTACCAATCGTCGAGGAAGAAGAGGATCTTTAAGAAGTTTCCGTTTCTTTTTATTTTACCCCCCCTTGGTCGGGGGAGTGTATTTTCTTTTTTGTCATTAGTCTCTGTGACCGAAAGCCACATACAATCTGTTCTATCGATGTTCCCATACACGTACACACGAGAGAAATAAAAATAATACAGCCTGCCCGCGATATAACGATAATCGACGAGCGGAAGAGTTGTCTCACTGTTTTACATGTGTGCATGTAATCGCCGGTGATGTTTTTTTTACCATCGCCAAACCCGGCGAAATTATTAACGTACGTCGATGCGCGTACAACGGCCGATCGATGTACGTATGGAAAAATATACGCAACAAAAGAACAGCGGATGAACGAGAAGATAACGGCTTGGTATCAGCTGTTGATGCGCTTCTGACGTCAGAACTGAACGATGTCGAGACTGCGGAGACATCGGAACAAAAAAAACTACTCTGTGTATACTCTCCACTCGATTCAAACATTCTCTACGTGATTTTTTTTCTTTTTTTTTCTCTTTCTGATGGAGGATCATACGGGAATATTTCTTCTGCAGCTATGTGTGTGCGTGTGAGTCTGTGCGTGTCTGTGCGTGTGCATAATTGCGAATGTTCGCGAACAAAATTAAAAATTTTGGCTTGATTGTCGCGAGAAAAAAAAACAGAAGAACGTTTACTCGAGCCAAAACTGTTATTTCGACGAAATGAAAATGTTACGTTGGCGTAAAACGAGTTTTTCCTTTTTTTTTTCTATTCTTATCGTTATGCGAGCCCGTTATGCGTGTAACCCCAACTACATATTGCCATGGCGAAGTAGTTCCGTTTGTCCTCCTGACATAGATCATAAGACTTGACTGTGATATAGAGATACGAATAAGATAATCGTCGTACAT
Source organism: Chouioia cunea (assembly GCA_030064505.1). Lineage (NCBI taxonomy): Eukaryota > Metazoa > Arthropoda > Insecta > Hymenoptera > Eulophidae > Chouioia > Chouioia cunea. The sequence continues at coordinate 3,161,030 of JAOPFQ010000004.1, read as the reverse complement.
ATTCTGGTATAGCTGTTAGTTAATTAATTGAATGTATTGCACGCGAGTGTGTATTTGTTATTTTATTTTTATTTTTATTTTTTTTTCTATTATTTCTCGACCTACACACATTTTGAGTGAGGAAGAGGGAAAGAATGTTCATTGAATTGCGATTCACCTTTTCTTACTATATCGTATGCTCAATCGCATACTTTGTATAGTTTGTAAATTGACTACGTGTATTACAAAAAGCGTGTTGCTCTTCAATCATACGTTTGCAGTTAACAATTGCTATGTACAAATCAGGCTATGTAAACCAAGTGGAACAATCACTCGAGCGACTTTGTAAAAAAAAAAAGAAAAGTAAAAAAGAAAAAATAATTGAATGTATAATACATGTAATGCGTAATGTATATCTTTTGTAGTAAATATATCAATCAAGAGAGTTCGAGTGATTGTTTCCATATGTGGTGTGAATAAAAACAAAACACGCCGAATAATCATTCATTCACAAGTATGCTTCTTTTCGTCGCTAATAGTTTTGTAAGACTATGCTACCGATGTATTATTGATTAAGTAATAAAATAACGATGAATAAAAATAAAATATATCTAATCGATAGACTTTCATTTTCCTTTATCACGCAATTAAACACGTGTATATGTGTGTGTATATATACATATACAGATTTTCGTGAGCATCCTATATATATATATAATGCTTCGTAAAAAGTTTAACACGACTCGATATATGTTATTGGTATACGAAGTTAATGCATAATCAGCGCTGTCTCACGTGCACCGCAGTCGAGTTTTGAAATCGAGCTTGAAACACTGTTGGCAATGGCACGCTATTGATGTATTGGTTGTCTATCGTGTACGATCAAAAGGCGTTTTTTTTTTTTCGTTTTTAGTATTTTTTCATTGTTCGTTTTACTTCGAGACCTGAATATTTTAACAAACCGGGATTCAAGTTAGATAACCCAATAACTTACATTAATCCAATATCTTACACATTCACCACTAGCTCGTAAAAGAACATTTTCGCGCGCACGCACACACATACACACACACACACACACACACACACACACACACTCTCACACAAACACAGAACAACAAAGTACAAGAAACTACGGAATCCCGGATCGACGAACTTTTCAGCTTTGTTTTAAAAATTCATTCGCTCGCTTCGCGAAGCAAAGCGTACAAACTTTCTCGAATGTTTCAATTTGTCAAATACAAAGAAAAGAAAAGTAAGGATGTCCCAATTTATTGAAAAAGTAAATGAAAAAAGAAAAAAAGTTGAACCGTTGAATAGTAAATTGCGTCGAATAATATTGGCGCGCAAGAGAGAAGTCGAGCGTGTTAAATTTAACCGAACAATAGCTATATAACTGCAACCACACCTGCCCTCAACGCTAACACGGTGAATCCCTCTCCAAGCATTTGCGACCTTGATACACAGGAACGGACAAGAAATCGAAGGTCGGGAGAACGCGTTTTTGATTAACGGAACTTTCGAGTTTGGAACGTTATGGCTAAGACAACAACACGATTGATTGTTACATATGCAACAATGACAATCTCTACACGATGCGGGATCTTTTATCTGTTACGATTAATCTTGGTTCGATTCAATTTTTTTTTTTTTTTTACAATAGACTGTTTTTGTATTCAACGAAAGCAGTAAACGACTTAATTTTTTACAAATGTACACGGATTAATCGTCAAAATAAAATACGTATGGTTTTCGATTGAAGTTACGTTCGTCGAAAAACAATTTCACTCTTTTGTGTCATTTATCTTTTATCGCGTTATTATGTTTAAGTATTAACTTACAAAAACAATAAAAATTGTTGAACAACTGCTCGATATCGTACATTTATACGGATTAACGTAATTTTTATCAACTTTACTTTCATATTTAAATAACATTTTTTTAAGTACATCAATGCAAACGTTCAAAGAGAATTCGATAGAAATTAAACTCCAAGTACAATTCAGCGCGATAACCTTAGCGACTGCACGAGAAGAAAAGAAACTACGTGTCGATCAGCGTTGCTCGTTATTACGTAAAATTTTGATTCTTCAACGCTCTGCCGTTTTGTAAAACACACGAGAAAAATTTCGTTCGCAAACTATCAAAGTATCACAGCGAATCTCAAGACGTAGACGCTTGGCATTTTGCTTTTAAAATTGTTCCGTAAAATGACGTCTCTTTCTTAAACGTTGATACCCACTATAAAATTACGACACACATTGTTGTAGTTGCGAAAGTGGAGCGCTCGTTTTCGCGTTTCTCTCTATCTTTCTTGCTGCATGACTTTTGATTCATTTGCGCGATTGTGTGCTCGTGCGCACTTTTAAATACTCGGTTCGCGGATTTCCGTTACTTTCTTTGTCGTCGAGACAACCGAACGATCTCGCGCAATATGCGTTTGATTTTTTGAATTTTTTCGTACAACGGGATTATTCGTTGTTTTGAAAAAAAAAAAAAAAAAAAGACAAAGGTACCAAACAAAGGACGTCGACAATGAAAATGATTACGAAAGTAAAATAAAAATAGTCAAACTGTAATTTTGCTAAAGTATATCAACACACGAACTGAAGGCAATAAAATGACAATTGAGTCTAATGATTCACTTTGATGTATTCATCCGATATGTGGTACGGCGCTAGAATAGTCCACCAAAATCACGTGCGGTGAACGTGAGTAACAGGTACGTGAATCGTTCCCAAGACGCGTTTCATCTAGATATTTATTACAAAATTACAAACATAGTACAACAAAAAATCTGCAAAAGCCAAGGTGCAACGTTGAAAAAAAGAAATTGATTATTCCTCTTGACGCACCTACGAGACACAGATATAAACAACAGTTTTGTATTTTTTTTTTCGTTGGTCTCTTTCGTGTTAATCTGGAAAAAAAGGCAAACATAATACGTTGAATTTGCATTCCTATCGCTATGATTGGCGCAGTTTTACGCAAAACGTATACACATGACGTCACGCCTCATACATTCGACAGTCGGTAGCTTGAGTACATACAAATAAAAGAACATGTTTGTACGAGAGTAAGGCAAAGATATTGCGAATGCTGCGAGATAACGGATAGTTTAGTATGTAAGGAAAATACTAATAATAATAATACTTGACAAGGTAAAAAAAAAGCGCGCGAATACGTACAAAGCTTCGGGAACAGCGTATAACGTAAACTTGTGTGGCACACATTTTACCGGGAAATCGCACAACTTTGTTGTTGAACTCGGATGTGCTCAATTAACTCGTACCTACAATTTTTTTCTTGCCTTTTTTTTACTTGTACATCGTACACGCAATATATAAAAAAACAATTTTTTTTTAAATACACATAAGTAGTCTTATATATCGTATATCACGTTGAGAGTTAATTAGTGGATAGACGTATTTGGTTACGAGTTGACATTCTTTTTTTCTCGTTGATGTTGTCATTGTAGTTTTCGAGCTACTTGCTGATTGATTTTTTAGTTTGCCACAATATTTTTCAAATGTTCTAATGACGCGTGTACACGATTGAAAACAACATTAGCATTCAGAAAACTTTGGGATGATTTATTAATCGAACGGAAATACATATCGAAGAAAAACATATTTTGCTCGATTTTTTCGATTGCAAAAATTCGCAAAACAAACAAATACGCGTAATATATCTTTGCTATAGATAACACATCTATAAGAGATGTTATAATACGCTTGCGAGACTCCGACGAATGTAACAACAAAAAACAGTAATACTATGGAAATATACATAATATGCTTCGTTTAAAAGTAATTACGAAACAAGACAGTGTACTACACAGACTATATGTATCGGATTTTTTTTTTATTAACAGATAGATAAACCATAAACGTCGGAGACTATTAATTATCGGATAATACGACGTTGCGGCAAGTGAAGATAATGGACAAACTGATTTATTCGTTAATAGGTCTCTGTTGTTTCGTTCTTTTCCAAGTTATAATGGCTTCTCGCGTTAAAAACAGACAAATTTATTTTCACAAGAGCGTAATAACCGTTGCGACTATATGGCGCAGGTGAAAACATTTCTCGCACGCGCGTTTCAAAATTGCGGAGCGACGAGTAGTTTTTTTTTCTTTGCTTTTATTGCCGGAGATAGAAGGAATTGCGAAGCAAGAATTATAACTTTGTTATAGTACCAATCTTATCGTCCACGCGAATTTACAATTTAATTAAAATTTTTTTTATTTTACGCGAATCGTTTTATGACTTTACGTATCGAGATGGAATTATTTTTATAGAGCATATTTAAGTACACCGTTATTCAATTGTGATGTAAATATAAACAACAACAGCTACATAGCGAAATGTATTATGAGTTTCGAAACTTTTCATAGCACACTTTTGAGTATTCCGCACGTAATAAAGTTATAACGACATAGAAAAGGAAAACGTGCAGTCTCAAGACAAGGCAAGCGGTAAGTCGACGTTTACGAAGCAAAACTCTATTTTTAGAACACTGAAATTCACAACGCGGAAAAGAGTAAGAGAAAGAGAGAGAGAGAGTCGAGGAAAATCGATATAGTAAACTCTCTCGCGGAAGTACGACCTCGCGTGAAAGCAAATCGAGAGAGAGAGAGAGAGAGAGAGGTACGAAACCGCGTGTGACTTTTATTATTTTTCTCTCATACGCTCGCACTAGTTGGGTTAACATCTATTGTGAATTTTATTATGTAACTGACGTATTTTTAAAAAATTATTCAAGAATGTTTGAATAATTAACACAAATTAATAATATATAAGTGGATGTATATTCTTTGTTTGATCCTCTTTAATGTTACAAACGTATTTATCTTATTTTACAAAAATGTGGGAAAATGCACTCGTAAGTTAATCGATCAAAAGTAGACAAAATCCCATTAGTCACTATGAAGGTCAGATACAAGTTCGAGGTTATTAGCCACAATTCTCTACCGACGAAAATTTGACATAATATATCTGACTGCTGTTCAACGTATACGGATGACAAAGTGACTTTCATCACAAAAAAACCAACGAGGTCATTATACCGCATCATCTCAAATGAATCAAACTTTTTGTTTATTCATACTGAATACGACCCTCGAAGATAAGAAGTTAGAAAGGAAACCAAGTGGATAGATACCTTTGACCTTGTTCGATGATCCGTAATCTAGGCAAATATATAAAAGTTATAAATAGTCAGTCACGTACGCTAAATTGAGTGGCACTGATTTTGTAATCGTTCGCGTTGAGCATATAATCTTTAGTTTTCGATCGAGGATGCTAAATATCCGGCGGCGCTTCCGATGGCGAACTAAGAGAGGTAGAGGGGAGTGGAAGGGAACGATGAATATTGATGACGATGTCAGTTTAACCTCCCACGTGCATTGCAATGGGGAGAGAGAGTGAGAGTAGCCTGATAGGGATACCTATATCATCGTCACGACTGACGTAATTGTGCCTATGGCTTTCTGACGTTTAATTATCACGAGGAAAGAGGAAGCTCAATTTGTTAACGGGAATTTCACACCGAAATGAAAAATTTATTGCTTGAAGCTTTTTTCTAACGACACAGGGATCTATATCGCTACGTAGTGTATCGTCAAGTTCAACGTAAATTTTGATCAAATGGATTTTTCCATGGTTTTTTTTTCTATTACCACGAAGCAAAAAGAAACCAGCAAATAAACAGAGGGTTCGAGTTCCCTTTCCCTCGTTCGTCAAACGAAATTTTCCATAGCAATCTTGAGTGGACAAAATAAAGAAAAATAAATACACATCGATAACGGTGGCTGTTGAATTAACAAAAAGCCATGACTAGCAAAAACGATTCATATCGTTTATCACTGATGCGCGCGGTAGCTTTTTCATTGTGACCAGAGAGTAAAAAAGAGTCTGTGCTCGCGCGTCACTGCGACTTTGCGTGCTTACATTTGGATGCAAAGTTTACCAGAACGAAACTGTACTTCTCGTTCTTTTTTTTTTTAAATCTCTGTGTGCGTCAGTTCAGATTTCGGCAAATGCTCGCTTGATCTCTCGCGTACTTTTTGATAATTCGGTACTTTGACAGGATTTTTATTATCGATAAAAACTCAGAGATTCGGTCAGGTATTGTATACACAAAACTTGTTAACAACGTTGAGCGAGAAATGAGTTTCATTTTAGCGACTACAGCAAAAGTTATCGATACAAATTGTGATTATAAACTCTTGTTCTCGGCGTTATTACATTCACCAGGTTATACATCCAAATGCCATAAAAGTTGTTGCGAATGAATATATGAATGAAAACAATTGAACGAGACAAAAGAATATTTTCGTTTCAACCACGTCAAAAAAAAAAACAACCAAATGAAGAGTATTCACAGACGTAATAAAACAGTTCCTCTTCGCATCATGCTCCGAGAGAAAAAAGCCTCTACGAAATGTAAAAAATCTACCTAATAAAATCTACATAAGTTTATCGCGATAGATTTAATTTTACGAGTTTGTTGAACTTTTTCCTCGTCGGCTAATACAAGTATTAATCTATAAGCAACTTTCAATTTCAAAGCTTCGAACAATCGAGGCGAATGCATTTTGCTATTTCCGTCGTATCAGTCGGCTGGAAGTTTATTACACGCGTCGCAATTCACGCTTTATCTTTCTCTCTCTCGGTCTGCCGAGGTGCGCCTCTTACTTTCGCTTTATTATTCTTGCAGACTTTACGTAACGCAAAGCTTCTTTTTTGATTCGATTCGTCAACGATATGTAGGTGACAACTTGTTCGAAGTGCTCCGATGGTTAAATATTTGAACTTGACGTCTATTGCAATGTTTTCCTTTATCGGAATAACGTGTGCGAGACAAAGAAAAAAACACACGCAAGATTATGTTAATAAGAGTACGAGGTCGATAACCTCTCTCGGAGTTGTACAGTCTACTTTCATTACGTGCAAGCGCGTGTGCGCATGCATTAAACGCAAAAACGAATACACCGAGACGCCTTTTAGGCGACCTTGAACGCAGTTGCCTTCTTGTTTTATCGAGGTACGTCGATATTGCATGCCGATGAACCCTTATAAACGTGAACTGTTCGATGGGTGCTGTGTTTTGCTCGTTTAGACGCATCTATATTCGGAACGAAGATCGCTTTAAATTGTATTGTCGAATTTCCATTTTTATATTTAGGTTCCGGTACCTTTTTTTCCCGTATCTTATTCAAGCACAGGGATATATCGCAGGTACTTAAGGAGATAATAATGTCGAGAATGTTGATTATATATTGTTTGAGGTATCGACGACGTTTTACGTATAGTTACGAGCTCAATTTAAATTTAGATCGTTACGAATTTCAGCAAAGTGATATATCAGAGTACTTCGAATAAAGTTAACGTACGGAGCCGATCGGTTATAGTTATTTTTAATTTTATAAGAAGGGTGTCGAACAGAAAAATAATAACAACATCGATATAACGAAGAATCGACAAGCTTTCGATAAAGATAAGAGTTCCGCTGTAGAAAAAAATAAAATCGATTCTTGAAAGTCCATTGACAGGCAAGAGGCGAGTAAAACGTTGTTGGACAATCGATTAATCAATTAACAACGAGACAGCGCGTCTCGTAAGTGTACTAATTATTGGGTCGTGCCTGTACCTTGTGGGCTCACAGGAAACTGACAACCGCGAATCATTCAATCGACTTGTTGAAGAGACGTCGCTGTCTTATACGGGGCTACAAGGGTAAAGAATTCGAAAAGAGGATAATGAAGATGTTAATTTAGATGACACAGAATTCGTTGAATTTCACTGAAAGGAAATTGATGATTTTAATTTTGCTCCTTGGACTTTATTTATTGATAATGGGCGGTGTTCTTTTTTATTGTTTTTGATAAAATATTGGTATTTTTATTATCGTTTATCAAAGATAATTCTGGCTTAATATGTACAATTTTATTGTTGGATGAACGATCTCAAAAGACTCGACATTCTGATTAACGAATCGATGTAGATCGCGATACGTAATTCGATTAAATTTTTAAGCGATAAACGAGTAATTTGCTAAGTAACGTTGTCTTTTAACTATTAAAATTACATCTTCTCAAAGAACGTTAAACGATAATGTGAAAATTTTGCGAATAAGCAAGTCTATGAAAGCCGACCTTGACGAATATTCCGACTATGTTCGAACGAAGCAAAAACTCATTCGTTATAGGAAACATCTGGATAAAAGCTCAACGACAAAAAAAAACAAGTAATCACGAAAGGACTGCGAGTGAAACGGCGCGTAAAACACGACAATCGGCGAATTCCTAATGACACGAAAGCTCCATTATTCGCAAAGTGCGCTGTGTGTCAAAACAAAGCTAAAGAAAGGAGCCGAGAGTATAACAAAAAATGCTACGAACAAAGCGAAGAAAGTATGTTCCGTCTAGATGAATCAACATTCACCCTCCTAGGATGTAAAAAAAAAACAGTTTCCACGTGTATAAAGTCAGATATAAGTTCATGGTCGTGGTAAAGTTCACGCTTATTTCTTCATTGTTGGATAGTATGAATTTTTGCATATTTTGAAAATCACTGTCGTGTTGCGATACATCGAACAAATAACCCAGAAATTCAAGGTATGTCATCCAAGTCAATTTTATTCAAGAAAACTTTATTGTATTTAAACGAGGCGACAAGCCAAGGATATACGTAAAAATGAATCTACGACGCAAAAAATGAAAGTTTAATTACTCATAAATTCTCAAACACGTATACCCCGTGACGTTTTTGATAGGTAAATGAAACTTCACCCGACGCTAGTATAAATATGTATCAAAAGATTTACAATAGCCATAAATAAAGTAATGGATGAAATGCATACATCGTAAGTAGAAGAGAAAAAAAAAAGAAATCCCTAAAATATGACATTGTCGAGATTTTTCAGATTGTTTTTATATCGAAAGGCCGCAATTATCATTGGCTTGAAGGAACTTTAAAGCAAACGCCGCCATAAATTAATTTCAAGATGCACGCAGTTATATTTGAGTATTATCTGCCTCGTGATACACCGATGATGGCCACGATCAATCGTCAAATATTTACTCAAAAACACGTGTTCCCCGACAAAACACAGATAGACGAAAAATGAAAACGAAGAGAAATGCTCGAACGACGAAAATCCGTTAGTTTGACAGTGTATTTGTCGATAATTAAATAATTTACGTCAATAATATAATGATTTATAGGTGTTTCTCGATAGTATCAAACTTTACGGACATTCACAATCACTCCTCCTCCTACTTCGTTGGCTCGTCAATGGATAACATTTTCATCATTGAATTTATCGCTTTATTTTTTTCTCTCCGTACGATGAAGCAGCGTAAACAACGACGAAACAACCAACGAACACACGTACATTAACGCGATAGATTCACTCGTTTATTCTTGTGTTTTTTATTTTTTTTTTTTTGACGAGACACATGACGATTGTTTTTTAATCGAATTTAAACGATCGACATTTTGAAAAGAAAGATTGACTTTCAGGTCTGTACGACTAATATTGTCTTTTCAACAAAGCTATAGCGTTGAAGAACGTGTTCTTTTTATTGAGCCGAGTATAGATGAATCGCAAGATTGTAGATATTTTTAGACGATGATTGCTCAAGTGAAACATTGACTTTTGGAACAATCTGAGCTAATAGCGACAAAAACCAATTTGCGTAACTTTCCAAAGTTACCAACTTTTTGGGGATCTTTTCATGGAAACCATATGCAGACAGATATCGCGTACTACTTTTTGTTGGGATTTCCCCACGTATTGGGTTATTGTCGAGCGTCACGCCCTACGCTAAATACACTTACCAACGATTCGCACTCTTCTGCTTTCTAAATTTATCCTTTGCGCTGAATAACTGTAATAATATAATTGAGTCCTTTTATTAAAATGTAACAAGATGTATTTTATTATTAAAACATTGTAAAACAATCTCGTGGATGAAAGGCAATTTGATTGCGAATACGAGAAAATAGACTTGCAAGTAGTCCGCCCCTATAAGTTTATCGTCGCGCTAAGATAAGTCTCTTGTTGTACAAACAGTTGACGAAGCAGAAGCACAGATCAAATCCAAAAATAAGTACCGAGACTTGTTTTCACAAACCGATAATGTCGAGATACCGTGCATTATCTCTTTCTCCTTCGTAACAACCCGTTCTCTCTCTCTCTCTCTCTCTCTCCCTCTCTCTCCCTCTTGTACAATAATGTACTCGCATAAACCGAAGATTTCATTGAAATATTATTTGCCCATTTTATTGTAAAGTTTTAGTTGAGAGAAACTAATTAGCCGTGTAAATATAACATTTAACGAAGAAAACTTGATACAAAGGGTTATTCAACATGTACGTCGCTAATGAAACGTACAGTTAATAGCGTAACTTTCAAAACTTATAAGATTTTCGTTATAATTAACACGCGTATAGCGTTCTACGTGGCGCACTCGCTTCAACTTGTGACTTTAACCAATTGAAATTGCGCGCATCTTGTTTCGATTATCCATTCTTTCGAAACGTTACCTCTCACAAGGACTAAATATAAAGTATCAGCGGGAAAAAAATAAGTCTCGTACAAATACAATTGCATACTTTAATCGGTCGTTCAAATACGTTTGCTTGCAGTCACATTCCAGGTTATCTCGTCGTTGTAAAAAATAAAAAAAACTCACACCTGAGATTTACAAGATGTAGGGAGTGTAAAAAATAAGAAAAAATAATCGACTTGCACTTTAAAAATGCAAGACTGAGTTTATGAATGTTCATGCGGCGAGAATTTTTTTAAAAGTGCGATAAATTGTTTCTCGTAGAGTTGGCGAGCAACTTTGCGCGTTGCCCACTTTTTTTTTTTTATCGCGTCGTTATTCGTATAAGCGTGGGAATTTCATCTTTTTTCCAATGAAAGTTAACAAACGATCGTTTGTTTGCAAGTTTTCTGTATTTTAAATTGACATATGGTAAAAATTGTATTCTCCGAAAAAACGAATCATTCGAAATCTCTATCGCTCGCTCGACTGATTTTCGATAGACAGACAAAGCGTACAAAGTATACAAGCTGAATATAAAACCAGTGCACAAATACATCAATAACACAATAAATATCTTGCAATCAGCAAGACTTCCAAGAAAGCTAAACGCGTCTTATGCTTTAATACATTCATCCTCGCTCGAGATGTATATCGTCGTATACTCGATTCCCACTTGATGATCGATCGGCCGATGACTTTACGTTTATATATTATAGACCCCCAATAGAGCAAAAGGCACAAATCGACGTTATACTGGTTTTGGCCGGATTGATCATCGGTACTATACGGATGAATCTGCCGACAGACACCACGTGAGTCACGCGTGGTGTTTAGATTTCAACGTCAAAGATTTACCGAATTTAGCGTCGATTCGAAATATCACAAGAGTGAAAGTGCAATTAATTCGTTTTAAACCAATCGTGTGACTTTTCGATTGTTCCGGTTGACGTGACTGTTCACTGTTGTGGTATTTGAATAATTAGCAAACAATTACATTTTTTTTACGTAACGTCCATCGTGATAATTAGTTTTCTCTCGTGCGAAGACAACAGAAAAATAGCCGTGATATCATCGTGCTAATGAGCTATAAGGTCAAACAGTGTCATCACGCAAGTTTTAGCTCGAGCAATGCGATACGTATAAGCATTGATCAAACGTAGTAAATACACTCGCGAGTGAGCATTAATTAACGCTCGATTAAGAATAGATTGGTTATCGGTCGTGCGTACAGCCTTACACCAAGTCTGACTCGAAATAGAATTTAACTGGATAAAAGGAAAAACTGATCAAACCTGTTGCTTGCTCGTGCGTACGTTTAAAAGAAAAGTGCGTTCCTGCACGCGTTCACGCGTTTGCGATAACGTAACAATGCACAAGTTTTCCTATGAATAGTTTATAATTTTCGATTATTTGTTTTTTTTTTATCTCGCGTTTATTGAAATTCTATAGGGAACTTTGTCAAATAGACGATAACGGAGCACGATATAGGTCACGACGATATGAATTCAGCCAAGTAATTTAAGGACCAAAAAAACCTTTTTTAAACAATCACTACGAGTTACTACGTATACGTACACGATGAGATTTCAATACAAAGTTTTATTCGCGTGACGGATCGTCAAGTGACGTTTCTATACTTAAACTTGCCATTTCGCGAGGCTTAAATTTCACGAGACGGTGAATTTATGCTAGCTTGAATTAAACATCCATTTGTGTCAACGATAAACAAAACATCAAAGGCTTATTATGCCGGTTAGGCGATACAAAGTGTTTTAACGTCTTATATCTCTTACGTGACGACCTATCATTTCTATCCTGTGTATATTGAACTTTTTTTTATGTCATAACTAATTCTAGCAAAAGGGAAGAAACCCACAATGCGGTAACGTTGTGTATAACATCGTAACAGAGCACGTATTATATCAAACGAACTTATCAACGATAAAAAAAAAAAAAAAAGTCTTCGTTCTTTTTTCTCGGTCGTCGACGCTGTTGCTGGTGCTTCGCCTCGATCGTCGCGACGTTGTGCAACACTTGTGCAACTGAACGCGGACGCGACGTCGCTCTATTTATTTAAAATATTACATGTACATATCGGTAGAGTTTCTAAACCTGATGCGATAATCGTATTATACAAAGTTTCAATGCAACGTTCGAAAGATTTTATTGAAATTTGTCAATGTCAAGGTTGAACGTCGATAGTTCTTACGCGAGCTTAATACCATGGCGTGGCTTCGTTTTATTTTCTTTTTCTCACGATTGGTGCCAATAAGAAGTAAACAAACTTAATTACAAGCTGAATCTTTCTTTCAATTGAACTTCGTTCGTGCGTTGACATTTACAGGCACATAAGTGAGTTGCCGCGAAATAAAGATGAAAAAGTAGAATCTGTAAGTTATCTTCAAGACTAAATTAAACAAGTCACGCTATATATAATACGTCGATATAGAACAAATATTGTTTCAACCGTCGTGGCGCCTAGATAAAACTACCAACTTAATATATTTTGTAATCACATTTAGCGTTGGTTCTTTAGTCTCGATAAGAAGAACGTCGCAACAATTAACGATCGCTCGTTGGTTCTTTCCTTTCGTCAAAAACTCGACAACGAGCTTCAATAACGACAAATACTCTTGGACCAACGTCAAGCGACAAGTGCCGTAACAATTGAAACCGGTAGGTATCCACCAGCCGTATTTTCTCATTAAGCCTTTTCACTCTCTCGTTCTATCACAGTTTCCAGTTTCAATTGAAACGACTCATTATTTCAAATAATCTAGTGAAATCCAGATCATCCCATGAGCCTCGCGTCATACATCAAGTAAAAAAAAATATCCGTTATTAGATCGTATTTATACATACATACACGAGTCAACAGAATGATTAGCGGGTCAAGTGGTGTGTGTATATATTATTGTATCTTACTCCGCGGTCGAGGAAAAAAACGCGATGCGTCAAGAGCCCCCCAGCGAACAACGAAAGAGGAAAATTGCCGATACGCTTCTTCGACGCTTTTTTCTTATTCTCTGTTTTTTTGTCATTGATCGTTCTTCAATAAACAGAGGCATCGTTGTCGTAAACGTCACGATATATTATACACGAGATCGATCTGGATTTTAATTTAGCATTTTATCCAATGGTACCTAAGCGCTGTTATGCGCAGGAAGATAATACGGCACAGCCGCTGTTACGCGATTCAACGAAGTGCGATGTACTTACGAAGCTTCGTGTTTATTTTTCTCAAAGAGGAAGTATTTTTAAGAACGTTTTTCGAGTGGAAAATGTAAACAAATTGTATTTTCATTCATAACTAGCGCGAACAATTATCGTATAACTGATTAACGTGCTGAATGTTTTGTACTTTTAAAGAATTTATTAGCGGAAAAAAGCACTTACTAAAAATATCCAAGATTCAAACGTTCGACTATACTTAGCAAAAACGAAAAACCAAACATCTTTTCCCACTCCACGAATTGGTTAAAAAAAAACGAAATTAACAAAACAGTCGTAAAAGTGATTCTTTGTCTCTTTAAATAATCAATCGTGCCAATTAAAAAGCCAAACATGTTTTTAAACAAATAACAATCACGTGTTTCGCGTGGTCTAGCTAAAAAAAAGAGACAAAAAAAGCACATGTTTGGAATCCTCCCCAGCAGAGAGATATATACACATCTATCGAGTTCAATTGTGCACGCGAAAGCTCGCGGATAATTGATTTGTATTCTGACGCAAACAGAGGAAAGAATAAAAAAAAAAAAAGAAGGCATCACGCGCGCTTGCACCCCAGCAAAGAGTATATCGCTTTTAATTGAGCAAATGCCTTTGAACCTTAACAACCAATTGACAACAATTATATGACGTTTGTCACGTGGCGATGATATGCTAATCTACGGAAAACGTGCTGGAAAATTTCTCGCTCAATAATAAAAAAAAAGAGAGCAGCTTTACAAATGTGACGCAAAAGTATAACTGGTTATCAGCTGATTGATCTTGACTAATACGAACTCGCGCGCACAAGCAAGCGTGTGGCATTGCTCTGCGTATGCGAAGAGAGAAAAGAAAGAAGGAAAAATGCGAAAAGAAAGCTCTGCGTTATACGTTGGCTGATCTATTCTAATCGTCTTACGTCGGCTTATACGGTTCTCTTCTCTTTTCCTCTTTGGTCGTCGACCGTGTGCGAGAGCTTGAAAACGTAGATTTCATTGTAAGCCATTTTCTAAGTGTACGCAAGCAGCACCACCTTTTCCCGACGTCGTGTACGTAACGTTCTTTGTGCTGAGATTGACTTCGTAACGCGATTTTCACGGTTAGTGAATATTATTGCGATAACTTATATCTTTTTGAGCATTGTTGTTTTAATTGCCAATTTAAAATTAAGTTGTTTGGTATTTATCGAAGAAGAGAGTGCACACACGGTCAAATATTTGCCAAGCTTACAAAAAAAGATCCGTGCACGCTTTGGGATTCGTTCTTAAAAAGCAAAAGATAATGCGAACGACCGATTATGACCTACGTGTATACGTAGGTGTATATAATACGAAGCACGCGTCTAGTAGTGAAAGTGATCGGCGTAGGTTGCACACTTTCTATTGCTCTAGTCACCGAGATCGTTGATACGTACGATCGCGCAAAGCATCGATTCCTCGTGGATTTCTTTTTCCGAACTATACGCGCCGATGTCGCGCGTGATTTATTAATCAAATATATATATATATATGTATATATGCGCGCGTCACGATAATTAAATTACTATTTTACGTAGCAATAGAGAATAAGCGTGCGACATTTACACTGAAATAATGTCACAACTTTCTTTGTCAGCGAGAAAAATAGGAAAAAGAATAACTATTCTGTATTTCGTTGTAATACTTGGCAAAAAAACATGCACATACTTGTAAATTTGCGTCGTACAAGAGTCACAACACTTGAAACAAAATTGAAAAAACAAAAACTTCCCAATCCCGCAAATGATTACTTGATATTCATGGTATAAAGTAACCTGCATGCACGTGTTTCTTTGTGCTAAAACCGATTCACGGGATACTTTACGGAAGCAGCAGTAAAGCTCGCTGTATTTACGTATGTTTTTTTTTTATTTTTACCGCTGCGGGTCTCTTGTATATATATATAATGTTCCCATACAAACGATAAATTCATTTGTGTATTCCACTCGCGTCTCTGTACGTTATTTTTTAATCATATCAACGCTCTTTTTTTGTCCTACCGGTTGCTTTGTTCGACGAGTCTTTTTTTAAATTTGCCTTGAAAAAGAAACGTACGCTTGTAAATATTTTTTTCTTCTTCTCGTAATTTATCGCAAAACGTACGTTGATAATTAAAAAAAAAAACTTAAATAAGTAAATTAAAAGTTTTGACACTCGACGTGTTTACGCAAGGATTTTGTTGTTTCCACGCGGTCTAGTGCCTCTTTAACGAAGAAATGACGACGCAACGATACTTTACAAAAGAAAAAAAAAAATTGTCGCCGATAAATCCGATACCCAAGCCACTTATTAGGACGGCGTGGATACTGGCTTTGGAGTGCGGCGGTGAATTTTAGTCCTGTTTGACACCCATGCGTTAATCGAACATCGCGCACGGGAAACACAAGGACTGAACTTTTTTTAGTTTTAACAAAAATACTCGGTGAAAAGACGAGAGTTGGTCAGGATTCGAACCCACGACCGCGCGGTAGCGTTACGTGCCTTAAACCACACGACCATCGAGTAACGTGAAGTTGAACGACGTGAAAGAGTATAGTGTGTTAGGTTTCTGTATAGCGGTTTGTATAGTTGGAGCGGAAGGGGGGGGGGAGGAGACAATATTTTTGCCTCATACTATTGACTGTGTTCGTGTGTATATTTCGATATAGTGAATATTTTGTTATTTACCACAGTTGTTTAATCTGAGAAATAATTAATAAACTTTTCATTGAAAAAACATGATCTCGAAGGAGAATGCATTGGCAATCGTTATTATCACCTATGTATAATTATCGTTTACCGAGAAAAAATTATTATCAACCTCAAACGATACGATAAGTATTTAACAAAATAATTGTATTTTTACGTAATCGTCGCATTCTATTCAAATCAAATAATTTCTTTGTATCAACTTGCATGACAAATTGATTAAAGTCGCTGAACGAACTTACTTCTTGGAAAATCCAATTGAGAAATTTCCGATAGACAATCAAATTGAAACGATAAAAAAAACCAATAAACAAAGTCATTATTTGGACGATATCTTTGTCGGACAAGGATGTTGACTTTTCGTCTTAATTTGTCGACGTTGTTGTAATTTTTGAAATCACGTAAACGTGCATTCGATCGAAATCTCTACCTTTCGACTAGAAGAAACGTGTAAGACAATAAAATTCCAATCGCTAATAATGACGGGTATTTTGAATTTATCGGAAACTTTTGTCGAGATCGATTATCGTTGTCGTATTGATAAATCATCAAATGGAATTCTTAACACTCGAAACAAAAGTATGTATAAGATCGACTCATTAAGAGTTACACAAGCAAGTAAAAACAGAAAATCAATTACGCACACCGTGTATTTCAAATTCGCACACGTGTCGCTAACTAAAATCATCATCTGTTAAACATATATATATATAATTATTCGATCGAATCCGTGTACATTGAGGATAAACAAGTCTCGAGTACAAGACACATCTCTATACGGAACAAGAAATTGTCGACACGCGCGTATAGCGAATTCCCAGCGGGATGAACACGCGTGTGTCGGTAACGTGAATTGACGAGAATCCTAAGTTGTTGTTATTTTTTTTATACATGTATATGGTCATTTTATACGTTAGGTCAACACGTGCGAGATTGAACGCTATTTCTTGTAAACCGCGTGGTGGAATGAAAGATTTAGCGTGGATACTTGTGTCGCTATAATACTGATCGATGAACTTTTAACGTGCACAAACTTTACTGAGCGATGTGACGATAATTCCGAAGAACGGTTTAAAATTTCCCTTTTACGAATCCGTAAAAACGAACACATTTTTGACAAACGTAATTTTGAGCAAACCAACCGGTAATAGTTAAAAATAAAAAATGTTGTCGAATTTTCACTGTACTGAATAATACAAAGTTGTGATTCCCTTAAAAGAAAGCAAAAAAAAACAACCGATATATCTCTGTCAAACGAACAAGTTAACGTTTCCCTGATCAATTCGCATATCGTTAAAACTTTGAGCGACTTCGTAGTCAAAACGGAATTGGCCGCAGGCACGCGCCAATCGAGACTGTATACTCGTTCAATGACGTGGTTATACAGAGAGCTGACGGCGCCGTAACATCCGTGTTGGACATTCGTTCTTTCGTCGAGACACGTGGGTAATTTTGGGATACTCGTGGAATAGGAAAATCATCGCCACGTGCTAGTCTAATTTCATTTTTGTGCGAGTGTTTTTTTTAGGTCGCTCTTCGCGATAATTTGTTAAATTGTTTCCTGAGATAAAAACCGCGCAAAAATTTTTTGACTTTTTGTTTCTTCAACGTTCAATATTATAATCGTTAAATACGATACTAGTTACAATTAACTTTAACGTTCAAGAGTTAAACCAACGAAATTTTGTTTACGATTTTTTTACGTTTGTTCCAAATTTACAAATTAGATAAGCCGATGAGCAATTTAATCACGGAGCATTCGAAAACATCGTACATTCGTAATTTGAAGTGAAAAAAAAAAATCTAATCATCGTCGTATCGCGTTAAGTCGTCACATCTCGGATTGGCGAAGCATAGGAAGTCGCGTCACACATGCACGCGCATACAAATTGTAATAGACGCGTTGACCTTGGTACGAAACGAGAATTAGCCATGTGACGTGTGCGAATTAGAGCGAAAGTTAATTTTCTGCGTTTTTTTCCTTGCTTTTTATGTCTCTGTTTGCGTGTCGTATTGCTCTCGCAAAGATTTCTCGTTGAAGAATCACAAGAATTTGTTTGTTTTTTTTTACGCGAGGACACCTACATCAAAGTGAATTTTTTCCGTATCACTTAGCTTTCAATTTCGATTTCGTTCCTTTCTCTCTTGTTTTATTCAACTAGGCATCTTATTATTCATTTGCTCCTCTCGTCGAATGTTTTCTTAGCTCGTATTGTTTGCGTCTTTGGCTTTGTTGCGACATCCTTAATGTCATTCTCTTTGTAGAGAAAGAGCGACAACTCATCCCTCGACTTTTGTTCCATTGTTGAAAATGTAACGTACATTTTTTATAAAGAGAATGCGCGATCTTTCAAAAAAGCTGTATGCGTAAAAAAAGGGTGGCCACGATGCATAATCATCGTCATTTTCGAATAAACCCCATATACACCTGTTTCCCAAAACAGCAATGTATTATCGGTTTTAATTTCGATCGGCGTTCACGATTTTGCTTACTTTTTCCCCGCTGCAGTATACACACGAGTGTTTACTCGTTGAGCTTGAGGGGGTTTTTCGAACGACTACGCGTACGTGTGCGACCGCTGCCAATACGTCACGATGCAAGAGGCAATCTAGCGCGAAAGAGAACACTTTGGCCGAATGCGAGTACACGCACGCGAACAAATGGGCCTCTGCGTCTATTCTTTTCTCCCAAAGTTTACCTTCGCCTGGTTGACCTAGTGTAGCAAACGCTGTATTTGCGCACGTATTCATTGTTGAAGCTTTGTTGAAGTAACGTTTTCTATACTACAAGAGTAAAGTCTACCCGTTCATCTAATACGTCGGAATCACCTTCGCGTATTTTTCCTCGAAATTTAAAATTCAATTCTGTTTTTTGTTTGTTTCTGTTTACGAATCTGGAAAATTCCGAGCTCGATCGTTGAAAAATCTATATTCACGACTTCATACTTGACGCGCGCAACGATCATCAATTCTGTCTCATCTCTTCTCTTTGAGAATTAACGAAACAAAAGATCCCTTTTATCACAATCAGTATTTTCACTCGACAAACAAACCGTTCGTCTTTCAACCATAGTAACAGAGACGACACTCGAAGGTCACGCGAGAAAAGCGTAACACAATCGTTTGACACGTGGACAGCCGAAGGTAACTCACGTGAAGAGTTATTAGGTAATCTCCGTCTTATCTCTTTCGCACGAGCGATTCGACTTTCAACTTATCGATTTTCTACAATGACAATTTTTTTCTGGGTGCTTTGTTTAGTTTTCTAGAGCCACGCGACAATTTGAAACGTCGAGCGTCAATGGATAAACGTCGTTGCGGACGATAAAAAAAAAAAAAACTATTTTCTTTTGATATTAATACGTAGTGATAAAGTACTGCAGGTCGATTCCATTAAACGATTGAAGGCAAAATACTTTTAGCTTGATTATAACGACCGTAGATATATTGCACTGGAAAGAAACTGCTTTAGGAGTTGTACTTGGTTACTTCGACACTGTAACGATCTACGGACAATTTGTCTTTAAAAAAAATTAGACATCGTCACAGATGACACAATAAACATCGAAGGAAACGTCTTGAAAAACAATTCTGTGGAATTTCTGCGCATCATTACGCTGTAACTCATCATCGCGTCATCGTTGTGCAAAAGTAAAAAACCGGAAAATCTACAACGAAAAAAAAGAGAAACATAACGGCAAGACTCGATTCTCTTCCGCTCGTTACTTTTAATTGTCTCTATCCGTTAACCATTTTGCGCGTGCTACCTTTTTTTTTTTTTTGTTCAATACTACGCACAGAGATCTGCGAGTTATAAAATCAAATTAAATACCGAAGCAACAATAACGTATAATTGAAAAGACGTCACGTGTGCCGTGTCGTCCCGCCGTGACCTTTTCGCGTGACTAATAAGTTGCCGATCTTACCGTCTAAATGACCACTTCCTCGCGCGGTATATAGTTTTCGTTTGCGCTGAATATAAGTGTACGACACAATTATTGGCAAATCTAACGAACAATTTCACGAATAAAAGTAACGAAAGGCTTTCGAACAATAATGGATGCTATTGATTTGTTCTATTATTGTATACAACGAGTTTACCGTACAGAATGAATTTAAAAAAGAACAATTCAACAGGGACGCCCAACAATCGTTCGTTCAATTAGCTGCTTCCGTCGTATGCTCACCAGCAAACAATAATCCCGCGCACAAAGCTCATTATACGGTAAAAGCTATAATTTTCTCCTCTTCGGGAAGAGAGGAAAAAAGCCTCGTCGCGTTTTCTTCGGAAAAACTAAGTTGTCGAACAAAATGATTGCCTGCCAAATAAAATTGCACGTTAGTGAAACGTTAAATTACACGTGAAGAGTTCAATTTCAACATTTAAATATCCGTGGACGTGCAGCTTGACACGACTCCAGAAGAGACTTGTTCGTTTTTTTTTTATCAGAGAAGCTCTCGAAAAGGGAGGACAAATTAAAGAGGTAATGACTTAAATTAAAATTAAAATTAAACGTTTGAAAAGAAAATGACAAAACTTTAAACATCACTCGTTGAACGCTTAAATAATCTATTCGACAAAGAGTGCGAACTTGATCGATAGCTAAAATTACGAGTCGTTAGAAATCTGTTAATTCCCTATTATTGCAATCGCTCGTATCTTTACACCTACCATTAGCCTCGCAAAAAAGTGCTATTGAAAGAGATACGATAAGACTATTTTTAGAAAATCCGTCGACCAATGTTCCAGCTTTGTCGTTCAAAATCAATAAACGCGATAAGAGATTTGCGCGATTTCGCCTCTATTCTCAACGATATTAGCGTGCGTAATTATTATTACACGTTGAACAATTACAATAAATGATATCTCATACAAAGAATCAAACAAAAATCATTGATTGCAGCGAGTTGCAATCGTTCGAATTGCGTCGTAGTCATCGGAACAAGAGAATCGATATCTTCAGTCAGTCGTGCAAAGGAAAAAGAAAAAAACGGACTTTTTTGCAGAGAGTGCTTTGTTGTTGGCAGCTATTTGAAACTTTGAATTTTCATTGTATAGAAATAGAACGAAATGCCAATCGGTAATAGTCGTCGGTCTTTAGCTTACATCATTGCACTAAATCTGTCAATATATCGTTACGGAATTCTTCGCGATTCGCTGTTTATCGCAATATCGAGAATCGTGAGAATTGATATAAACTCAAATTGAAAGTAAAATTAAACCACGTAAACATATAAAATTGAATTCCAAAGTCCCATTAACGAAAAAAACACCTTTCGTAAAACGCTTTCTCTCGTTTCGTATCGTAGAATGTTCTCGAAGAGACGTGTTGCAGGTGCCAGCAAAGCACGATGCTTTGCAAATGCGATTTGGATGCAGACGTGCGTCAGTTACCGTGTAAAATGGGATTACTTTGCAACGTGTTACAGTATTACGTTTAAGACTTAAACGCCAATTATTGAAACCTTGTTAGTTTTACGCATAATTATACGAAAAATACATTACGTCTTGTTAATATCAAATTAATTTCTACGTAAAAAGGAGGTGAAGGATGACGTTTAAAACGAACATAAAGCGTATGCGAAACAATTCAAACTCAACGTTTATTTGCTTTCAAACGAAGAGAAATAAAAAATAAAAGTTTAGAGCAATTAGAATGTTCTTTAACAGTAGACACAATTAACTCTTTTTCCATTTCGACGTGAAACACGCTGTACCAATGAAGTAAGCATCTAAAAATACACGATTACATTATCAAGCTTGCAACTTACGTATTGGTGTACCAAACGCAATCGTCTCTCGGTTAATTTATTTACTCCGATCAACTAATCAATCTCTTTAATTGAAGAATTTTCAGAAAACAAATACAAAAAAACGATATCGTATATTTCTCGAAATATCGATTTCGCCATACACCTACGACATTTCTGATTGTTTATACCGTTTAATATTTTTTCGCTAAACGATAACAGCGGTTCGCACGAGCACATGCATTTGACCTTCGGTCGATCGAAGGGGTTGCTGTTACACGTATGCAGTGCTTTCTCTCTCTCTCTCTCTCTCTTTATTTCCGCACGTCACGACGTGCTACGCGTTATAGTCAATGTATGTACTTTGAGCGTTTTCTTTTTTTCATACGTCGTTTGATTAACGAGAAAAAAAATTCTTCCGTGAGCCTTGATCCTACAAGACGTGATTTTACGATGAGTATTTTCTTTGTAAAACTTTTGATGCCAACGATGACGTTGATCAAGCAATATTATTACCGTGAAAATAAAAATGTCAATCAATCGTTGGATTTGAAAGAAAATGAGAATTCGCTTTAAACAAGTAAGAATTATAGCGTTTAAGATGAAATGAATTTAGAAAAAATCCAAGTTGACGAAACTGAATATTCTTCGAAATATGCGAGTAAATGCATTTGTCGAAACGTCAATTCATTATCATAATATTCGTTCAGAAATATCATTCGAACAAACATTGCCAATTAAAAAAGTTCCTCGCACGCATAAATTGTTTCCCAAAACCTACAACTTCAACATTGAACACCAACAGGGTTAATCTTCTTATTTGGCGTCAATATTACTTACATTATAGGTTACTGGAACGTTTTTTTTGTTCCACGCGACAAACCAAACAACAACAGTTTTAAACTGTTTGACAAAAGTGCGATAGCGATATTTTCTCTTTCTACGCGCAATTGCTGCTTAATTATAACGGTAAAGTCGAAGAAAATTGCTAGAGTCTCGGCTATCTGTGTCCTGCGTTCTACTTTTTTTCCGGACAAAGAACAAGGCCTATTTTCATCATTGACAGTCTTTTAATGCTACAAAAAAAAAAAAAAGAATTACATTTTTATACACGCACAAGCTAACAATAAAAATTTTGTTTATATCGTTTCCGCTAGAAAGTCCATTAGTTTTAGTTACGAATCAAATGAAAGACACTTTGCTCACGAGACTACAAACTTAACTCGGTTAATTTTAGACTCTCTTAGTCATCGTGTTTTAGGCCTACATTTAAACTCGTTCTCTCCGAGTCGTCCAGACGATTTGTGCCCTAATCGGTATCATATTGTATGCAAATCTTATTGTTTAAAAAAGTTAATTTTTTGTATAATTTAATTATATATCTATAATTTAGTAACGTGTCTCTGTTTTAAAAGCGACTCTAACGGTAAAGAAAAACAAGAACTTGCTCTTTCTGTGTTGCTTCTTTTAAAAACAAGCAAATGCTCTAAAGAACCAGTTGGCTAAAAAAAACGTTCGAAACACAGCGCAACGTGACTCAGAGCGTTTTAACTGCGCAAAGTCACTGTAAGTAAACGGATTCGTTAAGTTGCTCTTTCGTGTATTTTGAAAAAAAAAACCACAAAATACATTCGCGCGTCGCGCGATAAAGTGTCTGTAACGTTCACTCTGATAATAGCAACTATATACGTCAACAAATATTTGTTAAATAATTATACTTTTATCGAACGTTTCTCTATTTAAAAAAAATAGAGATGCACATAGCGTCCAGTGAAATTGTCGAGTGGCGCATTACGTAATCTGCGATTCCCTAAAACGAGACAGCGTCAATGAATTTATGGCAATGCAACGACATTCTCCGTGCTATTTGCTGACTCATCTCTCTCTCTTTCTCTCTCCCTCTCTCATTACGCTACTTTCCAACGTGAGTCATGCACTCGGTGGCTGAGTGGTACACACGTGGGTGGGAACCGGGATTCCATGACTGATTTGCATCTCAATGGGAGGCTAAGATATTGTTTTAGAGAGAAAAAGGAAAAGTAGTTTGTACAATTAATGTTGTTTGTTGAAAAAAAAATATAAATAAATAAATAAGCGCCATTAAAAAATACGCCACTTATCTGTCGCCCGTACGACTGATTACTCGGAATCACCAGAAACAACTTTCCTATCGACAAAGTCATGATAATTATATCGATTGGCATAATTTTTCCTCGTTCCGAGAAATTTTGTAAAATCATACTCGTGGTTTGTAATAACGCGGTTTCGTTTTATTCCCTTAGCATTAATTTTATCTTGCGAAAGTAAAAACTTGTATTGCTCACCAAGTAAAAAAATGGCCAATATTTCCGAATCGAGTTAAACTCGTGAAACATTACGGAATTGAATTTCCCCAAACATTAAGATAACATTCATTTCATAACAAATCATTGGATCGGATTAAAAATACACAACGCATCACGTGAATTCATACATGAATAACGATGATTATAGCTCGTTAAAAATGCCATCCTCGCGCGCTTTTTCCATTTTGCGTATAATTAAGGAGAGAATACGTTGTGGTATCCTTAACGTCAATCAATATCTCGACAGCCTTTACCAATTTTGACACTCTTTGCATCGACGTTTCTGTAGAAAATCGTTGGCGAACCCACGTAAACGCTCTCGAACGGCATTTACGAAAAAAACTAACTTCCATTTATTAAAACCTTGTTTACCGTTAAAAAATACCATTCAATTGATTCCCGTACAACCACGAACAATTCGATCGTCCGTCAACATCCTTCGAAGTCATTTTACTCGATTCATAATCGCGAGCGAAGTTGCCTTGGCCAAGTAAGCGAAATCAAATCAGTCGACCGCGCAGAAGTGTCATCGAGAAGAGGCCGTAACGCTCGTACGTATAGCCTCATTAATAATTGATCGAAACGTCTGGGCAACGCATCGAACAGGCGCTGATTACGAGTATCGTCGTTCTGCGTTTTCCACTTTTTATTCCTGTTTTATAACGGTGTAATATTTCGATTTCGTCGTGGCACAATTACGTCGTTTACGAAGAACAAATAGGGAATTTGTAACGGAATAAAATTTAGTTGATGATTGAAAGGACAAAGTATTGTTACGTTGCTCGTTAATTATATTATTTGGCGAGTGTAACATTCGCGTGCGCCGAACCTACGTTGGCATCGATTGTCATGCGTGTTTTCGTTACGTAACGCTAAAAATATTCAAAAGGTTAGCTTTAATCCCCGATATATTTCGCTCGTTTTATATCCCAAACGAAAACTGAATGCAAACCTGACGATAAACGAACAATCGATCAAAGTAGCAGCGTAACGCCCATTGAACATTGATAGTTTTATTAATACGATAGTTTAAACGTTACAAAAATATCATTGAGATATTAGCGTAGCTGCAAGCTCGTGCGAACAGACGCATCAACTTTATTTCGCCACTTTTTCGCGTGAAGCCAACCACGCGCTAAATCGTTTGGTACTTCTTCCTTAAAAATACGAACTTCTTGCATCTTTTGCTATAGACAAGGATGAATAGAAAACCGAAGGTCACGATCGATCGCGTGTGCAAGCCCGCGCGTGTACGTCGAAGGCAGCAGAAAGTTTAAACGAACGAGACCCTGAATAAATAAAGTCCTATAAAGTGTTGGTGGCAAAAGTTTGTGGCGTGAAACATTTTGTTGAATTACTGACAAACTAAACGAGGATGGATTGCTTGCTACGAAGAGAAATTAACAAATCGTCGCTTTTGCTTTGGATTCCACGGTTTAATCGTTTGAATTGATTTATTTTTATCAAATAATAAATAAAGATGTGCAAATTAAAAAGAAACTGGCCAATCGTCACTGGGTTAGAAAGAATGAACGACGAGTAACGTTTAAGTTTTATCACTGTATTAAACAGTGTAAAACACTTGGGTTATTACGTAACGATAGTGAACAGAACAACCGAGTGTTCTCGAAGGCATCGTTTACTCGCCTGAGTCGATTCGTCGTCGTAGTCGCGCATTATCCACGTAATAGAAATCTAAGTTGTATTACAAGTTGAAAAGTTGGACAAAAGGGATTATGCGTGTGCATTTATATTTCACGGCGAGAGAATCTTCGACATCTGCGTCGGAAACGATGTCACGCGCTTTCCATTCCGCGTGCTAAGTTTAACCGAATTATTCGCACAAACATTCATAATCGTATATCATTGCCGTTTGATCAATACCCGTTAAATTGCTTATTTTTTCTTTTTCTTGCATTTTGTCCTTGACTCTTTTCCATCTATCTTGCATGTACGTTTGATTTAATCATCGAACGTTGTGTTTTTTTTTTTTTTTGTATCATACGGTACCAGCCATCCCAGCGACAAAAAAAATCACGTTTACTCGTTCGTTCGTAAGAACTGGGCCGTTTCCCCTGTATAACCAAAAATACAGGATACAAAGGAGAGAAAATGCATTCTCGACTAAATATACATCTTGCCCGTGGCTTTTCTCCCGTGAGTCATCGTGTAGCAAAGCATAGCGCCGAGTGCAACGCGTTGCAGTTAAATTTAAACAGCGAGAAGATAGACGCAACGACGGCGACGTTGCCGAGGATTTTCTTACGAGAGTTGACGATGTTTAAAACAGGTGTATGTATGCGCGTGTATC
Organism: Chouioia cunea; assembly: GCA_030064505.1. Taxonomy (NCBI): domain Eukaryota; kingdom Metazoa; phylum Arthropoda; class Insecta; order Hymenoptera; family Eulophidae; genus Chouioia; species Chouioia cunea. Next base: position 3,134,173 of record JAOPFQ010000004.1, on the reverse strand, counting down.
AGATCGTGAATCATGCTTGAATTGTAAATTTAGGTATGCTTGCTTGTTTTCGTATTTTTTATTTGCTCTCCAATCGATTGATTCACTCTTGTAGCCCACGAGTTTGGACTATTGTTCGAAATCATTCGTAAAAGATTCGAGCGTGATTGAGAATTAATCGAGTCATTGTAGATCGAAATCTCTAAAAGTGTGAGAGATTCGTTTTTAGAGAAAGAACAAAAACAAAGTTGAACGTTGTTTGTACGATTCGACAACAATAATTTGAATGACGCAACAGTTGACAGTCGATGTCGGTTTGAATTCTAGACGTAAACGTCACGAGTTACATAAATATTGGACAAGTAGCGTTAAAAGTGACTCGAAACAGCAGTATATAATCGCAGTGACGATTATACTATTGCTTTTATTCAGTTTTATCTCCGGATGACAAACATATACATCACTCGAGGTGCAAGAGAAAAAAAAATCATTCAAAGCGATATCTTGCGAATAATATGAACATCTAAGTTCATTGGGATCCATAAGTTCGATAACCTCCAATTGACGTAAAACTAGACGCTTTAAAATTATCATTGGTGTCTCTCTCTCTCTCTCTCTCTCTCTCTTTTGTCTGGCTGCGATTTTCTTTGCGCGAGCATACATAGCAATGATTTTTTCGACGTGTTGCAAAAACGTTTATCGGAAGTGCATTCATAATGTGCGTCATACAAAAACCGATATAAACGACATCAGGAAAAACATTTGGCGACAAACAAGTTGTTGAGAGAATTTAACGATTCGCTCACGCTTTCCTATCGGCATTACCAAAGTTTATACGAAATAACGAAGCGTTTAAAAGTCTTTGATATCGGATATTGAGGATAGACTGGAACGGAAATAATATAAATTCGAGATAAAATATTATTTTTCCTGATTTTTATCGACACTTTAACATAATTGTCGTTTTCTTTCGAACGAAACAAACAATGACAACAAGGATGTTTCTAACTACGTTGCTTTCCTTTCGTACGTGAAAATAATCAAATGTTTACGTATGCAAGTCTAAATTTAGCAACGATTTCACGAGATTCCTACAAATATTATCGTCAAACAAATATCGCAAAATAGAAATGTTCCATTGTACAGAGGCGTGACGTTTTCAATCGAACGTTACGTCCAAAAATAATCGTAGGATCGATAAGCGAATCGTCACACGTGAGCGTTTATTACGTTATCGTGGTTTCCGTAAAAATTACGGGTATAATCAATCATCTTTATAACGACCAAAAGAAAGCTCGCGTAAACGCACCCGTTTAGCGAAACCGTTCACCGAAGCTTCGAAGCGTGGTTCTGTCGTAGAAGCACAGCTGCGAGTACAAAGGAGAACGTTTCCCAAATGGCAACGCGCGACGTATAGTTTTGCTCGCACATCTGGAACATGGCCAAAGCTGTTCCTTCTCGGAAGAGTATACGAGGATAGGAAATCCAAACTACCTAACATTTCTTTTTCTTCGTATTTTTTCTTTTTATCGTTTGCCACTGAAATACGATACTTCTCGATCTAACTAGTTCCTTTGTCGCGAAAAACAAAGCTTTCTCAAACTCGCGTTAGTATAGCGTCACTAAGTACCATTGACTTTTGTTTTTGCAAGCTTTGCGCGAAAGCGAATGCGTTTCATTGGCTGCGACTGTTGCAATTATCCGTGGTAACGTTTTCGTTGTTCGCTTTAGTAGGCAACATTTTTCGCCTGATTTACGATAAATAGACAATGAACGCGGACGAAAAAAAAAACGATTATGACAGGGACGAGGCTAACGATGCGTATTTTCCGATAAGAAATTGAATCGAAGCCAAACAAGTGAAACAGGTCACTGACCTTCGCTGGGTCTGAGACATCGCTGATAAAATTAATCGATTATAATGGCAAATGTACAAACGTTATTTGCAGCGACTGTACGTGACCGAATTTTGTCAAAAATGTGAATTCCAAATCGGATAAACGCGATAAAGCGGTCTATTTCAAGAAAAAAAGTCTAGTCAAACATTGTCGAAACATCGATGAAACATAATCAACGTTCAATCGCACGAATAATTTTGCTACGTCACAAGCATATCACTCGACCCCTCGTCTAATCATTGCACGATCGTGAGAAGTGAGAAAAGTTTGCAACCGCAAACGCGTTATAATATATATATATAAAACTATGGAAAAATACGATACGATAATACGAGTCGCCAAGCAGTCTGGTTTAACTGGCCTTCTTCCAAAGGAAAAAATATAATCGTCACACGACGTACACGAAAGACTGATTACCCGTTAATTGTTCGTTTGGAATCAAGTGACTCGTTATGTCTTTTACGTTTGGATGTTAAAGCAAAGACGGATTATTCCACGTTCGATATTCGATCTTATTGTACGATATTACTGAATCCTATCGGTTAAACGAAGGTTGATGTAAACGTATAAATTTAATCAAAATTTATAATCGTCAAACTTTTCCATGTCTCGTTGCACTCGCGCGTCATTGAGCTATCGACGTGTATTTTTTTCAATTCACAGCAATAACACGATCGACATAAACAATTTTTAGCGAATCATTAGTAATAGTTTCATAAGCAGTCTTTCGATATTTGTTAAACACTCGTTCGTCAGCGATAATATTGCACTATCTGCATTTTCACCGTTGCTAACCAAATCGCCAAGCAAACAAACTCAAAGTCTCGTGATTCGTACAACTCGAGCTTTCATTTTTTAACGTAACAAATATTTTTCCGTTGAATCTTGGCGTTTAATAAACCACGAAGAAAATGTGATACTCATCGGTTGATTGTAATACGCGAGATAAATAACGTCGATCGGTGACGATGACAAGATACGGACAAGACGCAAATAACAAACAACTTTGTCGCCAAGCGGTCTGATCTTTTCACGCGTAACGTTGGCCTTTAGCCATCTCCACGGTTGATCGATGCGCGTCTACGCGTTATAATTGCTCGGATTAACACGGTAAACGAGTGGATCTTTGAGTTGTACGGGAAAATAAAACGAGCTTGATACGCACTTTATTGAAATGCTGCTTCGGCGAATAGCTATTTTTCAGCAATTAATCGTCGTAAACATTTAACGTTTGTCCTACTTGATACGATGTCGAGAGTATTTGATAGTTGTCGTCTTTATCGTAGACACGGATTTGTTTCAATTTCAAATTAAAAGAAGAACTATAAGACGTACTTTACCTCGTTAGAGAAAGAGGTAAAAGTAAAATTCCCATCGCTTTAGGCTAACAAATTCAACGTATCGATCGTGAGTTTCGTATATTTTCATTGATTTTCGTTTATTGACAGTAATAAACTCTTCAGCGGTATAAACCGAAAGATCAAAAATAGCCGAGAAACACAGACATACGCGCGTACACGAAGCACATTCAACCGTTAACTTGCGTCACGCGTACGCAGTCGGCGAAAGTACCAGATCGTGTAAATTATAATAAAACATAATATAATCGTGTTGCTTTGATGATTATAATTAATCGAGGCTATAAATATATAATTGCGACTTTCGATAACAATAATATCTCGTTAACGCGTTACGCGTTATGGGAATACCGTGCGACAGTTATAAGTAACAACGTATCTGATTTATATACAATTTGGTTTGATTCAAACAAATAATTCTCGCGTAGACAGAGATGTTATTAAGGTGGCGTGTGTTAATATTTTGCCCATACTTTGCAGATTCGAGGATAGCAGCGTCGGAAGAGAGTAGCAATGATCCAAGTGTTACCAGTAGCACGTCAATTACTCCGAGTTGTCATTTGGTCGATATATTCGGTAAGTTTTTCTCGCTCGTTGTCAACGACAACGTACAAAATCGCTATTTCATACTCGTGTGTGTGTATATATATATATAGGTTACGAGGTTAGGATTAATCGTAGCGATGGTGGTCGTTGTCTTACTACACGGTGATCAACGACCGTTAAAAACTGTAAGCAAGGAGACGTCACTTGAATCGCTAAAAAATCAAGATAATAGTCGTCAAGATGCGTGGCCAATCAATATCCATAAGTATCGTATCGTTTTTTATTTTGTCGAAAAGTTGAGATTCCGTTACGCGATTACTATTTCCTTTTTGCATTTTCATCTCGAGTATCGTTACACAACTGTCATAGGTACACTTATTATTCATGCGCGATTAATGTAATTGATATAAACGATTGACCTGCACATACACACACACACACACAAATAACAAAGATTGAATTTCCTTTGCCTATATCAACGTCGATTATCACGCTTAAAATACAATATTATTACATCAGAAAACTCGATAACCCATTGACGGAGAAGAAAAATAAAAGAAGGCAACAACAAACATTGTCGCACCCGCAAACACGTCCTGGATTCGTCACGCTCGAGGAAGTTGTCGCTTACCAGTGCCATTTTCAAGCCGTTTACCAGTGAGTTGCGTAAGCTCTATAACGCGCCTTTCAATGTTGTTTCTTATATTGGTTCTTCGATTATAGCCTTGCATTGTATACACTCCGGCGTTATAATTATCTTTTCTGCTCGTTAAATATTTGAATGTGCTTGATGCACGGTACACAATCAATTCCGTCGTAAAATTGTTCAATTGTATTTTACGTATAATAATTTTTACAAAAAACAAAGTACAAAGAAAAAGTAACAACAAGGAATACCAGTTGGACGGAGGGTAGCGACAAAATTGACGAACGTTTTGTTTGAGCAATTCGATCCTATAGAGACATCCGAACAACGAGTCGTGGAACAACGGAATTGAACGTGGGTAGGAAACGACGCGAAGAAAATGCTGTCCGATCAAAACATTATTGCTGTGCTGTGGAATTGTTCCGAGATTAATCAATGTAGTCTCGACATTTGGATTTGAAAGTTATTTATTTGTTGTTTTTTCTTATCGCAGCTTTCTTTTCCTTTGTTTATCGTTAAAACGACACAAAGTGAGTCGAATAAATCAAGAAGTCTACGGTATAATCAACTTTTATTTCCAACCATCGCACAACAACTTACGTCAAAAACGGCAAAAAGAAACGGTCAATAGTCCCGTCGTAAACGCAAGCCATTTCCGGCACTGAAAGCCGTAAAACAATCTACTCAATTCCAATCGTAAAGACGACAAGGACATCGCCATACTCTTTCCCTTTTTCTCTCTTTCAATTCCTCGATAATCGAGAAATCAAGTGAAGTGGCAGATCATTTTTCGCGATCGATCCAAGGCTATTTAGACGACTATACTCGTACCGACGTGGTAACGACATGGAAACGATGATTTTTGATACAAGCTACGCATGGGATACTCCAAAGGTCGCTGTTATTTTGTTTTCTATTTTTCTGTAAAATAGAATCGTACCTTACGAGCTTGAAGGTTTATTTTTTCAATTAACGTATATAAACACATGGTCGTTGCAATTTTTCTTCTTCGTCCAAGCCATTACTTTAATTTGTTTCTCAAGGCTGAATTCGGCATTCACGACGAGTTTGAAATATAGTCGAAAGAAAGACATCGCACACGTTACAAAAATTTATTTGACAATACCATGAATAAATGGTTGTTTTTAAAAATGTTCTTTCGTATCCATATCGGTATAAATAAAACACCCAATAACAATTTCAGTGAAGCATCGAAGATTTGCACAAAGTAAACATGGCATCGCTACAATTACACGTAGGATCTTGATCAACCTATTAATCAAAAAGTACGAAGATAACACCCACGTATCTTTTCTTTTGCTTGTCTACCCTCCTTTAATTATCCCCAAAACGATATATATAGCATAGCATCTCGGTTTGTAAACGTTGCCCTTCGCATTTAGCGTCGGACGAGTTCATCTTCGTTCCTTATACGAGAAGACGAGTCATTGAACCGCAGCACCATGATATTTATCAAGCTCTTACCGTCAGACGGGGTGCCAACTGCGAAATGATCTCTTTGTTATTTCTGATTATAATACTTGCCTTATTATCGATCGTGTTTTATTTTGAAAAGTTGTCAGGATTACAGTTAGCTTGCAGTTTATTAATTTTTAAGGGTCAGAGCGAATTTGGGAATAGAGGTTTGTTTGAGTTGCGAAGGTTATTCTTGGCGAGGAGTGTGTTCGATAAGGCGAGCGATCGTTTTATTTTTTGACTTACTATTCTAGTATCCAATGAAAAAAAAAGAGAAGCAAACTAAGCAATTGAAACATTATTCGCACCCGCGATAAAATTCTTCGAAAGCACCTAACGCGTCTCGTAATGGAAGTCAACGTCCCGCGTTCACCCTTGTAGCAGTAAACGAATCGAATCGATAAATACGAAAAAAACTCTCTCTTTCCCTCCTCTTGTCTACATCTGCACGTATAATTCTCATTAACGTATGCACCTAACGCACGCACGTACATCCTATACAGACACGTCGATATCCAAAGCCAATGGACTTTGTGGGTCGTCGTCACCTCGATGGAGTAGGGATGCCGAGTGGAAAGAACTCCAAGTGGGGTCGAGGTAAAGAACCTCGAGATTAAAAAGAAGACAAGTGAAAGAAATATCATTTTCTCTCGTACGTGTAAAATTTGTTTAATCGTCACCAATATCGTCACGACGACGACGACGACGACAATGATGATCTACACGTTGGAAAGATTCACGTAACTAAGATGATCCTCGAAGGTGAAAAGACCTTCTTTATCGCAGCTCTCGTTAGCAACGTCTCGCTCAGGTGTGCGACAACAAGCCTGTGTACCTTCTTTTCTTCTCCTTCGTTTCTTTTATCACCGTCGTCGTCAAAAAGGAGTTGGAAAAACGTGACTTTTTGAAGGTACGTCTACGACGGTGAGCCACCGTGGTGCCTTCCGTGTCCCGAGGGTAATGGTCTCGAGTGTCTCTCGTCTGATGCGTTGCTTTTGGGGGAACGTAAAATATTACATACTTTATCGTAGGTATACGTTCGGCATCGCTGTCAAATAGCATTTGTCCAAAATTCACGTTACTCGTGTTTTAATATTGAATTCTTTTCCGTTTTGTTTCAGAGGGCCCAAAGTACCATGGGCAGTCGTGGTATCAACTGAACAAAATCAAAGCGTTTATCGATTGGACAATCAAGAAAATTCACTCGAATGCTACGCTTCGAGACCTCGACCCATTATTCACGAATTGCAAATCAAACTCAACGGTAAATATAGCGCTCGAGTCCATTCACATTTACCTCCAAATTGGAAAGATAAAACGAGACGCAAAGACGATAAGTGCATCGAGAAATTACGGTTACTACTAGGACTTGCCGACGAGCAAGATGCTCAAATGGTTAACGCCCAATTCGATTTTTCTTTGACGACTTATTTGACTACCGTCGAGGGTTACGCTATCGTCTACGTGAGTCGAGTACATTGTATAATTATTTTATCGCTTATATCGAAAGAAATGAAATACAAGTTAAAGGCGGACGTTCGAGGAAATCAATTTCAAAGCTTTGACTTTCGTCACTTGCGCTTTTGACGTCGTGAATTAACGCAGATGGCCGACTACGCCAAAGTCATCGATCACGTTTCGACTAACTTTGAATGTATAGAAAACAAAGTCATTGGTGTTTTTTGGTGAGAATTACGGTGGGCACATGGCACTTAATCTTGTAGACGATAAGGATGAAGAGAAAAATACCAGTAGCAGTAGCAGCAGCAGCAGCGACCATAAATTTCGATGTTGCGTTGCTATTAATCCTCTGGCGATTTGGCAGGATTACGTGTATCCTTTCACTACGGAGGTTGAGTATCAATTCTTACTATGCAACATTTACGTTGATGTTTTTCATTTATTATTCTTTTTCAAACAGTACACAGTTGAAGTAACTAGTGCTCTTCGTAGAAAAATGTTCAAACGTTATCACATGTCGGAGTTAGTCAATCGATTGTACGGCGAAAGCTTTTGTCGTACAAACAAGCGATAGATCAAATCAACATCGATATTACGCAAACACCTTTTTAAAAATATTAAATCAACGCGATGTCAAATTTGTACATCAGCGTCACGAAGAAAAATTGCATAAAATGTGTAACTCGAGGCTAAAGTCGTACGAACAAGCGAGTGACTTTTTCGAGCGTTGCTTGGAGAGGGAAATCGATGCTAATTACTAGAGCTACTTTGCGGTAAAACAAAATAAAAGATATCGTTGGTTTATATCGCGTGTTAATTATATAATTACAACTCGCTGTTGTAACATTGACGTAAATGTGTCTGCATTTGCAATGGTAAAAGCAAAAAAAAAAAAAAAAGAAAATATATAATAACAGCGTATTACAGTTATTTTTTAATTGCACTTCGTTGCACTTTCATTGAAAATTAACGTGTGAAAAGTCAGACCGTGCAGCTTTAATGAACGTTAAAAGTACAGCGATACTACTCGTGCACATTACTTTAATCTACTTTGTAATTACATTAAATACTGTATAGTAATTAATTATCAAGCCAAAGCTTGTATTACGCGTATCAAATAGAATTTACAACTTTCATCTCAACGTTCTATCGCTACTTTATATCCAATAACTCAAAGTTGAACTTAAAACCTCTCTATATATATCTCTCTCTTTCTCTTTTATGACCTTGTACAAATAAAATTGCATATCTCTTTATCTTTTTTTAATAGCCTGTATTTAGCACTCATCGATGGAGGTACCTATCACTTGGCAAGAATAGAGAATAAAAATAAAAAAACGAAGCGCAACCCACGAAGGGGCCACAGTTCGTATGGATATTTGCATCCCTGGTGGGGATCGAACCCACGACCTTTGGATTAGAAGTCCAACGCGCTATCCTCTGCGCCACAGGGACATTGGTGTTTCAGCGTCGCCACTTGTCATCTCATTAATGTTCGTACCGCGAGATGGCTACACAGTGGTATGTCATCACACTATATACGTATGATAGTAAATGAACAGGTGTGCGTGATAACATACGAGTGTGGAGGAGGTCAGTAGCGGCGCTTGTGATTTTTCGGATCGTACGGCTTTTTACATTTATGTAAATTAGTTCAAGATTTAACTTTTTTAAGATCTTGTTTTGTATTATTTAATCAAATTATGAAATGTGAAAAATTTTTTCGGATTATTTAAATTATGTCACCAATACTTGCGTTACCGAGTGTTATTAAAAATATATAATTGGATATCATTGAAATAACAATCGCGTTTAGCAAAGCTAAAAAGTGCTCTTTTTAAAAAACAAAAGTATATTCTGGTATCTTCTGGTGTTCGTGCTTTTACGTATTTTCCAGAACTGTGTCAGCAGAGCGTATTTAAAAAAAACCTCCGAGATAAATACAAAGCAATGGTCTTATCCACAGTTTATTATCGTCGTGGCTTTACTCTTTTTAAGGAAAAAAAAATTTACACGGTTGGAAACTGCGTTATCTGGCGCGACAAAGTAAATTGCGACGAAACGAGCTAAATAAAAGTGTAATAATTTAAAAACGAGCACGTCCCAACATTTTTTTTCAATCGCTCTTTTATTTAAATGTTAAGGCAGTTTCCGTAATCAAATGAGGTAATAATTGATTACTCGTTACTTACAAATAGAAAATGAAACAAAAGTCTATGCAAAAAACAAACGTCAAACAAAATAATAATAAAATACATTGCAAAATTACACAGTTGTATATACATCCCTGAGCTGTGAGCTTTTCCATAAATCGTATTCCCCTCCTCTTCCTCCCATTTCTCCCCACGAGAGGGGCTTAGATCAAAAGCTATACCGCGCGCGCGCGCGCTCACTCGCGTGCAAGGCAACACGTACCTGAAAACCCATCATCATCGTTTTCGTCGCACGTCGCATAGAAACACCGAAAAGCTAAGAGACGTGACAAAAAAATAGCTTTGCGCGATGAAAAAAATGCTTTTTTTTGATGCACCGATCTCTTTGACTTTATGCGTATAAAATGTGCGTTTGTATATATATATATATATATATATATACGATTCCTTTGGCCGAAATATCACGCGTCCATAAGGTTCGTTCGCGCAAATTTCCGTCGCTAAGCGATCCCAAGCGCGTGTAAGATGCCTGTTTCACTTGCAAGCTCCGAGCTTGCGAATGTTTTTTTATCCGTTAAAGTGTTGAATGAGAATCGGCCTCTTTTTCTTTCAAATGTAATTCTTATGCACGTGATTGAAATACAACAAGTATACGACATTAGTATTCCTAGAGAATTGTTTGATATTTTTAACATAACTGCACCTGCTTTATAGATCTTTAAAAATTTGGTTTGTTTAAATATGAATTTATATAATTAATTTAAATACATGCTGCTATTCTGAGACGTGTGATAACGAACTCTGTGGACTATGTGTTTACAACAATTCCTAAACAGAGCAGACGCTCCAAATTGCAGAACATTATACCAAGTGCATAACAATATTTTGGAATACCCCTCACCCACCCACCAACCCGCTACCAACTCGGAAATAAACACACCGCGCATTAAGGGACAGAACAAAGGAAAATCATCAGGGTCGACGAGTGATTCGCGCGCGCACAGCAACAACAATAGATAGAGAGAGAGAGAGAGAGAGAGACAGAGAGAGGGAGCGAAGTGAAAAAGCTTCATAACCTCAAAACCACAACAAAGCGCGCACGCTCAAGACAAGGATGGAACGTATCGCGTAGTCGAACAAACCTTTAGTTCTTTGGCTTGATGTGAAGCTTTTCCTGCAATACCCCCAAGTCGAAGCAAGATGGCGACTCGAAAACATATGACAAAGGATGGCGGGCTGCTGTAGCAGCAGCAACAGCAACTACATCGAGACCTCAGCAAAGCTCAGCTCCGTTTAAGTTCGTCAACAAGGTCGGCGAGATAAGACTAAGTGTTTTTATTACCAGCGAGAGGATTCGGTGCGGCCCGACCCTGCAGGTATATAAACTCGTTGGTATAATACGATAAGTGCGTGCGATAGAGTTTCGTTGTCAACAGTGCTTTTTTTTTGCTCGAGGCTGTAATTGGTCAATGACGATTTTCCTCGTCAATTTTCGCGAGACAACAATTTTTCTTTCCAACATGCACGACGAGTAATTGAAACGTATTAACGCTTTGGTAGTTTTTGTGTAGTTTGTTTGTTGTGATTGCGTAGTCTTTGGAGAGTGTTCAATTGTTGTTTAACGTTGCTGACTATTGTTATGTTTGTCAAAGCCTTTGGTTTTGTCGTTAAGGGCACGATGACGAACTCTTTAGAGCTTCGGATCAATATCAGTACACGTGTAAACAATGATCAGACGGGACGACGACACTTGCAGTTGATGTCTGCTTTATTGTTGAGGAAATTGTTGGTAAACAAACTCGGAGACGTCAGATAATTGGAACATGTGTTAATTGTCTTGGATTCCCTTTAATGGGCCCAATGATGTCAATCATTAAGCTGATTGGGTAAAATAATGTATATCTACTCAGGGAGAGCACTAGATGGACTCATCATGATTAGAAAGCTCCCTTTGCATTGACATATAAGAGTTTTTGACATAAATTGCAAGTATAATTAATTATGGAAAACTAGAATGACATTATTGGGAACGTTATTTATACATTTTTAATCGAATAAATAACTTTGACCATTTCCTCAAGTTTCATGTATGTCTTGTCAAGATAAAAAATATCGCTAGAATTATTGAACTTGACCTCTGAAATAGACTAGGCTCCTTGTGTAGGTTAAATTCTCCTACTGGACTATCTGTCACGAGTGATGTATTATTCAACATTTCTCTAAACAACGGAAATACTTTAATAAACAAAATAATTGCAAGTGCTTTCAAATGTTCTGTGGCAAATAAAAATTGCTAACGTGAAGCCAGTTTACGCCAAATGATATAATTTTACTCGACAACAGTGTACTCGTGAGCTTGCAAACTTGTTTGCCAATTCAACTTCCATATAACGTGAATGTTTGTAATTATACTCGAAACTCAATGAAATATACAATAAATTTCAGGGAATAAAAAGCCATGTCTACACATGGAGGATGGGCTCGATTGCTTCGGTGCTACAGTGGCATTGCTCGGAGTGCTCTCTGATAAATCCAACAGAGGCTCCCCAATGTGCTCGCTGCGGGCTAACGCGCGTCAAGAGCGATGAGAGAGCAGCGCCGACATACATTCTCCTTCGCGATTCCCTGACCCAGTGCCCGAGTAGCCCGAGGATCGAGACCAAGTCCCACTCATCCTCGGGATCCTCAAGTCCTCCAACACCACCGCCGAGGCATCGGAGCATCACAGCCAGTAGCAACAACACCGCCATCATCAATTACTCAACCCCTAAACTTCGTGGCTTTGTCTGCGGTGCCTCGGCCACAAATCAGCCAAAGCAACCTGCTGTATTGCCACCTGTTCCACCTGTCCAATGCAACCACTATGAAACTTTTATTGTACTGCGGTAAAGATCTTTCTCTCTCTTTCTCTCGCAATTTTGTCGTTCAAATGACTTTGCTTTGCGTATAACGATGGCAATAATTTTGTGCTTTTTTTAGCGATAACAAGAATAATTTAGAGGCCAATTGCAGTCCAAAGAAGCGAAGAGGCTCTTGGTCCGGAACACTGGATTCAAGATCAGCACTGATAAAGACACCATCCCTACCATCGTTGGTGACTCAGTGGACATGTATTCGATGTCTACTAGACAACAGCTGCAGAGCTGCACCAGTGTGCGCAGCTTGTGGTGCGAGTTCCTCGATAGCTCAGACTGAAGCCACTCAAATCGGAGTGAGAAAGTGTAGAAGGCTGAATACCAGAAAGAGCAACCTATCAAAGCCTGCAGCTAGATTAAACCTTGTGACTAAAGTGACAAGTGGTTCTGTCACGCGTGTTCTTGACACTAGTACTAATAATGTGAGGATTTCAGCGAGAGATTGCAATAGTAAGTTGGAAGGTAAACTTTGGTCTCCACATCCTAATAATGACTCCAATAGGCATTTACGTACAATCCCGTTATTGATATTAGAAGTCCTCTAACGTTTACCCTTGACCCTATCGCGCTCTGTATACTCTTAATTGGGAATTACGATTAAGCGCTCTATTGACTTGGCCAAAGTGTCGATGCAAGTAATTATATTCACAATGCAGGGTCAGTCAGTACTCTAATTGGCAATGCGCGTTGTATAACTGATAACAGTATAATGGGCGTGCAATATGTTTAACGACCAACATTTAAAAAGTACATTGCTCATTGTTCGAGGGAAAAATTGAGCGAGGTAGCAATCTTCTTGTTTTCTTTTCTTTATAGGCATGGCCCAGTTAACGAGCATGAGCCGAAGCGAGCGATCCCGTAGTAGTAACCGTGACGACTGGAGTTTACCTTCAGTCGAAGGTATGCATTCGGGTACTTCGGCCAGTTACATCGATAGTGGCATCGACAATCCAACGTAAGTTCTCATAGGTACCTAACAACCTTCACAACTTTAACGAACCTACAACTGACCAATTATTTTGTCGTTTTAGCCACTCGTCGCAACGCTCGCCAAAGCGCCATAGCCCATCGATGTACGAGCGAGTGAAATCGAAAGTGAGTCGCTCGTTGTCGAATGGCTCGGTAGTGCAAAAACTCGATACGGCAGCTCGACCTACAAGTCTCATCGTGGCCGAAATGAGCCATCACGATAACGGGCTATGGAGTTGTGACAATTGTACTTTGGACAACGATCCGGGATTAGAACAATGCGAAGCTTGCGAAGCCCCAAGAAGTCCGGCACCTTGTAGTGGTGTTGTTATTAGCGTGCCTGCTTGGGAACCAAGGGCTCTTGCCGCCGCTGGTCCCTTAAATTACCGGTAAGTCTAATTTACGTTTAATTGATGCTAAACTAACTAAACTAAAGTAACGTGATTTTTTGCGTTTTATTCGATTGATCCGAGCTGTTAAGAGTGACAATTATCTTGAATATTAGTTCCAGTCGTTGAAGTAAAACTATCCGTAAATAACGCTAACAGTATTGAGTATAGGCGTGTTAATAGTAGTGGAATGTCTGTTCTATGACTATTTGAGCAAAGCGAAACATTGATAAAATCACTTTATTTCGCAGAAGATCGTTTTCGGAAATAGACTCGGTAGCAAACAACGTAAGTCAGCGTAAAGCAGCAAATCGTCGGAGTCTCAACGACGACGAGCCGCCAGCAGTACCGCCCCACTCTGCAGGATTTAACAGCAGTAGAACGAGGTATTCGTACATCGGCATCTCTGATCCAGACGTACCACCACCATTACCGAAGAAACAAGGCTCCAAAATGGCTCACGCTAGCACTCATCAACAACATCAACAAGCTCGCAGCGAGTCCACCAGCCCTGTTGCTAATTCCACTGATCCTTCGCTTAGTCCGTTGAAAAGGATGTGGACGTGCAGAAAGTGCTCCTACGGTTATAATCCTCTGTGGTCGTCGAGTTGTGATATTTGTAACTCATCCAGATCGCCTCCCTCCACTTCTCAGCCTAGTTTGATTTCTGTGGCCAACTCTGGTAGGTGTATTTTACTTAACAATGAGAAGAAAACAAGGAAATGGAAATCCGATCGTTTTCTATATTCTAATTCTCGTTCAATTCTGATTTTCAGCTGGCAAAAACGGTTCAAACACCCGTAACCAATTGCAATCACCGATAGCCATATCGCGCGACAGCGTGCGTTACGTACCGAACAAAGCAGCGACTTTAGCTACTGCGGAATCCGATCTTGACGATTCACCCGAGCGCGTTGCCTCGTGGACTTGCAAAAAATGTACTCTGCTGAATCCAGTGTCACGCGCTACGTGTGAAGCGTGTGGTGGTTCAAAATTACGTAGCGTCAGTTCGCATTTGGAAGATCCAACGTTGAGACGAGGCGAATTTTGGGTTTGTCCTTCGTGTACCCTCAGAAATCCATTGAGTGCTCAGACGTGTCAGGCGTGTAAGAATTTGGCCGACTTTTTAGAACTACCGCCGGTTAGGGAAGTGAGAACTACTAATACACATCAGCAGGTGAGATAGCAATGACGATGTAGTTATTGTGAATATAGCAGGACATATCTATTTACTCGCATTAAAAAAGTGGAATAATTTTGATTTTTACAAATACGATTTTTTTAGGCACTACTCTTACGTTTTTAATATGTTCATATTATGGAAAAATCAGAATTACTCTACGTGTTCAAAGTAATAAAAGCAGCTACTAACATTGCTTGTAGATTTATAATTTTTTCTTAAAAATCAAGGTACCACAAAGGAGTCCTAGTCCAAGATTGGCGAGTGCCGTGGTAAACGCAGTTGCCAGTCCTATACAGAAAATTGTAACACCTAGACATAGGAATTCGGTTAGAAAGAATGGTCCAAACTCTGCGACTGGTGCCGGTGACAAAAGGCATTCAAAAAACAGAGATTCCGTCAACGCGCTGGTAAGTCAGTTAACGAAAAATGTTCTTTACCTGTAAACTGTTTGTATAAGATTAAACAAAAATGAAATAAATCTGAATTTGCTTCGCAGTGGCAATGCAAGCTGTGCACGTACGAAAATAAAAACAGTAGCGTCAATTGCGAAATTTGCCAAAGCTCAAAGACTCTATCTCAATTGGTCAGTGAACGGCCGAGGATTCTGCACGAGCCTAGTACTAACACACTCCGGATACAACGTCAAGAAAGCGTAGTAATGGAGAATTTACGACAAATTGAAGAAAGAGAGGCGCTTGAGTCGTGGGAGAGAATTGTTCGGTATTGCAAAGAGGTGAGGTTGTTCATAGCGATGGTAATGTGCAGTTTGTTTTTCGAAGAACAGAGTTTAAAGTGAAAAATAACCAATGTTATTTGATTCACTAGACGAACGAGCCATTCGTGGATGACTCCTTTCCACCAGCGCCCAAATCACTGTATTACAATCCCGCGGAGACAAAAGACAACCACGTGGTGCAATGGAAACGGCCGCATCAAATAAACGTTGATTCAAGCGTCGATGCCGATTTGCCTTGGGCGGTATTTCGTACTCCCTTACCCTCTGACATATCGCAGGGTGTACTTGGCAACTGCTGGCTGCTTTCCGCTTTGGCTGTCCTAGCTGAGAGTGACGAATTGGTGAAAAGGGTTTTGGTCATGAGGGAAACTTGTCCCGAAGGAGCTTATCAAGTTAGACTGTGCAAAGACGGCAAATGGACCACTGTCCTCGTGGACGATCTGTTGCCCTGTGATAAAAGAGGACACCTTGTCTATTCGCAAGTAAGAATGCAAACAAATACTACTTTTTTGTCTTGTCAATTAACTAAGAAAATACCTAAAACGATTAATTGTTAAATAATTTGCAGGCCAAGCGAAAACAACTATGGGTGCCACTGATTGAGAAAGCCGTAGCAAAATTACACGGCTGCTACGAGGCTTTAGTGTCGGGTCGAGCAATCGAAGGTCTAGCGACACTCACCGGCGCTCCATGCGAAAGTGTCCCTTTACAGCCATCGGCGTTACCCAGCGAAGACGAACTCGACAAGGATCTAATTTGGGCGCAACTGCTCTCGTCCAGACAAGCAATGTTTCTCATGGGAGCCAGTTGCGGTGGTGGCAATATGAAAGTCGACGAGGAGGAATATCAAAGGAAGGGTCTACGACCAAGGTATGAGCCTTATGCAATAATCGTATATTTTTCATTAGAACGTGATTAACGCGAAAGAAAAATTTATCGTGTTTTCAGACATGCGTATTCAGTTCTGGACGTACGAGATGTACAGGTAAAACCATAAGCTCGTACAAACGACGCTTCAAATCCCCGAAGGCTACTTTTATCTAAACTTTATTGTTTATTGTAATGTTTAGGGAATTAGACTATTACGATTAAGAAACCCATGGGGCCATTATAGTTGGAAAGGCGACTGGTCGGATGACAGTCCAATTTGGACACCGCAGATGCGTGAAATGCTCATGCCACACGGCGCTTCGGACGGCGTCTTTTGGATTTCATTTGACGATGTACTAAGGTATTTTGATTGCATTGATATTTGCAAGACTCGCGTCGGTTGGAGCGAAGTCAGGCTACGGGGAACATTGCCACCACTTTCATCCCTCAGACACCTATCGTGTGTTCTACTTACTGTGCTCGAGCCTACCGAGACTGAGTTCACTTTGTTTCAAGAGGGCCAAAGGTAACGTTCCTAATTTTTTTACGATGTTGTCATTAACGCTACCAAGTATTATATCGAGTTATCAACCCTTTAAAACGGATGTTTCAGAAATTCGGAAAAGTCGCAACGTTCTCAGTTGGATCTTTGCGTGGTAGTTTTCCGTACCCGATCCCCAGCAGCTCCGGAAGTCGGTCGCTTGGTAGAACACAGCAAGCGGCAAGTGCGAGGTTTCGTCGGTTGCCACAAGATGCTTGAGAGTGACTTGTACATCGTGGTGTGTTTGGCGTTCAATCACTGGCATACCGGTATGGAGGATACGAGCAATTACCCCGAATATGTATTGGCCATACATAGCTCCAAGAGACTCCTCGTCGAGCAAATTTCTCCACCTGCTTTCGTACTTGCCGATGCCATCATAAGTCTCACTTTAGCCAAAGGCCAACGACACGAGGTATATATTCAATTTTTTTGTAACTAATTGTCAATAATTCGACACGTGTATATGCATGTGTGTGTGTGCGTGTGTGTGTAAATTTATTTGTCCAATGTTTGTTACAGGGCAGAGAGGGTATGACAGCTTATTACTTAACCAAAGGATGGGCAGGGTTAGTTGTAATGGTAGAGAATCGTCATGCCAACAAGTGGATTCACGTTAAATGCGACTGCCATGAGAGCTACAACGTTGTCTCTACTAGGGGACAATTGCGAACTGTCGACAGCGTTCCTCCACTTCATAGGTGCAATTCTTTCTCATGACATTGATTGATTGTCCATGAAGTCCTATTTGACGATCAAATTTTTTTTAACGTTTTCAGACAAGTTATAATAGTGCTAACCCAACTCGAAGGCAGCGGCGGCTTCTCGATAGCTCACCGACTGACTCACCGTCTAGCGAACAGTGGCAATTTACACGACTGGGGACCTCCAGACACAGAACACTGTCCACCCATCGATACGCAAGTCGAGGGTCTTCATAGTCCTCGTCTTATAACTTGAGGACGTTTATAAGCCGTTGGTTCTTTAAGATTCAATTATTCGCTTCACGCTCGAAGCTTTAATGCGAATACCAAAGTGAAAGGATATTACACAATTATTGTTCTTTATTTGTAGGATCTTTTTTCGAACGAGTATACAGATAATAACTGCCGGTATTTGCAATTATACCAAGTCGACTTTTATCGTTGTGACGTGTGTATACATATATACAGCATTTATCGCGCGTCATTTTTTGATGGTCACCAAAAAAAAAAATGAAAAAAAGAAGACAAATTCTAATCTAAAGTACTTCTTCGAATGATCGATCAAGCTTGCCCTTGTTGTCGAACTTGAAGTAATGACAGTCGAATTTTATAACGATAATCTCGAAAGTGTATGGCACTTTAAAAACAACCGGGTTGGAGAATGAATTTTTCGCGCAAATTAGCCTCTCAAATAGTTGCATTAACCAACCATGAACTTGCTATGTATACAATAAGAAATTATTTTCTCAATGTAAATGTAAGTGTCGTAAAAAGTGAGGTGACATTTAGAAAGGGGCCGTCGATCTTAATCGACAATGAATGCGTGAGATACGACAACACGTAAAAGAAAACAAATTATGACGAAAGAAAATTGAATATAGATATATATTTAGGATGCATTAGAGATCAGTGCATTTCTCAGTGAATTTTTGTCGAAAGAATTGCATAGAAACGTAGCGTCTTAAAAACGATAGAGTTGAATATCTATTTGAACAAGCAAACAAGTATATCAGCTTACGAGAATTAAATTCTCCATTAGCACGTGTACACACTTGTTCAAGTTTTTAGAGCGACATTTCATGCATTAAACTTTGTTCTCAAACGAGTGTAAAAACTTTTAAATGGATACTCAACCTCAAAATCAAGTGACTGATCTGCAAAACTTATTTGATTGAATTCATTGAAAACACGGCACACCTGCCGTTTTTACAAAGTTATAAACAGAGTGAAAACAAAAGCTTATGCTAAAAGTGGAACTAGATTTTCCTCGTTAAATCAAACGTTACTTCAGCGTTTTTAAAAATACATAGGAACAAATTGATCTTGAACATTTTTCACTGCCAGTTCGAATATATGGAGTTATATGATTGTTGCATTTTATATTAATCGATATCTCAAACACGTAGTATATCGATCGACCTAAACCAAACAAGAAAAATTAACAGTGTACAAAAATAAAATGCGCACTCGCCTAGGCATGTTGTACTCGAAAAAAAAAAAACACTGCATAATACTCAAACATACGCGAATCTCATTTTGAATTTAATCCACTTGTAGCATGAATGCATTCGATTGATTATGGTTTCACGAAGCACTTGATCCCTGAAAGATAAAAAAGTACCACTTTCTGAAATCAACCTTTTTGTGCCTGGCCAAGTGAATGAAGAAAAGAAAAAGTTTTGAATGTTAGTGAAGTATCTTGCCCCGCTGTATTCTTCTAATTAATCGATGTACGCAGCACAATTAAGACTTCGAACGTAATCTTGTTAAATGATTTACGGTGTACATACTGTATTGTCGAGGAATGATAACCTTTCTGTGTCATTTCAACATTATTCAGAGTCTTCTTCTGGTATCGTTTACACAAAATCATCGATTTTCCTTTTTTGTTTAACGCTATAATCAAGTTTTACGCGACAGTTTCTATGTAAAAGAATCGTCGTCGAAATCATTAGGGCTGACTTACTTCAACGTGTGTAGTCAAAAATTGAGTAATTTCTCTGTGACGCTTTCACAAAAATGTATCCTCTTACTTGGCATTGTTTCAGATGTGAAGCTAATTTCATCAAATTCAAAAGACGTTCGTCCGGTTTGATGAAAAAAAAAATCTAAAACGAGCAATGATTCTTTAACGAAATAACATTAGCACGTTGTATTTTAAGGATGAATATTGATGTGTATTATATTTCTTATTCGTTTCGAGCTCCATGAAAACGAAATGTGCGTGCAATGCTAAAGGGCTACTGGCAATCAGTATTCTTAGGGAAGATATCGAACGATTATCAGTTATCATTATTTGTTATCTGACCGATTCTTTTATCAATGATTGCAACAACATGACAATATTTTATCTATACAATCGATTGACATAGCAAGAATTTTTATTTTATACTTTCGTGATTTTGTGTGGATAACGTTACGATAAGTTTGTACTCAAGTGTAATTTTTAATACTTTAAGGAATCGTTCGAGTGACGATCATCATATTGGGATTGGTTATTTTGACAAATACGTACTGAACAAAATTACGGTTCAACTTGTAAAAAGAATTTTGTTAAACTTTGATTATTTATAAATGTAACGTTCCAATCTGCTGTTATTTTAACGTCTTTTCGGATAATTGATATTTTGATCATAGTAAATCTAGCATTAATGACGGAAACTGATCTCATGACGTTTACAACGATATTTTACTTGTGTATTAATTAACCTTCACGTACGAAAACCTAATGTGAAGTTTTATTTAATATTACTTTGTAATAAATTGAAATGTAATTGAATCTCCTGATACCTTGCGACTTTGTGCTTTTGTAATTTACCCGATGGATAAAAAAGCAACGATAAGTTGTTGGTCTTGTGCCGGGAGTGAATGTTTAATAGAATCTTGCCCGATCTTGGCCTAACGTTTGCTTTAGTGTTCGATGTAGTCTCAAAACCTAATAGAGGGAATACCAGATAAATACGATCAAATGAACACTATTAAATAGCGAACGGAACTTTTATAACAAAAAATACAATAGCTTGAGATATGTTCTGGGTTCAGTGGCCTTCGCTTTTAACGCTAATTGCAATACACTACAAATTAAACAATACTACCATACTACCAATGCCGCTGTTTGAAGATATACCAATGGCAAAAAATAACTCTTTGGAAAATCGTGCAACTCGTTCAAACAACAAACAATACAAAAATAAATAAATTATTAACACGGCGAATCGAAGTATTTTTAAAGAAGGAACAACAAATATACTATAGTAGCGAATTTCAATCGTAGCTCTTAAAGTGGAACATTCCATTGAGTTGATTAAACGCTCACTACTTATGCTAATCATACGTTACTTCTGACATTGCTCTCTTTGGTCTTTTCGACAAATCTACTTGTTAACAAGAAACTTGAATTCAAAAGAAACGACAACGCGTGATCGTTGTCGCGATGGAATGCCATTATTTATAAAATAGACAATTATACCAACAAACGGTACTTTCTTTGCTTACTTTGATTACTTTGCGAACGTCACTGGAGGCCAACTGCTAGTTGAGTTTATCCAATTATTAATATTATCATATCGAGCTATTTTATACAAATTTTAGATCGCGTCTTTCGTTGTCGGATTTTTCGAGCTTTTGTAAATAAATGCAATCGAATATCACGAGTCTGAGGCTTTTTCGCTGTGTACAATTATGTGTACGTGATATTGATTTCGCGTAATCACACGCTTCGTTACTGCGATAAAGTATAAAAACGAAAAAAAAAAAACAACAGTTGAGATGCTACTCTGTAGAAAAAGTTGGACGCTAACGAGAAGCCAATCACGAAAGCTGAGTAAATCGATTTCAAGAAGATTCAGTTTGTGAATTTAGGCTTAATTGAACGTCGTTCAAGTTATGCGTAACATTCGTTTATATCTCGTACGATAATTTTAAACAACTTATTAATTTTTACGACCCATACTAATTCATTTTATCCCAATATGACAATAAAACAAAATTCACGTATGGCAATTTTCATTGAAATGGATAATGCAAACGATCCAAATTGACAAATCGACAATTTATCCAGCTAAAAAATATTCTCACGCTACCAAACCTTACGTAGTCGGTATATTCTTACTGTATAAACAATAAGGTGTTTCCTTGTATATGTAACATAGAAGACGTAACGGAAAAACAAATAGCGTGCTGTCATTTCACAATCATTGTGTGCAATTTCTATACGTATATATATTTGAATAAACGAGGTAAAACAATGAGAGAAACGGTCAAAATAGTGAACGCAAAAATGAAAAAATTATAACGAAGAGCAGACTCATTATCAACAATTACAAACAAATGTATTGCGTACAAGGTGTCTTCTAAATTCGCGAAAATTGTGATTATAAAATATAATAATAATACATACATACATTTAATAAGTAATAATAATAATGATAACGATAACGATAACGACAAAGCAAAGTGATTTTATTTGAGAATTCAGAACGTATAACGTGATTGTCGTTTGAACATGTGACGGTGTCAAAAAAATACTTAAATATTTGTTGTTATTATTTTTCATGAGGCACAATCATTGAAAATGTATTCGTTCAATTCACCAAATATTAACGATGTGTCGTCACGTGCAGAAAAGAAAAGAAGAATGAAAAATAATACAAGCAAAATGTGATCTTTGGAGTGCAAATCAAGGGAACACGAGCGAACAAAAAAAAACAAAGAAATATAAAAGACAAGACGTTGTATAAACGGAGGCTTAGGGTACAAGACTTTTTCGAGGAGCGAGTTGAGCGTTGTCAGACAGAAATACGATATATCCACATTCGAAAAAGTTCAATAATTAAAAAAGCGCGAGAAAGAGAGAGAAGAAAAAAAAACATGAAGCAGTAACGATTTTAGAAGCACCTCGTACCGAAAAAAAAAAAGCGTCAGCAAAATTTTCGTGAGAATAACCAGCAATCAATTAATGTGATAGTTTCGTTAATCTATCTGATGAATAGAGAATGAAGAGAGGGTGGGTGGGGGGGGGGATAATAAGGAAAAAAAAAAAGAAAAAAAAAAGACGGTTAATTTTTTTTGTTCGCATCCTACTGTGACTGAATGCGAGAGCGAGAAATAAATATTAGCGAGCTGAAAGAATCTCCAATTGCGGATATATATATATATATATAATTAATTAATAAACGAGAGATTACGTATTATACTATAAGTATATATATGTATATATATATACGATATTTATTATATATAGAAGATGAATACCAAAATTGTGTTGTCCTTTGATTTGTATCGTGTAGGCAGGCACATTTAATAATAAACCGAAATACAATTCAAATGTTGATTGTGTGTGTGTTTCCTTTATATTTGTTAACGATTATATCTAATTCATGCCTCTTTGCGTTTCGTCGGAATCTATGAACGACCGACGTTTACCTGTCGAATAATAAATCTGTTATTACGATTCGTTGTTACGTCTCAACGAGTGCGTCGCATCGAAGAATTTTGAGCTTTTGTTTGATATTCGAACAAAACGGCACTGAGCAATCGGCTTTCGGACAATGCCTTGCGTGACAACAACAAAGTGCAACCAGTTGTTTACAGACGTAACATCCACCACTCGTGCGTTTTTCACACGTATTGATATGCTCGATCACTCGTCTCATTTTTTGACATTTGGCCAATCGACAATTCGAGTCGTTGCACCGAGACGCGTGTATCAATCGTTGAACAGCCGATTCATTCGCAATTTTTTTTGCTTGGTTAGCCTTGTATCGTGCCCGATCTTCTATTTTATCCATATCGAGCTGTTGCAATTGTTCTCGTCTGTGCTTTTCCAACAACAACCGTTGACGTATGAGCCATTCGGAGCGTATTCGTTGTTCTTGATGTCGACGAGTTGAAACCAGTTGTCGTTTAACGGCCAGTTTCTATCAAAATTTCAGATTAGAATATCGCTGAGCGACGTTTCAAAGTGAAAACTCACTTGACGCAGTTCGACGAGTGCAACCACAACGGATGGATCACTCCCGAGTACGCGATCTATTTGTCGTTGTTTTTCCGGGTTGCTCGGACTTTTCAAAATTCTTATCAGTTGGCGCAAAGATTCGTTCGTGCGAGACAATCGGTTTTCGCGTTGAATCGGTCCTATTTTCCGAAGGTGTGTCACTGCCGTTTTCCGTCTACGCAAACGAACGAACCAAGAGCGTACGAAACAAATTTGAAGAAACCCACAACAATCGTATACCTGACAAAAGTTGCACGCGTCGTTGGTGGTTTTTGTTCGAGCTTTCGTTTGAGGTTCGTACAAAATGGTACGTGACATTTTGTATCTTGACAATATCTCGCGTGACGACAGCAGAGTGCAACGAGCTGCTTACAGATCGTGCAACCACCACTCGTGCGTTTTTCGCATTTAATCGTGTGTCGAACGATTCGTTTCATTCTACGGCAATTCAACAATCGACAATTCGCGTCGTTACATCGACACGCGTGCGACAAACTCCATACGCACTTCTCTATCGCGAGTTTATTGGGTTTGTTCTGCAACGGTGAACAACGATGTGTTAACCGCAAACCGAAATAAACCACCGCTGACTTGGTTACCTCGGTATTGGTCGGTTCGTTAGCCGCGAATAACGAATGCTCGTCCAAGTTGAAACGTAACTTTTCCATGTTGCTTTTTGACTCAAATATCGTGGGATTTATCGGCTAAAAATAAACGATTACGTTTGACGAACGAAATATGTCCGACGAATTGCGCGACAAACGAGCTTTTGTTTCTCTTCTCGTTTGTTTTTCCAGCGCCAGACATAGTAACGAATTATTGTTCTCGCGTTTGATAAGTAAAACGCGTTTAATTAGGAATCGACTTGAAATACGTTATTTTTTATTTATCGCTCTCTTTGGTTGATCTACTTACACGGATAAACAATCTCGCTTTGCAATATATACCAGCAATATCCTAGCCGTAACAGCCAGCAATATCTACGGGTAGTAATACATCGATAACAAGATAGATCGATATTTTGTTGTTGATTAAAATACGATCGTAGAATTCACACCAATACAACCGAAGTGCTGCCCGATATCACTTTGTACATTAGTCCCGTGTGATAAATTTCTCTTTGAATAAACGATATACATCCGAGATTTCCAAGTTTCTTGGATTTTAACTGCTCGCCGCAAGACTCGTTTCTGCAATCGACGTTATTTTTGACAGTTGGCCAACAACGATGTTTTTTATTTACTCACCGTAACGCGTCTTTCATCGATGTCTCTTGACGTTTGCAGCAAGAGTGCGGTATCGAGCAAACGTACGTCCCTACGTAACTTGTAATTTCCGTATCGTTCGTATGAATCGCGCGATCCTCACGATCGCACCAATCGAGAAAACCATTCACGCCACAGCAAGCAAACTACAAGGAAACGTTCTCCGAGCAAAACATGTACAATTTGTCGTTGTTTTTTGTTTATTCGTTTAAACTCGCGAAATTTTATTACCGTATCGTGAATGTAATCCCAAGCGTTTTTTGCGTTGACGTCCGTTTGCGACAACGTCGATCCAAGTTGCGACTCGACGTTAGCTCGGGTGGTAGTTTGCACGGAATCCAGATAAAGAATCATCGTTGCGTTAACGGCACCAAGAATCAGAGTTACAACAGCAAACTATAAACAAAAGACACGTTTGAAAGATACAAGGAGACAAATTAAACGGACGATTTTGCGTTGATCTTTTCACGCACGCGCGCGCCCCTACCGATTTGATTTGCCTCGTTAGTTTCCATAACAAATAAAAGCCACTGCTGGCTAATACGCACAATGAAAACGACATGACGTAAAATAACGAACTGATTAAAATACAAGTGTTGTACTGCACGATCAACCATATTGACTCGGAAATTGAAAATGTTAACGCGCATCCAAAGTACATGCCACTGAATATCTGTAAGGAAGACAGATTTGATTAAAACGTTTAAACGATCGATTCGTTTGCGTGACCACAAATAAAGTTTGTTCCGTTATACCGACCAACGCGAAAGCGTTTAAAAGCACACATATACATCTGAGATTATCGTAGCAAATGGTCGAACGATTTAATTTCACGTATTGGCATTTGTGTAATATCGATTGGTTGTTGTCACGCGAATGCTCTTCGTTCGTTGTGCTAGCGTTATCCGTAAAGTCCGGGCTGGAAACTGTTTCCACTTTTGGCCGATGCCGACCATCGCGTAAAATTTCAACTGTAAGACGATTAGTCGAGAAGATTGAAACAATTTTTACGACGATATTTTTACTATCGAATACACTTTGAACGGACTTGCGGGTAAAGCGGACGATTTTGTTTTGCGAACGTTGTCCAAAGATCGTCGTACGGACGAGTTGAACGCAAGTCGCTCGGCTGCCTTTAACGAATAATTCATGGAAATAAAAAGATGCAACGTTCATTATTTTCGTATATTTTTACGTGTCTTAAGCTTTTGGGTGAACTACGAGCGATATTTTCAGGATAATCATCTTCGGTAAGCACTTGTATTGCATCTTCGGCTTCGGTTGGTGATAATTCCGTTGTTCTGGATATAAAAATCGGACAATGGTATTGTTCGTTAGACGTGAGGAAAATACCAACGAATCGAGGGTATTCGTTGATAAAAAAGAGCGTAATTTTACTTTATTTCTTGTTTTCGTCTAGTCAATGCGTTTGGATTGGAAGCTAACTCGCACTCTTCCTTGATCATTTCGTTACGGTGTAAATATCTTATTCGTTGTCATTGAATAATCAAAACTAATTGAACTTATCGTGGTTGTTAGGTTAAATTTAACGTAAATCACACGTTTACGTCGCTGATCAGCCTGAAGTTTACAACCCAAAATGGGAGAATTGGACGTGGCGTGGATCAACGATTCCGGGTTCGTTAAAAACTAGTAGATCGATCGATTGGATGAAAAATAAGCAAAGCCTCGCATTGAAATGACGATACGTAAACTTTATTTTATAAGATCCTTACTCTAGATATTTTATCATATATATGTATAAATATATACACATAGCGTTAATTTTCATCACCCTTGGACGCTTCATATCTCGTCGTACGATTTCTTTTTTTATGTATAAAACAACAAGGAAACAACAGACGGTAAATCATAACGTAGTATATAATCCATTGAGAAGCATTATTAGTTACAAATCTCATCGCTACACTTCTCTCTCTCTCTCTCTCTCTCTCTCTCTCATACATTTTTTTTCGATTCGCTCCCTTAGTAATCTACGAGTGTGTATGTATATATATATTGTTGTTGCATTACATAGAAAAATCGAAAAAAAAATCTCGCACACCTCGATACTTCTTGACAAACCGTATCTGCACACGTACACGAATGAACACTGTTTTTTTGTTTTATTTCGGAAAATTGAATCGCTCTAGGCGGATGCGGAGGCGGCGACGGTTGTGGCGATCGTTTAATTTATTTATCGTACTATATCGCATACGTATAACAAAATAAAAATATTCAAGTGATACACATTTATCGAATAAATTTTTTTTTTTTATTTCATTTGTCGTTATCTTACATCAACTCGTCGATACAACGTTTCAGAGTTTTATTGGGTATTCGGTAGATTCGTCAATCAACTATAACGTATCTCTCCTCTTCACTGTGCCTATTACTTTATATATTTTTATATATAAATCACTTTTGCTCCTAAAATTAACGTCGTCTATTCTAATGAAGTTTTTTACTTTTTTTTTTTATAAATATATATAATTATCGTATATAAAGATTGCCGAAAGTCACGTTGTCTTTTTTGTTGTCGTCATTTTTACAGAAGGGCCCGAGAGGTGTTTTGACGTATTTACATAGCAACGCGCGCCGGCACAATTGTCGCTTAAAAATAACGTTCGTTAACGTTAATTGTGCTTGTTATTTTACAACACACATGACAAACGAATGTTTTTCTTTTCGCTGACTATTAACGCTTTTGTAATTAATTGCTTTGTCGATCGAACTAAGTTGCAAGTGTGTGAAAATTGTGACGTTAGTCGATAAAAATGTCAAACGTCAAATTATTGGTCAAATTAATACAACCAATTTCTTATCGAGCTCTTGATGGAATTTCGCTTAGCGAGATTTAATTATTTCAATTAGAAATTTTAAATAATTAAACCTCGCAAAATCAACTTAACAATTACTAAATTCAAACGTTCCAAATAAATTTTGCGTTATATTGTACAACACTTTGTAAGAATCTGATATAAAGTAATATCACGTATCCAATTACAAAGTTACTCGTTCAAGCTACCTTACGATCTAACAGTTTTGTAGTATAGTGATGACAATTCGTTGAATGTGTGTGTGTGTGTGTGTGTGTTTTCCTGATTTTGTCTATTCAAGATAATGGAAGATCGTACTCAGGCGAGCGGGGGGGGGGGAGTAATGACAAAGCCAACCAATGTTATACAAGTAGAGGAACAGTATTCACACGTTGCCTTTTTTTTTGTTCACTGTAAGTCCAATAAAATCAACCAAGTAAATGTCAATATTGTTTTTATTAAAGTAAGAAATCTTACTTTTATTTACAAGCATTTTAAAATTAAATAAAAGTTAAATAACACAAATTAAGCTATAAAATAAAACTTAAAAAATAAAATTTTGTTTCGGTATACACAAGTAAATGCATTACCCTAAATGTAGTTAATAGTAAATTAATCAATGAGAGATTCTACGACGAGAATCCACTACATGATTTTTATGTCAATAGTATATGAAAAGTTCTAATGAAAAAATTAACTGCCTTGAACAACACAGCCATTTAACGTGCCAAATACTTTTAAGTTTGCCATCGAGATCATCATTGCTTAATTCTTGAGTGTTTCAACTGCGTCAATTGTTTGATTTTTTTTTTTTTTTTTTTTTTTTCAAAGTTTTGTTCGTTATTCTTTTGTATAAAGTGTAGTAAAGACGTTTGGTCGTTAAAGTCTTGCTGTCAAAATAATCTTTAAAAACAATTATCGATCAAAAAAGTAATTAAAAAAATAAAAAAATAGTAAAAAGCTGAATGAAAATGAAAAAAATGTGGGTGACTTTTGGTTCATAAGTTGAAGAAGACACTCATATTTTTAATATCAATTTTATATTTTTCATAGTTCGCTTATAATTAGATATAATTTATCTTCCAATCTCTAGTGTATAATAGCAAATGTAGAACGAATATTTACAAAATTTATGCTTGATACAAGTGCCTCCTTAATAAATAAGGAAATTTTGTCAATTTAACAACGATAGAATGGCTTATCGTTAAATTAACAAAACTTTATTTATCGGCTTACATTTTTTACAAAGGTAAGATATTCATTTTTTTTGTTTTTCTTTGTGTAAAACACCGTCGAGTTTACTTGTACTTGCGTCTTAACTTGTCCTAATTTATTATAGCTTTCATTTCATTAGGAAGAAGTTTCATCATGCATATTTTCTTTTTCATTTTTAAGTGGGCTAAACTTGTCGCTTAATTATTCTGCTTCCTGGCTCGTTCACGCAAAAAAAACAACGCAAATCGCTTATCGTATCCCTTTCAATTTGTGTTTGCACTTAAATTAAACGAATTTACGTATGGCGCGAATCCACTTAGATTGCAACTCCCTCTCACAAATAAGTGTGTATACGTGATTTTCTCTCGTAATATTCCTTTTTCAATCTATTATTTAAAAAATAATAATATATACTTGCTGGCCGCTTGTGCGTGGCCAAGTAAACGCTTCTAAAGATTAAGAGAAAAAAAAAAGAAAAAAAAAAGAAAAAAAAAAGAAAAAAAGAGAAGAATAGATAAGACGTTTGTACAGCGAAGAAAAAAAAACAATGATTCACAAATAGAACATCGATAATAAATTGATTTCTTCTTTCGTGTAAAGCACTAAAATCTTTTATGTAAATCACACTGGAAATTTAATTTCTTACTGTTGATTCGCACTATCACCCTGCCATTTGAAACTCACTCTCGCTTTCTCTCTTTCTTCGTAAACTGCCTTATACTTTAAATGCACGCTCCGAAGCCCTACGATGTTTTCTTCCCTCGATAAAATAACAAAATGAAAATAATAATGATACGGAAATAATGTATAAATGTACATTGGATTATCTGTCGACCGCACTCGATATTTTTTCTTTTAAATTAGGACAAAACTAATTAAACTAAACAGGGATAAAAAAATGTCTCTAAATTATGTTGGCTTTTTGTCTCAATCTATGATACACTGGCATAGTCGTTCTATGATAATGTATGCAATTAATAATATAATAAAAATAAAGAATCAATGATAAAAAAAATAGTAAGCATGGAGGAAACAAGAGTGAAGGAGTATCCCGCATCACAATTTGTCATCAAAATATTACAATACTTCGAAATCGAGTAATTTAGCTTGATTCAATGTTCATTATCTATCAATAATAACTTTAATTAATATACGCAATAATATTAATCAATGAAATCTATATTAGACAGGTAAATTATTAATAATTATCCATTATTATTACCTTAATAATATTATTTATCAAATATTTACAGAGTGTTGCGATATATACGAAGGAGCCCCCGTGGAAACCAAGAAGATAATCTACAAATTTTATGATTGAACTGTACATTCCGGAGCTTAAGGAAATACAAAACTCGATTGGATGACGAGATATAGAAAATAAAAATGGGAGAAAGGTAAAGGGTTTTGGTTCGTAGACAGGAGGCCCCCAAGTTCGATTATCTAGCGTTGTCTTTCTCTCTCGCTACGTTATAAACTTTCGTTCAGAGTATGAAAACCGCCTCAAGCCCTTCTTACAAGCTATGTCACTCAAGTTTTCACACGTCTTTCGTACAGTAATTACGTGAAGTTGCTGCAAGATTATTCTTTAGCCCCCAATGATGGCCGTTTTTCGCGCACTTTTGTTTGTTAACAAATGACCTTACGATCTAACAGTTTTGTAGTTATTTTTTTCCATTTTGCATAATAACTCTGTATCTAAAAATTTCATTTTTATTATTCCCTTTCACTCTCACGTTTGCACTTACAAATTGTTCACTTTATATTCATCTATTCTCGCTCTAAGTTTTGTTGCTTTTTTTTTATTTAAAACAGTAAAATACGCGGACAATCGATTTTTATTTAATAATTGATGCAACCCTCTCGCTTGTCGCCGTCGTCGTTTCTCGTCATACAAGAAAAAAAAATCATTTCCCTCTATCGCGTATCTTTGTATTTTCCTGTTTGTCACAATAATTATAATATATATTTATATATAGTACATATACGTAATGGTAATAACTGCGTTTATCGCTAAGGTAGTATCATTTTTTTGCTTTGCTCAATGTTGTTGCAATATTAATAATTAATTAACGTTAAGTATACACAACACATTTGTATGAATTTCCACTTGAAACTGCGCCGTCACGCGATTAATAGCAGCAAGAAAACCAAAAAAGAAAAAAAATAAAGTATGTATATAAATATACATATATAAATATTTATAAGTAGAAGAAAATCGTACAAGGACCTTGGTATAGTAAAATTGCTTACTCTCGGTTGTATGCGTATCTGTGATTTGTCTGCGACGGGGCTAGCAAAAAGAGTTCAAAAGGGGAGGAAGTTGCAATAATATCGTGTCACAATGTACGCGTTATCCCCGTAAAAATGTCTCTATATAATATGTATACATACATATATATATGTATGTGTATATATATATGTATACGTATATATATACATATATATATATATATATACACATATATATATAGTTTGAAATACTCGAGAGCGCATCCTTTGGAGATGAAAGAATGCGCGTTTAAATTCTAGGCTGTCTTCGTTAAAAAGCCCCGGTGTGTCTGTAGGAAATTCGTCCGCCCTCTTTCTATCTTTCTTTCTCTCTCTCTCTCTCTCTCTCTCTTTCTCTCTCTCTCTCTCTCTCTGTCTTCCTCTCTGTCGCATAAAAACAACACACGCACACGAACGTTCTCTCAATCTCCTTACGCACGCACATACACACATAATATCTATATATATATATTTATATAATCGAGATGATCGTTTCGGCGCATCGTCGGCGAAATACAAAAAAGATTAAGAAAGAGAGAGTTTGTCCTCTGGCTCACACATAATAGTACGACAGACGGACGCACACGTGGTTGTCACAGCACTGGTTGCGCATCGTTCCCGCGTATATGAACAATAATAAACTATACAGTAAACGGCGAGCAACGAGCAACAGTCACTACAAGCCCTCGACGAACTTTGACAATTGATCCTGCGGCGTCATGGGTGTGACGTCGTTGGCATCCTGGCCCTGGTTGCCCTGTTGATTGCTTGGCGCGGGCGACGGATGGTGGACCATACCAGCCGCAGGATGACCTTGACCACCGGGACCTTGATTTGCTGCTGCTGCTTGGGACAATTGTGACAACATCATCTCGCTGGGACCACCGAGCTCGTGTGCCGGCGAATGTGTGGGCGTACCCCCGTGAGGATGATGATGGGGTGAAGGTACTGGATTTGCCCGAGGCGACGGTACCGGCTGATTACGTGGCGACGGCACCGGTCGTGGCGATGGATTTGGCTGAGGCGAACGTGTCTGTGGTGGCGAACGAACTGATTGCATTAGTTGCTGCTGCACCGACGAGATTCCGGGTGGACCCATCATGCCTTGCGGCGACGGCGCCGACGGGGGTGTAGGTTTGAGACCTGGCTGTACGTATCCTTGCTCGTTGAAATTACTGTAACCTTTTGAACAAACAATTGAACACATTTGATGAATGGTATCGAAAACTTAAACAACTCGTTATTTATAACGAAACGTGTTTGGTCATTTTTTGTTCGAATAGAATCTTCTTACCTAACATAGGTGGCCTGATCGGCCTCTGCTGAACATAAGGTGGAGCCGATGGCTGCGTAAACTGTTGGCCACCAGCAGCGGCAGCCGCGGCAACAGCTGCTTGCTGTTGTTGCTGCCTCTGTAACATAAGTATCTGTTGCTGCTTGAACCATTGTTGTTGCTGTTGCTGCTGCTGCTGGTTCACATTTGGTACTTGCTGCTGACTCTGCTGTTGCTGTTGTTGCTGTAACGTAAAACCATCGATTACGTAACAGTTTCCAAGGCAATTTTTTTCGTTTGTGCAATCATGTGTTTTAATTCGAAAAAATACATCAATTTGTACTTATAACAATCAAAAAGTTTTTACTTTACCTGTTGCTGCGCTTGCTGCTGTTGTTGATTGAGCATCGCTTGATTTATGATCTGCATACGACCTTGAGCTTGCTGTTGTTGCTGCTGTTGCTGCTGTTGTTGCTGCTGCTGTTGCTGCTGCTGCTGCTGAGGGTTGATCATATGTAAACCAGGTTGTTGCTGCTGCTGCGGTTGTTGCTGTTGTTGGGCCGCGACCATTGCACCTCCGGCTCCACCTGCGCCACCTCCGAGCTGACCACCAGACTGCTGCATAGCCTTTTCACAGATTAAAAGAACGAGCGTTAGTTTATTCTGGTGCTCCGAGTGGTTCGTTATCAAGTTATAGATTTTTATTTCAAAATAGTTGTATGTTTCATAATCAAATCGAAACAGCGCAAAAGTACATGTAAAAACATTTACCGTGGCAGCAGTCAATTGTCGTTGTTTTATAAAAGCAGCCATAAGTGGTGGATTGCTCTTGAGTATGTGAAGTATTTGGTTCTGTTGTTCCGGTGTGTTTGGACTTCTGAGCGTTTGCATGAGTTGTTGTAACGCCTGCTTTCCAGCGGCATTTTGCCCTTGACTACCTGCAGGCCCCATTGCTCCAGTTTGCCTTGCTATCTGCCCAGCTATTCCACCCATAACAGGTTGTTGACCTTGTTGAGGTTGCGGCTGTTGTTGAACTTGTTGCTGTTGCTGCTGTTGTTGCTGCTGCTGTAACAGCTGGGGTGTCTGTTGTCGGAGATTTGCATTTTGTTGCATCACTGCGTTCGGCTGATACCTAAAGTTTCCGAGATTGCTGAAATAATCACGATTGTTTTGTGAATCATGGGCAGATAGTTTTATTTGGGTTACATTCGACTTAGATTTAACGAGTATCAACTAATTATTTAAGTAATGGAAAAACTTTACTTTTTATTGGAAAAAAAACGAGTAGAGCTGGTTTTTTCTTACAAATTGTATTAGTAAGTCAATTATAAAAGTGTTTCTTCATTCTTTGGAGAAACAGAGATTTTGGTAACTTTAAATTCGTTACGAGTGAACATTGCATTATCCATTTGCGGTAAAGATAAGCGTTATTTGTTTAGGTTTTTTTCCCCAATTATTTTCGAACGATTGCTATGCAGCTCATAGAGTGACATCGGTGTGAACTACAATATCTTAAAATAAAATTAACCAAACCGTAACATTGTCAAATTGCAAGACTTTCGTCGCGATAGATACGAACCACTCGCATTAGTAAATCGCACGGAGAAATTAAAAGAAAGAAATGTAACAGAAAAGTCATTTTTAAACGATTTTCCTTTTTTTGAATTTTAAATCAATCCTCGTCGCAAATGAAAATGCTGTTTAAACTATTTTAAAGTTATCAATGAATAAATCAAATAATTATCGGCTTACCCTTGCCATTGATCCATCGACATGAGACCAGGATTATTCAATTGAACGGGCATGGACCTTTGCATTTGAGGTGGTGGCATAACACCGCCTTGTTGCCCAGCCACCCCAACACCTACGCCAACGCCCCCAACCACACCACCAGGGTTGACTTTGCCGTAGCCATGTGGCGCTTGTTGTCGAGCCGCTTCCTCTTGAACTTGCTTCACCACTTGTAATACATTAGCCGGCGGCGTCTGAGGACCAGGTTTCATACCAATACCAGAGTGGTGATGTACTGGAGACGGTAATTGATTTGGACTTATGCCTGGTTTAATACCCGCAACGCCAGACGTCATTGACGTATTGGCTGGAGCCGGGACCGGTGCCATGGTTGGCTCCGTTGGTCGAGTGTTCATCACAGCCATTCTTCGCCTGGAAAATTGAATAAATTTTCAA
This sequence comes from Chouioia cunea, assembly GCA_030064505.1. Lineage (NCBI taxonomy): Eukaryota > Metazoa > Arthropoda > Insecta > Hymenoptera > Eulophidae > Chouioia > Chouioia cunea. The sequence continues at coordinate 3,099,324 of JAOPFQ010000004.1, read as the reverse complement.
TGTTTTTCTCGCGGAATTTTATCAAGTGATACACCAATTCAATTCTTGTATGCAGAGAAATATTTTGAAAACAAATCATATATATTTACCTGAGTAATTGTGCCTGTTGCAATCGCTGATGATGTTGTTGTTGTTTCAGTTTTTGTTTAATGTTGAAACAGAATGGAACAGGACACTTGGCTTCCTGACAGTGTCTTGCATGATGACAACAGAGAGCAACAAGTTGCTTGCAGATCGGGCAACCACCACTCGTTCGCCTTTTGCATGTTTTTATGTGCTGGACTACTCGTTTCATCCTCTGGCAGCTAGCTAACCGACAGTTCGCGTCCTTGCATTGACAAGCGTGTACGAGAGACTGTATACACCTTTGTATCGAGAACTTTCTTGCTTCCTGCAACATTTACATTAACATTTTTATCATTCACGGATATTAAATAAATCGTTCTTCGAAAATTAAAAAAAAAAAAAAAACAATTTCTCAATTGCATTTGCGAAAAAAAACACGATTAATTAATAATTTTTGTGCTAATTAGAATGATAAATAATTATTGTTAATTTTATTGACGCCAAAGTGGAGAATTTTCAAGACCAATATGGCGCTTCAAGTTTGACTTGTATTCCTTCACTCATTGTCTATATAGATATACAAATGTGTTTCGCGGTCTCGTCGATTCCGCCATCTTGGCTCATAGCGTCACTATTACTAATATAAAATACTTGCGGGTGCATTAACGAAAAGTTATTGAATTTCGCGTTTTTTTTTCAACTTTCTTTGAAATTAATAGAAACAATTTTATATTAGAAAGATATTTTTTTTTAAAGTATATTTTTCTAATATAGCAAAATTGTCAAATTAATAAAACTAATATGTTTACCTGAGGATTAACTTGTTTTGCATCAGCTGGTGATGATCCATCATCCAAGTCTAGACCAAGTTTCTCCATTTGGTGCGGATGGCCCTCTTTTTCTTTACAACTTAGACATAAATCGAAGTCCTGTAAAAGAGAAAAAAACAACAACAATAACAATTAGATTACGTAATGTTTCTCAAATTCTAAGTATATTAGAACAAATTGTATACTTACATCGCACACAGTACAGTGATACCTTGTCTCAACATGGCTCTTACACTTATTACAATTATACACAAATTTATCGGATCCTTGATTATGCAGTTCGTAGAGCATGGACATTGAGCTGAATTTCGCTCGCCTCAAAGACGAAAATTCATAGTGCTTTTCTTTGGCCATCGTGAGGAAAGCATCTCGACCGTCCATCAAGTCACAGTTAAGCACTGGGTCGGGATCTTGAATAGGCTGTTGAAAAAAACAGAAATGTGTAAAATGTAAATGAAAATTTGGTACGGTGATCTCCGTTAACCGTCTATCTGCAAAAAACTTACCGCCAAACTAGCTGCGCTTTGGGCACTATGGAGACGGATAACGAAAAATACTTCTTTGTGCTTCTCCATAGTTGCGAAAATCTTGGCCGAAAGATCATTTCCGGTTTGGGGAGTATTAGACTTTTTACTATTTTTTCTTTGATTTGCCTTTGATTTGTTGGATTTTTTTGCTTTCTTTTGGCCTTTCTTCTTGCCGTCAGGTCCTGTTTCCGAATCTTCCGTTAGCGAGTAGATCTATAATTACAAGACATGTCCATTAAGTAACTTCATTTTTCAAAACAATATTTTCCTTTTTATTCAAAAATGCACTTACAGCGTTGGCAGCAGCAGCCGCGGCTTCTGCAGCTTCGGCCTGCTTTCGCTTTTCCTCTTCTTCTTGGTTTAGTTCCTTGATACTCTCTTCGAGAACATTAGGCCAGAAATCACCTTCGAAATACGGTAAATCCGCAGCAGACGACAGTTTGTCTTCCATTGCTTGTTTCAAAATATCCTAAGAGAACGACGAATGTTTATTGTTTGTCATGGACATAATAATTAATATTACGAATGTATTAATTGTAAAATGTTGTCTATTTATCCTATGTTCGAATTCATTATCGTTATAAGAACATTAGCTTTTATATAGGCTGATCGATTTAAGTCTCATTAGACACCCAAGTGTGATTTCTAACAATCAGGTAACACTGAGACTAGTTAAAATTTAAAATCTCATATCAGTACTCACTTTGTAATCTAGCACTATCCTTTCAACGATACCCTTGTCCAACATCTTCTTGTACCACTCTTGCAACCTTTTAGGTTTCGGAATTTTCTGATCGATAGGATGGCAGTGGAATATATAATCGTCGCCTTCCGATGGTGGACAAGCCCAAATGTGGGCCATTGTGTATCTGTAACAAAACGAATATCACAAATCCATTCATCCACCGCAATAATAAAAATGCATCATGACCGATAGTACTTACCCGAGCTGTTTTGCGTAATCAAGATAACCAAGTAAAATCTCATGATATACAGCCGTTCTAAATTGTCTGGGTTTGAAAAAGTGTACGGAGTCAAGATATGCGATGTAGACCCTCCTCGTGTTTGGTGGTGTACACTCACTGCCGTACTCTTGCACGTGCATCCCGAAGAAGCAAACGTCGGTACCGTCGACCTCTTCAAAAGCAAACAAGGCTTTCGCTCGGTAGGGAAATTCGCCAGACATGTCACCCGTCTCGACGAAACGACTTCTCATGCCTGGTTTCACTTCGACTACTTTATCACTCGACGATACTACACGGATGGCAACTTCACCGGCGCCTGCTTCCTTCTTTTTCAGAAAATTGTTGACGCGAGTCTCGATGTAGGTGCCGAGTTTCGTTACTGGTAGCCTCTTTGCACTGAATTTGTTGTCTTTTCGCTTTTGGGCTTTCTTTTTCAGACATCCGTCGCACGTGTAACTACATAAACAGTTTGATTATTATACGAATGTTTCGATTTGATCGAATGCTCAACTAATTAACAACTAATTGACATACCCTGCAGGCCATATTTGTTCCATATATAGTACGCAAATTTGATGAACCTTCCTGCCGCAATCCGTACACATGACGAACGGTTCTTGCTCCAAGTGATCGTTCTTCATTTCTTGGAACTCTTCCTTTTTAATTGCGCTATAATATTCGGACATTTTCGTTATGCAAACATTTATCGATTGATTAAGAATGCGTCGAAGAAAAGGGAATGGATACTTACGTTTGAGGCTGGGTAGGATCGTCGCCTAACGTCACTGTGTCTCCGGGAATGTCGTTGAAACATTTTTGACAATAGGTGTATCTGTCAGAAACAGTTTTATATGTCTTTATACTATTTTCATAAAAGTGTCCCGATCGCAATCGAAGTATGAATGTGAAAGTTTTTTTTTTCGGACATTCGGATAAATGGTTTGTTTTATGAATTAATTCGGCCGTTAGTGATAATAGCACAGGCGTCAACCCCACACATATAGATAATCGGTTGTATTTCATTCACACCATTCCACAATTGCCGGAAGACGTATACGTATGGATGTATGGATGTGCGTTACATGGTTATTTGGTTCAACGTTTGTTTTGATTATGGTAATTTTGAAAATTAACCATTTTTAAATATATCGAATGTTAACGATTTAATCAAATTTATCAAATATTAATAATTAATTTCGTTTTTTGCCGATTTTGTTTCGTTCAGTCATCCGAGTGTCCAAGAACCAATTGATGGCGAAGAGGTTGTGATGGAGGGAGAAGCGAGATAACATAGGCAACACAAGAAGCAAGCAGCAAATACGGATTGTTGTGTGTGCGTGTGTGCGTTCAATCCGTGGTAGGTGAAGGAGGGTACATACAAAGAAGAGAAATAATGGTGCCATGGTTAGAAAAAAAAATCGTACGTTTTTTTTTCAAAAATAATATCTCGTTAAAATTACGTTACGTACACAACAAATACTCAAAATAACCCATTCAAGACACGACATTTTAAAAATCAGGACCACGTTAATAAAAAGAACTATGGTTTCGCAGTGCTCGATTATGAAATGATTGTTAGCAGTTGAATTTGATTGATTTATTAATAATGCATATGATTTGAGTTGTAAGGCATCATGATCGGCTGTAGAATGAAGCAATTTTCGAAAAAAGTGTCTCGAAAACTTTTTTCTTTCGTGATGTACGTAACTCTAATTTTAATTGATTAATTAACAGCTACGCAAATCCATAAAAAGCAGATTGAAATAAACGATGATGAAAATGTAAATCAGACATAATTAACAAGATATCGCGTCTTTAAATGTTAAAATGAAATTAATTAAAAAATAATAATTTGTATTATCTACTCTATTTGTTTGTAAACCGAATTGGAAATGTGAATTTACAATTAATTCATGCGTGATGTACGGATTTCACTATGAAAATGATTGTAAAGAAATAATTATTTTTGACAAATAAATAGTGCACTGACCTATTCTGGTAAGAATAGTACTTGGCGTCCCTCGGAATGGTACATAGCTGTTTACCGTAGCAGCAGAGAACTTGTGGATTGAACGTGTACTTTCTACCGCAGCAGTATCCCAAAGCTTGCATCACAGGATCAATTTCCTTTTCGAAGACTTCCGATAACTGCAACATACGCATCTCATTAGTCTCCTAATATTTTTTTTTGTAAAGAATCACGTTTTTTACGAGAAATCAAAGATACGAACCTTTGTACAATATCTATAAACTTTGGAAGTCTTGCGATTATACAGCCAGGCATTTTCAAACATCATCCACACATCGTCAACGTACTGCCAAGGGTCGCTGTACTGTCCCGTATCGAGTTTACGTTTGATCGTCGACAGATCCATAGGTTTCTTGATGATATCGAAGTAATCGGGTATACCAAGCGCTTGAGGATCGACAGGTTGCCTGAACGGCAGTGATTCTGGGTCTTGTATGTACAACTTTTCGAGGGTCGGCATAAGCGCTTGCCTTAGCTCATCGGGTTTGAAGAGGCAGACTGGTTTTTTGTCGGTTGAACTTCCACTCGGCGTTATGGGCTCAGGCATTGTTGGTTTGATGTCACGACTTGTCGATTCTTGATTCATGTCTGTCACCATTTCGTCCTTGATACCAGCTTCCTCCTGCAAGGAAAATGAGATTTTTTTTACATTTTTTAGGAACAAGTTGCAATAAATTATAGACTAACATTTTCGATTATAAGTAAGATAGGCTCTTTTCTTACGAAGAGTCTCTACTTATATCTTTTTTTTAACAAGAAATCAAAATTAAAGTTTCAATCACTTTTAGAGAGTTGAATGAATGCAGAAAAATTTGATATAATTTTATAAACCAATGGCGTTCATTTAATGTCTATAGTCGTTCAAAATAAACTAACAACGAACACTTAAAAACATACCTTAATTTTGATGCTACCAACGCCACCTGCTTCGCCACATTCATCCATGGGCTCCTGCTTTATCTCAGTTTTAATGGCGTTTCCCATGCCATGATCGTTATTGACGTTTTTGCCACTACCACCATCCGACCTATTGTGCTCATTGTCATCTTGTTCTAACTCCATCTTTACCTCATCCTTCATATTATCCAGCTTGCCTTTGCTATTTCCCATCAGAGGACTAGGTGATCGATCACGTTCGAGCGCTGCGGTGATAGCAGCCATCTGCGACGACATGGACGAGCTTCGTGGTGCATTCAGAGCTGCTCTCTCCTGCGAGCTCATGCCTTTACCGAGGCCCGCCGGGGACGGAGTTGTGCCGGGATGCGGCGGCGTTTGATTTTCGCTCTTTACCATCTAAATATTTTGAATAAATTCAATCATACAGTCAACGTTACATGTAATATGAATCAACGTAACAATAATTGAAGCATTATACGCGAGGGTCCAAGAGATAATAACAAGAAGACAATCAGCAAGTTAACACAACGCATAAATACGTGGTATAGTCTAAGCAATTGTCGTCAAGAAAATGATATTCCTTTAAAATCTCGGTACGTATTCGAAACATACAACCGCTCAACACTTCAAAGATCGAATTAAGAATTGAGAAATAAAAAGTAAAAAATACCTGCGAAGGCGTCATAAGAGATGGTACTAGTGGCGTGTTGGGTGTGGAAGTTGTGGACTGGGGCCCATTGGCAATGGGAGTAGCATTAGGACTTGGTCCACTGGAGGCTGGAGGTGGAATGGTCTGAGGTGTCGATACTGCGAGGCCATTGTCACTGGGCGTCGAAGCGGACAGCGGCCGACTGCCCAGAAATTGCTGTTGATTCTGCTGTTGTTGTTGCTGTTGTTGTTGCTGCTGTTGTTGTTGCTGCTGCTGCTGCTGCTGTTGTTGCTGCTGCTGCTGCTGCTGCTGCTGTTGTTGTTGCTGTTGCTGCTGTTGCTGCTGTTGCTGTTGCATACTACCGAACGGTGAAGGTGCTTGAGGCACTGATGTCGTCGAGACATTCTGTGCTGCGCTTGTTGCTTGTCCTTGTTGAGCTGCCTGCGCCTGGTAAATTAAAAAGAAAACGAATTTTTGTAAAATTTTTCAATCATCGTCAATTGATTCAATTTTGTGTTACAATAACGTTTTGTGGACTAGGTGACTGACTCGTTTTAATCAGACGGATTGAAACGAGCTAATTATCCTTCCAAATTAATATAGCGCAATCTCTCCAACTCATCGTTTCCAAATTAAACTACGAATGTTAACGAGAATGCGCAAATTTTCTATCGTTTAAGTAAATTACAAGGTGCACAAACCTGCGCTATTCTGGCTTTCATGATGTCGTTAAACTGATTCTGTTGGTGTATCGGCGAGTTGTTAGACAAGCCCGCGGTGCCGTTGGATGTAGGGAATTGACTAGTGGTCACGGACGCCGTGGTCGTCGTCAAATTAGCTTGCGACATCTGTGGCTGACCAAAAGGTCCGACCATACTCGAAGCAGCTTGGCCATTTGGACTTGGTCCTCCCATCATACTTTGTTGTTGAGCTTGCTGTTGAGCTTGCACCTGTTGCGCTTGCAACTGTTGGGCTTGTTGGTTAAACTGCATTCGGTTCTGTTGCATTCCCATACCAGCGAGTCCCAATTGACTCATACCAGGAGAATGACTACGCAAACTAGGTTGTACTGCACCGATCGGCCTTGGTACACTTGCCGTCATGTTCGGAGGCGCAATCGGCCTCAAATTCGATGCTCCTGGAGCGGTTGGTTGTTGTTGTTGCGCTTGCATTTGTTGCTGCTCTTTACGCTTCTGACGCTTTTCCTCTGTTCAATAAACGAGATTCGCATGAGTAACGTAAAAAAAAATTACATCTGTCACGACGCTTTCGCGAGAGATAGGAAAAAGTACATACCAAGTTCTTTTTGGATTTTATAGATTTTTTCAGCGAGCAAATGATAGTACTCCGACCTCGAATTGGCCATTTCGTACATATCACCCTCGACTTTCCTAGCGTATGAAACTAAATTGTGCATCCTCTTATCAAACATGGCTTGCGGGTCAGGATTGGGGAATATCGCTTGAACCCTGAAGGAAAGATGGGTCATTTGTTATCGTCACCCAACATAATATTAAATATTCAAATAAACAACATCTCGGTAATACTCACAATTTATGTACAAGGTGGTTCCTAAGATCAGGTGTAACACTCTGATGCCATTCTTTAGTGCCTTGCACAGGTGACGCTGTAACTTGCCCAGACTGTAATCCACCAGGCAACTGCAACCGACTATTGTCATTCATAAGCCCGCTACCGGGTTGTCCAGCCTCGTTGAGACTACCAAACAGTTGTTGCTGGATGTTGGCTGCGGTGACTGCGGCTGCGGCTGCCGTCGGTTGATTCACCGTTGCAGCGCCCGTACCGCTTGTCGGCGTTGCTTGAGTTACTGCAGCAGCTGCTGCTGCTGCTGCAGTAGCTCCAGTGACTGCCGATGGATCCGAACTAAGTGGTAGAGATACATTTGGCGCTACCACTTGTTGCGATCCACCTACCACAGGTTGACCGGGACCTACTGTTTAAAAATGAGTTTACGTTAAATGCGTACTGTTTCGCCGAGCACGGTCAGTGTGTTCTTCGTAATGTAGTCGTGAAGACATTAAATAAATAAGCGAAAGCTTACGTGTTTGCCATCAAATGATACTTCGCGTAGTTTTGTATGAATGTGCAGAATAAATAAAACTTACTTTGAATTTTTATATCAATTTCTAGATCACACACGGTTCCGAAAACTTGGTTAATACACGCGAACCATCTTAGCTACGTCAGCGTATTCTCAAGAAACCGGCGTTTTTCTTACTGATTGAGGAAAGAACCAAAAAGTTTAAATCAACAAACGATTCAGCATTGTTAAAACATCGATTACAGCAGGTTGAGTAATTAAAAAAAACGCATCAAACGAGTCATGTCAGCGCTATTCGTTCGCGGCATCACATTTCATCGATAGTAAGTAGACAAATCGATCATACCTGGAGCTTCGCGCTGAGCTAGACGAACATTGGCAATTGTACCAGGCTGAGCTTGCATGCCAGGAGTGGTGACACGCACCCCCCTACCGACACCTTGTGCTCCAGGTAAAACACCTGGTTGCGTCGTAGGCGGAACGCTTATGCCCAAGGCGTCGTAAGCACGTCTCATGTCTGCGGAACTTGGCTGCTGAGCATTATTCGCTTGATTCGCTGTCGCTGCAACTGTTACAAGTGTTCGTTCTTTGAGTGCCAATTGTCGGGCTCGATATTCTTTTTTCAACAAAAGAGCAAAACGATTTTAGAACGAACGAGATAATTCAATTAGTTATTTTGAATATCAAGTATGGAGTTACTTTCAATATCAAGTATAGCATGCATTAAGTTAAGATTGAACTTTTAATTAACGAGAAAAACTATTTTGAGAACAATGTCATTTGAATAAATCTCGAAATAGTTGACAGGCGTATTAGACGCGTCAAAAAACAAAATAAAAATAAATAATCTTATTTTGACGTGATTAACGAACCATTGCCGAAAAGTCTCATGTAGATTCTGAGCCAAAACTCACCGGCACCAGCGGCGGCGTTACTATTGGTATGCCAGTTCTTCTCTGCTTGTTTTAGAGGCAGACAAACAGGACAGTCAGTTCTGACACAATTTTTCCAATGGCCTATTATTTGCCGCGAGGAGCTACAGTGAGGTACCGTGCAATTCTTGCCGGCACTACAAGACGACATGTGATTTAATACGCTCTTCATCGTACGACAGTGGGGTAATGTACATGGTTGCCATTGCTCGCCGTTCGCTTGACTCTCGCGACGTTGGCAATTATGTGCATGCAGAAAAAGCAGCAACTGTTGTTGAATGAGCTTGCGTTTCTCCGGGTCGGCCGAAACAGCTCGATTTCCTGGAAAAAGATCGATCAAAATTGAATCGCGGTGACGAGGATTCGTAGGATCAAGTGTTGGAAACAAGTGACAACGAATGTTGTACTCACGCTGCTGCGCGACATTACCCTGTACTTGAGTCTGCGTTGCTTGTTGGGGGCCCGGTTGTCCGCCGCTCGGTGCTCCACTTTGCGGTTGAGCGGGACTCGGCGCCGGTGGTTGCGCTTGCTGGGCCATTCCACCCTCTTGACCTCCAGGTACAACTCCAGTTGCGGCACCCATGGGTCCGGCGGGTCCGGCGGCACCTGGAGCGCCACCGAAACGACCGACACCCATTGCCGTCATGCCGCCCGCGACGGCGCGTTGCTGCGGTGCAACAACTCCCACCGAGTTGGCGGCGCCTACTGGACCGCCTGGTGCGCCCGGAGAACCTGTTGTCGGAAGACAGTCGTGGTTTATATCAAATATTTACGTTTGGACGGAGATCAAACAAGAAGGGGAGAAATCGACATACTTTGGAGACGAAATTTCGCTCTTGACTTACCATAACCATAGGGACTGTTGGCCGCAGCCATTTGTCCCATGTTAGGTATGTTGGCTATATTTGGCGCTGCCATCCTGGGACCTCCTGGCCCAGGCACGATGCCCGCAGGATTGAGTTGCTGGTGAGGACTTTGGCCCCTAGTCGGTCCACCGAGCATGTGTTGCTGCTGCATCGCCACGGCTCGCGCGTTCATCATACCGGGTCCATTCTGCATTTGGCCGACTCCATGTTGAGCCGGATGTCCAATACCTTGGGCGTTGCCAGCACCAGCACCAACCATCGTCACTTGCTGTTGCTGCTGCTGCTGTTGCTTGTTCGCTAAGCTGTTGTTGGCCATTATCAGGCCACCACCAGCCATACCGCTCATATTGTTGTTACTGCTCGTCATTACCAAACCACCAGCTGGATTCATCGTTTGCTGATTCGCTTGGGTTTGCTGAGCTTGCGGCTGCATACTCATCGAGCCACCCATCGAGTTGGATATCGACATTTGTTGCTGATTGTTCGCTAGCGAACTTGCTATGCTACTCGGTAGATTGCCCAGTGATACTACCATGCTTGGATCCACTACGTTCTTCGACACCGAGACGTTCGGCGGAGATTGCATGTTGGGCGATTTGCTACCCAGCGAGTTACCCGCCATAACGAGCGAATTCGCCACTAGGTTTTTGCTTGCGCCCTGTGGCTGTAAAAATACATACTTTTGTTTCTGTTGTAACTTGAAAAAGAAAAAACAAACGTTATCTTTTGTTCAATATATATTTTCGATGAGAATAACACTCCAATGCAGCAACATTAGCGCGAGTCTAGGAGCAATTCAAAACGCACAAATATCGCCGAGTTTCGCGAAAATTATCGATATTGACCAAGCAGCGATCGTTTAAAAAAAATATTGCAAACAACGATTGGATTGGCGCGATTACATAAAATGTGTATTTGTTCAAAAATATTGAAAGCCATTACGTCAAAGTACAACGCCAGATGGCAGCACGCCTGACTTACCGAAGGTGAATGCATCTCGTGCACACTGTTTACTATTTACGCAGCGAAAATGGAACAGCCAATGTTTCACGAGGCACGGGATTAGAACAATCTATTGGATTCAAATCCAATGCAGTTCAAATCCATACGTGTATTGCTATTCGAATCGTACAGTCAGATCGCAAACAATTCGCCATCTGCTAGAGGCAATAAATATTCGTCAAGACTTGTTAAACGTCGGTTATAAATGCGTCAATATCAACAAATATGGATGTCTTATTTTAAATCTTGCGAATGTCCGATATGCGCTTCTTTTAGTATGCGATGATGTCGGTGCTTGGTCAAAATCAAGATGTTTTAGAATGAAAGGCTAAACAACATTGGAGAGAAGAATGCCACTTTTTGTCGAGTGATTTGTAAAAGGGCTTGTGCTTGCAATTGAACACTAGCAAAACAAAGATGATACTAACCTGTTGCTGAATGAGATGATGCGAAAGCTGTTGCTGCTGCTGCACGTGTCTCAAATCAGAGTCTAATGCTCCGTTTTGTTGTCCAGGCCCTGGTCCCGTGGCGGGGGGCTTAGCACTTTCGGTTGCTGCACCCCACGACGAACCCGTAGACAGCAAATCATCGGGCAGATCATTTTCAAGATCAAACATATCTGTATTCGACATGTAATCTGAAGACGAGAAAGTTGCTATTAGTCCAATATCTCATGTCCTGTTGGACTTATTGGTTTGGCAAAATTGTCAATCAAAATGAAAAAAAAAGCATTGTTTGATTTTTTTTTTTTTTTTTTTTTTTAATACGAGAGTTGTGTGATTTGTTTTGAAAATGAACATGAGAAAATGCAACACACACTAATATGACACGCTAGTTTTTAGAGATGCTTGAAAAACGTAAAAAAATTAAAAAAAAAAAAAGAAAATTCTACTGAAATATCAACACGATAAAAGTGTAAGGTATGCTGAGAGAAAAAAAAAAGATTATTTCTAGATTGATCTAATTGAAGCTTGGGTTTGTACATTTGATCATAGCTACAGAACTAGTTAGTGAGAAAAGGATAGGTATTTTAAATAACGTGTAATGGTTTCAAGATACCCTATACTGCATTAGTAATATTTATCATGAATAAGTAGTTAATGATACTTATAATACCATCACCTAATATTGTTTAAAATTTGTATATACTTTCAAACTACCATAGATTTTAATGTACATATAAATTTTTGTCTCTTTACTTGTAGTAATAGCTTTTGTAAATGTCATATATACGTGTATATATACAAACAAAAGTGATGACTCGATAAATCTGGTTTCAAAATAAATTATAGATACGATACTGACTGAAATAAATGTCTAAAATAATCTCAACGCCATTATCCATGGTATGGCTTCAATATGTACACGACTGACCAGATTTATAAACAGAAGAAAGAGCATTTACATTTACAAAAGAATGTTAAATAATTGTTTACTTGATAATTCTCGTATGAGTATAAACAAACGAGTATTAAAAAAAGAAAATGTATAAAAAAACATTAAAAATAGGAACTAAGACATGAGACATACACCGCTAGAGCAAAACTTTATGCCGTTTATGCTGCAGCGGATAATAAAAAACATGGTCCACAGTAAACTCGTGCTTAACTACAAAAGCTGCAAAGCTACTTATGACAAACTGTATACAGTCACATGCGTAGAGATGTAAGGTAATCAATCTAAGGACTTTCTATCGCAGACTGATATAGTTTTTGTTTTCATAACATCTACAGAGTTTATATTAAACTAATTACAATTAAAGTTGACTTTTTTCCTAGTTTTACAATTCGTATCACCTATACACTCCTGTTGAAGCAGATAAGTCGTGACAGCTTTTCATCTCTCCTCTCAAAATATCGATTATCTTACAAACTTAATTTATTTTTAACTCTTTTCAAAATTTCAAATGTTTTAGTAACACTGCATTATAATGAAAAATTTCTAAATTTTGCTAATTTTACATAATACTGCACGATAAACCATAAACCTGGTGACACCATACATATGATCCAATGTCTTCCCAACATTATTTAAACATTTGAACAGATTGACATATATTTTGAACGTTTGTTCACTTGCGTAGATAGAACATAATTCATTTAATATTTAGATTGTTTTAAAGCTCTCAAGTGTTTGCCACATGTCTCGTTATGAAATATAAAAGTTTAAAGGTACAAAACATTTTCCATAGTACAACTTTATAGATAATCGTCTTTTTTTCTTTTGTAAAAGCAAGCTGGAATAAATGATCTTCTAAATTGTATGTAAGTTATTACACACAAGTATCTGAGACAAATTATTGTTTATGAAATTTGAATGAACTTCATGATATTTTAAATGACTACAACTAAACTGTTTTGTTTTTAAATTACATAATGTTAGATATAATCGATTTAAAAAAATGTTTATGGAATTATGTGCCAATGAAATGGAGCTGGACAAAATTGATTTAGAGTGCTCAGACAAGTTTGATATTTTTTTTCAATTTTCAGTGGACTTCGGAGTCTGGTTTGAATTGTTACTGCTATTATGTAATTTTGAAAATATAATTGTAAAATCACATGGCTTAAGAAAAGAAACTATTGTAAAAAGTGTCTTTTTTTTATTTCAAGTAATTTATGAACAAAAACAGCGCAGCCTCCGAGGTACCCAATCTTTTACATTATAAACTTTGTCATTTTAATATTCTGATTGATTATGACTCTTCTGTTTCATTAAAAATATTTACTTCTTTTCTGCGTAGAATGACTGTTGTTCCAAATTGGCTGCATCTGATGATGTTGCACATGTATCGGTTGCTGCTGTTGTACATGTAGCTGCATTTGTTGCATATTACCATTGCCACCTCCCCCGTAGTGTGAATAAGCATGGTGCATCATTAAAGGCGCCATACCCACTACATATACATTACAGTTCATAATTTAAGACTATGCATCTTCATATGAGGTTTATTAAATTTTTTTATTGATAATTATATTTTTCTTATTCGCTTATGAGATTCTGACTTGTACATATTCAATAATGGCGCAACTAAGTCTCAGAAACTGTCAATGTAAAGGGCCTTACTTAGCTTTAAGCACTAACTTATTGCCTAATTCTTAACGAGCTTCAGCTCTTTCTTTCAATTTTTTTTGTAGATGTGTATAATCTTATGTGTGTATTTCTTTGAAAGTACTCATTAAACTATGAACTTGTTTATAAAATTCACATACCATAACCTTATAAATTTTGAAAGATCAAGATGATACGTAATGAAATAATATTAAAATTACGAGCAGTACACCACATCAACTTGATTAATATAAGTAAACAGCAATGATTACTCTTAATTAGTATTGAGTTATAATCGAGCAAGTTTTACTTTGTAAAGTTACGTAAAATACACAATGATTAAGAATAATACACCATCACCATTCCGTCAATCGAGAATACGTCCACTTTTTGTGACAAGTTTCTGTGACTTATTTGCAACCTTACTTTATGTACATTTTATGAATTCATCGATTGACGGATAATCTCAATGTATTTTGTAGCCTTACTTCCAAAAACAGTAGAAAGGAGATTTTGGTTAGGGATTGGAAGAAGGCTGAGAGCTTTGCCAAGCTTTCAAACAAACTAACAAATAGAAAAAGAGCAAACTAGAGGAAGGAAAATTTTATTGTAAAATATATATTGTTAGTGCATTACACAAGCTAGCTGGAGGATTTTGGTTGTTTTTCGAATCTCAACGTCCGTTCTAATGATCATGCAAAAAAGACAACATGCTCTGCTAGTATAAAAATTAATAGCTGCGGCTGAAATACTTTCAATGCAAAACAGTGTGCTCATGTAAAGACTAGCTAGCAGAGAAACACAAGGAACATCAACAAATCTGTGTGAAAATTTTACTGTGGTGTTCGAAGACAAAGAGTCTACAAAGAGTTGTTTTTGATTGAAATAATAGGCTCAACAGAACATAGATAAACTTAAAATAAAAAAAGTTGAAATAAAAAGGATGGGATACATTCAATTCAATAGTGCTTGCATGTTCTCATAAACTGTCACAACATTGCCCTGTCATTGAGAAGAACACGACACAACCTAACATCTACTCTCGCGGATATGTCCGGTGGAACAAATCTACGTTCGTCAAAGCTTTTCGAAGCAACACGAATATTATCTCATTGGTAATGTCGAAGTAAACGTAAAAGTTGGACCTGAAAAAGAATTATTTTCAGCCTAATACTCGAGTCAGCTGATCGCGAGAAACAAAAAAAAAACGATCTAGCAAACATCAACATAACACCTGCGCCGCGTGTACACGGTGTGTCGTAATATCTACCCGGGAAAAAAGAGAAAAAGGGAGAGAAAAAGTAAATCACGAAGAAGATTGGTGGCCGAGCGCCGAAAAATATCGAGCGGATTCTCTTGGTGGAGCGAGCGCGCGGGGCGAAGTCGAAGTCGAAGCATCAGCGCCGCGTAGGCGGCCACCACACTCTGTGTCTGTCTGTCTCTCTCTTTCTCTTTCACTCGCTGTCTCTTTCTCGCGCCACACTGTACACACACACACACATATATATATATATATATATATACATATATACATATATGTATACTCCGCGACGCGCGTCCCTCGCCCGCTCACACACAACCTTCGTGAGCTTTTGCTTTATCAGCCGATGAAGCATTAACAACAGCAACAACAGGAACAAGAATTAGCTAACGTGTATATCAAAAGAATGCGCGCGTGGAGTTTTCGTTTGGCATGGAATGGCCGAGTGAACGGCGGCGCGCGCCACGCAAAATAGGTCACACAACCAGCCACGAGAGAGAGATACACACTCGAAAGACAGACAGACACAGAGAGACGGAATGTGGCATGAACGCAGGCAAGAAGCTACCACGCGAGGGAAGCGTGGTGCTGCTTGTCCTTTAAGTTCGGGAAGGGTGGACACGCGCTTTTGTTGCAATCGTTTCGAGCTTTTTAGCACCGTCGATATTTCACAGGCGATTCGTAATCCACGGAACCGCACGGAGTCCGTGAATCCAAAAGCACACAATGATGACGATTCAAAAGCTTCGGGAGACGAACGCAAGCTCTAAGAATCGAGCGAGGAAATCGTATTGTCTCGAACAACTCGGTAAAACAAATAGAAAACGTCAAGTAGAGTTTGTTATTAGCAAGCCACCTGTTCACAATTCTAACCTACAGCTTCCGATTGTTCACTTTTTGTTCCTTCTTTCTTTCGTTCCTATGCGACAAAGTCCAGCTGACGACAAAAGCACTGAACGTTTCGTTGTGGATCACAATCGATAAATAGTTCAAGTTCACAGTCTCGCGCGCGAATAATCCATGAATTCTGGGTTTAACAACAAGAGAATACAAAATGGAAAACTTAAAAAGATATCGCGAGAATCCTCGGCGAACCAACATCGAACGCTCGGGTCTAGTCTACACGAGTTAAGGTCTTGCAACTGGGAATATTATATGGTAAATAACAAAAAATGAGAACTCAAGTGGGGAAAATAGGGTTGAAAAACTAGGATAGAAATAGAGAGAGAGAGAGAGAGAGAGAGATAGAGAGAAAGAGAGCAAGTTAGATGTTGATTAAGTTGATAATCTTACTTGAGGAATCCGGGGCGGCCTGGAAGGGGTCGTTGAGCTTGGGCCGCTTATTGGGCGGCCCGTCGACGAGGTGGTCGGCCATCTTCTGGAGCACTTGCTGGCTCTTGAGGTCTCTTGTACAGTCCGAGTGCCACTGAGTGGCTGGTCTGTTCTTAGGTTGGGGTTGAACTACTTGTTGGCTGGTGTTGCTCGTCGCCGGCAGGCCATGCCGGCCAGCCTCTTCTCATCACCAGTACCAGCACCACCACCAGCAGCAATCAGCAGCAGCAGTAGTAGCGCCGGGATCGGGTGCTCATCAACCATTTGGCATCTTCGCATATCACGCGCACATCGTAAACATATACACACGTAATATACACAACAACAACAACGCTGATGGAGGTATTTTTCGATGCAAATCACACGAGAGAAACCGAAAACTGATGATAAGAAGAAAAAGTAAAAAAAATCGAATGAAAGTCAAAAAATCACGACGTCAACACGACACGCAGGTATAAGCAGTGAAACGTTGGGCCGGCAGGATCGTTGATCGGATCGACTGGTTGTTTTTTTTGTCGAATCGCTTGAAAAATCCACACACTTTATCCACAGCCAATTTAGCTGCTACTCCCGAGGATGAGGTGCAGCAGCAGCGGTGGCACACTCCGCGCCCTCTGTGTTTCGCGTGGCCGTACGTACGAGTACGTCGCGATATATGGCGGCTACACGACTGCGGCGGACTGCTTGGCACTGCGACTGACTGATCGTGACGGAGGAGGACGCTGGCGACGTAGTTGGCCGGCTCCGTGGGCTTAGCACCAATGTTGCACTCGCGTCACAAAGCAACTCCGTGTGCTAGCCAACCTGCTGCAATGATCCAAGACGAAAACCAATGAACTAAGCGAGTACGCGACTTATCTTTACGACGCGACGACCACCGAAGAGAACACTTGGCACGTCTCAGCGATACTCGCGCTCTTCTGAGTTCTGAGTAGCTCAGACCGCCGCCACCGTCTACGACACACACGACAAGCAAAATGGCGGCGGCTGCTGCTGTGCTGCTCTCCTGTGCGCTAACTCCACTCGCTGCCTCTCTCTCTCTTGCTCGCGATCGCTCGCTCGCTCGCTTGTATCGTTCACACACCACAACCAGTCCGCGCGCGCACCATTCTACTCACTGCTGCTAAGCACTGCACACACATCACGCATCTCTTGCTCTCTTTCTCTCTTTCCACTCAGTTTGCACGTAGACCAAATCAGACATATACTGCGCAATGCTGCCAACTTTATAAACGCCATCCTACATCTAATGTATGACCGACACGTATACAACGGATGACGGTCATATTACCTCGTATTACATGCGCGTAACATTTGCGCATTCGTACCGGACGTCAAGCGAGTGAAACTGACCCGTTCCCGTTGGGCGTGTGTGTATGTGTCTATGTGTATTGCGTACTAGTTGGTGCCATTGTCGTCTCCCGATCGACTGATGGGCTACTGTATGACTTTTGCCTCGTCGATCTCTATTTCGATCGATTGTTCACGAGTCATGAGAGACCTTTTAGTTTTTAAATTTAACAATGCCTCGAGTCGGTCGCAATTTTAGGACTTTAGATTTATCGATATTTTTATTATTTTTAGGTTATTTGCTATTTTTCTTCGTCGAACCCTCAGCGTGGCTGACATACGCATCAATGGGACGAGGAGTCATAAAAGAAAACGATTGTTTTGAGGGTCGAACCGAGAAACACAATAACAATTGTCTCTCCACTGCGATTCATTTGACTCATCACTCTTTCTTTCTATCTCTATCTTTCTCTCTTTCTCTCTCTCTTTCTCTGGAATCGAGATCTTCCTTCTCTGTCTAGCTTGTAAGCGCGATGATATCAGAGGTGGCGACGCTCAAAAGAGAAAACGCCCTTTAATGCCAGCGTGATGTCGTGGCCCTTTAGCCATACCTACTTCTTTTTGTTGATACCCTGTTGTGCAATACTGCTCCTTCGTCTACTAAATCATATGTTCATTGCGAGGTTATGACTCTGAACTCAGAAACATCCGCGTAAGATGGCTGAGCACCTGCGCATTCTCTCTCTCTCTCTCTCTCTCTCATCCCTGAGATTTTTTCCAAGTGTCGAGGTTAGGATTCGATGAATCTTCGTGTTTTTCCTTTTTCTTTTTCTAACAAGCAATCTTTTGTTCTCTAATAGCCAGTGTACCAAATACAAAACACGGTTGTTGCCATTATCTACATGATGATGTTGATGATGATGATGATGACGATACTTTCTGATTGGCTACTGTCGGTTAAAAATTCTTGCCCACGTATACGAATGTTTTAGAGCGTTGTTTGCGCTTGTTAAATTTTCCAGTAATTAATGTTTAGATAGTAGTATAGATCATGTTTTGGCTTTATTATCGGATACCTGATACCGTACATCTGATACGAAATTATTGTTAACTTTTAACAAGATTCTCTTAGCTTTTGTTCCGTATAGATATACTTGAATATTTTCAATGTACAAGTCTAACTGTAACATTAACTAAACCGTATGTACGTAAAACTGTGAAGAAATAAACGTTATTTTTCGGTAGTTCCTCTTACTTATTGCTTTTTTCTTATTCAAATGGAAAAAAATATGTTTTTAGACCAAATAAACACGTAGAACGCTCGTCGAGAAAACAGGGGCGAACATGTATCCGCGCGTACGTCATCTAGCCTGAAACGTGCGCGTGGACGATTGAAATAAAATCAAGTTCACTGTACGAATAAGTCCTGCGACAAACGTCGAGTGCATCGTATAAGAGACCAGCTGCTCTCTCTCTCTCTCTCTCTCTCTCTCTCTCTCTTTCTCTTCATTCAAAAAGTAAAAACAGGTGATCGGTTCGTACATGTGGTGTACTAAGAGGTTTTCATAGTCATTTAAATTGTGTACGTGTAAGCGACGCTCATACGTGCGACATAAGTTTAAGAGGAATTTGTCATTTTTGACACGGAGTCTCGTGGTGCATACATATACAATATAGAAAACGATTGCTCTCAAATATATGCACACTGCGTATAATATAAATAACGTGGTGTGCGCACACGCGATTAGCGCCCGACCGATGCACTCGTGTCGTAAAGCTTCAATTTTCAATTTTCTTCAATGTTTATCGATAAAAGTACGTTGGATAAAGCATTAACGGTTGTTACTCGTGGTAAACGATCACGCTAAATATTGCATTCGTTAGGTTTGAACTTGTTCCGTAATTTTGTTAATTTCTCAGAAATCCATGATTTTAAACGTCGTTTAACGAATAGTCTGAAGTTCATTGGAAAATGTTCGTCGATTCGTTGGTAAATTTGCCGTTTTCAACTATAAAGATCCATATTTTGGTAGGTTCGCGATCAATTGGATTATAACGTCTAGACTTTGCGATAACACGAGTTTATTTTACTTTGAAATAGCGATCAATGATACTATTAATTTTATTTCGACGATACTCTATACGTAATAAAATGTACGAATACTCTCTGTACGGATTACGTTTAATATCTTATCTTGAACTTTAACCAAGTAAATTTGAGAATTGGAATTCACAAAAGTTATTATGGACAACTACCAATTAATAGACGTAATTTGCTGGTAAATTAATTTATGGTTTTGCCTTTTTATTAGATCCATAGAATTCATCTTGTGGTTTTCTGCTCGAAACGACATACTTTTCATTGCCGATATTTGCAAAGTCACGATCGATCTTCAAAACGGAAATATAAAAGTTACCCTTAAAAACGACGCAAAGTTGTTTTGGAAATAGTCAAAAGTAGATGAGATTTACGGCGATGTCGATAGTTGTTTGGTGTTCGTCAAGGAGTGAAATGGTACACCGTTGATCTCTGCCAAAGGGTTGTTACAAGTTGGAAAGTCGTACGTGTCTCGGTATTTGTATAAATGTATATATATATATACACACCACACGTATACACTTATAAGCTTGTCCCCCCTTGAATACGGGTAGGCGTTCCACAATTCGACTGGTCGCTCAAGTTGTAGCGTCAAACCAATCGCGCTCACATTTGCTCCCTCTCTGAGGCTCGTTTAACGCACGAATACGCGCAAGCATGATATATTTGCGCTTAGATCTCAAAATTCAAGCGTGCACGTACCTTGTACTTGTAACTCATTGGTAAACCCTCGAGTAGTCATTAGGAGACGTACGACGATAATGTGCAAAACAACCAATGGATAAAAACTTAGAGCGGTTAATTTGTTAAAAATAAGGTTCTATCAAACAACTTTGGCGTTCGTTCGTCGTGGAATTCGATGCTACTTTTCAAGGATAATCACCTACGAGCTAACGATCGAGAGAGTTGTTTTTCGTTTCTGCTATTTATTACTTGTACCGTTCAATCGACATTTTAAAAAATACATCTTCAATCATCGCGTATACACCTATACGATAGGCCCACGCGATGGGAATATCAATTCGGAAGCAAGTGTACGAGCAAGCCGGTCGCGTGCCAGTCGTGCGCCGAGGTAGTTTAGGCGCATGCGCCAATAACTAACGGATCGCTTATGTCAAGTTGAGAGCGATGGTGATTTTGCAAATTTTCCATTATCTTTTTTTTCCCGCATCGAGCTTTATCGATCAAGCTCTTTGTTCAAATAAGTCGAAAAGTTTGATTCGTCTTTGAAACGCATCAATGTTGCGTAAAAACGAACGATCGCTTGATATTGGATGCTTGCTCCTCGAAATACGCAATGTCCAGTTGTTCAAAGATCGGACAGACGTGTTTTGTCGAGTTTAATGGTACGACTATCGCACGATGCGTCGTTTGACCAAAACCTTAATTGTCGATGTAATATACGGTAGCTTGTCCCACCGTCGCTTGGTCGCTGAATCGAGCAACGTCCTCCAAATAATATTTTTTTCGCGCGCGGTATCGTCCTGGAATTTTGTACGTTTGCATCTGTCAGCGCATTAGATATTCGATGCGTTGTTTAAAAAAAAAATGCCTCGCGGTTACTTTGTTGCATCGACATCGCCATCTACACTCGTAGATCGGTACTGATGTTTTAAAGCCATCCAGACTTACCAACAACGTTTAAAAACAATTAAACAAAATTGTCGAATCATATTAACGGTGCGGACGAACGTAAAACGTTTCGAGGGTCCCACACGAGTTTGGTTTCGCAGTACGACTCGGAAACGCGTCAATCGCCTATGGTTTTGTTCGATCGAATCAGTTGGGCAATTTCTCTCGGAGGAACGAAACAAAGAGAGAGCGAGAGCGAGAGAGAGAGAGAGAGAGAGAGAGAGAGAAGATATTTTGCCGAAAGATACAACGACAGAGGAATACGACATTGCGGAAGGTACGCGCACTTGACCAAGCGTAAAAAGCTCTAGGGCTAGCTATAGGTTTCAAGTGTAAATTTGGGATTTAAATATAGGTCGAACGAAATTGGAGTAACGATTCGAGCGAAACCCAAAGTAATCGAATACGCTCGAATACGAGATGTATCGAGACAAAGACAACAAAGGAAAGAAAACGAGAGTACACTACTGACGCACGAAGCGATCAGCTGCGACATTGTTATACGCGGAGCTCCGTATTACCGATTTCTTTCTTCTTCGCTCGAGCCCGTTCTTTCTTCGGATTATTTCGCAATAGTGCTTTGTCGGGTGTAAATAAAAATTCAAATCAATTTTCGCATTGAATAGCCATTTAATAACCAATAAAATTAACACGACGTTCCCCTACATACAGCCCACGTAGGCGTACATCTACTCCATATGATTACACCGATGCTCGTCCTACCGCCAGTTCTCTCCCTTGTCGCGTGCTTAAAAATAACAGCGTTCGCAATGTTCCTTATTTTTTTTGTCCAAAGGCCTTTTCAAAGCTTCTCCGCCAACGAGAAAGAGTTTGTGAGTATTTTGAAGCCGATTTGAAGCTTCGGTTGTTGAATCGCAACGAGCGCGCATACTCGTGTTGGAAGTGTAGTTTATAAAAAGTAACGTTTTCCTTCGAAATACGCAATTGTTACGGCAACGTTGTCTTTTCGCGCACCACAAAAAGAGAGCGTTCGACGGTTCCGCTACGGTACTTTTAAAAAAACTCAGAAGTGCATTTAAACGACAACTTGGACATTTTTATATGGTTTTGCGTGCGAAAAACAATGGAATCACTGTAACTATAATTTGAACATTGGTTGAATAATTGTAAGAGTCAACGCACGCACGCATCGTAGAGAAATGTCCTTTTGAACTTTTTCTTTGTGAAAATTTAGCCTCGACGCACAGTTTTGAATAAAACTTCAGTCTTGTTTTGTTTTTCATCTCTCAAAAAAGTACTTCAACGCAAATTAAATGCACTTCGTTTAAAGGAATACACAGTTTTTTTACACGCAACCTATATATCAAGAACTAGGTACATTTTTATTGGGATTTATTTAGACCAATGCGTAGCTGTTTCTATATATAATTGGAATTGAACGTTGTTCGATGAATGCAAAGAATTTATTTAAAAGAAACGTCGATTTCCTTCGTTAGTTAAAAAAATATGGAGATGTCATATGTATATTACTCACATATCTGTCGACGGATATACCGCGATTTTCTTTAGTTTGTACACCAATATTCCGTAAACGCGAGTTTTTCCGAAATTCCAATATGAATTTATCGTGGCCAACAAACGTAATAATTTCGTGTATTTAATCATACGTGTGAACGTTCGCATGTGTTTAATTATACAAATTATTGAAATTAAATCTAATTATATATAGTGTACATAGATCAAACTGCAAACTGTTACTTCGCACTATTCACACAGTAAACATTTCGTTTGTTCTTTCTTAGGTGCATCAATCCAATGCATGATATAATTTAACGTTTGCAAGCCAATACTTTATGTTGAAATTTAAGTGTATTTCAAACGTGAATGGAAGAAAGCAAAGCGCAAGTGGCCAGTAAGAAGACTAATCTTATAGTTACTTAAGTGGAATAGAACGATCCGTAAGATCACTTTTATAGATTCCGACACCTTTATTTTCATAATTAAATCAAGATTTGTACGAAAAAACGACATATTTTGATCTCTTTTTATTAAATTTATCATAACAAATTTCACAATAATAACTTCGATAAATGCAATGTGAATAGAACGCATAAAACTGTATTTGTTCATACAAATCGTCTCAATCTTATATACAAATTCAATATAGACAGAAAAACACGTTAACTTATACAATTTGATAATAAAAATATTCCTTTTATTTTCACAAAACTCGTGTATCAGTGCAATTTACACGTGTAACGTTACTCATCAAGATGCAGTGTATTTAACTTTTCTAAGCAGAAAAAGTATCGATTGCATTTATATCAATTACATACACTCCGGAGTAGCCATAAAAATCGTTATACGCAAAAATTTATTTATAAAAGAAATAATAATCGTTATTAAATTTATTTCGCAAAAATATCAAGCATAACCCAGCAAGGTATAATTAAGATTTTGCAACCATAATAAAAACTGCGTTCACTTCGAATGCACTCTTGGTCTCTTTGATATCCCCGTAAACGAAGATTTTTTTGAAATTTACCCATTACTTATTCGCGCATTACCGGAAAAGACGAAGATAATGAGTAAATATTTTTTGTATATTTCGAAAAAATTTTCTTACCAGCATGTGTGTATATGAATATAAAAAGAAAGCATCCGCATAAAATCGTACCACCTGAATAGACTCGCAATCTTACCACTCATATACTTCTCAATTCATTCAACAGACATTACAACATTACAATATTATTTTGCTTTTTTTATCTTTTTTTTCTTTTGGTTTTTTTTTTGTTTGCTTTACATCTGAATAACGTGCAGCAGCGTAACATTCAGTTGAGCAGCCACAAATTTGCTCATAATCGGTACTTTGATAATTTCGTGTAACAACAATGTGCGCGCCGTGTTTATTACGAATTTCATTTTGATCGAGCTTTTATGTGGTCATTCGACTTTGGCTTTCGAATCGTTGTCCTGTGTGCTGCCCTCTTCTTCCTCGTCGGAGTAATTTGTGTGTGCTTCGCCCGGTTTCAACAATTTACCAACGTAATCGTACCTCTCTGAAATACAAATGCAAATTAAACTTAAAAATATTTTTAGAGTAAATTTTAACATTTAATGTTCGGGATTGGCGAATGAATCTGTGCGTAGATTACGTACTCTAAAATTCAAATTTTCTCTACTAATTTTATACTTTGGGATTTAGCCATGTCAAGTGTGACGATATACATTGAAACAAATTTGAGTTTCTGCAAATAAAAACGCAAACAACTCACGATCTAACATTGAAAATCAATATTTGCTTGAAAAAACGCCGTTTAAAAGTATATTCCATCCAACAACCTGAACGTTGGAAGCATTGTTACGTTGACCTTGAACATTGATCTCATGTATAATACATTATTCAAGACTATTAAAGTCAGTAGGCTGCTTCATTTACTTGGATCTAGCTCTGATAAGAGACATCGCTAATAATATGATCATTTCACTTATGATTATCAATCAAGTTTCAGATATCTTTGTATTATAAAAAATCAGTTTTTCACGATTCAAAAAAGTATAGTTAAAACACCTATTGCGTTCAATTTAAAATAGATAGTTGAGTGCATAACGGGAAAAATAATTTACCCTTAAATTGTTCTTCCCATTCTCTAACAGAGTTCATTTCTGCTGTGTCTAAATCACTTAGATCATCGTATTCGTCTTTGCCAGGAACAACTGAAAACGTAGCTAAACCTCGACTGGCATCTCGTCCACCAAAAGCAGCATAAGGTCCTCCTGTTAAATAAATTTACAATTAATAAATACAAATAATTGTACAAGTATGTCTTACCAGTGAATTTAAAAAAAAATACTTAAATGAAGATATGCTAGCGATACCGAACTATTGTACGAGTTATCTTTTAATCACACTTAAGGAATATAGCAGATAATACATCAAGTGTTTCCTTCTTAGTTGACAATAGAGTTGTCATGCTCTGTTTTTTCAATTACTGCTACTAATATGGTTTCACGTGTGTAACTTATGTCGTAAAATAACGTTCGGTATTTTGTCATTTTCAAGAATGAATTTAATAGATATAAGCGTTTGATAAGAATTCCCAACTCTAACGAATAAAAAAACAGCAAGTGATCAAAGTATTCATTTTTATCGATTGTCGAATAACTTTAAAAATAGCAAAAACTATATATAGAATCGATCCTCGGCTTACATTTAACAAAAGCAACCGAGACAGAAAAATACGGCGATACTAAGAAGAAAATTCCATTCTCGCATCATTAAAAAATTCATTTCCATAGCGCGTATTGCAACATCGAAGAGAGAAAGAAAATTGCAGTCGAGTGCAGCCCTCTTACATAAAACAATCCACCAGAAAAATCGTCCGAAGAAAATCTAATACACTTTGCGCACGGCAATCAGCCGGACTAATTAGAGCCGCAAGAGGAAAAAAGCATAGAGTACGCGCAAAAAGTGCTTAGTAAGCGGAAAAAAAAACACTTGCATGACTTACCAGGTCCGTAGAACCTAGCACCTTTGGTAACATCGTATACATTGCCATTAACGGCAACAAGGATACGACCATCAGGCTGAGTACCATCGTATTCCTTGAGTTCCTCGACGGTAAAATCCCGGCGCATTTTTGGCAATTCCTTAAGCTGGAATGGTGGCTCGTGTACTTTCGTTCGACTCTTGAAAATCTTGTAGACGAGAAGAGCAATAATACCAACGAGGGCGAGGTTTACCGGGCTATGTAAAACCTCGCTGATAAAGTTCCCGAGGAAGCTATCACTGCTCTCCGAACCACCGGTCTCCGGCTTCGTACTTTCGGCCATTTTGTGTTATCGTTATTCTTGCTCTCTTTCTCTCTCTCTCTCTATCTATCTATCTTTTTGCGCGCAAGAAAATGCCACACCTGTTATTAATCCGTGCACTCGAGTGAAAATCTCAATTAATCCGAGATGTTGCGCGCACCGGTTATCTAGACTGACACTTTTTTGAAGGTTAGCTTCACCGCGACTACGACGATGTTGCTTAGTACACGTCGACGCGGTCACTGTCTATGATACGATGTAATGTTGTGAGTGCGTCAGCGCTTTGTATCCGTCGCCGCCACGCATACAACGGAGAACGAGACAGACGGATGGAGAGAGAAAGAGGCGCCGCTGCCACCTACCATACGAGCGTCTATCTGTTGAGGCTTTGGCGAGGGATTAGCAAAGTTTTTTTTTATTCAGCGTACTTGGTATTTTTATTTTTCAAATAAACGCATCATTTCGCCTGCTAATCTATCTCGAAGCAAAACAAAACTATTGCGTGTTCGTTTGAACATGGAGTTGCAAACGGCGAGGATAGGGATACAATATGTTGTTATAATTTATCACCATTTGCTTCCTAATGAACAAATTTGAAAGCTAACGCGTTATCTAAGTAAATGGCCTCGTTTTTGAAATGAGTTCACTCACCTGATTTCTTCAGTTGTGAGGGAATTACACCTGCGTGTTCTCGTTACAACTGTATTTCGAATGAATTTTCACTGGTTTTTATAAACGAACTACTCGTGTGTACAAATGTGTTAAGCTTTGACGACCATAAATCGAATCGAAAGATTATTTGGATACGAGTTTTACGGGTTATCTGTTTTTCTTTTAATCGGTATACATTCCACGTCAATCCAATGATTTTTTTTCGTCTTTTTACGAAAGCTAGAGCAACGCGATGATCGATGGAGAAAAAACAAGATTGCGTCAGAAGATTATTCAGATCTAAAATTGTCATCATCATTCGACTTTTCGTCGCGTAAAACATTTCGTTTCGTGAAATAATTAATGCCACTTCGTAATAATAGTCGGAAATGTTCGATGAATTAATCTTTCGTAATCGATACACTTCGTAGTGAATCTCACAAGTGATATCCGGGTCAGCGAATCTCAATGCGCCTACAAAATTAACATGCTCATTATGCGGTGAAACTGATTCGACTAATCGTAAAATAGATGATCGCCGAGTTCCTTTGCTTTGCCAACAATCAAAAACTCGTTTGTTTTAATAAAGCTACATACAATATTGATATCAAAGCTGTCAAGACGTATCGAAGAAATGAAAGTCGATCGAATCAAGGACCGTCGACTAAAGGAAAAGAAAAAAATGTACATCCAATGTTTCGCAAGCAAAGTCGCAGTTTGTTAACCGTTGATAAGCGTTATCAAAGTGGCACGTACGAGCGAAGCGCAGTACGCTTTGACATTTTTTTACAAATATTTTGCGTACCTATGGATGGGATAACGAATTGCAAAGGCTCTTGAGAGTCGAAATAATCGACGATGAGTCATCAGTTTTATTTAAGCTTATTCATTGTTGGTAGATTTAAGAGATATTTTCGTGAGGTTGTGGCGTCGCTGTCGTATGTCTGTTTAATTGATAACGCAAGCGTGCCTCCGTTATGTGCCCACGAGTATATATGGACTTGTCGATTGCGCATGTTTATATAATACATTCATTTCACTTTGTAGTTAAACGCCGCGAAAGCATTTCTTCGAAGACTTTACTTTAACGTTTTATTGTATTCCACGAAGCATTAATGTACTTGGCACAATTAGATTTGTTTTATTCGTTCACTATAAGCTTAATCGATCTTGCTCAAAAGAGAAAGTTTGAATCCTCGTGGATCCTTCGGAGAAAGGTTGGAGGAATTTTCACGTTCTGGCAGGATTTGTAAAAATGGACAAAACGCTGAATCTTATAGCAAGACAGATTTTTTATTGGATACACTCGAGTCCATTTTGTGGCGCTTTTTAAAGCTATAAATCTACGTGCGGAATCTACCGAGGAATTACAATGGAATAAAATAACAAAATGTTTTGAAACGTAATTAATACTGATTAGTCAGTAAGTCACGATTCAATCGTGATAATCGATATCGATATAACGAGATAAATATTAAAATTTCGAATCTAGAAACGACGATTTCTAAAAACAAAAGCTTAAGGCAAATAAAAATATGTCTGCTTAAATTGCATTAATAATAATCAGTCTATTGAAGTATGTGAGATCAAGTCTAAATGTACGCGAGCGTATTCCATTTTAACTCTCGATCCGCAAATACACATAACAAAGTTATTTAACACTAACGTCAAAAGTCCAGACTAAGTTGGGCGGAGTCGTTACGTTTAAAATCCATTTGCAATAATCTGCTTTCTCGATCTCGTTGGGCTATAATAACACGTATGTAAGGCACGCTCAATTGATGTACTCGTAATATTCAGCCACTAAGTTTCGATCTTGGTGTCGTGTAAATATAGGTAAGGACGGATATCCAAATTATTCGCGATACTTTTTGGCTCCACGTGTTCCGAACATATTGGGCAGGTTTCATCGGTTTCCAATATTCTGAAAATTAATTGCGATCGTATTTGAAGATGAGATTACCAGTGAAAAATTTTACAAGTACAATTTATTGTACTCACTTTAAAAATTCACTTCTAATAGCCGGGAAATCACATTGGGGACACGCGCTAAAATCGTTTTCCACAATGTGTCGCCCCTACGGTACATTAAATAAATAAATCAGGTCAAACGTGAAAAGTAACACATCGATCGTACGTCGAATCAAACAACTTACCGTTGCTATGCAAAAGGGTATGGTGTTCTTACATTTGTCGCAATTGACATCAGTCTCGGGCAAGCGACTTTTGCAGTAAGGACACCCGGTAAGCGGTTCGTCCTCTTCTCTTTCTTTGTTGCGAGGTGGTTTTCTCACAATAGCCTCGATCTTTTTACTATACTTTGCGTCGATCTGTGATCTGTATTCTGGCCGCATAAGCATAGCTGCATAATTAAAAGCTGCTGACTTAAGGCCTGCACGGTGACACTCAATTACCGTTGAAGTCAAAATCGGCACAACGTCTGCAACCACATAAATTGTTGATTATTTGAGCAGAATATTAATGTTTGATAAAAAATTACAAAGGCTATTTACGAGATGGAAATTTGGAAATATTGTTCGCGACCCGTATCAACATTCTCGCAGCTTTCAAATGGTCGTTTCTTTTTACGTGCAACCGCACTAATATGTACGAGTGTAGTAGACGCATGTTGGTTTGCATTTCCGGCGGTACATTGATTTTATTTCGTTTTAACTCTTGATACATGCCGAAAAGAACATCGTGAGCGTTTCTGTAGTTTCCTGTAAAACAGTGCTAAAATTGGCATCTTTTTGACTTTGAATACACTTTCGTATTTTACCGTTTATTTGTTCTTCGTTCGCGATAATGACCGCAGTTTTCGCTGCTTCGCGATATTGTTTTCGAGCCATATACAAGCGGAATAGATATTTTGGGTCCTAAAATAAATTAAATATTCGATTACTTGACGTATACCATAAAATTGGTACGTACATGGCGACGATTCTT
Source organism: Chouioia cunea (assembly GCA_030064505.1). Taxonomy (NCBI): domain Eukaryota; kingdom Metazoa; phylum Arthropoda; class Insecta; order Hymenoptera; family Eulophidae; genus Chouioia; species Chouioia cunea. The sequence continues at coordinate 3,069,462 of JAOPFQ010000004.1, read as the reverse complement.
ACTTTTGGAATGCCATCCGCACCTAACAAATAATCAATAAGTTGGTTAGCTAATTTTTCGTCTCTTGAAGTAGCAACTGTGTCAATAGCTAGACTCAATGCTTCATCGTCATCTGTCGTTATTTGAGCAGCTTTCAATAAATGTTTCAAAGCCTGAATAGCAGCAATAATAGGTTAGTTATACTGCTGAAAACAACTGAAAAATGCTTCAGATTAAAGTCTTACTTTATGAAATTCTTTCGCGTAAAAGTAGTACTTTCCAGCTAGCAAGCTATTCTTTTGCGACTCAAAATGAATGGCAAGACTCCTAAAATCTTCTTTTCTAACGCTTCCGTCGTCTAAAGTATTCGCTAAAATCTCACCGTACAATTCCATTTTACTGTGTTGATTGGCAAGTTGAAAGGCTTCGTCGTGGCAGTTTGACAGTATTAGAAACTTTATAGCCGAGTTGTAGTCATTCATTTTTTGGAAAAATCTTGCAACCATCTTTGCTCCTTCTATACTTTTTGTCTGCTGTACAACTTCAACACTGCGAGCTGAAATTGTGATTATACCACTGAACTGGCACTCTTTGTACCAACAGTAACTATTTCCAAATCTTACCAGGATTGTTCAAATACTCCAAGTTAATTCTGATAATGTTATCATAGTCCTTGGCAGCTTCGTAAGCTCTTGCCGCATCTTCGTACTTTCCTTCAGTTTCTTTTGCTCTGGCATATTGAATGTTGATTTTAGGAGAGGATACCTGTGGTAACAACTGTCCAACTTTGTGCCAATTTTTCAGTTTTATATACGCCGAGGCAGCCTTGTCGAAGTATTCGGCTTTTTCGTATAATACCGCAGCCTCGTTGAATTGCTAGTTGCATTAATTTATCAATTTCAATAAATTGCAAATAAGTGGTTTTACAAAGTTTACATCAAAAGATAAAACTTTGAGTTACTTTCATATTCTCAAGAATCTCTGCGCACTCCTTTTTCAAAGACCTCGGTTTATCTTTTTCCGAAGCAATGGTAACGCCTTTACGACTATCCCCACACCTGATGGAAGTGCGTGCAATACCAGATTCGCATTGGATTTTGTGGCTAGGATTCATCTCCAACATCTCTTCGGTTGTTTCTTTCAAAGCACGTTCGTAGTTGAGCAAAGCTTGCGGATAATTTCCTCTACAATCAAAAATACATAAAGTCATCGTTTGTGCAAATGTCCATTTGTTTTTATACTTACGTAAATTCAAGTTGTTGAGCGTATTCTCTAGCAATAAATGGTATTTCGTCAGGTTTCAATGTTTGTGCTAATTTCAAAGCTGCTACCCATTGCATTAAATCTCTTCTCAAGTATAATGCTTCGACTGGTTGAGTAGATTTCAAAAAATGCTTCTCAGCTTCATCGTATTTGCTTAATAGAGTACAAACGTGACCACACAGTAGCTCGTATTCATTGATATCCTCCAGTTTCTGTATGGCCCATACCATTGGTACGTCTTCGATTTGTCGGTATACCCTTATCGCTGCGTTATTATAAAAAAAAAATCTATTTCATTTCCATATTAAAAAGTCTCATAAAAAATACGAAAGTCTATTAATCCCTTGCCTATTTCAAAATTTAAATGTTTGAGAGCACTTTCCGCCAATTTTAACCATTCTGTTTTATCGCCTATTCTTTTGCAGGTATCCCAGGCTTTTTCAAATCTAGTTAATTCCAACGAAATAATTATTAAGTCTGCATAAGATTAGAGTAGAGTCATTGTTTACAAATAAATAAATTACCTTGCACAAAGTATTTGTTTATCAAGGATTTCGATTAATTTCTTGTTTTCAACGATGTTACCTATTTCTTCGTGAGATGATAAAGTGATTTGGATTAATTTACTCCCAGATGAACTCAATGTCATTTCACCAGAGTACATCAGAGCAGGCATTGTATCCGAGGGCAACTTGGTATCGCTAATCCTAACTATCTTAGTACCTGTTTTAATTATTTTACTTATTATATTACAAGTTTAACGAAGAAAAGTATTAATGAACGAAAAAATACGCGTGTACATATATATATATACACACACATACACACACACACACAACGTACCATCAATATGATATCGTATAAACGCATACGTTGTAATGGTGTTACTGTTATAAGCAGCAAAAATATTGCGTTCCAGTAGATTCTGATCCCAAACAATACCTTCGGCGGAATCAGGACTATCCGGTGCCTGAAAGACAGTTTCGTTAAGCGGATCGTATACGAATACGTCTTGTTTGTTATCGATAAAACAAGCTTGAGATCCGTTCGAGTCCAAGTACACTTGTTTGATACCGCATGAATGGGAATATTTAACGGCTTGTTTAAATTCTTCGAGGTAAAAATATACCATGTTACCCATCTGGAATAAAATTACACTGTTTTAAAATGTCTTATGGATAGATATAAAATATTTTTTATGAATTAAATACTTACGTCGTCTCCGTATATTAAAAAGTCTACTGAAAGTGCATGACACGTTATCCTAGAATTTAAGACACATTGATCTGGAAAAATTTTAGTGTCCTTTCCGTCTTTTATCAGAGCTGGATCACTTTTAATCTGATGAGAAAGTTGTATGCCACTTTACACTTTATCGTTTTGGATTTATTAAACGTTATAAAAAAAGTATACCCACTGTATGTAACTGTAATTTGCCATCAAATAATACAGAGGTATAAATCTCATTTAAAAACATGGAATCCACGGTTGCTAAATAATCTCGCTCAAAGTGAATCATCGAGGAGTTACTATTTTGTCCTATAGTCAAGTTCCAAAATAAAGCTCTGTTATTCAGTGCAACTGCTACGTGTAGTGGACCTACTGCTACTATAGATGGTTCTATGATTGTATTTATTATTTGCGGTGGAGATTTAGTCTGTAAAATGATTATTGTAAGTCCAACAAATCAACGATTATAGAAGTATAGCTATTTTATACCTTATCTAAAGTATACAAGTAGACAGCAACTTCAGTCAAACTGGCAAGTACTGCTATTCTATTTCCACAGACACTAGTTAATTTTGGAATTTGAGCCAAATAAATCAAAACGTTTGCACTGTGAGTGACAGTTGCCAGCATTGATCCATCGGCTGACCAGGATACCATACTGACTCCAGTTTCACCGCTAACGGTAATAACTTTCTCCGTTTCTTCGATATTCTGTATGCTATGTATTTTCAAATTATTATCTCCACATGTTACGACTTTTCCCGACACGTGGTTAATTGCAAGATCATTCAGTGAATCTCTATGATTTTTTACTTGAAAAAGTTCTTGGCCGACTTCTTTGATGTGAGTTGAAATAGCTGTGATGTATCCTGCCTCGAATCCCAGCAAAATATAACCATCTCCGTACCTACAATTGTAACAGCCAAGTTGATATCAACGTTAACTCAAGTTAGTTATGTATTTACCATTTGTAAGATACTATTGGGCCGTATTTTTTTTGGAACGTCAATTCAATTGGGTTATCTGGGTCCAGAATATTGTACAGGTAAAGTGTAGTTTTACTAACAATAAGTGAAACCTGCGTAAAGAAGATGAAAAATTGGCACGAGTCATACTTTCATTTTTTGATAAATATTTAAAACACTCACTGTATTTTCACCGCCAACTCTCTGATCCATTTTCATTTCGCTAAACTGTATATCTGTTGGATCACCATGAAGTTCTATTTCTCTACGAGTGTCTCCGTCGCTTGTGCTAACTGTTAAAATTCTATCTTCTCCAGCTAGAGCTAGTAAACCTTCAGCTGACCATGCTCCACAAACGATTTTTTTTCTGTGCTTTCCCAAAATTGGTATCCTCCTGCACCCAAATCACATTGAGTAATAATCTATGTTAATATTAAACTTGGAATCTCTAACAAACATGAACATGATTATCGTACTTTGCATTTATGTGATCGTAAATGACAAGGTTCCCTTTTTGAGTCCCTACAGCCAACAAACAGCTCTTCTTTGCCCACATCATGCAAGACAATCCATCTCTGACACCTGCGTCTACTTGTGATCTTTTGCTGGTTGTTGCATCCCACAACATAATAATGGACGAGTTGTTTGTCACAGCTGCCAAAATATCTCCATCGGAATCCCATCCAAAACCTGTGCACAAGCCGGACAGCTGCAGACGTTCTTGCAGTTCTCCCTGCCTGTCTACAATTGCAACCGTGGAGTCGCATCCTGTTGTGGCTAAATGTGTACTGTTGCCAGGACGCCAAGATACATAAATTGATCCAGGGCCATGAGGCTGATCCAATCGATAGAGAACCTATGTGAAGCGGAAATATTTGTATCTACATTTTTTATAAATCAAGTGCTGTTTTATTACGAAATTCATCGTAAGATTATAATAAAAATCTGTCATTACTTCGAGAAACTCGCTAATGGTTTTCTAATAATTAAAGATAATTTATTTCGCTCGTAAACACATTATCAACAAGTTACCGAAACACTAGCTCATTATAAATTCAAATCGTCCGGTAAACTCAAAAGCAGTCAAAATCGTTTAAATCATTACACGTTCAATATCGTTTTCTTCGGGCAAATTACGCTAAATCTCCATTCCATAATCAATCGAGCCATAAGGTCGCAGGACAATCGGGACTTTAAAACGAAAGCTCACCCGTGACAACAAAACAAAAACAGATTTCTAGGTTATGCGTACATCTCGAGAACAGGCCAAAAAAAAAAACGAAAAAGAAAGAAAGCGACACCAGCGTCAAAACAAACAACGACACATATATCTCCGATCGAAAACTCTGGGGACATTTAAAAATGTCGTACCTTGTCGGAGGACATATCAATGAGGATGCTATCCCGGTTCAAGCGTTTTCGCCGCCTCACAACGACTACATTTGTACCGTTGACTGTTGATTGCAGTGTGGCGGCCGTAGCGACGACACGGATGTCGTAGGGATAACCACGGGCAACCGGTGGTCAGTACTTTTTCACGTTGTTGCCGATATAGATCAGATCGATACATTGCTGATCGAGCGATACATTTCAGTGTTACAACGATAATATTAATAGACGAACAATCGCAAATAATACACTGCTACGAATGCGAACGTCTCTGATGTATTCCGATTGTTTGGTCGATTTGTGATTTTGATACCCTAGTGATTTGTCGCAGAGGTGCTCGCATTTTGTCTCGTTATTGTAGCGAGCGGATTACGGCAGTTTTATCAATTGAGGTCGGCTAAGTTTTAATCGTGTACAATCTTTGGCGAAACTGTTTAACTCGTGTCTACGTCACCTCAATTATCCGTGGAATATAAGGAATTCATTGAATTGCATCAAATAGATGGATATATTTTGTCGTTTCATCGAGTTTCGCTGTTGTTTTAACCGAACGACCAACATCGATAGTCGATAGTATCATTATTATATGTATTATTTCAAATCACGGGCCGTATCGTACATCTAATCATCGATTATCGTCGTTTGCTACCTGGCATAATTGCAAAAAGACAACAGTACTTTTAAACGATAAAGTAGCATTGAAAGTTACAATTAAACTACCCGACGACCTCAAACCATCGACTTTTTAACGACTCCATAAAACGTTTGAGGTATCGAATCGAGAGTCGCACATGTATATATGTATGAGCAAACACGCGAGCAAACAAACTTGACATTGCTCGCTAAACTTGCAAAAAAAAAAAAAAAAGATGCGATCAATATGTGCAAACGTATATATATCAAACGAAAGTACGCGTGTAACCTCGTCATTATTAATGATTAAGATTTTATTTGTTTCACGCCAACACCACTACAACTTACACGTTGTTAGTTGAGAGCCGCGTTGCGTCTTGGTCGTATCTTTCTTTAGATTAACAACGTTCGCTTTTAATTGTTGTTTGCTGTTTCGTCTATGATTTTGATTGAATTATCGGACGTTATATTGATTTGAAAAGTCATTTTTCAATATATTTTCAATCGTTACACGCCTACGGTTTCAATGCAATTGCAGCTTCTTTGTTACGTACAACATTTTCTCAACTGACTTATTGCATATGTGTTTCAAGTAGAGAGTTACACGTTTGACCTGGTAAATGATTACACGACATAGTCTACAGGTATAAAGACGCTCCGGTAATTAAGTCACAACTTGGCTTTGTAAAATCGCTGTTTACGCGTTGAAGCTATATCCAAAAATTGTTATTGTTTTTTATTTTTTTTTTTTCAAAGTTGCTACTCGTGTTGCAAACGGACGTAAATTAACATACATATTTTAACGAAGATAGTTCAATCGAACGATACTAAGCAAAACAGAGAATACTCAAATCTGCTGCAACATTAAACATTGGTATATGTAAAAAAGTCGGCGAACTATATAATAAGAACAAAAATTAAATACTCCCACCCTTTGGTAGTGTATCCGCATCGTGCGCGCGTCTCAACCCTGTAGTCAAACCTCGAGCTTCGGTAGTGGCACACAAGTACACACACACACACATACACGTATACACATCCAAAGTAGCGCATGCGTCTGTTGTGCAGAGAATCAGACTTTTAGTATTATTATACACGAGTATAGCCTTTGGCCTGGGGTGGAGGGGCTTGGAGGAGAGAGGAGTTCTCTTCTCTTCTCTGCGGCGACGAGGCACACACGGAGCACAGATATACAACGTCAGAGTTAACGTGTGAATCGTGTGGCGCGCATGTGCTTTTTTTCACTCTCTTTCTCTTTCTCACACACACAAACACATACACATACACTCTCTCTGTCTGTTTCTCTGATTAGCAACGATCAACGACAAAAATAATAATAGTCGAGACGAGACAATACTAATTTTTGTTTTTTTTATTATATCCTTTACTACCACCCCTCTGATTACACACATACACATACACACTCTCTGGCTCTCTATTGTTTCGTCGTTGTAATCCACGCTCGCGTCCTCTGACATTCTTTCTTTATTTTTACCGTGTGCGAACTACGAGAATCATAATCAAGGTTGTATCCCTCTCTCTCTCTCTCTCTCTCTCTTTCTTGAAGAAGAAGAAGAAGCATAGGCCAGACAACGAGGACGCCAAGATCATGCGGCGCGTCGGCATTTTTTAGCGTTCGTTTTAAGCCCCAACGAGGCCTTTCGGTAAGTATTGTATCATTTTATACATTTGATCGTCAAATATCATCGTCTCTTATTTGCATGCATTTGTTTACACGGAAACACGTGCTATTTCTTGATTTTTTTTCTACGAAACATTGCTATCCAACAGTGATTAGTCCATTGCACGAACGATCCTTTGTTGAGTGTACGTATAATATTTTGATTTTGCGACTTGGTATTTTCGCAAATACAAACAATAATTCGCAGCGAGTTTTCGAAATTTGTTAATTTTTTCATAGATGAACTATACTCGAAGCTTTGTAAAGAGCAGGATAGAGCAACTTCATAAATGCACTGATCGGAGAAATGGAAAAATTGTAGAGTTTAAAAGTTGTATATATGCACGACGAAACTTTGCGACTTGGATGCGTTGCGCTGCGTCGCGTAGATTATTTTTCCGTTATTTATCATTATTTTGCGACCCAGAAACCAAATTGTCGATATTTCATTGATATAGTCGTGTCTTTATGGCAAAAATGGACGTTTACTATTTAAACGTTGACATCTTTGTGAAATTGGACGGATCAAAAAATGAAAAACGAAGCATGGGCCAAATATTCGTTTTTAATACAATTATAAGTTACACTCGAATTACACAATGACAATGTCATCGCTACGATGACGTTATCCGTACCACACAACGCTCGTAACCTATATAAATAAATCATTGCAAGCGAAAGGATATTATACGGCGACTAGATTATTACCCAACTGCGTGAATTATTGCAAAGAGAAAAAAAAAGATACTCGTTGAAGTTTTCCAATAATCCATTGGTTGTCATCAATATTTAACGCTTACTATACAATACTACATATTTGCATCGATCGACTGCCAACGTAAATGCATAATTATCGATATCTATAAATTGTACGTACTCGCAACTAATAAAACACAATCGTCATTTATAATTTGTACGTGTGCGATAAACGTCGTCACGTTTTTCTCGCGTGATTAAACAACAAAATACATTTGTTCAATATTGACAAATCAAAGAAACAAACCAACAATTTGACGGTTAACAATCGATAAAACCAACAGCGACGACGGCGGCGTCGGCGACGTTGGTGAATCAGCTGATTCACGAGTTTGATCAAAAAGACAGTGTGTTTATACGCAGCTCTTGGTTTCCCCCTCGCGTATATACACGCATTGCGGGTCTATAACTGGCGCAGAGGCTTCTGAACTGCTCGCTATATAGATTTTTTTTTTCTTTTATTTTTTTTTCGTACGGCTGCCTGCCTTTTGTTGTCGCGCGAAAAGAGAGAGCGTTTAAGGGTTAAGAGAATTCTTGTAGGTTTTCGTAAGTATATTTCTTGATAAGTTTGACTCTTTTTGCGTATACGTTATTTTTGTCTGGAAGACGACGATTTATTTACGGAATTCTATCGATTTGCGGACTTGACGGAATTTCTTATCGTGATTTTATAACGTTTTGTGCTTTTCGTCAATTTTACAATAATTTACAGGCTAATCAATTTGGTTTTCGATTAAAAATTGGAGTATCGCGTAAAAAATTTTTAATCAGCTTACTATCGAACAAAACAAACGTAAAAACGCGAAGATGGGGGATAAAAGCGTCCTTTCCAAGAGCAAATAATATTCATGCCGCATCGTGAAATATATACGTATATACATATGTACAGGACACATCGATTTCCAAGTTCAAGTCCGTTACTAGTAGGCTTGGAAGAGTTTTTGGAGACACGCCAGCACGACGCCATTGGTTGTGTAACTCGACGACGACCCTGACAAATTTTCGCGGGCGAACGAATTTCCCAGGGTCGCAGATGTCACCGCACCTCCTTTTTTTCCTTTGTCTTTCGTTCTTTCGTAAAATTTCGAGGATTGCGAACGGTCAGATAAGGATAATGGCGATATTCTTCTCGTTGGTTTAATTTTTTTTTCCGTTTGTCTCGTTCATTCGTTTCCAATAACAATCGATAGCATTGATAATAGCCATTTTTCGAGTAAGCGTCGTACTAAAATACGAAAACACCTAACGTTATAGCGAAACTGAAGAAGGACAATTGAATCGTTATCGATAACTACTCGACGAAGCTTTAGTTTCAAGATAAACTTTGAAAGAAAAAAAATTGTTTAGATTAAATAGACTTATCTTAAGACGACGTCGATAATAAATTTATCACCTTTCGATAAATTTAGTACTCGTTCAAATAATCAATAGCACTGTGCGTATTTGAAGATTGACGAGCGTAATAAAAATGCTAAACCGGCGGACGTCGAGATAACGTTTACGTTGCATCTGTTTCTTTTTTTCCTTCGAATAAGCTGAAAAACTTCTTTTTAACTTCCTACGAATTTTCATTGTACGCAACGATTGCATCGCTAATGCTATTGAAGAGTTATTTATTTTTTATGTTTTTTTTTTTTGTCACCGTTTTTTCCTTTCGAGGCAATCACTTATCGTGAATGTTCTTCGTGGTACGTCTCGTCGGCTCGATAAATAGGCAACGACGTCGAGGGATGAATTTCTCTATAGTATCCGTCACTGCACGAGAAAGAGGCATTCAACGTGGATAATGGCTTGTGAATGACGGCTATTTGCGTCGATGAAGTTTCTAAGGAACAAACAAACGGTCACGACGACTGAAAATTAACGCACTTGACCGTCGTTGTGTTTTTTTGTTTGTTTCTTCTTTCAAAGCTATGTCTCGTAACGTTAGACGTCAAAATCAAATATATCGCAAGTTGTTCAATGTTCATTGACTTGACGCGTTAGGAATTGTCAAAATTGTTACAAACGCTATTTAGACAGTTGAGCGTTAACGGTTCGAAGAAAAAAAATCACGAATCTTCCAAGAGAACTGCGTGACTTTTTATTTATTATACCTACCACGCGTGTTGTCGCTCGTACAATTGACTACACGCGTGGTAATAACTTACGCACTCTCGGAACGCTCGCGTGTCTATTGAGCCGCACGTGAATCTATACCGTAAAGTGCACTATCGGACTAAAACTCAAGTGGTGAATATACTTGTTGTAATATACGATTCGACGATGAATGGATAGCCAAGTTATGGTATGGTTGTAAACATTTCATTTGTTTGACTTTACTAACGTATTTTCAAAGGGAAAACTTTATAATTATACTTGGCAATGCGACTATTTGGCAGAATTCTAAAGTTAAGGTTTGACGCGCGTTCAATAAAAAGAAACACGCGCACACACATAGACGGTTGTGTATTTTGAAAAATATATTTTTCTCGATCAATATATATTTAAACAAAAATTACGATGGATTTATCACGGTCAAATCGTAGTTTTAATCCAAACAAAAGTCCATATTCGTACGTATATTCAGCGTGTGTCAATAATTTGAAAATGCACAAATCATATTTTAATTGGCGTGTAAAGTTAGCAAACGAACGAATTATGCAAAAGTTAAGTTAACGTAATTAAGCGTATAATTAAATATCCGCATTGGTGTAATAGCTATTTCGATATTTTTGCACGAAGCACAAATTGTTCGCTTGATATTTTTTAGGTCGCGAAAAACCACGCTCGATAGAAATAACAATCGAAAGTTCGAAATTTTTTTAACGAAGAAGCCATCTCGGAGCGTTGCACGTTGGAATAATTTCGCAAAGGGAGATCTCTCGAAGAGAAGTTAACGAGCTTGTCATTATTGACAAGTGTGTTTGTACGTGATTATCAGTTTAGTCGTTCACTCAACGATTATAAAGTTCTTGCAAAATGTTTTATAAACAAAGGCGCGTAATAAAGAATAGGAAAGGTTTGTTGACGCGTTCGAGAATTGACGACGAGAGACGGACGATGTTTCGTTTTAGCTATTTATCGCGAACAATGCACACTCGATCGATAGACCTTGCTTAATGCCCGATTTATCGATGATTTTAAGTGTATTCTTTCCGTATACCCGAGAACACACAGTAGACAAACAATCGCTCGAAATAAGAAATTCCGTTAAAAACGTCAATAAAATCGTCAATTCCAGACGATAAACGGCAAAAGTGCTCGAAATAGAGAAGAACAGAAATACGTTTGATGAGCCACGGATTAAAATTGACAAAGATAAGAGTTGAACTCCTCGTTGAAAGAACGTACGAAAGAGCTCGATAAAAGCGTATACGCGCAACCTTCTTTAGATTTCTCAACAATTGTTAACAAATAATCGAATCGAACGATGGTGGTAAAATTAAAGACAAATTTGTTGCGCAACGAGTCAAGAGAGCAATTTTGTCCTCTTTAAAGGAAAAATTATCAAAAACGAGAGATCGTTAACAAAGTTACAGCGTTCCGTATCAACTCGTGGAACAAAGTTGCTTGAACGAAAAGGCTCGATCTCGTTGCGAACCTCTCTAGTGCGCGCGTGCGCGCGCGCGTAAGTACGTAAATCATACTCTTGGCCACGACAGAGCAAGTTTCTCGAGAAAGTCGTATTCGTTTTATTTTCAGCTCTTTGAGTAAATACCTATTTCAAACGAGATGTTTCAACTTATTGTAAGCTTGTTGAAGAAACTAAACAACGTTTGGTACTTGAAACGTTAAAGAAAAAAAAGAAAAGAAACAAACGGCAAAATGAAACGTAAGAACGTCGATGTTGACGCGTACGGTGCATTCACCTCTTGTCTCTCTCTCTCTCTCTCTCAACCAAGTGCCGTTATTAGTTCACCGTAATAATTACATATATACATGTACACATCGTGAAATACATCATAAAATGTCACGCGGAAAGTAAAAGAGAGTATCTATCAACACGTGGACAAGAAGATAAGCGTAAACGTAAGTTGTCTCTCTTTCTCTCTTCGTCTGTCTGTCTGTCTGTCTCGAGAGGCACGTTATACACAGATAGCAAGAGAGAGATAGAAAGACGTATACGTATATACACGCAAAGCCGCCTTTGGCGCTCTCACCAAGAGCAGCGGTTGTGCCGGCTATCAGTATTAGCTTGGCCATCCTCTCGCGAGCAACGAATCCCTCCATCGTTCGTCGCTCTTTTTCTCACACACTTATATATTCTCTTCTCTTTACGACTTGTATAAAAGTTGGTGTTTGTAACAGTTTGCGTGTGTGATTGTGTGTGTGTGTGTGCGTGCGTGCGTGTGTGTGCGTGCGTGTTTGCGACGTGCGTATAAATACGCGTTATACGTGTTACATGTATCAGCGGACGATGACGATACTCGCGACAATAAGAATTGGAATACTTGTTGTGGTGTTTTTGTTGTTGGCTTAAAATATTATTGGTTCAAGGCTGTATATACGTATATAGCGTTATACCTTATGTGACACATTTGGATTTTCAAGAGAGAAAGAGAGAGAAAGAGAGAGAGAGAGACAGAGACAGAGAAGGAGAGCGACAACAAAGTTTTTGCGCAAAGAGGATGCCGCCGCGGAAGCAGGTGTGAGCTTTCTCCGTTTAATTTCTTTGGGTATTTCGTTTATTACACGCTCCAACGGCAAAGACTATCGCCGTTTACTTGGCTATCGAAACCACGCCAATTCCCCGTTGCTCTACCGAACGAGAAATTTTTATTTTCAACAAGTTGATTGATAAGTGTGAAGATAACGATATTACGTTCTATGTATCTATTTGATTCTTGGAATTATTCGATAGAGTCGCGTTTGCATTTGCAAAATGAGTCGTATATACACAACGAGAAAACGATCAATTTTAAACTTGACCAAACGTTCGAATCCATTGAACAATCAAGAACAACGAACAAGCGTATTGCGCGCACACGTGAAAACGAGATGCACTTGGCACACGAACGATTTCTGTCGTGTGAAAATTTCAGCATCCGCATTTCCCTCCTCACTCCACCTCCACGATAAATCTTTCATAGTAGAATATGCAGCAGAGTGACCTTCGATCACGGGATCGATGATTCACGTGAACGCACCGTTGAACTTTTTCTTTTGTGTTTATTGAGAGAGAGAGAGAGAGAGAGAGGACAAATGGTTGCAAGTTTCTATTTGATGTCATTTGGTAACGAATGAATTTGTCAAATTGAAAAAAAAAACAAGTTAATCGAGTTTTTAAGCTATTCCATTCGATTATTATTATAAGTATGCGTTAAAAGTATGCAAAATAAAAAAAAAGTATAAACGACATTTTGCTACACTTTCTTTTAACGTGTACGTCAAATCGATAATATTTACCGAGTATCGAGTCGAAATGTAGTCACGCCAACAAAGAGAAAGAAAATAATCGATGATAATAAACGATGATTCTTCTTTGCTCTTCCTCGTCAACCTCCTTATTGTTCTATAGATCGAGTGAAAGTTTACAAAGGCCTATTAGACAGAAAATCGACGCGATACAAACTCTCGATAAGACTAGTTTTGCCCTCCAATGAAATCTTATCTTTTTGAACGTTTGTGATCTTTTGCAACGAGATGAATGAGTATAGCCTTGTTTTCTCTATATCTCGCCACACGTGGTTTTTCACTGATTTTTCTTCCGTGCGTGTTTACGCGCGTGTGTGCTTTTTCGCATAACAACGAATCGACAAGTACGTCGTTTCGTTCGTTTGCGTTATCGGCAAGTCGATTGATAGAATTAACATTTTTAAAAGTGAAACGTCGAATCGTTAGCTCGATTTTTGTCGATGTCGGTTGATATCTATGCGTTTATTGCCGATAATGGTCGCGACAATAGAAACTAGGTTGACGACTCGGTATCAACTTTATCACTGTACGGTCGTGCGCGTCTGCGTGTATATTTGCGAGAGTTCGCCCCGTTGACGTAACTATCCGTTAATCCGATTCCGTCTAATCTTCCTCGCGAACCTTATCGTTCTTCGTTGTGCAAAGATTTTGTAATCTTTCGACAATGTACATTCGTTCCGAATCATCGATCGGGACTAGTTTGAACGGTCGTTTCAAGCGTCGAATACCGTAAGTTTCGTTTATCGCTTCAGCGAAAAGAACGCTTCTTTTCTTCTTTCTTTTTCTATCTCTCGCGTTCGCATTCACATCGTCCGTACTTGTCATACGAACTTGCATAATTGCCTTTGAACGTATCTATTCTTTGCGTTAAACGCTCGTCGCTAAACAAAACTACGTTATCTTGAGGTCGCGCGCGAATGAGTCACGCGAAGAAAAGAAGTTCGTCGACACTTTTCCCCTCCTTCGTCGTCGACCTCTACGACGTTTGGTCTTTGTACAAATTACGATTACGTATACGTGTACGTATAGGTTAATTTTATTCAAGCTAGAAACGACAACGTTCGCGTAGCCGCTTGAACTTGATCCAAACGAAAAAAAATACGTCGATGATTCGGTGCGAGATCGATCGTTATTATTACCGCAAACTTTACATTGGACAATTGGATGCACGCGAGGTCGAGCAATACGTTGTATCTGCTATTAGGAATTGCGAGTTCGATGAAACGTCGCGTATATGGGAAAACTACGTTATTTCAACGCGAAGTACATCTCGCGCGAGATGAAACGCAATAAACGTACTGCCCCCAAAGAGGAAGGCTTATTCTTAGCCTCGAGATACTTTGCCAATATCTCTGAGAATTCGTTAATTATAACACGTCTATAAGCCGTATATTTTCTTACTTTCGATTCGACCGATATCGTACGCTTGCACAAGTTGGCCCATACGATCGACCACGAGTCGCTTTGTCCCTTTGTCAAAGTTTTCACCTTAATATTTGCGCGCTAACGCGTCGTGTATGTTCCGAACTTGAAAACAAGACGTACGTACGTACGCTGTTTATAACTTTGAATCTTGAGCTAAAAATAAGCAACGTAGCATTAATATATAGCTTTCTTGTCTTGTTACCGTGAGCCCCGTTGGAAAGAGAGTTTTTCTGAAAAAAAAAACACACACACACACACGCACGCGCGCGCGTACACACGGTCAACACTGCTTTTAAAGCACGTCGTTGTACGCATTTCCTCTCTCTCTCTCTCTCTCTCCTTTGATCCTTTTGAAGTACAACGAAAAGAAGTCTGTGCGTATATTCGTCCTACGCAACGCGAATGCTCAGCTTCCGTTGCGTTCTACTTTTGAAGACAGCTCGCGTAATTAGCAGCGACTAGCGTGATACGCGTATTGCTTTTTGTCTTCTCGTGTGCTACTGCAACCCGTCGATTGCGCAATCGTTTTTATTTCGTCGCTCACGCACCCACGTCGTGTGCGTGTGTCATAGCTTTGAGAGGAAAGAGAAATTATACACAAAAGCCTTTACAAATCAAATTGACAAAACGCACAACGAGAGCGTTTTACGTTCTTGGACGGTGAGTAGACCGACTTGCGAGGAGATTTTTTTTGTCTTTTTTGGCCGAGGTCGTTGATGTTAATCAGAACCGCGATCTTGACGAAAATCCAAGTCGATGAAAACGATGATTCGCTCGGTGTATTTCGGCTAGATGTTTCCCCAAATAATTCGTCGCTTACAAAATATCGCTCTCCGAACAATCGATTGTTTTTCGATTGTTCGATAATCGTTCAAAAACGAGTTAAAACGAATAATAAAATATTGTTGTTTGTTTTACGCAACAGTGTAGCCCAGTGGAGCTCAGGAATCGTCCGCCGCATGGGTGCCTTGGCTAGATCGGTTGTGGCGGTGGCGAGAGCGGTGGAGGTGGCGGAGGTGGCGTCGAGGACAACAACGTCGACGAAAAAAAAGAAGTTAAAATCACGGCAAGGACCAAGAAATAGCCATCGGATAATCAACACGATCACAAGGCTACGCAGACTTGGACCTACACCACGTGAAAAGCCAAGCGACTTTATCGAGAATGTCAGCGATGGCGGGGTTCCTCAACGTTTACGGTTGCTCAAGCAACGCCGACAGTTTTCGCGACAACTCTACGAGTGGACATTACTAAGGACGAAATTCATCGTTAATAACGCGCGGAAAGTGTATTTAGATTAATCGAGGATTTAAGATTAAGAAAACGAACAAGTTGGGATATAAGTGCGCGATTATCGTTGATACGTACGTACGTACGTAGAGAGAGAGAGAGAGAGAGAGAGAGAGAGTGAGAGAGAAAGAGAGAGGAAGTCAGGAGGAAAGAAGAAAAAAGAATACGATGGCCGAGTGGAAGAAGTTTAACGGCGATGAGGCTAACAAGACGGGTTACGAGAACGAATTGGCGTTGGCGGACGATTTGCTCGACGAATCGAAACGCATACTCGAGACGCCGTCGAGTAAAATCGAGTCGTGTGCAAAAATTCGTCAAGAAGCAAGAAGCATGTACAAGGAAAATATCGTGGAAGCGTCAAAAGCCAATAACGGTAAGCAGCATCACGTACAATTCAATGGCAAAGAAGCGAGTCCATCGATCTCTTCGTCAACGTCCTCGTCGTCGTCGTCCTCCTCTTCCTCCTCCTCCTCCTCCTCGTCAGACGAGAACAGTTGTTTGGACGAAGCAAGGCCTCCCGATGGTGGTTGGGGTTGGGTTATCGTTGCGGCTTCGTTCTTCATCAACCTTATCGCCGACGGTATAACGTTCTCGTTCGGTGTGATATTCCACGAGTTTCTCGAGTACTTTGGCGAGAGTAAAGCAACGACATCGTGGATCGGTTCGTTATTCATGGCAATGCCGTTGCTCTCGGGACCAATCGCCAGTTTTCTCACCGACAGATACGGTTGTCGAAAAGTCACCATTGCCGGTAGTATACTGGCAACGTTGGGCTTCGTCATCAGTTACTTCGCTACGAGTATGGGCGTGTTGATTCTTACCTTCGGTGTATTGGCTGGGTTTGGATTATCGTTGTGTTTCGTGGCGGCGGTCGTGATCGTTGCTTATTACTTCGACAAAAGGCGATCGTTCGCTACGGGATTGTCGTTGTCTGGCAGTGGGATCGGCACGTTCATCTTCCCGCCGCTTATACAAAAGTTGCTCAGCGAATACGGTTGGCGTGGCACAACCCTTATACTCGCTGGCCTATTTCTCAATCTGGCTGTTTGCGGTTGTCTCATGAGAGATCTCAAGTGGACGACCATACGATCCAAAGAGAAGAGCCAAGAGCGACGTCGAAATCGCGAGAGGAAACGACTTCGTCTTCAAAGCTCGAGCGCTGATTCGTTCTCGGCTGCAAGTAGCTCGGCCAATACCGCTCAAACCGATCCCAAACGATCCGTCAATCCAATGTTCGTCGACAACTCGAGGCAGCACCAACAACAAGATGCTTTGACCGGTGACAAGTTGTTCTCGAGCCTCGTTAACTTGCCGACTTTTGTCAAAAATGGCGAGAAGGTACCGCTCGAGGTGCTCGAGTTACTGAGCAATCGTAAAAACGTTTACAACGTGCTCGTACAAAATTATCCGAGTCTGTTGATCTCGTCGAGAAGTTTCAGCGACTCGAGTGGATTACACGAGCAAGTTGGCCCAGCCAATCCTAGGATCAATCATCCCATCAGTCCTTTGGCTTTGGACGATCAAAAAGTTCTCGCTCAAGTTAACAAAATCGACGAAGAGGAGGAGGAGAGCAAGGATGTATTTGATCCTCGAGTAAGTTGTAGCGTTATCGTTGATTAATACCCTTTCGGAGAACGATTATCGTCGTGCAATTGACGCTCAATTTATTCGACAGCTTCCTGAAAACGACGAGCAGCAGCAGCAGCAGCAGCAACAACAACGGCAACAGCAGCAGCAGCACCAACAAGGAGAATCCGCGTGGAAACGTAAAATCAGTCCAGACGCACAATTTCGTCGTGCATCGGTTGCCGAACATCCACGTCGTTTGCCAACCGCTTATCTCAAGGACATACGAATGCATCGTCACAGTTTGACTTATCGCGGTGCAATGCTCAATATCAATCGTTATCGGTTACGCGCGAGTAGTTGTCCTGACATTTATCGTAATTCGATGACGACCATTGCCAAACAAAAAATTGCTGGTTGGCAATCTGGTTTATGGGAATTTTGGGATTTATTGGTCGATATGCTTGATTTTTCACATTTCGCCGACTCGAAATTTCTATTGTTCTCCATCAGTAATTTCTTATTGCACACCTGGTACGACGTGCCTTACATGTACCTCACCGACAATGCTATCGAGATGGGTTTCAGCGAATCCGACGCGTCTTATCTCATTTCGGTTATCGGCATTATGAATATGGCTGGCGAGGTGAGTATTTTTCTTTTCCTTTTATTTTCCCCTGTTCTCGAATCTATTGAATTGTTCAATAAAGTCGTATCAATGAAATTGCGTTAGATTCTACTCGGTTGGGCGGGCGATTGTTCGTGGCTTAATCCGTCGCTGGTGTACGCAGTGTGCATGGTAATATGCGGTGCGTTCACCGCCCTCATACCAATGGCGATCAAATGTTACTATCTGTTGAGTACGATAGCTGGTGCATTTGGATTTTTCGTCGCAGCAAATTACAGTCTGACAAGCATCATTCTCGTCGAAGCGATCACTCTCGAACGATTTACCAATGCTTATGGCTTACTATTACTCGTCCAAGGTATTGCTAATCTCATGGGACCACCGCTCGCTGGTACGTATTGCTGTTATTTATTAACAGACAACTTATTTGTTCGAAATTGTTTCGATATTGTGGCTTTCTTTCTCTTTGCGTGTGCTTTGTAAATGACCTTTCACTTGTGCAATCGCATTACAAAAGTCAAGAGTGACGCGTACAAAGAGAAAGAGAGAGAGAGAGAGAGCGAAAGAACGTACGTGGGTATTAGTTAGATTACCAATCTATGTATCGCGTGTATGTATAACTCGTGTTAACAAAACGGACAAGTACACTTGCGTAATGGCGCGTCGTCACTTTTATTTCTTTACAAATAATGCGCGAGAAAAAGGAAAAATGAAATATTTTCTCAATTAGACTAAAAAGAACAAAATTGAATTTTAGTTGTCGATAAAAAAAAAAGAATCGAGCTCAATCTATTTCGATCTGAAAATCCGATAATCCAATCACCTTAATATATCGAGCGTCAACATCAAAAGGTTGCGTCGTTAGCAGTAAAGTGCTTAGAGTTGTCAAAGAGTGTGTGTGTGTATGTGTGTGTGTGTGTGAGAGAGAGATAGCTTGCAAGCTCTTTTGTGAAATTGGGAAAGGAAAATTAATCGTGTCTACCACGCGCATCGGCCAAACGTACACGTGTGCGTACATCTGTCAGTTCTATACAAACTTGACCCTGATATGTCTCCTATGATTTTTTGCCAAATATATATATACATATATACATAAAAAAGAAACAAATAAACTAGCTATTAAAAAGTTGATAAATCAGTTGATAATTTTGCGATGTACGTTAAAGTTTGTACAACGAGCGTTTTCACTGTGATCGTACAATGATTAATGCGGTATCAACCAATTACGTATTATTATTGGATCATTCACTACAAAGTACAAATTCTTCGAAAAAAAAAATAAGAAGCAACTAGGTGCCGGTACGAATTAGAATCAAATTCATCGTATATTGGCTTAAGACACTCGTCGGTATTATAATCGTATTATTGATTTATTATCGAATCTGTGCAACAACATCTAGACGATGTTAAACATACGTGTTTCGTGTCGCATTGGTTACGCAAAGACAGAGAGAGAGAGAGAGAGAAGGATCATCGACCCTAATGGACTCTAACTTGATTACAATATACATGTAGTACGTCGTGTAATAATTGACCTTAGCTCCCAACCTACATTTACTGTTTTCGGTAGATTCTGTATTAGCACGTGTGTAGGCGAAAGTCGCAAAGCGTTGCATTATTTCGATGCTGACGTTTGGCATTTAGATACTCTGACTATTTTATCCACAGTTGCATTTGTTATTTTACTTTGTCCATCGCAAATTTTCAAAAGACTATACTAAATAATTCATAACTTGCGCTTTGGATGTTCTTAAAGAAAAATGCGCTTGAAAAATAAATAGAATGTATGAAAGAAGGTATGCGACCTGACCTTCACCTTACATGCTCTCAGTCTCTCTCTCTCTCGCACACACACACACACACACACATACTTTGTACCCTTGAGACAGGACAAACGTGTATACAAACGAACATTTAATTTCTTGGCTATTCAACACAAAACGTGCTATTTTTTTTATTTCTCGCGTGTACAAAGAAAACTAATTCATCGCAAAAAATAAAAAAACATTGAGCGAAAGTATGTTATATCCGAGGAAATTAACTGCAAGCGCGCCAACGAGACGCGCGTGTGTATCGATTGAGACTCGACAAAAGGGACAGCCCAAGTTGTGGACGCGCTTAATGAGGCGCTCTTGACTTCTTTTTCTCTCTCTCTCTTTCTCTCTCTCTCTTTCTATGATTATTTTTTTTTGTTTTTTTTTGTACATGTCTTTTGATCATCTATTTTTAGAGGTGTCAAAGTGCATGTCTGAGC
Organism: Chouioia cunea; assembly: GCA_030064505.1. Taxonomy (NCBI): domain Eukaryota; kingdom Metazoa; phylum Arthropoda; class Insecta; order Hymenoptera; family Eulophidae; genus Chouioia; species Chouioia cunea. The sequence continues at coordinate 3,049,006 of JAOPFQ010000004.1, read as the reverse complement.
TATAGTTACTTGGATGAGTTTTTTTTTATTTTTATACGTACAATGATCGTGTCGTCAATTTCGTAACGTAAAAGTCGTATATCACTCGGGGGGTGGGAGAAAACATCGTTTCATGGATATAATCGCGTTAAAGGATTAAAAAAGAAAAAAAGTGTATAAATTGACGAAAAAAAGTTTGCAGAATCGATCACGTAACCAGAAAAAAAATGTTTTTCAAGTCACGTAACTCGATGAATTTACTGGTTATAATAAAAGAAAAAGTCTCGTGTTCGTGTTTTTTTTTCGTTTAATTTTTCGACGCTAAAAATTAATCAATGTCAACGTTAAAATACAATTTCAGTTGTCTTCGATATCGTAAATGGACGTAAGGTTATGATATCGTTAAAATCTTCTTTTAATTGATGAATTGCTAAAGTATTTACATCGAATGATTTATCAGTACGTAGCAAAAAATGAAGTAACGCTAGATAAAGTCACATATCGATAAGATAGTAATAATACAAGCCTTGATAGATGGCCATCAATGATTTAAAAATATATTTTTTTATCTGTCTTATCTTTGAATAAGAACAGTTTTGAAAAATTCTCTTTTATCAAAGTATCCAAGCCTCTCGTTACAATGTATCTCAAGTGAACAAAGAATGTTCAAATTGCCTTTTCTGTAAAAGTTTCTCTATTTGTAAAGAGAAAAAATATTTAACCTACAATAACAACAGCGTATAATCTTACAACGCGATTGCAAAATGTCGAGAAACTATACTAATCTGTTCTAGTTAGCAATCTCAAGTGATCGTCAAAATCATCGAGGAACTTTCAGAATCTTCTCGAAGCTTTATTATCTTTGGTGTTCGTTAAGAGATAATTTTATTTTTTATCTTTAATAAAAAAAAAAACAAAAAAAAACAATGGAATAGAGGCCGCAGAGCTAACGATAAAACTAACGTTTGACAATAAATTTCAGGTTGGCTATACGACATCACAGGAACGTACGATTTGTCGTTCTATCTCGCAGGTATATTCATCGGACTGAGTGGATTGATATTAATGGTGGTGCCACTACAGGACCTGTATCGACGTTGCAAGAAATCAAATCAAGGCGCCAATGACGAGGCCAAAGTTGAGCCAAAGTTCGACGGTGTTAACAACGTGTGAACGATTAACTTTGCGCTCCCGTTTTTTTTTTATTTCTTTTCCGTAGAAAGTATAGCTGCTATTTTTTTCTTTCATCTCTCTCTCTCTCTTTCTCTCTCTCTGTCTCTCTTTCTTTCTTTCTATTTCTCCCTCTTTCAATTCTACTATCGTTAAATTTTCCATAAATACCGAAACTACGAAATTGTCCAAGAGGCCGTTGCATTTGAGAGCTACCGATCGACTTATATTTTAAATATCAATTCAATTTCACTTGTTTTAGCCGATTGTCGTTCTTTCGTTTGAAAATAGTTTTTTAAGAATACAAACGTTTCATTTACAACAAATTGATTGTAAAATTGTTCTTTTATCATTTCTTATTGTCAATTGGAACAGTCAAAAGAATCGCATTGTTGGATTTTATTAATTTAAAACTATAGTCTGACGACAGTGAACAAGTTTAGTCGATTAGTAGACTTCGGTCGATGCAGCGTCTTCGTTATTGACCATTTTTTGGAATACGTAAAAAAGAAAACTTACTGGATAAGATAAATAAATTAGTTGATAAATGAATTACGAAAAAATGTAGCCTTTCGGCAGAGTCCGTGGACCTCCGAGTATCGTTGTGAAAAACAAACAAAAAACACTCTGTTCCAACCTGTAGTGTAGGCTAACGTATATTAAGAGGCAGTTTTTTTGCTCGTTTACGAAACAAAATGTAATAATAATAATAATTAATGACGTGTGCGTACTCAAGAAAAAAAGAAATAACCGACTTGTGAAGTCGTACAAACAGCTGCCCCTTACTTCCGTAATTCGACGCAAGTCTAATAACAAACAAAAAAAGTAAATAAATAGATATAACGAGAGCATGAGAAAAAAAATCAAGTTTAGACATTGATGATAACGTGTAAAGTATGATGTATAGAAAACAAAATATAAATTTATAGGTATAATGTACAAAACCAATAGGGGGTAAAACACGCTGCGCAGTGCAGATGACTTCGACTCGAGTATATTTCGCGCTTGATGTTGAATACATATTTTCGACAAAATTCAACTCGAGCGAATTCGTTGTACGTACAGGCAACGTTTGAATCTCAGGATACTATGCGAATACATTGTAAAAGATTGCCAAGAGATCCAAGTGTTCTCTCCTTAGTTTTTTTTCCCCCGTTTGTAGACAATCAACCAACTGCGGTTGAGTATGCTCTAGAGAAATTATTTTTTCGAATCTTTTCTTTTTTTTCGTTATTGCGATTATCGTTGTAAATAGTACGTAACCCTACGAATTGTACAACAACAACAATAACAACAAGTATGTAATTTAATAGTTAATTACTTTTCAATTGTCCATCTTGCGACATCTTCGAGCGCGTCAATTAACGCTAGTTACTGAATATTTAAAGTGTCGTTTGTTTTCTTTTAAGTACATTTATCGTTTTTTTTTCTTTGTCGTTCGATTTTTGTTATTTACAGTATAAGTATTCGTTCCTATCACTGTTTTTTTGTGTTTTCGTTTTTGTATTTGGTTCCGATGATTGCGATGCTATACATTGCAAATGAATGCGTACAAGCGTGAGACTACAAATTATTTTGTAATAATAGAGTGTGTAGAAAGGAAATACGAAGAAGAAAGGAGGAAACAAGAAAAAAAAGTAATTAAAGGAATTATTTTTGTATAACTCTGACGAGTATTTTTTATTGACTGCAAAAGAAAATAATACGTGCGGCGTGACTATATCTATAGTATATGAACAGTGACTTGATGTTACGGCTCTGTGTGTAATTGAGAAAATTTATAGGGCAAGTTTGATCAATTAAAAGTGATACAAGCAGACCTTGTAATTGATGAATGAAAGAGCAAATACTAGTCAATAATCCGATTCAGCTGGCGAATAAATACAAAGCATCGTTTAAGAACTTTTTTTTCCAATATATTTTTCAGGTCAACTCGCACCTTTTAAAGAGTTGTAGCTTTCGGAATTGAAACAATCACATTAATGTGACATTTCACTCATTTTCATTTCTTCAACATACATTGTATTGAAAGACTTTCTTTGCAATACAACGGTTTGATATATACGTCGTAATAATTAACGGACTGTTTATGCCATATTTTTATAGTCTCCGATTTGACGGAGTTTTTTTTTTTTTTTTTTTTTTTTTTTAACAATTGGAAAACTTGAACAAGCCAACAATTGAAATTGTACGCAATTAATTATGCTCGTAGCAATATTCTGTCAATGGTTATAATGAAAAAGCAAATTATATGGAAAAAGCGATGAAAACCTTAGGATTTTCTAGTAAAACCATCAAGGCATTATTGATAGTTGTTATAGCTTTAAGTGATGATACGATCATACCATCTGTAACGATTGTACATTAACGGTTCTTTTACTTGCTATATGCATTTTTTAATTTTGTTTTTAATTACAACGAACAAAAAATTCGTGTTTATTTTTAAATCGGAGACGTTGTTTTTATCAAAAATCAAAGCTTGTTATTTTATTAACTTTCCCAGCTAAAAGTTTCCAAACACTTTTATAATTCAATTTTGAATAAACGTTTGATTAAATATGAGAACATTGTACGACATAATTATTCCTCCCGTTTGTTTTCAGTAAGTACCAATTGACAGAAATTCAACTTATCAAAAAAAAAAAAAAAAACAATAAAACCATTAGTTTGCGAATAATTACGTTTTTTTGGCGTAATAATCTTCTCTCTTTCTCTCTCTCTCTCTCTCTCTCTCTCTTTCTCACATACACACATACACTAAAAGTACATATAAATACCAAGCGAACGCGTAAAGTTATATATTTGCCTTTTGCTTGTGCGAGGATTAGAGACGTCACATATGCGTCCCGCGGCCTTAAAAAGGCATTTGCGTAAATTATTATTCTACGAATCTTATAAAGCAATATTTTACTACGTATGAAAAGAATAAACGAAGGCAACAACAGCAACAACAGTAACAACAACAATACAACTGAAATTATATTGATTTCTATAAATTTGGAGTGTACTAAGTAAATTAAAATGACAAAAAAAAAGAATCATTCGACATTGTGTCTTTTAACGACAGGCGAAGAAAATACAAATTGCAAAATTGTACTATTACAATAAATATCGCTCTTTTGTTGGTTACAAAACGTATTTTTTCCCCGTGTATAAATAATAATCTTGTGTTACGCGATATTCTTTGATCTGTATAAACCGATGAACGATCCATTACAAATACATTTTTAGAATAAACTAACGTATAAATATTGCCTTGAAAAATTAAAAAAAAAATTGACAATTGAAAGTTATCGCGACAAACGGACAGATACAATACGTTGAGATTACAAGCCGAGGGTCTTTTGAAAATGATCACGGGAAGATTGGTATATTTCTTATAGAATCACGTTCTATATGAGTAATGTATCGAATTTTTGAAATTGTTTAACGTGACGAAAAAAAACAAATATAATAGTCTTATAGAGGAATTGATTTTTCATTGGATAGCTACCTTACAAATATTTGAAAACCGACAATGAAAGAGTAACATTTTCGTCCTTAGTTTGATTAATTTCGACAATTTTTCGCAATTTTCTTGTCGTGCCATCGTTATTTGAAAACAATTGAAATATGAGTTTTTGGAATTGTTTCGGAAAGAAACCTTTCGACAAAGTATTTTGTTTCGTAGACAAATAAACGACAAAAAAGAGCAGATAAGACTTAGAAACCTAAACCATTTTGGAATTGTATACATACGTACACTTGTAAGGCGTCGTGCTCTAGTAAGAGCATCTATGCATGAATTATAACGCTATACGATGAATCCTATTTCAATTAAAAATATAATAGAAACATTTGTGCGTTGTTATTCTGTCCTATCCTGTAATTCATTGACTCGTCTGAAAGTGTCGTCGATAAATTGCTTCGACAAACGAAAACAATTCGAATAACATAACGTTAACAGAGGATACAATCGCAATTATCGAACATCGACATACGACAATAGAACGCTCGATCGCACTCGATCGACTTGTAATACCGCACGAGAACAACAACAAATGCTATCGATAAAGCCACGTCTGTTCTGTCTTCGTATCCTTTCTCGAAGCGTCAACGTCGACAACGACTCGATCCAGTCACTCGTGACTATTCGACTCTGATGAATTTAAAAAAAAAAAAGACAACAACGACAACGAACGGACGTGAATTCAGGGCAAACGTCAACTTTGCGAGATCGTTGAACCTCGATAACGGGTATAGGTATACGACGAGCAGACGAATATAGGGCTTTACGTATCGATTGTACACAACGTCTTCCTTGAGTCTAATTATTTTCTCGTTGGCGTGCAATCTCAAAAACGTACAAGTTGGAGCAAACGTAACAACGGTAATAATAATAATAAATCAGTTTGTCTATTTTTCGTTGTTTTCGACAAACCCCATATTTTCAACGAGTAATTTATCACAACGTAAAAGCTCGTTAGAGAATACACGTGATATCGATCGTCAACGATACGTCGAACAAATTCACGTTCTTTCGTAAAAAATTAAAGAAATTCAAATTATCGTTGAAGAACGTATTTTAAAATTTTGCATTACGAGGACGTTTTAATAATCAAGATCGAAAGAAACGCTTGATTCTTAGAAAGCGAATATATATAATGTACATCTGACGCACTTTGACTTGATTCTTTGGCAAACTCGCCCTCTTTATCTCTCAGGGACAAACTCGCGTTGTCTTATCGCCGATGCGTCTACTCTTATGGATTGTAGTTGTAAATTTGTCACCCTCGCTCGCTCTTTCTCTCTTTTCGTCTCGCGTTGACGTTGTACTTTAGCGCTGTTTTCGCGTATAATTTGGAAAAAACACTTTCGATTTCTCGCGTAATACAGCACTTTTATCGCGGATAACAAATTCGTTGTTCGAGCAAAAAATTTAATTTTCCAAGGATATTTGATAAATCGTAAGAAACAGAGTATACGAGAAAACCTCGTGACTTTCAATTCAATCGTCCACGTCAAATACGAATAATAAAGATGCGTTTGAAAGTAAAAAAATTGTTAGTTTGACGCGTAATTATACATCGATCGGATGTAATCGACGAGTTATCAAAATTGCTATTGTCGTGGAAAAATAAACCGAGCGTATCGATTTCGAGTCTTTCTTGTTTTAGAGCAGCTCGTACGTAATCGCGAGCATTGCATTGTATAATAGTCATATATTGATTGAATAATAATCGCATCTACATCAATTACGCGTCCAACGATAGAAAAACAACAACGACAAAAACACAATCGTATCCATCATAATAGTTATGATTCGAGAGAAACGAGCTAATACAAGGAAAGATTCGTCCGTTTTTCGCTCGAAAGCTCGATTTTTAAGTCATCTATTGGATACGAACAGCGCGTCGATAACCACATACCGAAATCCTCGGAAATGCTCGTATATCTGTCATACGTATAGACGTTCAGCATCCCAGCTACCCTCGGCGAGGGAAAAAAAATCCATGCCGCTAGCTGGTGTCAAAACCGGCTTGAACCGGTAGTCATAGACTCTCTTTCTCTCACTCTTACTCGGTTTGCTTTCTCCCTCAATGGGAGCTTTTAGCTTTCGCGCGTGCGCTTTTGCTATGTGCAGGTGGGTGCGCACAACGATAGACGGCCAAAGAGTCTGTATGGTAAGCGACAGTCGTCGGCTAGAGCTTCGAGCGTACCGTCGTCGATACGACGTGTCTCAAAATTTCTTTTTTTTAAAACTTGTGTACATACATATATATACGTATACGTATACGTATACACGTAGGTACATAGATAGATTGATTTATCAAGAGTGTGGTAGAAAGTTGCGTTGACGTTTTGGAAGACGTTCAAACGAACAGCAGCAGCCACGAAAGCTGCAAAGATCGCTCGTCGTTGGTGAGTATAATATATGCGTATACACACGCAAAAACACATTGTCTTGGATGCTTTTGTGTTTTTAGCTGCGTGCTTGTAATCCCAAGACGGTTATTGATTTCTGTATGTTTCTCTCCTTCGCTCCCTCGCTCAACGACACCCTCGCGCTACGGTTTTCCTTGTGTTTTTATCCTACACACGTGTTCTTTTTTTTTTCTTTTTCGTTAATTATCTTACGTAAACGTTTCGACGTTTTCGTTTGCATCTATCGTTTTTTTTTAAATTTATTTTTATTTTTTTTTTATTATCACGAGAGCATTTTAACGATACTAATTCTTTTGTTTATTTTGACGCGAACGTTGACACGCGCGCGTATCGACGTTGAAATAGTTCGACGTTTGTCTCGCGATTATTTCCGAATCGTTCGCGAAAAATTAACGAACGTATACGACGATTGATAACGATAAAATTTGTCTGGACTAATAACGACAACCTCAAATCCTCTCTCTTATAGTCCAATCGTAGAAAATTAACGTGCACTCGAACAAAAAAAAACTCTATCCCTACAGAGCTAGAGAGGAGGTGGCCTTACAAGGTATACGCTACGTATATGCAACTTTCCACTTTAGCAGCACAAGAGGAACACGTAGTACAATGAAGAGGTGACACTTTTTTTTACTCTCTTTGGTTTCACGCTTTTACTTTGTACGTGTTTGTTTGTTCGTTTGTTCATCCGTGTCATTCTCATTAATAATCCTCGTTATTTGATTCGCGCGAGATGACTCGATGTATCAAGGTCGTTCGATCGTTATTTTTCTCCAGGAGTAAGTTTATTTATACGCTTGGTTATTGTATTTTTAGACGTTTCAATTTACAAGCACCCTGATGCAATCGCGTAACCTACTTTGGTCGAGTCTGCAACCGATGATGCGTGTACGCTGTCGCAAAGTAAAAAAAAAAAAAACTATACAATAACGATGACAAATCCTTTCGTTCGATTAGCTATTACGTCTGTATTTGTCGATTTATTCGTCATTTTGACAAAATACGTAGCACGTGTCTTGCAACACGTGTTTGACGGTAACGCACTTTTACGCTCGTTCAAACCAGTCGATCGAGCAAGATTTGCACAACTTTGCCAAAGTTGCAGAAATGGTAGTATGGCCAAGCGAGTGAAAAGTAAAAACGAAGAAAAGAAATTCGAGCTAAATGGATAACGATCGATAACTGCTGACATCACGTCCAAAACATCGACTAATAACGCGCGATGATAAGCTTCTCGTAGAAAGACTCTTGGCAAATAGTCGAAGAGACAGCGCAGTCTCAAGGCTGACAGTAGCACGCGCTCAATTTTTTTTCGTTTTATTGTGTTTTTCCGTCGTTTCTTGGCCCGATGTTAAGTTTTATACCAACGCTCACAAATCGATCGATAGTACAAGACGTTAGAAAAAAAAATAAAGGTAACGTTGACATTGTTGGTTTAAGGGTGAAATATAATCGAATTGACGCTCTAATGGATTACGAGTCGTTTAAGCGTTTGACAAAGTTGATGGTATTCGCGTAATTAACGGTTATTTTCGTTGTTTGAATATTACGAGTTTACGAGAGCGAGAGAGAGAGAGAGAGAAAGAAAAAGTTAAGTTTTTATACGTCGCGTGTATAGGCACACTATTATCGATCTTTCATCCGAGTCGCTTTGTCGAGAGGACGATGGACTTTTGCGAGTTCAAGATCAAGATCAATCTCTTTTTGCTGTCAATGACTTGGCCGCTTGAAAATTGTTTCCGTTAATTATCCAACAGCTCTCTCGAGTTCGCGTGGCTTCTCTCGTTTGATATTTGCCAGTTGTGCAAATCGATGCGAGGAGGGAAAAAGACGTCTAATCTTGATTCGAAAAAAAACAAACAAACAAACAAACAACGAATAAACGGCTAAAAATTACTTCCGACGTACGTTGCGTAATTAACGTCGAACAAACGTTATCAAACAATCAACCAAAACAAATAGTTCGTTGCGTGTCCAAGGGATAAAAAAAGAGAGTACGGTAGCCGTATTGACGGAATCAATTCGCGCGCAACGGGTATACACGAGGATCGTCTGACTAGTCATCGGTTGCAATCACTTAAAACTCGGTTTGCTCTTGCGACGCCTCTATGATACTCGCACGCTTGTACTCAACTTGCCGTAATTGAATGTGTTTCTTTCTTTTTTACTTCCTTTTCTATTCGTTAAAGAAGATACGTCAAAAGCAGATCTCGTCGTTGATCGGCAAAATTAGCTGTACTCTATTTTAGTTTTCAAAAGCCTCGTCGACGAATGAGATTCAATTGAAATAACGTCGTCTCGAGCTGTAATCACCAAATAATAAGTACAACGCGTCGTCTGCAAATATAAGTAAACTCGCTTGGAGTTTCTTCACCTGTACGAACATAAAAAAAAACGAAGGAGATAGCAGCAATTTACAATCTTATTGAAGCTTGTTTTTCTTTAGGTCCACATAGGCGTTCGCGTCATATCGCGTCGGTACCCAATAAATCAGAGAGTCGCGTAATAGCACGAAGTAGAGAGAGAGAGAGAGAGAGAGAGAGAGCAGTCGACTTTTCCACGTCTAAATCGCTAAGAGATTTATTGGTGTACGCGTTTTTTTTTTTCGAAGCGACTATATCATCACGTTTGTGCACGAGTATATAACTCAGTTATCAGATGTGTCCATCCAAATGTGTATATTATTAACAGTTACTATATTATCCGTTAACCGCGCATAGCGTGCAATCGTCCATTTGCACCCATTACACAATTATTTGTAGTTGGGAAATGTCTATTGAAAATGTCATCGTGCGTTTCATTAGTCTCCATTATGATTACCTCTTTATCGTTCTCTCTCTCTCTCTCTCTCTCTCTCTGTCTATCTCTTTTTGTTTCCTTAATTGGACCCTCGTTATCTGTGAAATTCAATATATTCTGTGGCAATCGTCATCCTTGAATTTCTAATATAAACCGTAAACAATCAAGAGACGACAAAGTACGACGATACGATAAAAATGTAAAATTAGAAAATTTTCAACGTGTTCGATCATAAAATTAAGACACCAAAAAATCAAAATCAATACACGAATTTCTTATCAATCTCAAAGTCCCAACAACGTCGTCGTTGCGTCGCCGTCGGTATAGAATCGAGCGGTCGACGGTCGCTATGGCAACGTTAACACAGTGCGCCAGTAGTAGTGCTAGTAGTAATAGTGGTGGTGGTGATGGCGGGTCACACGTTTCTACGTCACAAGCAGTAGCAGCAGCAGCAGCAGCAGCAGCAGCAGCAGCACAGTGTAGAGTATAGTCGATGATGACGTAGCTTGAAACCGCCGCCCCGAGTTGTCCTACTTTGAAAAAGGACGTTTCTTTTTCCTCTTCCTCCTCCTAATCTCTCTCTTTATTGTTTTCTTTTCCATCGTGAAAAATCCCAAGGTCTATGGGGAGTTTTTTTTTCACTTTTCAAGGATCTACGTGCTAAAACTTAGCATTGGGCTATTATGCGTAATCTCCAACGTTTCGAATAGTTTTCATGGATAAAAGCGGAGGAAAATAACGCTCGATGTCGAGAAAGTATTTTGCTGAATAAACAGAGATTCGTTTCGCGAAAATAAAAGAAAATTAAAACGTTGGATTTAATCCACAAATGGTACACAATCACGACAAAAGCGTGATCGTAACGAGTGCACGAGCCCGTAGCCTTGCGACACGACCTTCGAAAAATATGGAAATATATTACATTTTCCTTTAATCAGTTTTTGGACGAAACGTTGATGTATCCACGAGGTCGTGTTTTTACACTTTCTCTCTCTCTCTCTCTCTCTCCAGTTCAAACGTATCAATGAGGTAGAGTGGGGTAGTTTCGTTCTATTCGTTCTTCCGTCTCGCGGGTTAGCGTTTGGCGAGATACTGGATCGATGAACCACTAACCTGAATTGTAGCTCGCGTAAGCGATGACGTAGGTGGAGATACGAACATATACGCAAGCGGAATCCGGGTTATGCGCCACCACCAACCATCCACCCTATTGCGATATTAATGAATGGCTCGTCAGTTTTTCTTTTCATCGTGGATACTTTCTTTTTGTCGTTGTTGTTTTTTTTTTTATTTTTGTCTTTTCGCGACCAAGGTCGAGCTTGCGATTCGACTGCCAATAAGAGTGATCAATTGATGGATTGAAAATCAAGCGATCCCTTTTCACCCAAGCTGTTCGATCGTTTAACGTAAACTTTGAAAAAACTGTGCGTCTTTGAAGATTCGACTGACTTCGACTGACGGTCGAAATTAAGACGAACGTTTTTTCCGGTATTTGGATGTTTTTATCGATAGCTCGTTTGCAATAAACAAAAAAAACACGATGAATCTGTGTGTATTTCCCACTATTGGCAAAAAAAAGGTAAAAATATCGAACGCTCTCATCTTTGGTAATCTGAAAACGAAATCTTACGTTAAGTACAACTGATAAGTGAACGAACGACAAAATTGAATTTGGGTTATTTTTGTTCTCTCCGTGACAAATGACAAGTGGATGATATATAAGAAAGTAAAGAAACTTAAAAAAAAAACATTCAAATGACGCACGTGGTCACAGGGCAAACATCGTCGCGTCGCGTTAAGCGTGGTAAATCAATCTACCTACGTAAATAAGTATTGGAATAATTTCAACGAGCGAGAATGTTTCTTTTTTTTTGTTTTTTTCGTAGTTGTCTTCTCGACTGACAACAGAAATAAAAAAGTCGCGAGATCAGAATTGTGTTGATCGTAATTTTTGAAAAGTTTTATCTCTAACCGTGATATCAAATCAACGATCGATGTTACAAATAATTGATTGGAATAATTACTAACAACTTCATAGCCATAATCTAAAACTAACATCGATTAATTAACGACATAAGTTTTTTCCTTATATTTTGTATTATCTACACTCGTATTAATCTTTATTAATTACAGGTAACCCTCGTTGTCGTTTCATTTTTTATTATATTACTTTATCTTATTTTTATTTCCAGCCTTGAATTTATGTTTTCTTACAGCACGCAAACCTTACTTTTACGCATTCTGCCTGTCTCTCTCTCTCTCTCTCTCTCTCTCTCTCTTTCTTTCTGTCCCTCTAGTCGAACCAAAAACACGCTCACCACTACGTCTCTTTAGTCGATCGATTTAGTTTGTTATTATTTTGTTGCTGTGTGCGTATACATAATTGTTATTATTTTGACGTAGATAAAGAAATGCCCGCAACCGTTGTAGTTGTCGCATGCACTTTTCTAGACCTAAGCACGACTGTACGTGGTTAACATAGTGTTTTGACATGACCCTGATGGTGAGTAACTAGTTGAATTAGTATTATTATAATTAGTCGGTATAACGTCAAGGATATCGATGTATTTCGTTGTTGAAAAATTCAAAAATTTGCTTGAAAACGAAAAACGTGTATACCAATGTGATACGTAATGAATTTGTTTGTCTGTTTATAAATTCGTAGGAGTCGAGTCCCTTGGGCAGCGGCGAGTGCATGCTGAGGTGGGGCGGTATCGAGCCGTCTCGCGAGCTCATAGCCTGCAGCAGCTGTGAGGCATCGGCCTTAATCGGCCTTATGGTAGGCGTTTGCCGGGGTAACCCCGCAGGCTCACCCGGCGAGATCGAAGGGTTAAAAGGTTGGCCAAGACGTTGGTCGCTCATACGCTCGACCACCAGTAATACTTACATTTAGAAGAGTGGCAATGTCGACGAGCGGCGGCGGCGGTGGTGGTGCCGGCACTGGTAACGATCGTAATCGTAATTTTCTTGCACGCGATAGTTGCAAAATCAACAATAACGCTAGCGCTGCGTCTTGCGAGCAACCACCGTCGACTCCGAGAAAAGAGGGACTCTACGCCAAAAAGGACAACAGCAATTATCAAAGATTCGTCGAGGATGCAAAAAAAGGTCCTGCACCGTTGGTAGGTTGGCAGAACGGTAGTCCGACTTTGTTTCCAAGCTCGCCAGAGGACAAGCCAAGCGCTGCTAACAGAGCGGAGCCCGTTAAGGCGGAAACCCCTTCGGAGAGTTCGGGGATCGGTAGAGACGACGAGGACACGGAGAACCTCAGCAGTATCGCCGACGAGAGAGGTGTGCCGTCGACTCCCGGTCTCACGATCGACAAGAGTCTCGAATCGTTTTCCCAAGATGCCGATTTGTCGCTCGCAACTGCCTCCAACCCCGATCTCGACGACCTCGAGCCGAAACAATTAGACTTGGAGTGCGACGACGCGACGACGACCACCATAGCAGCTCCAACTTCAACGTCGAGCAACGACAGTTACCAAGCTTCGCCAACGCTCACCATCGACGAAGTGGCAGCGGCAACGGCAGCGACAACGGCGAGTCCTGTAACGGAGAGAGCTTCGCCCGAAAAGAACGAGATTAGGAAGAAATCAAAGGTGGTTGGTAGCACGGAAAAAAGCGCAGGGATCTTGATAAAGAGAAAGTACTCGGAAACGGAAACGAGTTCGTTGCCAGGCTACCTCGAGAAAGATCAGTTTCCGAGCGTAAGGGACAAAGATTCGATAGATGGCTCTAGCACGATGCTCGAGATTTACGACGACGACGACGACGACGACGACGACGAGGATAATTCGACGAGTCAAGCGAAGAAGAAACCGAAAATTCCCGACGGCGGTTGGGGCTGGGTTGTCGTTGTCTCGTCGTTGGTTATCTCGATGATCGCCGACGGCGTATCCTTCAGTTTTGGTTTACTGTACAGCGAATTTCTGCACGAATTCGAGGCGTCGAAATCAACAACCTCGTGGATTGGTTCGTTGTTCATGGCTGTGCCACTGTTGTCCGGCCCAATAATGTCGGCACTCGTCGATCGTTACGGTTGTCGTAAGATGACCATCGCTGGTGGTATAATATCGGGTACTGGTTTTGTATTGAGCAGCTACGTGCACAGCATCGGGGTAATGTACCTTACGTTTGGCGTACTCGCGGGCTTAGGTTTGGGTCTGTGCTACGTCACGGCGGTCGTGAGCATTGCTTTTTGGTTCGACAAGAAGCGCACTTTAGCGGTAGGTTTGGGTGCTTGTGGTACCGGAATCGGCACGTTCGTTTACGCACCTATGACGACTTTCTTCATTTCCGAGTATGGTTGGCGTGGTTGTGTGCTTTTATTGTCAGGTACGTTTTTCAATATGATCGTTTGCGGCACCGTCATGAGAGATCCCGAATGGTGGATTCAAGAACAAAAGAAACAGCAAGCACAATTGTCACCGAAAAAATCGCAAGCTGGTTTGACGAACAAAACTCAAGATGCCAGATCGCAAAGTAGTCCGATAGACGAGGATTTTCCCGGGGTTGAGGAATTGAGAAGACTGATGAAGAGCGGACAAGCGCCCGAATATTTACTGCATAATCTTAGGACTAGCACCGAGACAAGAAACAACAACGATGGAAATCCAGCTTTCAGGAGTGTCGTTAACTTGCCAACCTTTGTCAGGCAGAGCGAAAAGGTACGTTGAAGAAAAGTCTCGAGGTTTCACCCTTGTTCCTCCGTATATCCGTGTAGCAACTTTTCTGCTCTTTGCACGAGATACGTTCTTTCAAAATTTGGCAACGCTTGAAAGAAGGAACGAAAGAAAGCAGCGTTATCGTTGCGTGTTTACTAACGAACGTGAGCAATCGGAAAGCACGCGGTATGATAGAACTTGTATGGATTTGCCTCGAGCTCATAACCTTCGCTTCTTATTACGTCTATTTTTGCTCCCTCGCCCTCTCTCTCTCTCTCTCTCTCTCTCTCTCTGGCCAATGTTTATGGAACCTTGAACTTTACCTCGTGTGTATAATCGCTCGCAAGCGTGCTAAACATTACCTTGACATGTTTGAAGGTTCCTCTGGAAGTATTGGAGTCATTGTCATCCAATTCACGTCTTTACAACGTTATCCTCGAGAATTATCCGAGTTTGTTGCTGTGCCGTAGCGCATCCGATAAGAAACTTGATGGGTCCAATGGAGATATCAACAACAAGAGTGGCGTCACCATGTCGATGAGGTTACAGGACTGGTCTGATATCTGCAACCTGCACCTCTTTCTCTATTTTTTTTTTTATTTAAAAAAAAAATTTTGTTTGGCACTCGATAATCCTTGCATGGCACGCACTAAATATCCTCTTCTTATTTGTTTATTATACATCTCTTTTTCAACTCTGATTTCGTAATTTTCTTTTCGTTATTTTCTTTTTTCCCTTGGATTTCCAATGTAAGCCGTTACTCGTCGATTTCGAGGTATCAAAGGTGTGTCGATCGAGAACAAACGTTGTCGACCCTTTGACATTGTCCTCTGACGTTGTATTTACTTGTGTCAAAGTAACGTTTAAGCATGTTGTCCGTCAAAGTTTCGACGGTAATAAATTGTTTGGTGTCGTGTCACGCAAGCTTGTGCGCCGTAAACAACATGAAAACAAAAAATAATAATAATAAAAAAGCAAAAATGTTTGAAAAATGTAAAAATTGCAGGCTAAAACAGGCAAAGGACAAAGGAAAGAAAAATCAGTCGCGAACTGGTTCTACTCATGCTTCGACAAAAGTGCTCGCCGCTAGGCGTATGTCGAGAAAAGACTTGGAAGAAACGAATCCTTTGCTGGCCAAAGAGGTTGCTCAAGCAGTAAGTGTAAACTAATAAGGAACACTCGATAAATCGAGATTGATGAACGAATCGCGTGTATTATTTGGAGTTAAACCGTTATAGATCGCCGAAGCTGAAAAACGCGGTTCGAGACATCATTTGCCAGGTTGTATGCCCGGTGTCGTACGCACAGATTCACTGCCGTGGCTTCGTCGTCAATTCAGCACCAACACTCATTATTTCAAGGATATACGCGTTCATCGCAACTCGGTAATGTATCGCGGTGCCGTGTTGAATTTGCACAAGTATCGTCTTCGCGCTAGTAGCTGTCCTAACATCTACAGGAATAGTATGACCACTTTGGCTAAGGAAAACGAAGAGGTGAGCTCAAAGTCTCGTCGATTATCGCTCTAGTCAAACTTTCTTGATCCTTGCAAATTTATTTATAGAAATGGTACAGCGAACTGTTGGATCTGCTGAAGGGCATGATGGATTTCTCGATGTTCTCGGAGTTGCATTTCTTGTTGCTATCGCTCTCGACGATCCTACTGTTCACTTGGTTCATCGTGCCTTACTTCTATTTGGCCGAGTATCTCAAAGGTTTCGACTATAGCGAATCCAAAGCAGCCAATCTTCTCAGTTGGATCGGCATCACGAACACCATAGGAATGGTAAACGTTTGTTTTCCCAATCCAATTGTATCTTTTTGAAAATAACACGATTGTCGTTGTTTTAGATTGCACTTGGTTGGGCGGGCGATCAAGCTTGGATGAACGTGACCAAGACTTATACTTGGTGTCTCATCGCTTGCGGTATATCCGTCATTCTCATGCCAATTTTCGTTCACAACGACGTTCTCTTGGGAATAACGTGCTGTTGCTTTGGCTTGTTCTTCGCGAGTAACTTCAGCTTCACACCAGTAATTCTCGTCGAGATAATTCCTCTCGAACGATTCACTACAGCCTATGGTCTCAGTTTACTTTGTCAAGGCATCGGCAATCTTTTGGGACCTCCTCTCGCTGGACTAATATTTGATTTGACAAACAGATGGGATTTGTCGTTTTTCATGGCTGGGGCTTGGATAATTGTATCTGGATTGCTTATGGGAATTATTCCGTATACGAGGAACAAGAAGATCTGGGGTAGTGGTCCCGTGGAAACTGAAAGAGAAAGGGAATGTCCCGCTTAAAACGCTTAATAATCGTGCGTTTCTGTGACTCGAATCGTTGCTTATTTTTTCTTTTTTCGACGTCTCACGCTTGACTTTCAACGAGCTTTTTCCATTGTTGGAACGTGTTGTTCAACGGGATTGCGAACGACGATACCAACGTCGTGTCGTATAATTAATCAGTTGACTTACTTTACGTTTTAGCTGTATTCTATATAGTTTGACAGTTGTAAGATATCGTACATGTACATAGAACAAAGTATTACGAGTTTCTAATATCGCGTAACAAACTCATGGTAGACGTGCTATATTTCATCGAAAATTAAGAAACACCGAGATTGACTTTTTGTATGATACATTGAAAAAAGTATTTGCTAAATTGAACGGGAAGAAATGCTAACGGTAGAGCAGGTGATGGAGAGGGGAGGGGGGGGGGTCTTCCATTTTAGAACGAAGATTTACACGATGAAACGATTATTTTCTTACACTTTTTTATATAATTCGACGTGTAGAATTTTGTCATTACTTACTAAAGTTTTCGATAAACGTTTACACGTACTGGAAGGATTTTTATAAGTAGGCGATCTCTTGTTATGCTTAGGAATTGTCAAATGATTTCCGTATTGTTTTAATTCGTGAATTCTTTTAATTTTTTTTTTTTTTTTTTTTTTTTCGTAACAACTATCAGTTTAGCAAATTTTTTTCTCGATGTTGTAGAAACAAACGTGTTATCGTGTACAAATTATAGGCGTTGATTGTTCGAGTATAATATCAAACTAACAATCTTACCGTATTACGTATAGAGGATTAATTTTTCAAAGTACGATTAGTCAAATAAAAGGAAAGAAACAACAAGAACAAGCGTTTCTAAAGAAGCAGATAAATAACATTATTCAACGTTGATATATATAGTTACTCGCAACTTTGAACAACTGTAATATACGTCCTTTTGTAATATTTCATAAATGTGTACTTAAATCAAAGTACTTAGATATTTTAAAGGACTTTATAAACGAAGAGCAACCAGGTAAACAATGCGTATTGCCATAATCACTATTATCACTTACTAGCCATACTATAGGCATACAAAAGAAACAATCTAGTTTTCTAATACTTTACTTTCACACGTCCAATCGAACAACCAAACAAAAAATTCATTCTTCACTTTTTCCGAATCGTGTGAAAATCAAAACGATCGATGTCAAACGTAAGTTAGAACAAATATCGCGTGATGTCGTTTCCCCGATTGGATTTTCAAAAACGCAATAACACTTTCTCTTTACTTTGCCAACGTTGTTTCTTTAGCTTCACACTCGTAGAATAACGCTATGTGCATCAATAACGAGAATAATCGTAAAACAAATATGATAAAATGTTTAATACGTTGCCATCGCTTCAACAGCGAGAACAAAAAGTCTCATTGTATCATGTCCGGAATGAATTGTCTTTACGCTGAATTGTAAAAAAAAAATGCGTGAAAGTACGAAAATTATTTCGTTGCCAATTGTTTACTAGTCCGTTCGAAGGTTGATCGATTGATCGATTATACCAAAGCGATTACCATGCGCAAAGTGTCTTTTATTGTTATCGTGTTTTTCCAAATTGTTGAAACGAAGCTACGCTCCGTTGATTAACTAGTAATGCCGAAAGAAAAAGAAAAAAAAAAGAACAAAATGTACTCTACGATATTTCGAGTGAATTTTCCAATTTCCTTTCGGAACAGTTGAAATAAAAACTAAAAAATCTTGCACTCGTTAAAAAAAGAAAAGAAAAGAAAGTAAGCCAAATTCAAAAATCCTAAGCTTCGTTTCGAAAATATCGAAAAGCATAAAGTTGTGCAATAACGTTGATTTTTGAAAGACGTTTGATCTTTTTATGTTGTACGTATACCGTATTGTCTTTGTTAAGTTTAAGAACTACGACTCATCCGAGGCTCTATACTTGCAAGTTGGAGGTTGTGATTTTTGTTAAAGAGAACCTCTTCTATAATAAAGTATATGTATATTTTTACTTTGCCTTCGAGCTTAGTATTAACCTTGTTGATTACTTGTATGCACGTTGAGAGTTATCGAGCGATTACTGCGTTTCATAATGCGTTTTAGGTCAATTGTTTTTTTTTTTTTCGATACAATCATATTATATAAGTCCCTTCTTGTTTGCGCGACGTGTGATAAAGTATCAAAAAATACTTTGTCCAAAGTATTGTTACGATTTCTACGAGTGAATAAACTAAGTGAAAACATTTTTCTCCGCTCGCATATTTTTGTACTCTTTATTTGACGTTCATTTTATTTACGTTGATTCAAGATGAATGGAGTACGCGTTGATCGACTTGAACTTTAGAACAAGGATTATTATGATTTTGGTTTGTGGCATCAGTTCCTTGTACAATTAAGATACTACGAAAATACGAAACAAAGACGATCGAATTTTTTATCGTTTCAATTTCGATGAAACGTCATTTGAACGTTTGAAAACCGTACATTTTTTTAACGTTCGAACGACGACAAATTTTATATCTCGTTCTAAAGCTCGAACGAAAATTACGATGACTCGAGCTATAGTTTGCTATTATTTCACGAATATTTGCATTTGTTTAAACGCATAATACAATGATACTACGATGACAAAAACTAACTATGTATACAACTATTAGCTATTAGATGGTTATGGTAATCAAACGATCAATGCAGGAATTTTTTACTACGTCTGATTTATAATAAGGAATCGTCGTTGTAAAACTGAATAAAAAAGATAAGCGGCAAAAAAAAAAATAAGAAAAACTACTCGATAAACACATTTTTTGATGATTTTTAGCTCTTTGAAAGAACAAGTTAGCAAGGCGAATTTCCTGTACATACGCACGATAAAGGTATGAATTTTTTCATAAAAATATACGTTACTACGACTATTTATGGAAAGCGATACGTAGAGATCAGGTACGAACGACCATACAAAGTGATAAAAATCATTTTCTCTCGAATAATTGTTCGTTTCGAGTGAGACGTACGTCTGATTGTTCTCAAAATAATTAACGCGAAAAGAAAAAAGGTGACTTGTTTGTTTTCTACTGCTTAGAATAGTTAACGAATGATTAACGACAAAATAAACAATCAAACTTGGCTAAAAAAAAAAGTCTTTTTCTAGAAAGCATCGACAAACTCAAAGAAATGGATTTTTGTAAATACATAGCAATAGCTTCATTCTAAACGTTAGAAAGTACTCGTGTCTGATGTAAATATCGACAAATATACGTATATATTTCAACATTGACCTCCCCCTCCCCCCTTCTTCTGTACTTTGATGTTGAATGTTTCCAAGTGTTGTTAAGATCTAGCAAAATTCATAGGCAATGTGGACTGACGAGAGAGAGAGAGAGAGTGAGAGAGAAAAAACCAAATTGTTGCGATGTATCAACATTGTAGAAAAACCATTCGATAATTGGCCTTTAAAACGTTTGGAACGTTTTCCAAACCATAGAACGTATTAAAACCAAACACAAGCAAAAACGTTAATCGTAAGAATGATTATTACGAATAGCCATTGAAAAATGACATACATCGGTAGAAATGATTGAACGAATGATTTGTAAGTCGAGTCTTCGTATTGTAGTCTTCTACGCGTGTACATACATGTATAAACTATTAATTATTTTTCATTTGTAGAAATCAAGATTTTCTTCAGTTATTTCAAGTTCGATCGTCGCATTAATTTGTACAACGTTGTTTTGTAATTATTCGTTTGATTAATATTGTCAAATAATAATATCTATTATTTAGGCGTTATTTCATTACTATAATTCCTTGTACCTTATCTTCCATGCAATCACAAAGCCTTGCGCTCGCGTTCAGTTTTGGATTTGTTCTACTCTGTCTTACCAAATACCGACTTGAAAAACTGTCTTTTTTTTCCCAATTTCGTGGCCGTTGTCTCGTGCTGCATTAGAACACGTTGATAACGTTTACCGAAAAACAATCGAGTCACACGGTAATTGATTAATAATGTCTTATCAAATCAATCGAGCCGATAAGTAACGAAGCATCGTGATTAATCCACTTATACACTCGTAAAAATAGAGGTTACCTACAAAAATTAATCACGCTCAAATTGGACGGGTATATATAGGGACGATCGAAAGAGCTTTGCCATCGAGAAATCCATTTCGAACAAAATGTATCTACTCGTCGTCGCAGCTCTCTTGATCGTCGCAGCCAACGGTAAGTCAATCGAACGTACTTTTGCATCTTTGTTTTTTGCCGATATTAACGATCGTTGATTCCGCAGGGCTGACGATATCGCCGAATCACCCGTATCCACACGGTCGTATAATCGGCGGTAAACCAATTGGAATTCACGAGCACTTGTACCAAACAACCCTTATCTACGCCAACAAACCAATTTGCGGTGCAACCATCATCAGCGACTACTATATGTTAACGGCTGCTCACTGTTTCAACACCAGCGAAGATCCAAGTTCTTACAACGTACGCAGCAACTCGATATACCGTTTCAAAGAGGGCCTCTTGCGTCAGGTTGAAAAGATCGTGATTCACGAGGAGTTCGGGGTCAACGAGCACGGTATTCCGAGCAACGACATCGCCTTGATAAAATTGAAAGACGCGATAACCGAGCCCGACTGGAAAATACGTTTGTTCGGTCCAAACGAGGAAGCTACCGCTGGAATCGAAGCCATGGTTACAGGTTGGTCGAGCAACGACGAGTACGCCTCCGCGGTACAATTGAACTACGCCAACGTACGAATCGTCGGCAAAGATCTTTGCGACGAATCGTACAAGAGCGTCGGAGGTTTGCCAACGGGACAAATATGCGCGAGTTACTACGGCGAAGTTGGCGTGGATGGCTGTCAAGGGGACTCTGGTGGACCATTGGTGATCAAGGGTAAACTCGCTGGTGTGACTTCGTGGGGCAACGGATGTCTGAAGCCGCACTATCCCGGCGTTTACACCGAAATCGCTCGTTACGTCGACTGGATCAACGAGCACGCTTTCTTTGGGCCGGTGAACGACAGAAATAATTAAGAGTCCGATCGTTCATCCTGTTGTTACAACGACGTCTTTATCGTTTACATCGTCGATAAATACAACGTGACAGTGTACGGACCATTCAATAAAATTCAACAAAACTCATCCTCTGCGTCGACTCCTTACTCGTCACTAGCCTTATCTTAAGCGCCTAACGTTCACTCGGCATCCTCAAAATCTTGTCGTCTCGAGGCACTTGAGAAAGATACAACGCGGCGCTCTAAAGAGCGTCGGCTCGTGGACTGTTGCTCCTGCTGTTGTTACCAGCGACAGTCGAACAACGAGGCACACCGAGCGTTTTAGCGAGCTTATCGAGACTACGTGGAAAGCTACGCGTTATCGCCGTGTGCTGCGGTCCTATCATCGCATCGGCCATCACGCCGCAACGCACGACGTTGCCGTGCCTGTGCAACGTCATCGACAAACCTAAAACACGCGCATTTCCATGTAGGACATTCGCGTTGGCTCGATTCGATCGACGCTCGACGTTGATCGTGGATACTTACTGCAATTGCCTTGGGGCGGTTTCCAAAACATCGCCGAGTTCAGTCCGTCGACGGGTAACTCGCCGTCTACCTGCGTGATCGACAAAGAGTAGCGTCTCGTTAAGTGATTGAGTATTACCTTGAGAATAACCGAGGGAAGACAAGAGGTGAGGAGAGCCGAAGACGCCTCGGCTGCGGTTATCGCGTAAATGGCGCGCTGCTTTCGTCTTGCCTCTTGCACGTTGCGTTGAACCACCTGTAAGGTCGTCTCGCGTGAGTCCTTCGAGAAACGAGAGTATCGTCGTTGTTCTCGCGTACCTGAAGTATCTCGATCAAATCGTCCTCGAACAGAGGTGTCCTCGTGGGCAGAGCCAAGCACACGAGACCGTTCGCCTCGCGCTCGTTCGCGTACAAGGATCGTTGACTGGCGAATTTGGCGGTGGCCAACACTTCCTCGGGGATCGTTTGAGCGGAACACTTGAAGTACTCCTTGAGCGAGTCAACGGCAGCGGCGAGCAGTATTTCCGCGTCGCTGGCACCGCTTATCGCCGAGATGCGTTGCAACAGTCCAACGTCGATTTCGTCCGACCACGCGACCACTTTTCGTCCACTTTGCGACACCGTACGGAACTCGACGTTCCCACGGCTGCGAAACAGTTCTTCCATTATCGCGAAAGGTGCGCTCGCCGCGATCGCAATTATGGAGAACAATTCGAGACTCGCCTGAAACAACGAGCGCGATTGGTCGGTCAGAGAGGGGGGGGGGGTGGTGGTGGTGGTGGTGGTGGTGGTGGTATACGAGGGTCAATCGACGTACCCTGAAGAACAGCGGCAAGTAGCAGGACAGGATGGACACGAGACTGTCGGGATAGTAATGATGTTCGTTGAGAAGGCTAGCCGCGCGCACCTCTCGCCACAGTAAAATTGGCGCCTTGAGGGTTGCCACCACGCTCAAGTACCACAACCAAGCGACGCTCGTCCTGAAGGTCTCCGCTGGATTGAGCAGATTCAACGAGGCCTGGAGTAACAGCGACCAACTGAAATTACGTTTACGCGTCTCTCGTACGAACGCCGGCCAAACGTCGTTGATTTTTAAATCTTCCCTTCGTCCGTATTGCCTGAATATCAAATGCACGAAATCAACTGAAAACGAATAGTCGACTGACAATTTTGTTTTTCCGTCAGATACCTCTTGAGTTCTTTGAAGAAGGAGAAACAAACGATTATCCAAATTTTGGCGCATTGCCAAAGGCTTATTCGTTTTTTGAGTATCTCCGGTCTCTCGGTTGGATCGTTGTTGCAAAGAAACTCGTTCCACACGTTGCTGAAACTCTCGGTGAGCTTTTGATGAAGCCTCGGCAGTGCCGACGGTTCGGCGTACAAGTTGACGAACGGGGAATCAACGGATTCGCGCGATCTGGACGGCCAACGCGATAGTTCCAAAGGAAGAAAATCACCGACCGCAAGCTGCTCTTGACGTACCAGTAGATGATGAACGCGTATCAAGATGTAACGCGATTGTTGACCAATCACGTGTACCTGCCACGGTGAATACGAGCTTGCGAGATATTTCGATGTCACGTCGCTAACGTAGTCCTAATTTATAGTTTTTTGTTTGTTTGTTTCTTTTTAAAAAACTTGTTAAATTTCCTCGTAATTAGGTTATAAGCGTTATCTCGTCACCTGAACATTGGCCTCGTTGATGGGTCTACCTTTGAAGGAAACCGGCGAGACGATAAGATGATTGTCGAGATTGAACTCATCGAGTTTCTGCCACGCGTAAAAGCAATATTTGGTCGTGAGGGCGTGACGCAGCAACGGCTTCGCCGAGACCAGCCGGTTCAAGTGAATCCTCAACCGATCCGTTGATATCGATGGACACTCCGCGAGCAACGTGTAAACAGCCTGGAGTATTGAGAAAATGAAAAAAACAACAACAAAAACAAAAATAAGAAAAGCACAAGCGTAAGCGCGTACGACAAAGTAGCGCTATCGTACTTGATTTCTGCCTTGGTCCAGAATACTCCGAGTGCTGCTCTCCTCGACCACGTAACAATGCGGATACCTCCATTTGACGAATCTCAGTAAGCATCTTCGAGTATAACGGCAAACTGTGACAACAAACAACAATGCGTAACGTAAGGAAGAAAACTCGGAAAAACTAGCACGATCAAGATCGAACGATCGATACGTACTTGGATAACCGATTAGCAAAGTCGGCAAGAGTACAACGGCGGCGATAACGGCAACGAGTGGATCGACGAGGCGACTTATGCCAAGCAGCGTCTCTGCCATCCTCTAACAACTACGACCATTTGTCTTTGATATATATCTGTATGTATCTGTGTGTGTGTGTGTGTGTGTGTGTGTGTGTGTATTTATACGTATCGAATTATTTATCGCTGCTGCTAAAATAACGAGGTGAACTCGCAAGCTCAACGGTACAATTGATACTGACAGCTGCAGCTTTGCTCGTCCGTCGGAATCGTTACGATAACGCCTCGACCCTTGACCTCTACAAATGTGCATTTCGATAGAGATTACTTTTCAACGTACGTGCTCTTATCTCTGTACACTTGCAAGAGAGTCGTGGTTTTTCGGCGCCGATAGATTACGCGCGTTTCGCGCGACTACCAATAACAATCTACGGCAATAATAATTCAACGTTTCGTTAATGCCTTGTTTCGTGAGATTTCGATTAATGTATTTTTAGCGTGTATCGCGAGTCGACTAACAAAATACATCAACAACTTTTTTTTCTTTTTCTTTTTTTTTTCTCAAAGTCCTTCGATCGTAATTCCGTACGACCTCCTAATCCACATCGTTGCCGTTTATGAACGAAAGCTAGCTGTACTTCCAACGTACTTGCACGTGCGTATTCGTTCGTTTCGTTGTACGTTGCAACTATAACGATCTGGGAAAAATAGCGTTACCGCGTTAGCAAAACGTAAATAGTCTTATCGAAAATGTCGTTGATCAATCAGCGTCTTTTGTTGTCTTTGATATCTACTCGACACGTGACCTACCTCCAATGATGCTACGACGAACAAAGGAACAAGAACGTTATACGTATAATGCTATTGTTGATCTTGCCGATCGATCGGGCGATCGATCGTTTCGTCAAAGGGTACGTAGTCGAATAAATTGAACTTTATACCGTAATTCACGCCGCGTACTTGGCTCTTTATTATTATTATTTTTTTTTTTATTATTCGATCGTGCACATCCGGGTTGATATCTATTCGGATGAACATTATCGAATGTACACGATTGAAATTGAGCATTTTCGTAAGATAACTACCTGCAAATTGTGGGGATATTTGGAATTGACGGAGATTTAACAGTACGATAAAGTATATACATATATATAGATATAGATATGTATATATATATATAAATATATGTATATATATATATATATATATGATCGAGATTGTTGGTCTTTTTATTGATCAAATTTCTAATTCTTACGAACAGCACAAATACATGAATTGTTAAAATAGAATATTTGCAGGCGCGAGGACACAACACATTCGCTCGCTTAATCGATGAGAAAACGTGCAATGCGTCAACTCGTTTTGTTGGTTTTTTCATTTGTTTTTTTTTGTTTTTTTTTTTGTTTTTGACAGGAAAAGAAGAGAAGAATACTCTGTGGATCCAAGGTTTACATTTTTGTTTTATCTTTCTCTTTTCTTTTGTTTCTTGTTGCAACAAAAGGGCAATCGTCATTTCTCAAGGAACGTATCTGCTCTCTATTTGTTATCACTTTATACACACATATTGCACAATTGAATGTTTTTCCTTGTATTCTCAAAATTCAACGAGAATTTCTCTTCTTTTTTCATCGAGTGTGTGCGTCTAGCAAATTTAATGATTGGTTGTTTTTGTTTTTCTTTCTCTCCCTCTCTCTCTCTCTCTTTCTCTCTATCTATCTCGCGCGCTCATTTTCCTCGGTAGCTTCAATCGTACAGGGTATACAATCAAAAATCGCTCGATTAAGGGAACTTTTTCATTGACAACGTACAACTTTTTTGTCACGCGCGATTTTCTTTTTGTAATGAACGACGAAACTGATCAACAAAGAGAATTTATTTATTATTTTATTTCGTCTGAAGGCGATATAAAAAACAGTGATATTGTGTAACACGAGTTTTTTGTTTTTTTTTACAGATTTGTTTGTTTTTCTTTCGAGTTTTCGCCAGTCGAGCGGCAATATGCTTCTTTTTATTTTCCGTTTGTTTATCTACAAAATCATTCTTATTTTGTATCACAAGTTTCATTTTTTATTATTTAAATGCGTATTTCTCATCATTAAAATACGTCTCTAAATCTAAGTTGTTACTAGTAAGCAATAACAATTATACAATTGTGACTTGTGTTTTTTCCCTTAATTGACGATTTTATGATACGAATTACGATACAAGTATAATGTCGTTAGTATGTAAAACATAAATCTATTGATATGATAAAATGAAAATTCTTACACTTAAAATAATACAAGTCGTACAGTACATATAATCTATCGTCACGAAGTTTTCATTGAAAGTCTACCATCGGACCATCGGAAATTCTAACAATTGATTCCATCGATTTGTTTGTTACGTTAAGTTTTGAGAGAGTAAGACCGTTAACAATTAAGAATCCATTGCTTGTTTCGTCTATCAACAACTATAGCGCATCTCGAAGTAAGCAAGAAACAAACATTTTTTCTTTTTTAAAATACTCAATACTCATGTCAACCAGATTATAAAAAAGAGACAAAGAGAGTATTAATCAATTAATCACTTACATATTATTTCTTTTTTTTCAATATTGTTAGCTAATTACAAATTAAAGCTTTTAGTGAAGGAAAAAATCGCTAAACATATACACCCTTTACAATTCGCATATATAGAATTATATATTTCGTTAAAAGCCATTGAGCCCTATATAAAAATACATTGTCATAAATTTAATTCGTATAATTTGGTGTAAAATGAATTATAAATTTGATGATACCGCAAGTGCCTAAGTAACAATTTAAAATTAAGTTTCCTTCATCTCTTTTTAAAAAATAAACAAACGTTCCGCCCGAGGTCCTCGCTTCCCTTATTCGAGGCAAAATCACGCGCGCGCATGTAACTTAAATTCGCGGTTACACAAATACGTCAATGCCGAATAATAATAATAATAGTAATAATAATAATAATGAAAATTAAAAAAAGAAAAAAAAATTATATATAACAATCGGAATCCGGCTTACCTTAAAAAAATATTTCGTTCTACGTGTCCCTCTCTATCAATAAAGAATCACAATTTCGTTCGACGGCATGAAAAAATACTCGATACTCATTTATATACATTATAACGACTGCCGTGAGCCTTAAAAAAATGAACAAATCTAATCGAGTGAGCATGACGTAAGTAATAATATACAATAACAAAGAGAGAGATATAGGTATATATGTATAATGGATCACTCGCAGTCGTTAAATAACGAACAAAACTTTACACACAATACGAGATTTGGTTATAGAAGCGAAGTCGCCAGTGAAGCTACTGGTCGCTCGCCATACGCAGCAGCACATAATCGTTAACAACAGCGACGTTCCACTTGTCGTATCGCTTTGTACCTGCTTGCCAAGCGCATTGTCCTTAGTCGTTCTCTGCGTATAAAAATAGAACTCGCTTTGAAAATAAACTAGCGCTATGATAAGGAACGATTTGTAGAAGTTTAGCCCAAAGATGTGACAACGGCGGCTACGATAATCGCCTACCAATCATCCTGGGATGGGCGTCTTCAGGCTCTGAATCGAGGCGGCTAAGCGCCGGTGCAGGCACGGCCACGAGGCGCTACAACTACGTCGCGAGCATCGGAATTTCTGCTCTAATCGACCACCAGACGACTTCAAGGTTTTGACGATGGCCTGTGAAGCGAATATAGACACGCACAGCCAATCAAGTCAACATTCTCAAGGATAGTTTTTACGATATTCTCTTTTGATTCAATACTCACCATCATTTGCGCTTGCTCCGTGGGAGTAGCGTCTTCTTCGGATGGAATGATAACTGGCTCCTCCGCGTCTGAAAATTCGTCTTTAGTTGTCAAACGAGGAAATCCAGTGAAAATGAAGAGAAGGGAAACAACGGTACCTTGAGGTTGACGGTGCGCAGGTCGCACGTTCTCGACGAAAAGTACGTCGGGCGAGCGCCAAGGCGCACCGTATCCCTGTAATCTATCGGCGTTCCTGCTGGCGATAGGTCCGAACAGCGGCGATCCTCTGGACAGCTGTCTATTGTTGTCCACAAAGATGATGTCGGGGGCAACCCAAGGATTACTGTAAGGTGGTGCTCGCCTCTCGTGCCTGTTACCACCACTGTTGCGATTGTGCAAGTAAAATCTGGGCTGCATTCTACGACTACTGGTAACACCACTGCCAATATTATCCATCGGTAAGTCTATACTACTGGACGGACGCCAGTTATCGTAATTCGAATGCCACATGGACGAGCGTGGCGAGATACGATCGTTTCGCGGGCCAAGAAGACCGCTGTTTGGACCGCCTTGAGATTGATTAGACAACTGACCCGACGTCGCCGTGGATGGATAGCTTGATCCCACGCTCCGATGGGGTCGACGCATAAATGGATTTATCGTCATTTGGTTGTTTGGACTTGCCGCCACTGTTGACAAGAGGCATATCGTTGATCAATTCGTGCTCTTACGCGACGATTCAAAGAACGCCTCGGTTGCCGACGCGCTCCAGTTGCTCGGGGGAGAAGAGGCAGGATAATGCAGAAGCCAAGCTCAACTTACCGACCGTCGAGTTGAGGTTTCTCTCGGCTTGTCTCACTGGCAGGCAGATCGGACAATCAGTGAGATTGCATCGATTCCAATGGTCGACGATTTCCTTGGTGGAACCGCAACAACTGCCTCCCACCACGTGGCATGTGCTAATGTGATTAAGTAAAACCTTGGTTTCACGACAATTGGGCAGAGAACAGAGAAGCATCACGTCGTTCTCTTGGTTCTCGCGCTCCTGGCACTTGTAAGCATGAGCCAGTTGCTTGATCACCTCCGGTACGCTGTCCTCCCTCATTGGCACCCCCATCTCCGACAATACACCTTTCATAAAGCGATCAAAAGGGACAAATACATAGGACAGATTAGATATTGCTTGTCAAGTGTGCGTTGCTCGCGATAACAATTTGAATGCGATACGCGCGTTTGTATCGGTTAAAACAAACGATAACGATTAATTTTAACGAATATACAAACAATCGGGAATCGAGTGCTTTACAACATTTTCCGACTGTTGCGTCGTTAATGTTGTTATGGGTGTGTCGTTGCTGCACGCACACTCGAATTCTGCGAATAACGTGGCGATGGCTGTCTTCGAGCTCACTTGTCACCCCGATAACACTGTGTACCAACGTGTATTAATCGATGCAATGCTCTCGACACGCAAACGATCCTTTGACTGACTCGAGCAACAAACACAGAGAAATTGCCTATAACTCAACTAGCGGACTGTGTAGTAACGAAAAACAAATTGCAAAAAACTTTCGGAGAGTTTTTTGACGAGGTTTGCCAATCTTCCGTTCTAATCTAACGGTGATTACGGTAGTAAAACGTCACCGAATACACGACAAAGCACAACATCCCCGGTAAGTTACGCGAGATTGTGGCTCGTCAATAGAACGCATAAACACGATGGGGGAGACAAAAAAAAAACAAACAAACAAAAAACAAAAAAAAAACCATTACTTGAACACAAAGTTTCGTTACTATCAATACCAAGTATTTGATTATGCCCGGCGAGGTGTGGCATCTGTTGGCCTCTGGCGATGGCACAGTATGGCGGTGGTGGCGGCGCCACACCCGCACCCATAAGACTCGCGGGTAAGCATACATCACTGCCGTGTATTCGACTATTGTTCGATGGACCACCACCGTTGCTGGAAAATTGAGGTTGTTGATTCGCTGGGTGTGGATAAGCAATGCCCAACGCTTCGTAGATTCGCCGAATGTCCGGTGCGTAATATTGCATACCGTGTGGAGCTGCAACGTCGATAAACTCAATTTATAAATCAAACGTGAACGATTGTATGATATCCAATACATAAGTCGTTGATCGAAATACACTCTAGGCTAATCTTTACGAGCACGGTACGTTGACCATTAACTATTTTCGCTGTCGTGGTACGTTTTATCGAATACGATATTGACCAATTTCACGTAGGTTAGAGTTTGAGTCGACAATTTCGATAACGTCAAGCGTAAAAGTGAGACCGATAGCGTAAAAATAATCGTTGTACTCACTTCGTTCCTTGGCGATCAAAAGGCAGCGTTGAACCATCGCGTCGTAATACTGAGATAGAGAATTGGCAGTTTTGTATGTTTCGTTCTCGATGCGGGTAGCTACGTAGATCGCGCTTTCCATAGTACTTGTTTGTGGATCGGGCGTCGATAGGAAAAATTGAGCCCTAGAAATATTAAACGTAAATTATTTGGTTTGTCAACGAGCAAATCGAGCGATCGAGCATCTTTGATTCTCTAACATTTTTCGTATGAGGCTATTCCTGAAGCTAAAGGGTGCCGACTTGTGCCACTCCTTTTGCAGCCGAGCAGAACCTTGCGAGTTGACAATGCTACTGTTTTCAGACAAGACAGCTTGCCCGTCGTTTAGCCCAAAGGCTCGTTGTTGTTGCTGTTGTTGCTGCTGTTGTTGTTGCTGTTGCTGCTGTTGTTGGTGTTGTTGTTGCTGCTGCTGCTGTTGCTGTTGTTGCGATTGCGTACCGCCTACCGACGTTGACGACATGTACTGTCCAAGTGGATTTGCGATTATCGCGTTCATAGGGTGCAGTAGGTTCGAACTTGCCAATACTTGTTCAGTCGTTGGTAGAAATTGCGTTGGATCGCCTAGGATGTTCAAGTTAAACGGTTAGTTGGTTGTGTTTTTTCGGTTATCGCCACCTTATCGTGGTAGGATGTGAATCACGCTAGACGCATGCATCTTTACGGTGAATACATTTATTTTTATTTTACCAGAGATATGATTGGTAACGGAAATGTATGCGAAAGTAGAAAGAAAATAAAACATTGGTTTGTCTCGTATTTTTCTTTCTTTTTTTTTTGTCACACTTCGACGTACTTTATCTTTCGTGTCCGCTTAAAATAGTGCACAGTACTCGAGGAGTACTAAAATAAAAATAAAAAATAGCTTCTTATTGTTTCGTGTGTAACAGAATATATAATGTCACCTTAAAATGAAAATATACTTGCAACAATAAATGTTGTTTTGCATATTTCAGAGAAGCCTCTACACGCATATATCACGTGTAATCAATTGAACAAAAAAACATTGTCTATACCATACATATTGTACACGTAATGAAGGTACGTGTATTCACCTAATGGCAAACTGCTACTAGGCACTTGATCGTGAACCATCGATCTGGCTTGTCGGCCATTAAACGCATCGAACTGTGGTCTCGCCGAGCCAATGGAACTAGTCACGGGAATCCTCATAGGGTTGCCAATACTATCGTCGCAACCAAACAAGTTGACCGAAGTTGCCGAATGCGCTAGACACGGTTGCGATTGGGTCGCTGTCACTGTAAAAAACGCAAAAGCAACGAAAACGTGACACGCTGTTCGATTGACGCTTCTTACTCAACACACGTATAACACAAGTGTTTCGTTCGTTTCCAAGTGGAAAAGTGACGTGGGTTAACGAGACATTAATAGAGGAGAGTCTGGAATTGTTAGTCACCTGATGGCTCACCGAAACTGTTTGCCCCATAATTTTGCGGTATATTGATGAGCTGAATATTGTTTGCAGCTGCAGAAGCAGCTGAAGTTGCGCTACTCGAAGGAAGGAATTGACTAGACATTGCGGGATAATTGAATGAATTCCCATTTGTAATTCCCAATTGTACTTTGTGAATCTCCTCCTTCATCAGATCGAAATACTGTGCTCGCGAGGCGGCAGTTTTATAAACTTTACATTCGATTTTCCGTGCTGCTCCTAGCCACTTTGGTGATCTGCTGTCCATCCCGTCGACGGTCCTCGCCAATGCTGCGATTCTGTGAATAATTACAATTGTTCTTTTGAATACTACTTTTTGAAAAGTGCGACGTCGGAATTGTTTCGCGTTAAACGCCGTACGCGATCGATGACGTTATCGATAAAATCCAACAAACAAAACGAATCTTGAAGAAAAGAATTAATCGTCATTGTTCGTACAAACACCTTACGTAATGGATAACTTATATTTTCACGGACACGTGTCGTGCACGAGTTTATATCTATGAATTATTCGTGCGCTCGAATAACTTTTGCAAGTCAATTGAATCTATCGAATAAAATATTTTATTAACGTATCCGTTGAAAATTTGGTATTTGATATGCATTATGAATAAGAAATCGAAATAACTTGTTCAATTTCACAACGAAATATGATTTATGTAAATATGAATAAATTCTTGAACACAAATCGAGAATATTCATCAATCCCCTATGAAAATGAAATTACACGTAAGAGTAAATAAAAACGTAAACAAAAGCTTCGAGGATTACGAGATCGTCGATGAGTAAATAATAAAACATCGTTCGAAGCTTACAATTTATTAACGAAACTATGACGAGTGTCAGGACCGACACCTTGACGCCAATCAGGTATAGTATTAGCTACGGCAACAGCAGCAGCAAGCTGCCCAAATTCTTGTACCGCAGCTAAGCTTTGAGACATTGATTGCATCCCTGCGGCCATGTTCATGTCGGGGCCTCCTGGCTCGCGTTCTTGGCCACTGATAAAGCCAAACGGTACCATGTTATTTCGTAAATCTGTAAAATCAAAAAGAAACGTTAGAGTTTGTTATCCTTGGTCCTCTGTCTCTCTTTCTTTCTTTTTTTCTCTCTCTCTCTCTCCCCCTCTCTCTCTCTCTCTCTCTCTCTCTTGCTCTTTCTTGCTTTGCCTCGTTATCTTCCACACGCAAACATACACATACATACATCACCCTGAAGAAAAAGAAGCAGAAGAAACGGTAAGTAAATGGAGCGGAAAGCAGGAATTGATTTTTCCGTAATGGGTTTTCGCTACACAGCTTGAAGAAGACAAGCAACGAAGCAAAATTATAACGGACGACCAATAGAAACAAGACACAATAAGACAGAACAATATATAAAACGCACTAGGGAACAACTGACGAAAGGTCATGCCCAGCTTTTACTCGAAAAGGAGAGAGAGAGAGAGACAAAGAGAGACAGAGAGAGAGAGAGAGAGACAGAGCGAGCTAACCTTCGAGCAGTAACCATCGAGTCAATACTCTTGCAGCAGCAGCACCAGCAGCAGCAGTAGCAGTAGCAGAAGCAGTAGCAGTAGCAGAGAAAAGCTATAACGCTTCTATACCTCTACACACGCGTCCTCCTGCTATCTATCTATTCATCGCGTATTCACGTTCCCTTTCGCGAACTGTATACTATACTCTCCCTCTCTCTCTCTCTCTCTCTCGCGTACGCTCTAGCTCTAGCCTCCCTCTTTCTCTCTCTCACACTCTGTCTTTCGAAGAAAAAAAAAGAAATTATTCAATCAAAAATAAACATTGCGCAAGCTCCCCACTCTTTCGCTTGTCAAACTCTCTTTCTCTATATCATTGGGGAGAGCGTGCTCATCTGTGATATAGAGAGAGAGAGAGAGAGAGAGAGAGTGAGAGAATGCGAGGGAGGGAGGGTGGGAGTGATATAGAAAAGCACACGTAAAATGAATTGAACGATTATACCTAAAAGTATAACTATCCGTCCTCGTATACGATCGATCGGAGAGCATCTCCGTCGCGCGCGAGGTCGTCGTCCACGAGGAAGACGTTGCTTGTGGTCTATATGTACATATATATGTATTGCGTTGCTCTGGTGCTAGTGTTCTCTCGGGGGAAACGCGACGGTGCTGCTATCCCCCAAAAAAGGCAACTACGCAGCTAACGCGCACACATACATACGCCTGCTCCGAAAACGCGCACAAAGGGATTCCCCAATCATCAGCACATACATACAACTCGAAAAAAGTTGCTTTTCTCTCTCTTTCTCTTTCTCTCTCTTTCTTTCTTTCTCTTTCTCTTTCTCTCTCTCTCTCTCTCTCTCTTTTTCTCTATACCTCTCCAACTCAATGCGTAGCACAAAACATACCCATACATGCTTGGATATCACGCAATTGCTCACGAACCAAGCCCTCACCCATGAAACTTGCTGATGACTGCAATGAGTCGACCAGTCGTGGCCGTTTATACGGCACATATTCCTCCATCTTCTTATCGGTCTCGTCCCTCTTTCACGTTCGTCTCCTTGTAGCTTTCGATGCTTTAATAAGCAATGCTCCGTTGTGTTTGTACAGCGATACACACGTATACACATATACACCAAGGAAAACAGAAACACCTTTTTAAAACCCAACTACACACAGACACATATACACGCACAACGTAAATCACGTTGTTCGGATTGTACTACACTCGCACATCATCTCATCGCCGGAAGCGGAAATTGGAACGGGCAAGTAGCAGCTGCTTCGTGTACAAAACCAACTTGGTCGGCCCCAGGTGTGTTGTGTGTGTATGTGTGTAAGTGTTGTTCACGACGATTATAAAAAAAAAAAAAAAAAGCAACGGCAATACACACACTTCACTCTCGTTTGCTCGCGCAGGTGTACAGAGAGACAAGAAAGAGGCCGTGTGGTAGTGGTGTTTGTGTGTGTGTGCGTGATCGTTGCTCACGCCGTCGTGGCTGTTTTTCGACTGACGAAGCAGAGCTCAACTATACTGCTGCTTGTACACGAGTCCGTATACCGTGTGGAGTGGGAAATTATACTGGTTACCGACGGCTGCGTTCACAACGACACGTGGGTCTTCTTCGCTCGATGCAAGTGCCACTGGCCGGGAACAGGCATGGAACGTTGGATACGTCGAGCCCTGTACCCTTGGAAACGCGCGTTTTTATCTTTTTTTTCCGGCATTGGGCTATCCTAGTGCAACCAACGTCAGCCGACGATGACTCCTAAAAATCGTTCGCTAATCTTCGTATTCGTGCATCGTCAACGATTACGTCGATTTCCGGTGTTTCTCGTAATTGTTATTTTCAGCGTGATTCTTATTGTACTGTTATCGCTCGCCACCGTACGACAGAAGTCGCATGGTTAGTCTGCATTATTTTGATAACGTTAACTTTAGCGGAATCGATAGTTATCGAATATATCTATGTATAAACATCGATGTCGAGCTTATTCCCTAGAATACCTTCATGGTTACACAATTGTACTCTGTAATACACGTCAATTTCAACAGTTTTGCATTCGCTTGTTTATTTACCAATAAATACCTTCGCCTCCAACAAATATGTACCCCGGAACATCGCAATTGCCGTGACTCGCGTCTGTCTACGGGTTGTTTGTTTTATTCTTCTAATTAAGAGACACGTGCATTTTAGAAAACCACGATGGTTTGAATTGCGCCAAACGATTAATTAAAACTACACTGAAAGAAAAAAAAAACTCGATGCGATATACGAATAGAGCACAGAGCATTGATTCGAAAGGGGGAGGGACAAAAAAAAAGAGATGGTGAAGTAGCAGTCTCGGGTGCACGTGCATTTAAGTGTCGCTCGCAGCGACACATATGTGCTTTAAAGAGATGGAAATCGTTTCGAAGAGACGGGAAAAAGAAAGATAGACATCGTCTCTTTAGTTGCGTTCTCTCTTTCTCTCTCGTAGTATGGGATCAGCTGCTATAGAAATAGACCGTGTATATAGAGGCATATCGAATGTTTCTTTAGGGACGACCGGTTGGTTGGCTATACACGTGTGTAACCTTCTTCTCTCGTAGGGTAGAAAAGTATCTTCCGTGCTTTATTTCGCTTTATCCACATTTTTTTATTTTTTTTTTATTTTTGCTGAAAAACTTTGATTTTTACAAGAAACTACAGGAGAACAAGCGACGCTAACAATTCATTTGTAGAGGCTTGTTAAAGATTTTTTTTCATTGGAATTTTAAAGGTTATAAGTGGAACGAATTCGGAATGAGTATCCTTTATTAACGCTTTTCTCGAGGTTTACACAGAGATATAGAGAAAAATGAAAATGAAAATTACGGGGATATCGATGTATATATGTGTAAATAATAGAGGAACAAGCATAATCGATTGTGCGATACGCAAATAAAATGCAACATGTTTGTTAAAAAGAAAAAAAAAATAAGTTTCAATCGTTATTGCATTTTCGTCGTTGTCGTCATCGACAGAGCGTGCGCTATCATCCCCTTAACAAAACAACGAATTTAATCATCTACGGCTTTTGACGATTTGCCACGCTATGGGTATCTTATATGTTAAGCACGACACAGCAGTAACCCGCCTATACATTTTCAAGGAATTTCTTCTATTGTCAAAGAATTATCTTTTTGTTGTTTTGTTTAATCTTTGGGAAAGTTATTTTAATGAACAAAAAAGAGAGAGAGAGAAAGAGAGAGAGAGAGAGAAAAGAAAAATCTCTTAATTAAACGGTTTCGTCCGATCCCGCGAATATTTTTCAACGATAAAGCGAACTAAACAAGATTAAATTGAACGATTATAGCTTTAAACAAAAATGGCTCCTTGCAAACAATTAACCACGCGTAAGCGTTTGTGAGTTTTGATTTAATTTATTACATCGATTAGCTTCTGAACCATTGAAAAAATCCGAATTTTAACTTGGGATTGTTGTCCATGCTTAACCATGTTCACAGCTACACTAACCTGGCGTGAAGGCGTAAAGGTGTGGCATTCAAGCTAAGGGTTATACGTATATACATATACCTGAGCGTTCTTTTAAATCTCAATCTCTCTCTCTCTGAATCGTTTGTTTCAACGTGTTTTAATAAGTTAGCCTTTGGCAAAACTACCGGAAAAGCGCACGCGTACACACACGACAGAGAGAGAGAGAGAGAGAGAAACGAGGATTTTAAAGGGAATCCCTAGTTCTATCAGCTGTCCAATGCTGTTTAATTACTGTAAATGCCTGCTGTTTCGTCGTTACGATGATTGTTTTTAACAGTGTCCTTGGAAATATTTTCTCTTGGGAAAAATCCTTTGCTAACATTCAAATAAGTCCGATGAATAGCGTAGCGAGTATGCCAAAACGTAAGATAATCCAAAATTCCATGGAAACATCGATTGCACATTGGCACCCAAACTCGCGTTCTACGTTACTGACAATGTTGACATTAAACACTGCTGCAATACGACGACGACATTAGCGTATTCCATCGATTCTCGCACACTTTCCACGCATCTTATCACCGTGAACGTTATTCACTCGATACTTTGTCGTCCTCGTATACTCGCGATAATTGGAATTCGCGCGAGAGAGAGTGAGAGGGAGAGAGAGAGAGAAAAAAAATCATAATATATTTGTACGTCGCGTGGTGATTCGCACGCGAAACGTTGTGAAATAGGCTTGCAGAGAGATCCGCTATAAAGCCTCGAGGTCGTACAGAGCAGTATGAAATAAAAAAGAAAACAAGAAAAAAAAAACAACCTTTGGGGCTCGTCTCTTGTATCTTGCGTAGCGATTGGTCTACGTTCCCTCTCTCGTACACTCTTTACCACCCACTCTTTCACCCGCGTGGTAGCTAACCCAGTTTAATACAGCTATATACAGTGAGTAATGGTAAAGCGAGAGGGGAGGGGCAAAGAAACAAAGAGGGGAACAATTAAAGGGCCGTGTCATGCGCGCGCACCACACTCTCTCTCTCTCTCTCTCTTTCGCGCGCTCTCTCTCTCTCTCTCTCTCACTCTTGTCTTGCCAAAGAGAGCGAAAAAGAGGTGCTTTTTGAAAGATGCATCGTCGACAAAGTTCTTATATTGCTGTCTACAAGGAGAAAGGACCGAAAACTCCAGAGGGCAAATTCTTTTTTTTTTATCCATGTTGGCTTCGGTCGAAAATCGTCGCGTACTCTTGTCGGATATACATATGCATGCAATTGTACATTTTAACAATACATTTCACGGCTAAACATATATATATATATATAATTTAACACTTTGTATTCCGTGTATATTGCATATACCTTGTGCGTAAAAGTGAAGGTATGCACATGAATATATATGTTTTTTGAACGTGCGCTTTCGTCGTATGTGTACATATATATATATATGTTATATTTTTTTTCCTTTTATTTCTTCGCGATTCTATACCTTATAACCTACCCATTCATCTCACTCTCGCCCTTTTTTCTTCTTCTCCCTCTATACCTATTCCTCGACTCAATCCCTGCTAGTCTTCTCTTTGTCCTTCTAACAGTCTTTTGCTCTCTCTCTCTCTTTCTCTTTTTCTCTATACATATATATATAAAATGTATATATACATGTATATGTTTCGCTTTTATATCTTATTGTATAACCCACCTCTTTTCAACGAAAGAAACGAGCGTATAATTTTTGGTTCGTTTGGTATCTACAGAGGTAATTTCTATTGACGAGTATAGCAAACTGATCGTAATATATATATGTAACGTGTAAAGCTGAATTTAACGTATATGAATCGAAATTTTCTCAAGAAATTCGATCAAACACCAGAAACCATCTCTGAGTTTACAGCCGATGCTATCTTATCGTCTGTTAGTGTATGTATGTGCCGTTCTTTTTCTCTGGCATAGTAACTCACCTATCGTTTCGATCTAAATTATACCTTGAAATTTTCGAGCGCTCTCGTCTACTCTTTTTTTTTTCTCTTTGGTTCACTTAATTTTACACGCACACACACACAAAAGAGAGAGAGAGAGAGAGAGTGAGAGAGTGAGAGGGAGGGAGAGAGGAAACACAAATCGATCACTGCTGTTAACGTTTCAGCACTCGAGAGCGCTTTTATTCATTAATTGGATATCGAAAGTTGCCGAGCTCATTAACGTTTATCCGCTGATTCATTTAGCACTTGCATTACGACGAGAGAGAGAGAGAGAAAAGGCGTAGCATAAGCAAACTCGTTGATAGATCCTCGGAGTATGTATTATCGTCGGATAGTACGAGCATTTTGATTGTCTCATCTCGTTGTCAAAATCCTCGTCTATTAATATAGGCGCGACATAGTTTTTACGATTCTCGATGAATTTTCAAAAATTCAAACGACCTACAGTGGAAAGGTAAATTTGATAATAGAACTGTCGGGTTACAATGTCGTTTTAAATTGTATACATCGTTCATTTCCAATAATAATTAATAATGCAAGTTTCGGACGAGATTAGATTCACGGCAATCGATTTGCGAAATGTAGTTATCGAATAATAGTACCATGAATTTGAGTAAATCTACCGCAAAGTTAACTTTATCGTTAAGTCCAATCGTAATACAAGTTGTAATAGACGGATACGTCTTGAAAATTATAACCAAGTTATATATTCGTATATTTATAACTATGTTAAATACAAAAGCAAGCTTCTCCTTTCGTATTGCAAATATTCGCGCACATATCGATCGACAAATATAAAAGAATAGATTTGTTTTCATTTTTCAGAGTCGTTTAGGCAATTGTCAAACTTGTCTGTTTCACTTAACCCGTGTACATAGAAAAAATCCGAATGAGTTTCTCTCTCTCTCTCTCTCTCTTTCTCTCTATCCTAGGTATATAGATTTTGTCATTGTCACGAAAGAGTAAGAAAAAAAAGAAACTTTAAATAGGAGGGATTGGAGAAGAAAGAAAGTCGACCTTGGAGTAGGCCATTGCACCGTTGTCAGCAGTACATTAACCAAAAATTTTGTTTTAATCATTAGACAGATATACGTATACGTATAAATTAAGGAGTACCAGCTAGGTTTATGAAAAGTCCAAGAAAAACAATCGTAGTCACGCTTGAGGGTTTAGTCGAGGTTAATAAGTATACTCCCTCCTGCGTAAACTTGAAATAATATTTGTTCCGCAGTTCGAATCCGCAATTTTTACTCTTCTTCGTTATCTCCTTTTATACTTGTTCGTTAAACGTTTCTCTTTTGAATATTTACGGTATGTCAACCTCGTTAAAAAAAAAACGTACAATTTCGCTGTTAAATTCAAGAGGTGCTTCTTTTTTGTTGTTGTTGTTGGTATAATAACGCCAACAATGTATACTACCTGTGCACAGTAGGTACCTTAAATACAAACAGCTTCGACGAGTTCAAAAGAAAAACCAATGCCAAACCAGTGACAATAGTTATTCACGAAAAAAATCGTTTTTCCCATAATTTTTTTTTATTTTTTCTCCTTATGAGAATTATCGCTGTTGGAAAGGTCGACAAATATACGGCAAAGAGCGAAGTAAAGATGAAAGAG
This sequence comes from Chouioia cunea, assembly GCA_030064505.1. NCBI lineage: Eukaryota > Metazoa > Arthropoda > Insecta > Hymenoptera > Eulophidae > Chouioia > Chouioia cunea. The sequence goes on along the minus strand of JAOPFQ010000004.1, from coordinate 3,008,347 downwards.
TAGTTTCAACGACCATCTTTTTTGCTTCTGCCAAGAGAATTTTTTTTCTTCTTCTCCGTCGTCTTTACTTTTGACTTTCGCTCTGCCAAACAAAGTGTCCAACAGTATAACTATACGGATAAAAAGATGATTTATTTCATCAAATAAAATGATAAATCGTTTGACTTACTCTCCTAACTAGCGATTTGATACGATGATTTGATAACGATACAAATAGATAGTCATTTCCAACTTTCGGTTTTTGTCAATTCATACGTTAACTGTATTGTGTATCGGGAATGTGTGCAAAGATGTATCGTTTAGCCAAGGGATAGGTTAGAAAATATTGCATCCCCTGAAATCAAACCGTGAAAAAGCTTGAAGGTTCTATAAAAAAAAAAGAAAACAGCTTAGCCGAAAATTCCTCCGGAATATCTAAATAAACAAAAAGTACCTATATCATCTACCGAAAATTCCGTTCACAGTCCTTCTGTAACGAAAAAAAAAGAAAAGAGGAGACACTGCATCCTCCCTTCCGAGAAGTTGTGCACACACTTGCATTGACTTTCTCTCGAGTGCGTGTGCACCTTCCACATATAGAATAGCATTAGAGAAGCATATAGCGTATAAGGCAGGTGGCTTTTTAAGTCTTTCTCGTTGTCGGTATCCGACAGGGGTGGTATTTCTCACTCTCTTTCTTTTCTCAGCAACAGCTGAGGGTTCTATCGCTTTGAATGTTAATACCGCTCGACCGAGTGGAAAGTCAAGCTTTAACGTGTCCGATAAGAAGTGTGTGCACACGTTTAACTTGGTTAGTCATCCTTTTGCAGCGTGTGCACGACGAGTTTGATGCGTTGTGCATGCACGTACTCGTAATAAAACGAAAAAATAAAAAGCTTACATTTAATTGTCGTGCGAGTTCGGTTATGTTCGTGAATCACGTGACTTGCACGCCGCATAGATATAAAGCTCCGAGGCTCTTTAAAAACATACCGCGTATACAGCACACTGACAGCTGCAAGTCGTCTCTTCCCCTTCCTCTTCGTCTTTGCTCCATTCAACCACGCGCCGACAGTTTTATAGAAAGTCTGGGTTGCGCGCCTTTGTAGCGCGTAGAAGGCGTTCATTCCAAGAGTGCCTTCGGTACTAGTGTTTTCGAAGGAAACACATAACCTATAGCGAACGAGAGACAGAGAGAGGGAGCACGCGCGCGAGAAAGACAGAGAGAGAAATCTCCGAAAGGTTGACCTCATTCTCAAGGCCACTAGTCAGCCGTCTATGTCATCATGAGAGGCAGTTCTATCACTGTTATTCTTGTGTACACGTATTGGTGAGTGATGATATTATTCAAGGATTTACGCAAAGGATTCTTTAATCGCTGGACATCGATATTGCGAGTTTTAGTTTTGCGTTTTCAGTTTAGCGCCTTGTGTTTGCGCGTAACTGACCGCTTTTCTCGTTATAGTAGTGTGGTATAACTGGGCTGGCATTGAAATTATTAGTGAAATCATTAGATGATCAAAGTGGCACGAGTTTGGAGTGCATTACGTATCGGGCCACTTGGAAAACTACTTGGCTATTTCAAATTCCATTGTACTCTCTTTCTCTCTCGTATATTTATCTTACAGTTTTAATTAAGCTTCACGGTGTGTATGTGTGTGTGTGTGTGTGCGTGGATGGGTGTGTTGAATTCGGAGCTTAGTTTTTTGCCAAAAATTACGAGCTTATGCGTTATTTTTTACAATCGTGTTTTACAATTTGTTTGATAAAAAAAATGTGATTCTTCTTGATCGCCTTTATACTCTTGATGAATTTCTCACGTCAAGTTAGCTGATAAAAAATGATTAATGAACAAAAGCACTAGACAAAGTTGTGTGTTTGTTATTTTAAACAATTTCGACGTTTAAAATGGTCGTTTTTTGCAAGATGCTAAGAAAAAAGCCACTCTAAAAATTTTTTGCTTTCAACTTTTAAATATTGTTCCGTTTTCTTGTATAAAATGCTATTTAAACAATTACTTTGTGTTTTTTTGCTCTATAATGTATATTACATTCTTACATTTGAGAAACTATACTAGTTACCTGTTAATAACGATGGAGAATTACTCATTATTGGGAAGATAATCTATCTGATAATACATTGTCTTATCAGTAATTGTATTTTACTTGGTCTTAGTCTTGCTCAATATTTCACATTTGGTCGTAGAGTTAAACTGAATATATCTTTGTCAGCATTTTCTTGAAATATCATCCAATTTTAATTTCAAACGTAGTCATCTTGTCAATTATCGTTTCAGCAGTCGTAATCAATAGAGATTGGATTTTGCCAAAATGGAGGAAACAACAGACTTGCCGGATGTAGTTGCTGAAAATGTTGCAGAAGACACTGCATTGTCCCATGAATCAGATTTTGACGATGAACTTGGTGTTCCAGATTCATTGAATATCACGGTCAATGATAATGGAGAAACCGTTACCATACAAGAAGAGTGCAAAGATACCTGTGATCAATGTAACATTTGTTTCATTCGCTATTGCTTCTTCTCCTTATCATTGTATAATCGACAAACTGCCTTTTTATAGATGAAAAACAAGCACTACCATTTTTAGCAGTACACAATCCAGCTGTTAAATTCAACAGTCAGAACAGATTTGTTTATATTCCATGCGAAGATATTCGTGTTAAAATAATAGACGTAGAAAGGAGCGTCACGACACATCCTTTGAATCCAAATTTGTATACAATTGAGTTTACTCATGGATCTTTTAAATGGACAATTAAGAAAAGATACAAAGACATTCATTATCTCCATAGTCAATTGAAGATTTTCAGAACAAGTTTAAATATACCATTTCCAACCAAAAGTCACAGAGAAAAAAGAACCAGTTTTAAAAATATGTCTCACGACAGTAGGAAAAAAAGAAGAGGTGCCTTACCAAGGTAGCGGCCATTTTTAATTGGTGAATTACATATTCAGTAACTGATAATTATTAATGGCCATTATTCTACTCAGGTTTCCCAATAGACCTGAAGTATTAGTTCCACACGAGCATTTAAGTCGCAGAATGAGGTCATTGGAAGAATATTTAGATACATTATTACAAATTGATATCTATAAAAGACATCCCGAAACGGTAAATGACATTGATAAGCTATTGTATCGCCGTGTCGTTTGTTTACCTATACCTCGAAATGATTACGATTGCAGATAAGTTTCTTGGAGCTATCACATCTATCGTTTATCGGACATTTAGGAGATAAAGGCAAAGAAGGTTTAATTGAAAAGCGAACAGGTTCGGAAAAAAAATCGGGCTGCAATTTTTGTGGTTTACTGCAGAGCAGATTCTGTGTAAGATGTAGCCATTTCTGCATGTCGATGTGCGGCACGTGGCATAAGCGTCATTTTGTCGTTAAAGATACTTTTATCGCTTACATCAGCCCCGCGGATGGCCGTGTAAAATCGGTCATTCTAATGGATAATCAATTCGAAGTGAGCTCAGGCATGTACTCAACTGGTTTGAGAAATGGCTTGCAAATACAAAATCTCAGTAGACAAATTTTGGTTAAATGCTGGACTAGAAGAAAAGCTAAAGAATGGCTTGAGTTTATACAAAGTCTAGCACAAAATGAAGGTAAACAAGAAAAAATGCATATTTAATCACACTTCTCGTTTGATGTAATTTGTTTTTTTTTCTTAGTACTAGTGAAACGTTGTGTTTTTATTTTGTTATTTTAGGTAGACCATTTATACAAGCAAACCCCCATAAATCATTTGTTCCGTATAGATATCCCATACAGGCATCCTGGTACGTCGATGGTTCGAGCTATATGTCGGCCGTTGCGGACGCTTTAGAGAGTGCCAGTGAAGAAATTTTCATTGCTGATTGGTGGCTCTCGCCGGAAATCTTTATGAAGAGGCCAGCTGATCAAAAAAGTTATTGGCGATTAGATAATATTTTAAAAAGGAAAGCCGTAAGTTTTGAGCGAGTGAAAATATTGGTCGTCGTCGCGTTTAATACTTTTATTTACGAATCCGCACGTCCTACGAGAAGCAATACAGACCATCGTAAACGTACCACCTCCTCGGTCCCTCTAAACGAACGATCGTTGCGTTTATAACGAATATTTTTTAACCGTCTTTTTCAGGAAGCTGGCGTGAAAGTCTTCATAATGATCTACAAAGAGGTCGAGCTAGCATTGGGAATAAACAGCTATTACAGCAAACAACGCTTAGTCGAACTGTGCCCTGCAAACATAAAAGTGCTAAGGCATCCGGATCACGCGAGAGTTGGCGTGTTTTTGTGGGCGCATCACGAGAAGATCGTCGTTGTCGACCAAAGTGTAGCTTTCCTGGGTGGTATTGATTTGTGCTACGGTCGCTGGGATACAAACGAGCACAGGCTGACCGATATCGGTAAGGCTTGTCTTTGTCGTCGATAAAAGTACGAGAAAAAAAAACGGGTTATCGAGCAAAGTTTCGTTTCAGACTCAACGCATTTATCGACGATTTACATACCGTCAAAGGGTAAAATTACCAGTACGAGCACGAAGAGGGTCACCGAGAGCGTTGAAAATCACGTGCTTTTACAACTAGCTATCTCAGCCAATACAATTGCAATGGCGACAACGAAAAGTATACCTCTACTGTAAGTGGATTAGGTATCGTTGAAAGCCTTACACGCTATCGACTTTACGTAAAAACAAAATGTTACAGGCCAATGCTTCCAAAATGTCACAGAAAACCAGATACACCGCAATTCGATCCAAAAGATCCATTCTTGCTATCTCCGCCACAGGGTTTCGAAAATTACAAATGCAATACTCCAAGCTCGCAAAGGAGAAATCTCTTCGACATGGCAAGAAACACGGTCGATCGAGTGAAACACAACGTACGAGTGAAAAGACAAGAGTGGATCAATATGGTTTACAGTCATACTGGTGACAGTGACGATGAAACGGAAGACACCGTTGACAAGTAAGTTTCAACGTTATCCTGGTGATTTATCCGACGATTAACGAGCGATCTTTCGATCTTGTTCGATAGCGCAACGACGTTAACGCCATACGGAGACAACGAAGGTAGACGATACTACGACGAATTAGAACTACCGGGTAGCCGAAAATTATGGATCGGCAAGGATTATACAAATTTCATCGTGAAAGATTTCAACAATCTCGACAGCCCGTATATCGATCTCGTCGACCGTAGCACCACACCTCGTATGCCTTGGCACGATATCGGTGTCATGGTACAAGGCGCTAGCGCGAGAGACGTCGCCAGGCACTTTATTCAGAGGTGGAATGCCATCAAGGTTGAATTCTATTTGCAATGCGTTACTATTGATAATCGACGATTGCGCGCTTTAACGTTTGTCACGTGTTGCTTTTAACAGCTCGAGAAAGCAAAACAAAATGCCACCTATCCGTTTCTACTGCCAAAGTCTTACAAAGATTGTAAAAACTGCGTGCCAAGTATCGGAGTTAACGAGCCGTACAACGTCAAGTGCCAAATTTTACGATCCGTTAGTTCTTGGTCGGCTGGTTTTCTCGAGCCCGATACAGTGGAGCAAAGTATTCACGAGGCTTATATCCAGGCTATTAACAAAGCGGAGAGATATATTTACATCGAGAATCAATTTTTCATCTCGATGGCGACTTTGGGTAACTTGATGGTCAAAAATCGTATTGGCGAAACATTGATGAAGAGGATCCTACGCGCTCACAGGGAAGGCTCTGTGTTCAGGGTATTCGTGGTAATGCCTCTGTTACCTGGTTTCGAAGGCGAAGTTGGCGGTCCTACTGGTGCTGCTTTAAGAGCGATTACCCATTGGAATTATGCTTCTATATCGAGGTAAATTTAAGAGTCTTTCTGTTTGAAATCCCGTTCGATATGTCGTTTGTTCCAATTTGCAACGTACAATTTTAGAGGAAAGGATTCGATTATGCATCAGCTTATAAAAGCTGGCGTCGAAGACCCTAGTCAGTATATTACGTTCCATGGTTTGAGGACGCATTCCGTACTCAACGGTACGATGGTTACCGAATTGATTTACGTTCATAGTAAATTAATGATTGTCGATGACCGTACCGTCGTGTGCGGTTCTGCGAATATCAACGACAGAAGTATGATTGCCACGAGGGACAGTGAAATCGCCGTAATAATCCATGCAAGTTTTATTCCGATACATCGCTTTCTACGCTATTTGTTCGTAAACGTGACATTGACGCGTGATTACAGGACACCGAATTCGATGATTGTAAAATGAACGATATACCTTTCCAATGCGGTAAATTCGCTGGATCTCTTAGAAAGCAGCTATTTCGCGAACATTTGGGTCTTTTGTGGTCGAACGAAAAAGTCGATTTGGAAGATATCGTGAAACCATCGTTTTACCATGATATTTGGCGTAAAAGAAGTCAAATTAATACCGAAATATTCGAAGACGTCTTCCACTGTGTTCCATCGAATAAAGTTGTTAATTTTGCAATGTTGAAGCAATTTTTGGACGAGACGCCATTGTGCTTGAGCGATCCAGATGCGGCTCAAGAAATGATCAAGAACATAAAAGTAAGTGTGCCTAATAAATCTAGAGAAACAAAGGTAAAAACGTACTGTTTGGTGTAAAAAGTGTTACGTTAGCAACGAAAAAAAAAAAAAAAAAAGAAAAAACGATTGTTATTTTCAGGGACACTTGGTTGATATGCCGTTGAATTTCTTATGCAACGAGTCATTGAAGCCTGCAGCTAATACAGTCGAAGGCATGATGCCAACATCTTTGTGGACGTAATCAGTATTAATTTTTTGTTGTTTGTTCTTTTTGTTTGGAATTAACGTCGTGATAACGCGTACCGTGACGCAATGTCTATTAAACGAATTCATGTTAATTTTTTCAAATTTTATCGGAAGAGAGATCTGTTGTTACAATTCAAAAAGAATAATGGAATGGTCTAGAATAGATTTTATACCGTTTTTTAAACGTTGGACTGTTTTGCAAGTATGATACTTTAAAATTTTTATATACATTCCTCGAATGACTTTATAAATGATAAATTCTATTATAGAACCCTTAACTGTACTAATTGATATTAATTTTTGTCGAGATATAATATGTACGATTTGTATGTCATCGATTGTTATGCGAGTGCTAATGATTTTAATAAAAACGTTTATTGTTGTGTGAAATTGGATTTTTTTTTCAGATTTGACTTATCACTAAAATGAAAGCGCAATTGTTGTAATTTTGTCAATTTATTTGCATTTATCATGGTACAGTATTAGGAATAAAGGTCGACGGGTACGTCAGATAAACACTGGTGTAACAAGAAAAAACGTATTTTTTCGACGGAAATTATACATCGTATATCCGCTAAAAACATCGTCATTCGCGCGTATTCTTATTTTTGTTTTAAGCACATCACACACGGACAAACTTAACTTTTTTTTCAATATATTACTTTTAAAAGTGTACCCTCGCTTAAATGCGTTGCGCGTCAAGGTGTACCATTTAAGAAAACAAAAGAGCAACACAAGCCTTATAATTTTTCTAGGAATACGTTTGCCAAACTTAGGCACCACTTCCAATGTGATTTGTAATGTATTGAAATACTTTTTTTTTATTTTAACGTATCATTGTTATACTTTTCACTCGACATTCACTCACAGCTACGTTTCCCTGTGTTTTTTTTTGTTCTATTTTTTTAATTCTCCACCGCTCTCGTTCGATCGTGTCAACTGCGGTATGACACAAATTGAATCAATATTTCTCGCTGTTTTACAAATTGACAAATTATCAAAATCACTTTCACCTACAGTTTGTTTTGTTGTTGTTGTTGTTGTTGTTGTTGTTTATAGCGTATAACTTCAATGTTAGCGAAGCTATATAAAGGTTTATTATTAGCGCGGCACAAAGATTGACTCGATGAAAATGAACGAAAGGATTGTTTATTACCTTTAGAATTTGCAAACATGTAGGGTATTTCGTTTTACAACTACAAAATTGTATAAAAATTAGAAAAGATTGCTTACGTTTGTAATGTTGCATTGTTAGGCATTGTCAAACGAACTTTTACACGTCATTCAAGATTTTCATCGAGATACAATACACCAAATATATAACCATACACGCATATGCATCTTACATGTATAGATACATATTTGTACGCTATTGATTTTCAGTTTATACATAATCGTATGTATATATTTTATTTATACATTGTTACCTTGTTTCGTGTTAAAAATTTACGAGTTGTCTTTCCTACAAAATGTTTAATTTGCTTGTATTCGTTTCGTTAACTAGTATTTCGAAATTACCAAGTGATTTATTCGATACATCTATTGGCTTATACCGTTAATTTATATCCGTTGAACGTTGTTAGAGTTGATCCCGTTTGAACAACTAATAACTGTAGTCTATTATAATAAATTTTACGATCGATTACACTGTATTTGGACTCGATAATTTTACGGGATTGATATCGTGGCATTGGCAATACGAATTGATAATGCAATCACATTGTTACCTTTTAACAAAACTTGGAGTACTTGGTCAAATTCAAACCGATTTGTAGTTTGATTCGTTCAAGCGTTAAACTACCCTTTATTTCCTCGCATAAATATCGATACTATTTTAGCGTACTTGTATTGCAAATCAAATCGTTTGGCTTTCAAGTACCTTCAAAAATTAAAGTTAAAATAATCTTGCTTTTACGCTTCGTCAAAATTATTACAAACAGTTTGGCAAGAATTCGTTTGTCTGATTGCTTTATAGATATATTCTATCTAGTGTCTATGTATATGCGAACTAACCTTTTATTTTCGATTCGAAAGCTTTTAGCATTGTTTATCGCGAATGTCTCATCAAATCCGACGTCGATCTAACAACTTTTTTTAGCCTTTTTTTCGCGTTCCTTCTATATGCGTTATATTTATTTTTCAAAGACATATTACATTTATTTACACGCAGAGTTTCACCAAACTTTATCTTTTTTTTATCGTTATAACTTATAAATTGCTAAAATTAGATTATTCATTGATTTCCAGAACCGAACAAATATTTCATCAACTTTCAACCTATTTTCGATTAATATTTAAGACATTTTTTTTGTTACACTAATTATCGATAACTTGCATACGCAACTTCAGAAACGTTAAAATTATGTCATCCAAGAGAGAGAGAGAGAGAGAGAGAGAGAGAGTGAATTAGTTTATTAGTGCACCTTCATTGAAGGGTGGAGCTTCGATGGGTGTATTTATAACGTAATTGTTAGCGAATAAGTTCACACGTTACACGCATCATCATCGAATATTACGTACATTCGAGTTGGCAGAATAATGTGCGAATCGTTGAAAATATTGGTCGCCGTCTTTTTTTTCTTTTGCGATAATCAGTACCATCCACTCTTTTTGTTGTTGTCGTATTGTTAATTTTATATTTGTAAGAGTACATTTTTGGACACTGGAAATAATTGACATTCTTTCGGACAAAAAAATTTTTATTAAATGATTTTTTTATACAAAATTGTTCTTCTTGTTCTTCACATAATATAATACTATACTTAGAAGACATAAAATGAAAAGAAACAAATTCTTCAATACTAATCAGTTATTACAAAAGAAGAAAGAAAAACGTAAACTAATATAATGTCATAGAAAATATAAAATTAACAATATACAGTTTAAGGGGGATGCTTTTCATCGAAACCTTCCAAGATAAGCGCACACTCTATGGAATGAAACCTCAAAAGGTACATCTCGCTTACTCGTTTTTTCCCTCTCTATCGCTTTTTTCCTTCGTAAAAATCAATCAGTCGATTACTCTATATCGTTAGAATTATTATCGTCGTTTTTTTTTCTTCATTAACAACAATTTACGAATTACGGTCGCTGACAATAAGAAGAAATCATCGCTAAAAAAAAAGAAAAACTTGATTAGTCGATCGGGACTTTGTACTTAAGACGGGTGTTCACGTAAGGAACGGCAGTATTTTGAAATAGATTGTGTCTTTATTTGTTTGTATATTAACTTCTATTACCTCGAAAAAGTCTTATGTAATTGAATGTAATAAATTACTCCGCCCGCCCTTCCTATCACTCGTGTAACGTTTTTATATCGTGCGGTAACTCTTGGCTTCGTTATTATTATTATTATTATTATTATTATTATTGTTATCATTATTATAACCACGGTACAAATAATTCACGTATAAATGCATCGAACTTTTAACGGAAATCCAAGGGTGTACGTGTATGTGTGTGCTTGGTACGTCATCTATTAAATTGCGCGTTCTTTTTCCTTAATAAAGTGTAAAAAGACCGTATAAAAAAGTGTCTTTTGGTATAAGATTCTCGTACGATTCTTTCTATGTATCCTGATCATTGATTTCGTGTTATTATTATTATTATTATTATTAATATTTCGTGTCTGTTGTTCACGCTAAAAACGAACATAAATATGAATGCCGCGACGCACTCTTTTGCTTTGCGCTAGCCGCTCAATTCATGTGTATAATATACCTATAATTTATAGTAGAAAAGAAGATTTTTACAAAAAGGAAAGATACCAAAGTACATAGTAGATTATGTACTCGGATGCGAAGTAAAAACGCAAAAGAACTCATGTACAAAACTCGATAACACGCTAAGTTTCTCCTAGGAATCGGAAAGTAAATCAACACTTCGACACATCCAATTTTACAACTCGGTAAAACGACAATTGTTACGTGTTCAAATATCATACGCATACGATCGATTTATAAAATAATCCATAAAACATAACGCACAATCAAGTGTCGAAGCTTTTTTCACAATCCTCTGGCTAAACTATATAATATAATAATAAATGCAAATTGCGCTTGGGACATTAAGCACAGAAAGGAATTGATAAACAAAACTATCATGGCCGCTGTACATGATATACAAATACAATCGATACAGGTGAGAAATACGCCTAGCAAAAGAATTCCTCGTTCCTTCCTTTCCCCCTTTCGATGAACATCTTTTAGGCTTCTTTGTTCTTCTCCCCGAGGTTTTTCAAACGCCCCCTCTTCTTTGGTTTCTCGCTTGAGACGCGCACTTATCGCGTTTAACTAAAGGAAAATAAAAGCCCCTCGACCTATAACCCTTGTACCACCACCACCACCACCACCATCACCATCATCACCACCACCACCACCATCCCCCTACCACCATCGTCGTCGTCATCGTCGCGACGTCGAGTGTCGAACGACGCCCTCGTGACAGACTCGCCTTCTTCGTCGCGAAATTGACAACCACGCGTAGAGTGCGTCGTTACGCTTTTCATCGGTGTTTGCGAATCTGACACGTCGAGCGATATTGTACAGTAAACAATCAGATCTCTCGTTGAAAACGCAAGATTTCGTTCGGTATCCATGCAATATGAAATCGACAAAAGAAAACGACGGGTGCGCGCGACGCTTACAGCTCGGTTACGGCGTACAAATTGGGATCGCTGCCTTGAACTTGATTCAACGTGGCTACGGGTTGTTGCTGATGTTGATGTTGATGCTGATGCTGGTGCTGATGTTTTTCGTGTCTTCGGGCAAACGTGCCGTACATGTTGGGTACGGTGCTAGCAGTATTATTACCAACGACAGTCGCGTGCCCGTCGTAGCCATTACTGTGCGCTCTCGAGAAGTTCCGATCGAGCGTACGAACTTGTTCCTGCATCGATGGCTGATGATGCGTTTGATGTTGTTGCTCCTGAATGCGTACTTGCCCAGCTGGCTTGTTACGTACGAGCGAACGGAATTGATTCATGTTACTTTGCGAGCGCGACTCGATGTCCCAACTGTTTGCGGCTGGGGTAGGATTGGGTACGGGTAATGGTCGACCGGACTGACTCCAAGTAGGACCGCTACGTTTCAAGTTGGCTAAATTCTTCGGGTCGAGGGTTTGCGTTTTACGGGAGTCCTGGAACGTGGCTAAGTGCTGTGGTCCACCCAGATTGCCGTGCGAGTTGTGCGATAATGTGCCACCCGTGAACGAGGCTACACTTGGCGTCCATGGTGGGTCTCTTCCTACAATTTAACCATTCAAACCAATGTCTTAATGTCAAAGTATCATAAACGATAAACGTGAGTAACATAGATAACAACTCCGTTGTCGCTAAAGTGAGCTGTAAAAACGAAGTCATCGAGCCAAAGCCTCTTTACTAATCGTACAGAGAGAGAGAGAGAGAGAGAGAGAGAGAGAGAGAAGGGGGGGAGGACTTACCCGGTCCCGAGGGGGCGTGACCTCAGTAAAAGTCATTGGACTCGAGGGTCTTGCACTGTTTGCTCAAAGTCGCGTACTGGCCAGGCTGATCCCCGAGCCCGGCACGATGGTCAGACCGTCCGCCTGACTGATTATGCTGACTCGGCTTGTGATCTCCGATTCCGCTGCCGTTAAGGCCCCCACCTCTGTGGAACGTAAAGTTACAAGATTTTTCATTAACAATGAACTTGCATTGTTCACATTGCGATTGCATATGGGAAGTATCAAAAGTCAATCTATTATTCAAGTCTGAAAGTGTGGTTTATGCGATATTTCTTTCGAACGATTACACGTGACAACCCCCACTAAAACCACACTTTCGCTAAAATGTTAACATCGTTTGTACTGTCATTTTCGTTTCATGTTGGTGTGAAAAAAAAAAAATATATATATATATATATATATTATAAACAATCGTAACAGCATATTTGCGTAGAAAATAAAAAACGACACTTCACTAAACATCATACCAATGTAAACAACGACTGAGGTCCTAGAGACCTTCGTTTGATGTAAAGACGACGATGAATAAAATGTATTTGAAAGAACAACGAGCATACTAAATTTGTCAATATTTATGTGACATGATGATTTGCGCGATTTGCACATTCAATCGACACGATATCGACACGATTTCATATAAATATTGAATAATTAACGAACGACTACTGAAAAATTATCGAAGAAACATAATTGTGTGCTTTTGAAATGAAAGTGTCATCTAGAGCAACGTAAATTTGACACCTCTAAGAATAATAAGGAAAAAGCTTTTCTATATCAAAGTAAAATGATTCATATAATAATTAGATATACATGACAAAGCGAACGATAACGATAGTCATGACAAATATTGCGATAAATACTAATTGTAATTTAGCAAACTAAATCAAATGTCACATAACATGTATGTATAAAACATTCACTTTGATTCTTAAGAATGTCAAGTAATAAAATATTTGAAAATTCACAGGGTTACTTGAAAATCTTGAACTGCAAAATAAAACGATCGTTTGGAAAGTTAGTACGTGTTTTTACTCACACTTGCTTTTATGAAACTAGTTGTTAAAATATATCTTTACAAGTTCTCTTTTATCGATACAAGTCATAGGTAAATGATTAATCGAAGAAGAAAATTCCAGTCGAGCTTCTAAATACTAAAATTAGCAAAAATTGAATTATTGGACAAAACAAAAGTCAGTAAAGTTGAATTAGTTGAAATTGATCAAAACGATAAAAATTCGACGAGCTATTTCCGTTGGGATGTCAATCCAATGGTTTGTCCTTGACAATTTAGCGGAAATAACTTGCCGATCTTTCGTTTAATTCGTTTGAACGAACGATAACGAAGAGACTTAAGCGTGATCTTGTCAAACTTCAAGTTGCTATATTTCGTGTAAATCGTAGGAAACTTACTAGAAAGCACTAACTATCCGCATATCGTACTTTAGCATACTACTCTATGTACGTATTTAAGCACGAGTACAACAAGGGGTAAGCCGAAGCTGACAGCCGCAACTAAAGGCCTTAAGTCTTTTCGTCGAATCGGCGTGTGATAGCGAGCGAAACGAGTTAGTAAATCTGTTTTATCGTTGGCCATATCCGCGATCGACATCACACTTTGAAAAACAAAACGATATCTCAGCGAGGATGAGTCTATGCAGCCTCGAGCAGGAGGTAAAGTGCTCGTCGAACCACTCGAGACCGAATAAACAAGCTTGGAGAGAAAACGATGCGAAAGGAGATGGAGAGAATGGAAAATGGAAACACGAGGATGGGAACGTCGACGGACGGAAGGATGGCGCATAAATAAAAAACTGATCATGCACAAACTTTGACATGCTGTCGTGCATCTGACGTGCGCGAGCAGTCGCAGTAGCGTAAGACGGCGGGGGCGGCGTTAGCAATAGAGGCTGCTTAATAGTATGGTTGCCATGAGCATTGGTATTAAGAGGGGGGGCTGTAGGCGGGTACGACCCTTGGCCTCGGAGTGTCCGTGCTGCTATTGCCTGTGAAGCTTGTGGTGCTGGTAAGTACGGGTCGTGCTCGTTCACCTGATGATAGTCGTTCCTAGAGCGAACAACGAAAAGCAATCGATTAATCAGCCGTTTCGATCGAGATCAATTCGCCGCCGACGACGACGATCGTTAATTACCGCTTTCTGATGTAAATCCAGGTGTGAGAATCCATCCAGACGAGGATCGTAAAGAGAAAACCAGCTGCCACGCTCGATAGAAGCATCAGAGTCAATCCGAATCTACAAAAGTACACTTTTGTTTAAGCTCGGAAACTCGAGTGCCACGAGTAAAACGAGGATTCGGGCCGAGATGAAGAAAAACAAAGGATGAGCGAAGACGAGAAAAGACGAGAAAAGACAGGAATAGGACGGGGCGACGGCAGAGCGAGATACTTACAGTCCAGTGTGACAAAGAGCATTGGCAATTTTCACGTAGTACTGATGTATACTCTTGCAGTCGAGTACCGACGTTAAGCTAGCGATTTTCGAATCGATGGCATTGATGTCGTTGAGAACACCGGTGAGTCGCGTCTGCAGAGTGTTGTCGTCAAAGATGGCGAGTGCGATCTGCTTGACGAGATCGAGCGTCCGTCTCATCTCGTCGGTAGCCTTCTTCATGTCGCCAAGCATATAGGTGAATGGATTCTTTCGCGTACTATCGCAATGTGCATAGTAGGTGAATACATCAGCGGCAAACGGTGACGGTGCCGATCGACCCAAGTAACCATCCGGTGATACGCATAAATCGCCAAGAGCTACCGTTGAAGCTAAATATATCGAAGCCGTCAGCCATGAGATTATCACTGCGAATAGGCCGAACACGGAGAATCTACAATTATCCAGATTTTGTCGATTAATTCGATTCGATGGGATTTATCGTTTGGATCGACCAAAGTACGAGATGTCAACTAACGTGATTAGAGCGCATCTGGAGTGTCGCGCGACGCCGACCAGCAGGACCACGCACAGTATGAGTAGAGCACTAAGAAGAGCCATGGTAACGGGCCACCTAAAAGTCTCTACAAGTTTGGTGATCTCGATTGCCGGGCCAAGACTTACACCGGCCAGCGGCTTCCTTATCTCGAGACTTTTGTTCAATGCCGTTGTCGCGTTTGCTTGCATCTTTGCCAACGACCTCAACAATTCCTCGAGTGCAGTTTTATTTGTCGCTGGCGCATCGAATTGATCGCGCAACGAGTCCAAGTCTGGTTGAAGTTTGCTCTTCAGTAGATCCTGTAGTAGGTACGACTGCAAATTATACAACGGATTATTCGTTTGAAGAAATCCCTAGAGCTAGCGTTTATTCCAACGATCGTTCCTTTATTTCGCGAGATATAAATACGTATTCGACTTAAATAACCGATCGATTTCGAGCTGCCTTACACGTCACGAAACAGAAGCTTGCGACAACATTTGGAGGTTCGACCGCGAATCTACACCTACGTGTACGTGTACGTGTAACGTGTACGTGTTAGCGAAGGGAAAAACCCGATCGATTTCGATAGTCCGTGTTCGAGAGGCGTCGACGAGGAAAATGGACGTGGTTTTAATTACGATTCGTTGACCTTTTCCTCGTTTTGTCTTTCATTTTTCATCAACGCGAATTCAAGAGCTTTTCGTCGATAATTCGATAATTCTTTCAAACTTGTCCGATACTTTCGAGTATTCGACAGTCCAACGACTTGGATGGGACGTATCGTTCTCGCAATTTTATCGGAGGGACTCTTTCGTGTTGTCACCAAATCGTACGTATACGCGTGTTCACGGACGGGGATTGTTTAAAGGTTCGATGGCGGTACAGGAGAGGAGGAAACGTTGAATATTCCGAATGGAAACCGCGCGGAATGGCACGCGGTGCATATCGCGCGGTTGGAATTTCGGTGATTCGTCGAACGACGTTGAACGCGAATCCTGCGAACGATCGAGATGCTTTTGCGCGTTAGTTGAATTCGATAACGATAAAATGACAAAACAAAAACAATAACAAAGACAAACGAAGGAAAACGTCGAATAAATCGACAAATCAAACCTGATTTTTAAAAGATTCGATATCCTTGTTGAGTGGCTGAATGGCTTTGATGAAGTCGTCGTAACCATTGTGAACGTCATCGTTACCCCAGAGACCAACGGCTACGGCACCGCTGCACACAAGGGAAAAGATGGCAAGGAAACACTTGAGTACGGCAATTGATCGCCGATGACGTGGCTTGCGATCGCAGCAACGCGTTATCAAGTACACCAGTAATATCAGCAGCGTTAAGATTAGCAAAGCTGCCGGTACACTGCCCAAGATCACCAGGCTCTATAACAATAAAAAACGAACAAATCAATCAAATACAAGTGCGTACGCGTTTTTTCATTCGCTACTAGGAAACAATCTTCCGTCGGATATTCGTTCGTTGGCTTGCCAAGACGCTCAACGGATCGTACTCCGTTAATAAATCGAATTAAGTTTTCGTCGAGCGTTTCCGCTTGTACGGGATGACTTCTATATCAAATTCAGAGAACCAAACGTCCATTCGTAATTAAACTCGATTGGTTCGTTTCCGCTTTCGTACGAGATGCCAAAATTACAGTCGAACGCGCGTATGAACGTTGACGATAAAACAAGTCTTTGAAGAAAAAAACAAACAAAGTATCTCCTTAACTTTTCTACTTGTCCCGCGCGTAAAAGTTCGAGAGTATAGCAGCCAATTCTATCTCGTTTTTTTTTCTCTCTCCTTCTCCTCTTTGAAAGTCGACAAGTTCTTGCTAGAGGGTGAGGCCAATGGGTCGGATGTGAAACTTTGAATTTTTTTTGTTCGTATTGCTGCTTTAGCGAATTCTTTTTTCTTTTTTTTTTTTTTTACGATCTTACTTTAATTTTTCCTTATCGCGTTTCGCATTCTTGATCGACTTGACGAACAACAAAACAACGACGTTGCGTTAAACGGAAAATTGCTTTAAAAAAATATAAATAAGAAGCAAAAGCAATTTACCGTTTTTAACAATGGTTTGTTTGCGAGCAAAACGAGAACGACTTAAAAAAAAAATAAAAAAAAGACAGAAAGGCTCGAAAGAAACAACATTGAACGAGAGAGCAAAACGAATTTCCACGCTCGGTTAGAGCCAAGAAAATTTCAAAGGCGGAATTAAGACTCGGACTTGGAGCTTGCGTTGGTAACCTTATAAACGGTTTTCGCTCTAAGAGAGAAATGGGCAAAAGGATGGAGAGGGGGGAGGAGGATAGAAGGTAGGGGAGAATAGAGAGGGATACGAGACGCGAAAAGTATCGCACGAATAAAGATAAAACGAGAACGCGAATTTTCTTCTAATTCCGCGATCGACGTATTTATTTATTTATTCGACGAGCAATCGACCAATACAAGCTCTAATTATTTCCCGTGAGAAAGAGGAAGAGAAAAAGGGAAAAAGAACGCGTCCCAAGTGTCTATCCGATCAAAATCCTGTGGGACGTCGATACGCGTTAAGAGAGTCTGACGTAACGTGCAAAATCATTTTCGCGGAAAGAAACTGAAATTGACGTTTCAACGACGACGATTTTTCAGTCAACAATCCCACGGGATTTTTATCTCTTTGGCTCCAAAAAAATAACGAACAAATATAAAGAAGAGAACAACCAATCGATGTATACTCGTTAGTATTGGAAATCGTTTTTACCTTACATGTTATACTCGATTAGGACAAATCAATACTACTCGTAATTATCGAATGACCACTTGTTTAAATTTGAATCGTCACCCATCGAATTAATAAATTCTACCTTGTGTATACAAAACGAAAGTATACTTGTTTTATATCAGCATCGACAACGTACAAACGGTATATTTAAAAAAAAAAACCGAAAAAGTGACGAGTTCACAAGTGGTAACCACTTAATCCACGATACATACACACACGTACGTGCTTAGCAAGAAAAAAAAACTAGCAGGTAAATTGTTGCGTGGGAAGAGAGGAAGTGCGAGCTAAACGAGATCAAGAGATTAGCTTCGTGAGCGGAATGCACTTTAGACAAGCTAGCTAGCTCGCTCGCTCTCTCTCTCTCTCTCTCTCTCTCCCTCTCTCTTTCGTGGTTGCATTGCGCTGTTCTATCTTGAAGGTGAATGAATATTTTTTCGTTAAGTACGATATAAACTTACCTCGAGATAAATTTCGGAATGAGGATTAAAGGTGTTGTTGACAAAGTGTAAGGTGCCATTGAGATGTGGAAACTCATGGAAGATCCTTGCAAGTTGTGGCACCGTGTAATTGCCCGCGAATTGTTGGCCGATCGCCATTTTGGCCATCCCTTATTTACAATTAGGGACACCGGGCACGGATGGGGTGTCGACGTGTTCTCCCTCCCCATCCAGCGTTTCAAGCAACTTCAAAATATTGCTCGCGCAACGCTTTTGTTCTTTGCCTCAACCTTTTTACTCTCGATCAAGATGATCTTTCGTCAAGACATGCTATCACTTCTGAAAAAAAAAACATAGTCATATAACAACGATAATATTATACAATACATCATCGTTCGTTTATTCCAATTAACCGATTAACTTTTTTCAAGTAGACAAAGTATATATTTATCGAGGCTATTTTTACGTTTGAACGTGCACGTAATTGTGCGTTACTCGAGCTCGTCGTTCGACCAACGGCAATTATAATAATACGTATTGGGAGAAAAATACGGTGAAACAAATGAAAAAATAACAACACGTTTTACTCGCTCGTTCAATGTTGCGACGAGCATGAATCAGCAGCATTCGGTAAACACAAAGCTATAATTAAACTATCGTATTTGAAAAATTAAACTTTACGCGTGCAATTTAAATTGAGAAATCAAATGAAAAAAATAAAATAAAAAAAATAAAAAAAATAAAAATAAAACAACAATTTACACTGTTCCGACGTGAATAAAACGCACCAACACGAGTGAGAAAGAAAGACAAGCGTATATGCCATCGCTTGTAAACTCGGGGAGAAGGAAAACAAAGAACCTATTGTTGAGAGAGCGAGAAAGAGAGAGAGATGTATGCTTCTGCTACACTCACTCTCTCTCTCTCTCTCTCTCTCTCGTTCTTTCTCAAGTGCTTCGCGCATTTTTCCTAAGCGTTTAATTGACGTCGATTGAGCGTTTCGCAGAGAAAAAAATTAAAAAAATAATCCAAGGCTTTTCTTTTTACAGCTGGCGTGAATAAGTGGTTTTAAACATAATATGCGTGAAAATGATTAATACGAATTCGTTTAATTTTAATCCAATGATTGGTTTTTTCGTTAAAAGACCTATTTTCGAATTAAATCGAATAAACATAGGAAGAAACATAAAACAAGGAAGCAATTTGAATAAAATTTACGTCAAACCGTCATTCTTAAACATTTCACCCGTGAAATCATGGATAAAAGACCGACAAACGTTACTCGTTAAAAAAATTATACAAAGCGAGCCGCCGTTGCGATGTTTCTTTGATTAAGTTCTCGTTTGCGTAAATCATGCAATTGAATCTCTTGCGTTTGTACGTAAGCTTTGAAAAAGAAAACGAAATAAAAAGAATTAGTCTTCTTGGGATGATTCGACTGACGTTTAGGATAATACGGGTCGTCGTACGTGAAATTTCCATTAGAAATGTCGAGAGATAAATAGAATGAAAAAAAATGAAATGTTTTTTTGTGTTATTTGTTGTGTACTTTTGTTAAAGAGTTGACAAACAAAATATATACACGTATATTTATACGAGCTTTTTACGCTATAAAAGACGAGGAAGATGAAGCTTTTTGCGCGTGGAGGGTCAAGAATAGTCAAAAGAGCAGATTACGAGAGCACTCAACGAGCAAATTTTAAAAAAGCCTTTCTTTATCTACACATCGAGAACGAAAGTTTATTCAGCGGTATTGTTCTTGATTTTTACTCGTCGTTACTGTTTCTTTTAACGCTCGTAGCTCATTTCGTAAATAAAGTAACGTTCAATCAATCAAGCAGTATACTTATTTCATTTCCAGTCTTTGCAAAATCTATATCTATATCGGTCAAATCAGCTGGTACAATTGAAAGATCACGGCATTAATAATAAGTAATGACTTGGAATTGTCTCATAGGGGACACATTGAAACGAATAAAATGTAAACTAAAAAAGCAATAGTTTCGTAGTTGGATTTAATCGAAGGTAATATTATTGTCAAACTCACAATAGCGGGTACCTCTATATTTTTTAAATCAATGCAACGTTTGTTCGAGATTGAAAAAAAAAAAAACAAAAAATAAAAGAAACAAAATAAAAAAGAAAAAAAAAATCTCTACTCTGCAAGACTATTGTTATATTATAATACGACCGAGGATTTATTCGAGTACGAGTTTCATTGCTACCTCCCCTTCTCCTTCGTTTCATTTTTGTTGTCCTCTTTATTACGGGGACTTTGTACGAGTGGGTGTACATAGGAGCTTGGATTTATTCGATGTGATTAAAGATTACGATTGTTTTGTTATTCTTGCATGACAAAGTGACTGAAAACGAGCCTCAAACAAACGCACTTTTATCGTTCAAACGTAATAATAATAATAATAATAATAATAATAATTGACAAAGAGAAATGAAAACGAAGTCGTGCAAACCGATTGAATAATTCAATTAACAAGGAAAATCTAACAAATACAAACTGCAAGCTCGCAACGTTCTTTTGATCTCGTCGATCAAAAGTTAAACTATCGTTGAAATTGTCGTTTAATCGTGTCATATTCGTTTTCTTTCTCTCTCTCTCTCTCTCTCTCTCTCTCTCTCTTTCGACAAACACACATACGCACATATACACGAGGGTAACAGTACACCAATTTATTCGTACGCGCATGCAACACGATATATTCTCTTTCATAGCTCCGCTTTCATAGAGAATTTTAACTCGACTTTAATTGCAAAAAGCAAGCGCTGCTCACCCGATTCATTTGCTCGTATTATATTAATTAAAAGCGAGCCGCTGCTTTTCCAATCGAATTGCCAACGCAACGTACGTGTTAAAAAATAATACATCGAATAAGAGAAAACGGAAATCAGGAAACGATGAAAGGTAGATGAAGAGAAAATTGCCTCTTCATACGTATACAAAATTTGCATAGTACGAGATCATTGTAAAGGGATAAACTATTCCAAGTTTTCGAGAACCAATTTCCACGCTGAATATACCGATATGGAGGTCAACATCGTACACTACGATTGCTTTTCAAGACCGATGGCGGCTGTTTGTACTTTGTGCGTCGACGATTAAACCAACTTTTTGAATTGTTATCCCGAGATTTTCGTAACGCGCAAAATAATCATCGTTCAAATTATTAATAAACTATAACAATTGAATCAACCAACCGTTTTTTCTTTTTTTTTTTTCACAAGTGGCGTCGGGTCGTCGTACCCGTTGGAAACTGCATCGTCAGCCCATGAAGTCGAGGAGGAGGAAAAAAAATTGGGGTAAAGTGGAGTTTTGCCGAGAGCAACTTTATATGCAAGAAAAAGAGAGAGAGAGAGAGAGAGAGAGAGAGAGATTGCATTTTTTTCTTAATATCCCATCGTTTTTAAACTTCTCCTTTGTTACATAATCATTTTGATATTTCGACAATTCAAGAAAAAAAAATAGACGTTTTTTTTTATCGTTTTTCTTTGAGTCGAGTACATAAGCTACTCTAGTGGTGTTTTAGCCACATCTCTACACGCCAAACGTTGCTTGCATACGTAAACAGCGAAAACAAACGACAGTTCGTTGGGATTTCGACTCACGAATGCTGCTGCGACGTCTATGTCGTGTCGCGTCCGCGTATGGTTTGCTACTTCAAAAATTGTCGGTAAACCAAAGCAAATTAACTCTTTAAAATCAAATTGAGTAATATTACGCCTGGAAAAAGAGACAAAGTAAAACAACAACGTTCACGTTTTTACTCTCAAGATAATGGGTAACAAACGTCGAATTGACTTATCAAAAAAAAAAAAAAAAAAAAATGTCCGTTGTTACGTTCAAAGCAAAGCTCTACGTAACTTTATCTTTGATCGCCCTTCTACATACCGACGACAATCAACGTCTCGCGATATAAGTTATCAAAACCCATCTTTCTTCAATTTTTATTCAATTTCTTTCCATCTTCGATAAGAGAAACTTTTTTTTTTTTTTTTTGGCCGATACAGCGAAGCACATTAACGCTTGTCAAAAGCTTCAAAGGATCTAATAATTGAGCGATACGCCGACGCGAGCTTGATATAGTGCATAAAATCAGCCGTCAATTTGTTAATTCGGTTCATCGGATCAAATTATAACATCGGGTGATGGTACTTGCATGCGTTGCTGTTGCTGCTACTACTACTGCTGCGTTGGACGTTATACAGCAGCAAAGTGCTTCAACTTTATAAATGTAGGTCGTGTTAATGGCTCTCTCTCTCTCTCTCTCTCACACACACACTCCTAGCTCTCTTTGCTTGGCGTATTTTACAATATAATCACATTATCGTTCTGTATCGAAAACTTTATACCTAATGTTAGTTTCGTTGCAAGTGCATTGGAATTGTAAAATTAATTTTTAGTTGCATGTCTCGTACGTGTACGAAATAAACGAAGGATCCGATAAACTGTCATGGACATATTTGTTTTCTTTTTATTTTATTATTTGTAAAATACAAGTTACCGTCGTTGCGATAGTGTTGTTTTTGAGACAAAATACAACATAATGGGACGAATGTACGCGCGAATATAATTTCTCGTATAGTGGTTTATCTAATAACGAGATATAAGCTCTGTGTGTGTACGTATCGCCTACGTTACGTTGTGTTATCTCACGAGTATTTCTGACAACAACAAAATTTACACTATACCGTGAACCATTTTTTCGTTACCCTCGATCGTTGATTGTTTGACCGTTACAAAAACACCCACGCACAAGTATACACGTATAGCGCGGAACAAAGAGCTTATCGAGGACGCTTGCAAAGAGACAATATTTCCTGAAGATTTTGATTACATCAGAGAGAGAGAGAGAGAGAGAGGGTCTTATACCGCGACTGTTAGCTTATTTATCTTTGAATGATATAAATCATATCTATTACCTCACGTTAGTCTACAATTTCTTTTCATTCGCTTTTTTTTTCATTTCGATGCAACTTGCACGTATAGTTGTCATTACCAAGTGTTATGTCATCCAGCGAAATGTTGCGTTCGTCTAATAAAAAAAAAAATCACGTATCAGTCTTTGATTTCCGATAACAAAGTTATCTCTGCGACACGTCCATTAACTGCCACATTTTTTTTTTTTTTTTTGAAAATTCGTTTTGCTTATATTACTATATTCGTTCACGAAACTATCGTTCGTTATAGACGAATCGCATATTTCACGACGCATCGTTATCCAAAGCAAAAACAACAAGCGTCTCGTTTTTTTTACTTCCTCTCTATCCCTGAGACGACACAATTCGTTTGGTCTTTTTCTGCAACGCGCGTCAACGGAAACGACGAGGTATTCTAACCAAGGATAAACGAGATGATACATTTGAACAAAAATTATAAATCTAAAGCAAAGTTGCATACGTTAAAGTCAATCGGTAATCGGTCGAAATTAGTCGTTACGTATGATCTAGGTTGATTATCGTAATAAAAAAAAAAAAAAAACCCTTTACAAACGACTCTCTCACGCGCGTACGTATACACGTGTGTACATTCGTATCGTAGCTAAAAATGTCTATAAACCCCGAGCACTCGTCTCGGATAATCTCCATGCTTAAGGTTCAAGCACATACACACGTACGAAAATAGTCAACGTACGAGAATAACCTTGGATACATTCTACAATGAAATTTAGCGCGCGTGCCGTTGCAACGGAATTATTAGTCAGCAACTACTACGTATTTTTTGTTTTGTTCTTTGTCGTTCGAATAAAAGTATGGTGAATTTGCATTTTTGTTCGTAAGCGTGAAACTTTGGTCCAAGGAAGAGCTTGGAACATCGATCACTAGTAGTCCATTGATCCATCTGTTCGGTCTGTGTCCGTCTAGTTTGTTCGCATAATAGGCAAACCACAAGAGGAAACAACGATGTATCAAGTGGAAACGGACGGACAGCACGACAACTTTTGTTCTCTTTTTCTCTGTCTTTCTCCGTCCGTAAACGAAGAGTACACTCGACGACAAATTGCCAAGTATTAGTCTATGCCAAGAGTTTAGCCAAACTACCCTTGGACGTTTCGACGTTTTCCCCTTGTATCGATTTTTATCCGACTTTCAAACGAGACGGGAAAGAGAGCAGCAACGACAATTACGCACGTACAGCTTTCGGATGATTGTCAAAGTTGCTTTATTTATTTGTTTAAATTGATGAAACGTATAGGATGCGTAAATGTCGTACAATTAAGGTTTTACAGTAATGTGACGTTACAACGATAAATTTAACGAAAAATATTTCTCGTTAATCTCGCGAAAATAACAAGGTTACAAGATAGACTACAAATTTTCAGCGACACGCGCGTACTAAATATACGCTCTCTTCTCCTGCTAGAGCATCGCGTAAATCGATCGCCGAGAAAATCTCGAGGCGTGGCCTATGGTCCAAAATGTAGGCTAAGGAAAGTACACGCGTGCCTTTTATCTCTCTCTCTTTCTCTCTCTCTTTTTCTCTTTGTTATGTATAGCGAGGATGCGCTTCTCCGTGCGACGCTTTTCTTTCTTTTCTCTCTCTCTCTCTCTCTCTCCCCACCTCCCTTGTATAGTCTGCGATGCTCTTTTCCTTTGTGCGCGCTTGTATACGTGTGTGAGCATTTCAGGGGATAATCGTTAGGTTTTTCAATAGATATTGGTTATCGAACCTTGTAAAAATTCAACGTTTTTCATTGTCTTAAATATTTGTTAATTTATCGTATTGTGAAAAAACTTTTCAAAGAAGAGAACACACAAAGAGGATAGAACAGTTTCCAAGTGGATTATTAATTTTTAATCGAGACGTCAGACTAAAAATTTCATACGGTAATTTTCAGAAGCGTTTTAGCCTAGTTTTCCCTACCTACATAAACATTCGCGTAATGAGTTTTCAATAAATTTGCAAATATCAAATTTTTTATCGATTTAAATTTACAGCAAATAGGTTTGATTACGCGCAAATAACAACGACAAACTTTTGTATAAATATTTCATTAGATTAGATTAATTAGCAAGCATAGCGCAAGCTTTAACGTATAATAAGAAAGTAAATCCATCGAGAGAGAGAGAGAGAGGCAATGGTTAGCATGTCTGCAAAATCGATCTGCAAATTCCCTTTCTCCACTCTTGCATCGGTCGTATTAAGGCGTGGGCGAGAAAGAATTTCGATTCAAGGGTCAACAACTTGGCAAAGAGAACGCTCGTTGGCCAATTTTCACGCTTCGAATTGCTTTTTTTCTCTCTCGTGATTTATCGACGTTTTCAGGACGTTTTCTTATTTTTCTGTCGCTTCCACGTGTTGGACATATATCTATATGAAAGCTTCCTACCGAGAAAGAGAGAGAGAGAGAGAGAGAGAGAGAGAAAGAGAGAGAAGAACGTTACAAACGTGCACGCAAAATACGAGAGAAATAGACTATCGTTAATCACAAAAACTTATCTTTTCTGTCGCAAAGATAACTTATCGCTTCTAAAACTAATCTCTTTTTTGGAAAACACGAACTTAACGGACAGTAAGGAAAAAAAAAACAACAACAACATCGTAGTTTCGAGATGTAAGCGCTGACAAAAATTCGTAGTATTGATAATCGCGCGAGAGGATTTCCTTTTGTCGTAGCGATATCGCGCGTGCGTGCGCGTTAGAGCTTTGATACGTACATACGAGAGATCTTAGAACGACGTTGTACGAGAGTTTTAAAATAAAACTTTTACGATGGGCTATTTCAAAAAACCGACCCTCTTTGAATAGGCTCGTTTTGCTTTTGATTTGAATTAAATACCGATGCGTTGTGTGTTGCCACCTCGTTGAAAATGTCAATTATTACGGTATTGAAAGTGAAAGAAGAAGAAAAAAATTGTAATCAGAGAGGAAAAGATCGTTAGCGATATCGGTGAGAGAAGCCGCAGATGTGAATTGGGAGGGCTGGTCTGGTAAATATAAGCGTGCTCACGAATCTCTCTGGCACTGCTGCGCGTCGTCGCATAAATAAACGTGGCCAACAGATGCCTCTATGACTTTTTCCCCTTCACCGTATAAGCTTTCTCTTTGGACCAAGTCTTTTCTTCTTCTCTTGTCGTCGTCGTCGTCGTCGTCGTCGTCGTCGTTGTGTTGTTGTTGTTGTTGTTGTGCAAAGGGTATGAAAGGGAAAGAGTAAGAGACGTAAATTTTTACCCAATGTTTCGTTGTGTTGCGTTGATTGAGATTTATCGTCAAACCGTATAGTTTCCGCGTTTTCTTTGATTCGTTTTTTTTTTTATTCTTATCCCAATTTGCTTCGTTAGCGTTTCTTTTGTTTTTCTTTCTTTGCTTTTTCCTCTTCGAAAATGTTTTTTAACAATTGTACTTCGAATAAACTGAACAAAAACAAACATTCCTCGTTACGACAAACTGTTTTTCCAACTAGTAAAGGACAAAAAAAAAGCGTTTACGTGATTACGATCCAACAATTTCTACGCGACCCTTGTGTACGTTTTCTAAAGCAAAAGGTCTCTGCGGAAGTAGGCTAAACGCAAAGGACAAATAAACGAAAAACGTTGCTCGCGGAACTTTAAATTTAGAACTTAACGAGCAAAGCTAGGGGTGATGCCGTTGCTACTGCTATACGATATATTTTTGTGATTGTTCCGAAAGAGAGAGACGTGATTTCCTTTTATTTCTTTTACGTATTCTTTAAAATTGTCGTTCTTCGTTTGGATTTTTGTTTTCATTTTCCACTCGGTTAAATACAGAATACCAACGATTAACCAACAACAACGACATTAATACATTCTCGTAGACAACACAACGGATTAATTCGTCACCTTTGGTAAATTAATTCGCGCTTTCCGTCTAACGCCTGACAAATATTACACGCGGTAGTTGGGATACACGAACGAACGCTTTGAGAAAAAGGATTTTTGTTTGCTCACAAATGCATCAGTGAATAAATTAAACGATCTTGTTTCGTCTAGTCTTGATAATTAAGCGATTAAATTTGATGTATTTTTCGTCAATTCCAAGGAAATACGTCGTTGAAATTATTCAAAACGACCAAAAGGTATCGTCGCAATCGATATACCGCAGACAAGCCAATCTGATTTAAACGAGCCTTACTCGGAAGATTAGAGAGAAGCCGAACAGCCACGACATTAGCCTACTTCTCTTGCGATTCGCATCTCTATTCAATCGTTGCGTAGTTATACGTCTCGATGGATCGACGGTGCATTGCGTGTGCGAGAAGATGGAGAACAAAAATAAAAATAAAAAAAGTCTCGTTGAATATTTCGTTCGAACGGTAGTCGTTTATCGAGTATACGAGGATGGGATATAAAGAGGATTCGTCCGAGAGGATGTTCCTACTCGCAATGGGAAGATTGAATGATTCGTAGATGGATAGATCGACCGATATTTATGTAAAAATACGTACGTTGATTTATAATTCAACCAGCTTCTGATTTTGTAATTTGGCTTTCAACTTTCTTTGTTATTTCGAACTCGATATTTCATCGAGTGCTTATCAATGTAATAAAACTGCAGGCTTCATCTTGAACAACGGTAAAAATGAGCAGAAAAAGAAGAAGAAGAAAAGTACTTGACACGCTACTACGACAATTGCGATGTGTTATTTTTTTTTGCGTTCTTCTTCCTTTTGTCAACTCGTTAACCCACATACGTGTCTTAATCCAACAATGTGTACAGCAAAGTATTACAATTTGTACGTTGCACATACATACACTTGTACTTAGAATATATATATATATATTGGTACAACGGCACGTTTCCAATTTAGCGCTCGGAAAATCCAGGCGTCGCGCAGAGAGAGAGAGAGAGAGTAGCGTCTCCGTACCACGGAGATCAATACAGCGCAGAGAGCGCTCGCCAACTACGACAATTTTACAGAGAAAGAGAGAGAGAGAGAGTGAGAAAAACTACGATTGCAATTTCAACGAGATTGTTCACCCACCGCCTTATTTTTTTTTCTTTTTGTATCGACAAAGTTGACGACGATGATTTGTAAAATTGTAAAGCATTCAAACGGTAAATTTACATTGTCGAAACGTCAATGCCTGTTTTTTTTTCCTTTTCAAGGCACAATTGGTTGCGGTTGACATCAATTCTCCATAGCGCGTTGTTGTCAGGAAGATTAACATCGACATCGTTTCCCTATTCAATGAATGGAAAGTACACTGGTTTATATACGTAGCGCATAACAACATTAAACAAATGTAATTTTTCCTTTTTACGTAACTAATTATAACAGAAACACTTGCCAAACTAAAAAAAAAAAGAAGAAGAACAAGAAAATAGAGCGTATCAAGTGAAATGAATTGACAAAAAAAAATCGTGGTTTAACTCCCGGAATTGTACGATTCATTATTTCGCACAAGAGACGATAGGAAAAAGAGAAAAAAAGGTAATTGAAGAGTGTACGCTCGATCGCTCGCACACAACATACAGCAATAAACTCACGACAGAAGAGGAGAGAATCCGGCTTTCGCGTGCGTGCGTGCTGCTTGTCTCGACACCTGGTGTCCAGTTTTTTTTTTTTTTTTTTTTGTTATCGTATTATTCTTTTTCTCGCTGTACTTTGTAAAGAACGATCGTATACGACTGATTGATCATAAAGTAGTTTTGAGATACTTTTATTTTCTCTTCTCTTTTGTTAATTTACGACAATGTACTTTGTTTAATTGAATTTATACGTTTTATTTAATTAATTTTTTTTATAATTATCTCTAGTATATTAGTTTCACATTTTCGAGTAGCACCGGTTGTAATCAATCAACACATCACACTCCAATGTAATTACAAACTTTCTAACGCAATAAATAGTAAGCAAACGGGAAACGTGCAAGTGCAACCACGTAATTTATTTTATTCAGTTTGGAAAAAAAGTATCTTTCGCTCTTTCTCTCTCTCTAAAGACAAAAGTAAAAAAGAAGGGACAGAGAGCAACGTGTCTTTTCATGCACATCCGTTAACAAGTTGACAAGAATATGTGTGTGTGTGTGTGTGTGTGTGTGTGTGTGCGTGTGTACGTAAACGTCAAGCCACACGAGAAAGAAAAAAATATATACATTTTTATTTCCCTTTTCACAGTATGAATTGACGTGCAAACAACAATTGAAAAACGACGTCTAGACACGTGAATAAGAGTCGTCGTGAAATAATCGATAAACCTGACTCATTTGTAAAGTTTTGTCAGCCAAACGATAAAAAGGAAAATATTCACAGGGTTGGTAAGCTATACGTTATTCGTGAATTATGCTATAATTAGAAATATGAAGAAAAACAGATGTATTGTAAACTGTGCGATAGGACAATCAAGAAAATTACACGCATGCTGCTGTGAATCTTTGGTATAAAATCATTTTGTACACGTGTACGTATATATATGTATATCGATTGTTTCTTCTTTGATATTTCATATCGTGAATGGCGTTGATCTCTGACTGACTCATTCTCTCTCTATCTTGCAGTGCATGGGAATAACGGTGAATTTATTGTTGCTCTTGCAGAGAGAATAAGCAACGTTTGCAATGGTAAACCTTTCTTATCGATGCGTTAATACTTTTTTAATTTTTATTCAAAGAATTTGAAATATTTAGTAGATACTACCTTCTGATAATTGTTTAGAAATAAGCATACGTAATGGATTTTGAAATCACGTTTGTCAATAAACGTCAAACGAGATTTATCGTCGATTCATTTCGTTTAAGGTTATTTGAGAAAGGTACACGATCGTCAATATCATTCCATGTTCAAAAGCGTCGTTCGAGATTTCAATTAAATAAGCCAACGCTATAAAACAATCGCTATACCTAAAACAACGATTATTAGCAAAGTTATGCACGAAAAAAACAACAACTGGGGGCACTTTACGAAGCGACTCTTAGGTTAACTGCATTATAAACACGGAGAGAAAGAGAGAAGAGAAAACCGGTTTTTCGAACCAAGTGAGAGAGAGAGAGAGAGAGAGAGAGAGAGAGGCACATCGGACACGCGCTACTCACCCACACTTCCTTTCTCTCATTAGATGCCACATACGAGTACCGTAAACGCGCGCGCAGCGCATTTTTCAGAGCATTTGGTTTCTTCCATATATACGATTAGTCATCCACAACCATATATAAACACGACGAGTTGCACGCGTGTTTGTGTTTCGTGCGTGATTACGTTATACACACTAATAGTTATTATCGCGTTCGATTCGACAAAACGACACACGCACACCTCTTTGAATTTTGTCTTTCTTAAAATCTTATGTCCTTTTATGGATTTCAAATTAAAACCATTTTCAACCTTGACACTCGTACTCGCCTAATTGCATATTAATGCTTATACATTTTACAGGGACAAGCACATGAATTTTAATCGACTCTTTCTTTCTCTCTCGCGCGTACTTTTTTGCGGTGCATTATTCATATGGTTGTAAGTAAGTGTTACTTTTGTCGTAAAAAGTCTCGATAAGGGACTTGTTTGTTTATTGTTATTTTTTTTTCATAATAATTCAACTAGTTTGTTTAAGTGCTTAAATAACGTTAAAACACGTTTGTACGTTTTCTTAATGCAAAAACAAGTAGTTTTGATGGTTGACCCAGCAAGTGGCAAAGATACGTTCATCGCAATCGCAACCATTTCGCACGAACTCATTGTACTCAACGTCTCAACACTCATGCTATATATACACACACATACGCATACACATACGTACATACATATTCCACGATGAAGATTCCCAAGTAAACAACAAAGAGCTATAAGCATCTTTCTCGCACGAGTGTTGTTAGTCAAGTTTCCTCGAAACCAGCACGACCAACGATTCTTCTCGTTCTAAACTCACGCAGGTCTACACACACGCGCACGCATGGATCCCCTATGGTTAACATGCAACACTCTTGAAAAAGAGAGGTATAGAAAAGAAAAAAAACAAGGCGAAAAGGTACCCGCATAAGTCGTCGTCGGCACACACACCCTGTGCGCGCGCATCATCACGTATAAACACACGGAACCGAGTTCTGCTGCTGCTGCTGCTGCTGCTACTGGCCGGCGTCGTTGCAATTCTGCCGTGTGGTATCGATCCGACGCGCGCCATAACATCTCTCTCTTTCTCTCTCTCTCTCTCTCTCTTGTGCGCGGCGGTTGTGCACCCCGAATCCGCGAGTTCATCGTCCTTCCTCTCCGTTATACTCTGTCGATAGAGTTTCGCAAGATGCTACGAGCAAACGTCGAATTTTCGCGTTTTAATCCGTTCGTCTCTCTTTCTGGTTTTTAATCCTTTTTATCGTAAGAAACGATAGCATAACGCGAGGGTGGAAAAGCTCGATTGGGGCGGAGCCAGTCGGACACCCCCTTGCGAGTATTTAGGGAAATCGATGTTGTTGTGCCGCGGAAGTGACAACGAGAGTACAGAGAAAGAGGGAGAGAGAGATAGAGAGAACGAGCGAGAGAAAGGGAGGGAGAGATATCCTTACTGTCGACCGCGAAATCAAATACAGATTCTTTGTCTCTCTTTCGACGCTTTGTACGTAATCGGCTACCGTCGTTCCGCGGAAGAACATGAGACTTACCTCGAACAAACTGACTGTAGGGGAAGATCGGAGATCAAGTCTGCACACTACCTACTGAAACACTCGTGTTTTTTGTTTTGCTCTTTTATTCTCCTTTGACGTTGGAGAAGAAAAAAAAAGTAACAACTCGAGGCAAGAATGCACGCGGCGCGTTTCGCGCAAACGATAAGCAGATATACAAAAACAAAATACTTTGTATGCCCGAGCGCGAGAGCCGAGCTCGACTGGAGAGCAGTAATCTCGCGGTAGAGCATAGGAGCGGTCGAGAGTGCGTGTGGAAATAGGGTGGGGAGACCGGCCGGCCCTATAATACTGCCACTATCGTGCAACGTTGCCGGATTTCTTATGCAACTGTACACGCGCGGGATTATTCGAACGTACTATTACGATTTGCAAGTTTGTAGGTACGTTTAGGTTATGGAGCAACAAATTCGTTTTGTTTAAATAAATATATTATTGTCGATTTCACGAAATCTTATACCGTGTCCGATGATGCGTCATTGATCGTAGTTCAAATATGTACGCAACGTATATCGAGCGTTAAAAAAGCACACGACCGTGCGTAAGAGAGGATCTCTTTGATTACAATTACATAATAGCTATTTACGGTGAATAGTAAAGCGCCGAACGTGTACGCGTGTGCTTATTTGTAAATAGATACGAAGCTTCAAGTGAGAACATTTCAAGATGAAGCAAAGACGACGTTATTTTTGCAAGCCGCGCGTCGACCTTGTCGCGCTGATATAAACAACCAATGATTCGAGATAAGAACGAAAGAAAAAAGAAGGAAGGACAATTGAAAGATGAATTATATATATATATATATATATGTATAATCGAGTAAATGACGCACTGTCGGACTTTGAACGACGGCGATTCGTTGGCATAAAAATAAATATATTATTTGGAATGCAGTTCTTTGGTTTTATAGTTTGGTCGAATAAACTTGATGCGCAGTTATTACAATGTTACATGATAGTGTTTATTGCAACAAAATCAGCATTTATAAGAATATCGACAATAGTAATAATAAGAAACCAATGTTCATCCCTCTCAATCGATAGACGGATATTAATTACAATTTCTAAATTAACATCTATCGCAGACGAATGCTCAATCTCATCGTTTTCTCGCTCTGGCTTATCGTTCTTTTTGCTCTTTCTTTTGTGTTGTATCTCGTCGTGTATCTTTGTGTTGATAATTTTGCTTGTATATACACAGCAGCCATTGTCTCCACGATTCGCGTGACTAGCCATACAAGATCGTATTATTCGAAATAATATAAATCTTGCTCTTTACGTGCTTCATTTTTCATCTTCCGTCACGCGGTATCCGCTTTATAAGTCAATGGCAATTTAGCCTTTTGGCTATTGTTTTGTTTTTATTTTTACCCTCGCATCTTTTCAATTTCGATTAATCGATTTTCAAACTCGCTCTATTCGGTTAAAACGAAAAGAAGAAGGAGACACTTCTAATCTGGAATGATAATTGAAAAATTTAACGATCGAGAGACAGTTTTTAGCGCCGAGATCGATTTGCAGCAGAGATTGGATTCTCTTTTCTCTCTCTCTCTCTCTCTCTCTATCTCTCTGTATTTAG
This sequence comes from Chouioia cunea, assembly GCA_030064505.1. Lineage (NCBI taxonomy): Eukaryota > Metazoa > Arthropoda > Insecta > Hymenoptera > Eulophidae > Chouioia > Chouioia cunea. Next base: position 2,974,803 of record JAOPFQ010000004.1, on the reverse strand, counting down.
TTCGCCGTACGCAGGATGATGTTTGGTATTCACTTATCATTTTAATTAGTGTTATTTTTTGTTCTCGTTACTCGAAAGTGTGGAAAAATCTTCAAAAAGTCTATAAGAATTACAAATATCAATTCTCATTTTTACAACGGTGGTAAGCAAACGTTCAATTGCAATGAAAATTTGTCGACAGAAATAAAGAATAAGTAATGAGGCTTATTACAGGAGTGATATTTACTTAATGCATCAATATCATTCATAGAGAGATAAGGCCACTAGTGGGTGATACAAATACAATATAAATATTACCTCTAAGCGAAGGCTCGGCAATCGTCGGCTGACTAATTTGCATGGAAACCTCTAAACAATTAACTGTCATAATAAATACTCGTCTTTACTTCTAAAAAAATCGACACGCTATCAACATTCAAATGTACAATACAAAATTTATCTTATTGTCTTGCTAGCTTCAATTTTTATTTTTTACAAATTTGATGCATTATTATTATTTATTTATTTTTTTTATCAATTGGACAAAAGAAAATAAGTTACTTTCGAGTCAAGCACACGAGGTTCCCACGTTGAATTCCATCGGTCAACGACTGTATCGAACGAATTTTTTTAACGTACTTTTTTACGTATACGCTTACAAATGAGAAATGATTAACGAGAAGGTTTACAATGATTTGTTTTACCACACGTATAAACTCTTCGACGACACACTTTCCTCTCAGAAAATAACTTACAAACTATATTTTTTCATTTATCGTAATTTTTTTTTTTCATGCGCAATTTTTAATATTTCTTTTTTTTTTAAATCTTATGTTCGCTAATATACGTAAACTTCACGCATACATCATACAAATAAGCTATAAATACAATGCTTGTTAATACCTCGAATATTATTCTATCTTTCAAAGACAGGCTTTTTCAACTATCGTTTCATTAATTATGTGAAAATCAAAACCGAGATTCGAGAATAGAATCCAAATAGTAGATAATTTCTACTCTTAAGATCTCTCATTCAATTCTCATTTGTTTTATTTTGACTCACTTCGATTGTATACATTACGTTTTACTTGTATACAAAATTGTTGAAACGATACGAAAGTCGAATACACTTTTTATTTCTAGCCGATCTAAAGTGTTTTTTTTTTTTTGTCTTTTGAAAAAGTTGTATCTATGCTACTCTATCCATAGAAACTTGAAACTTGAAACATGACAACTAAACGTACCGCAAAACTATCACATATGAAACATCATTAAAATTGTCATTCTCGCGATAAAAATAATAATAATAATAATAATATACAATATAAACTCTTAAAAATGATCTCGCTACAATAAAATGTTTTTTGCCGATGTGTCAGTCTTAAAGTTTCGTCGCTACATCGATTCATCGATCAAATCCTGAATAATCAACCGTATGAACTCGCTGACGTACAAATTCAAATACCGTTGTATAAAACTTGAGAATTGTCAAAACAAAACCTAAATTTTATCTCAAAAATTCTTATCAAAGTATTGGCACCATTCTCGTTCATTGGAATTGTCTATATCGACAATAATGGGTCGAGAATTTAGTGATCGACGAAGCAGCGTAAGCGACAAATGCACACATCGTCTCACGAAACAACACAATAAAAAAATTCAAGTACAGTGTGTTTTATCAGCATAAATCGTCGAATAAAGCAGCACAATTAGACAAAAGTAGGCTCACGGCGAGACGCGCACAGGCACACGAGGCCACAAATCCAGGCACTCAAGTCGGCGCACAACCAGCGACCTACAGTCTCGCGGCCTTAGCTCGTACGTTACAACGTCGACTCGTGAATTATAGCTGTATCTTGCTCGATACTTCTCATCGGTGATGCCGTTATTGTTGTTGTTATTGTTGCTGCTGCTATCGTCGGCGACGCTTGCTGCTGAGACAATGAGATCGAAGAGTTCTTTCTCATGGGTTTCGGGGACGTCTGCAATAACCAAACAAACAAACCAACGCGATACGTTAAACATTTTCATTTGATTCAATGCGCAGTTTATTACAAATGTTATTTGAATAAACTTTATTGTGATAGAATAATAAACAAAATTTGAACGCAATTATTTCCGTGGGATGATTGTAGCACAAACAATCGTCAAACGAACACGATCAGCCCGATAAAACGAGTAACGTCGAAACGTATATCACAATGAAGCCAAAATAACGAAACATAATGCATACCCACTCGATCCTTACAGGTGCATCATCCTCGTCCTCGTATTCCGCGTCACCTTCCGACGTGAGCTTTAAGTAATCGTCAAAGTCCAAGTCATTCTCGGCACTGCGTTTGACGGGTGGCAAAGTCGAGTAATTTCTGCATCGCCTATTGAAATTATTCATGTTCTTTTCTTCGATCACCTTATCCTGACACAACGTCTCTTGCGACTTGCTCTGTTTGTTGTTTTCCATGTTGTTACCAATGACGCCAGTATTGGTTGTGGTGTGCTTATTGTTAAAGAACTTTGGTGGCATTTTCGTGATCCAATGATCGATTCCTGAACCTGCAGACGACGTAGAAGCTGACGACGAGTTTCCTGTCGATGAATTACTCGTTGGACTGCGTTTCTGGTAGAAGAGAATGTATGCCGAGTTGGTTATTAAATTCTTCTCCTCGACCGCCTCGACTCGCGTGTCGTCGAAACAATACCATTGAGAGTCGTAAGGGTTACGGCAGAATGCCGTGTAATGTCCACCCTGAACAAAAAAAAATTGACATTCAAAGTAATTACCATATTAACAAAAATGAAATAGAGTACTAATCGTCGTTTCCATTGACACCCCACCTGTAAATCCTGTCCATGATGATTGCAAATAGCATACAAATCGTAAACATTTTCATCGGGAAATTTTGGACTATTTTGCCGTAGTCTAGGTTTGTTCCATGACCACCTCAACCTGTCGGTCATGTTGTTGGCCGCATGGGTGGTTTGTTCGCCACTGCGCGCGAGGTGAGGAGTCATGTCGAAACCGTAGAGAGGAAAATTGACGAGCATGGTAAGTTTGGACGTTGATCGTTGTTTGGACTGTTGTCTAAAACGTTTGAGGTGGATCACCAGGATCGACGGCAACGACCACAGACCCAACTTCTTCACTACTTCCTGCTTGCGGTTGCAATGAGGACAATGCCATGCGTCCTCTACTCCCAGTGTTTCTGCACGCGTGTAGAGCTCAAAGCATTCTTCCAGCGTTACCGCGGTACCTTCAAAACAAACGTTCCATTAGTAAAACTGCTCAATTTTACGACAGTGTGCGTACATTTTAAGCGCAAACGCAATGCACATATATTTTCATAACGAACCGTATACGTTTACGACGGCCATTTCAAGAGCAATCAACGGGAAAAACAACAAACGTTAACTATACGTTAATTTCGCATATGTAACTGAACGTAGCATTCATATGGTACTTTTTAAGATTCAACCTTGAGAACAACGATGTCGTTCAATGCGATTGCGATTTGCACTTGAACAGCTTCCATTTGAGCTTTTACTATTGAACATTACATCTTACGTAATAGCAAAGGGAAAACCAAGTTTCGATAAATATTTATAACAAAATCAAAACGTATCGTTCGTGAGAATCAGAAATAAAATAGTACAAATAGAACCGAATAATTACCAAATTCCGAATTGTTTTTAAGTTGCTTAACACTGGCGTGCTCTTCGATTTGATCGTTATCATCGTGAATGATGTTACATTTGGTAGCCTCGTCCCACTCGAGTATAAGTTTGACGTGTTGAGGTCCAGAATCGTCAGCGCACAAGGCGAGTGCTTGTTCAATCTGCTCCACGTACAATGGATGTTCAACGCAAGGATCGATACATGGATGTTCGTCTTGAGCAGGCGTTGCCGCTGGATCGGCAACGCGAATGTTAAATAATCCAGGCTCTTGACTCGATGTCAACACTTGGTCGGCGAGACTCGCGTGCATCTCTTTGAGCAACAATTTTTGCAAGTCTTGATAGGATGTTTCGCGAGATACTTGCATCGTGTAAGGACTGCCAAATCTCTCGCGAAGATCGCCTTTAACGAGAACGTTTATCCATACCAACAGAATGTAAGCTTGTTCGGTGGGTTCTTTTAGTTGTGGCAACTCGATGCAGTAGATTGGATCGTTTTCCGTTATCACCGACAGTGGTTGGCAATCCGAGAACGTCCTGTGAGACAACCAATACATAATTATTAGTTTTGTTTGTTTGTTTAATTGTTCGTCGTGATAATACTCAAACACGAGAGAAAGATCTCTGGAATTCCAGAACAAAAAGCTCATTGAATCATTGACAGAGGGCTGTTAAAAAATGACGTAATCGTGAAAAAAGCCATATTCTTGCCAACAAAGCGTGCGTACCACGTTTATCGCTGAACGACTCTGCGTGTACGTATGTACTTTTTATCATTTTCTCGAGAGGGAAAGAAAAAGAGAGAGAAAGAGGCAGCGCCGTCGATAAGCCCGACAAGTGCCCAATGAATCATTGAACGTAAAAATTGACATGTCAGTTTGTACATGTGTGGATGACTCACCTATGGAAACCTTCGTCGTGCACTTCGGTCAGTAACATATGATTGTCATCGATACCAGTATCGCTTGAAAGAATTTCTCTTAATTCTTTAACGTTTGCAGCTTGATTAACGCTCACACCAATGCGTACTTGACGTGGTTGTTGCGACGTGTAAAGTACGTTGACATAGAGACTCATTTGACGTTGAGCTTGTGGCACTGGTACCGATACACACAGAAATGGATCGAACGTATTGGATTGCTTTTGACAACGTGGGCAAGTTAAACTCGAACGGAATTGTGCTTGGAACACTTCGTGCACAAATGAATTGTTGCAGCGTTTGTGGTTTGCCCAAGTTTCTGCTGCCACTATCTCTGGATTGTTGAATGAGTTCTGTCAAAGAAACAACAGAAAAAAAAAAACACGTTTGTAAGCGTTAAACGGTATTATTATACAGTCCTATACATTAGCGCAGCGTAGGCGTGAACAATCGAGCTACTTCCGGGTTATTTTCAAACTTTGTACTCGCGTGTAGGCGTTTCCGGTTCTACCGTCTCTGTCTCACTCGAAAAAAAAAAAAAAAAAAAAAAAAAAAAAAAAAATTAAAGCCTGTGATGCTATTAATAGCGTAGGATACGCGTATCGAGAAAATCCTTGAGTCAAACGTGAAAAACGAGATACCGTGCGCAAGCTATTTCTTACGTATTTTTTTGTTGGTCCATCCCGTGTCGAGAGAAATCGGAGGGTATGGAAAATGAAATTTCAAGAGAGATCGATTAAGAGAATTAACTGATTTGATGTTATATTTGTGTTAAAACAAAAAATATACATATACACACACACGAGTTGTTTTTTCGCTACGAATTGGCAATTACGATAATTATTACTATTGTCTCTCACTTTCGTACGTATAAATATGTTTAGTTCTTATTGACGTAGTAACTTCCTGGTAGTAGCAGCTGTAAACGCTCTGTATATATATAAGAACTGAAAAGGACAAAAAGATAAATCAACATGCGCCAAACAATAGATTTCCGTCGAAGCGAAATAATAATAAAAAAATAAGCAAGTTTCACAAGCAACACGTGCGTGTTGAGATAAAGACCTTGAATCAAGTTGAAAATCCGTGCGACAAATATCGGCTTGACAGTGCCATTAGAACCACATTTATCTTTTGATACTCGTTCGTTTTGATTATTTTATTAGTTTGTTTTTAAAGCTCGTACTTGAGCTTGTTAATTGTTCGATTGACGTGATCTCTTTTGTAAACTCCATCCTAATAAATACATTGTTTAACTCGTATGAACTAACGAGAGGATTGTTTTATCTAGTTGACTAATATATCGACGAGTAATATCGATCGCGCGTCCTTAAAAACGTTCACGCGTAAAGATGACCTGGAGAGAGAAAACGAGAATGCTGTACTTGAGGAAAAAAAAAAAGAAACGAAGAGATTATTCATCCCTTTTGTTGTCGTTTTGTTAATTGGCTAGTCGTTGACATCGAGAATAATTGTGCGTGTGTGTATGAGATCGTTACGTAATACACGTTAAACGAAATTATTGTCGTTTACAACGAATAACGTCACGACTTACGGAATAATAAGCTGCTTTTATCGAGCACGAGTTTGAGAATATCAAAAGAAGCGAGATTCTTTTCACGTGAATTCATCAAACGTTCGGCAAAAAAAAATCTAGCCGTCAAATTGTTCATTTGTATCATAGCTATATTCTTACATAACGTCACTTCAGGTTATATATATAGTACAAGATTAACTTTATAAAATCAAGGTTTTCTCTCTCTCTCTCTCTCTCTCTCTCTCTCTCTCGCTACGTCTCATAGAGTATCGATTTCTCGTCGTGTAAAGTTTCATCATTGTAAAAAGAACAACAACAAACAAACAAACATTATGACGCAAACGAATTCATAATAACTCCTATAAGAATGCTCAATGATACTTCCTCGAGTATGGAGAAGAATGTCAATTATACGCGTTGATGAATTAATAAAAAGAATTACGTGTCCTTGTTGAGGTACGAATCATACGAAACGCCGTATAAAATTGGTCAATGTCAATGCGAATCTTCTTTTCATTGAACGTTGTGTCGCTAACCTTTAGAGTTCAATGTACTTGTTGTTTACAAAGTTTCACTTTTTTTAATCGACGACAAATAAAGCAAGAGTGCACACACGCCCGCGCGATTATCGTCTTCGAACGTATATACCGTTGTATTCCACCCACGTTAATAATAAAAAAAAAAAACATACACACAACAGCTTAATTCGCTTTCTCTTTACCGCTATATATATAGACATGCTTGGTTTAAAATTGATGCGACAGCAAACACAACAGCTCGCGTGATGGTTAAGAATTTGGGGGAACGGAGAAAGAGTTCAAAGTACCCCTTTCTCTCTTCGATGTTATACGTAACATTTTTTTTTTTTTTTTTTAATATTGGTTATTGATTAACGTGACCAGAAACGATTCCGTTAAGCATACAATACCAAAGAATCGATCGGCAAAGTATACGCGTATTTGGCAGGTTACGACAGTGACTACGATGCGTTCAAATCTTTCGATATTTTGACATCGAACGAATAACGTATTTACTCTTCTTCGTTTGTTCGTACACGCGTAAAGCCTTGTCGTTGTACGTTTCGTCAGAGATGGTTACTCGTTTGGAAATAAAAATTTCGAAAATACTCTCTCGTAGAAAAATTTCAATCTAACCGTGAATTGCAATGGTACGACGACGTTGAAGAACCGTCGTCGTCCAATCAACCTAGAAGATAAATAAACGATTGATAAATCGTTTGCTCTTTATCCGTATAAGCTACTTTGAACGTGTACAAACGAACGAAGTAGCGTTGGTGAGAAAATCAACCAACAAAATGCTATTTTTATCGCTAAGCACTCGAGAGAAGGAAGTACCATCAGTAGTCACGATACTCGAGTAATCCAACGATTGCGGTTAATCGGGTAAAAAACAACAACAACAACAACAACAACAACAAAATACGAGATCGAAAAGAATAGAGTCGACAGCTCTATCTCGCGGGGAATATGCCAACGATTCGAGAAACTCGGATGCGACTCGACGAACGATCGGATGTACGTTTGCACCAATCGCTTTCCTCTACGTTCCTGAAATTTTTTTGTTTTTCGATAGAGTCAGGTTTTCCGAACGTAAAGCCGAATTCAACGGAACGGTTAATCGACGAGTAAAGGTCATCGGGTTTTCCTTTTTTACTTTCCTAGGGAGAATATCAAAGTAACGTGCAAATAAATTTCGAAGAATGGTCGTTGAAATAGCACGTTAATAACGAATGTTTATTTTCGGAGAAAAGCTATTTCTTAAGTTACTCCAAGAATCGAACAGAGAACGTCGTAATTTTTTAGGAATACGTTGATCGATCCGTAAAGCTAAAAAAGTAGACAAGTTGTAAGCTGGAATACGAGGACTCGTAAACGTAACTGATTAGCGTGAATGAATCGTTACTCGTTTCCAATGAAGATGAGCGTACGTACGCGTGTACGTATCTCGCATCGTAGACCGACACAATCGGGCTTACTGTTCGCTAAATACTTTCAACGTTCGTTGACATTACGCTCGCTTACCGATCGTATCTCGGAAAGCATCAACAAGATGATTGTGTTTTATTGTTTGTCGATCGTTATTTATAAGACAAGTACGTATCAATCTAAATCCACATAATATTATTCAAGCGCGTTCACTCTCACGATTATCAAACGTTACCGTTTACTTCTTTTTTTTTAAGCATATCGTTTCTTCCCACGCGGTTACATCGATCGTTCAAAAAACTCACTGTTAATCAATTTTGTCCGGCTTTTAATCGTACGGCGACGGTCACTCGGGTGGTCTCTCGCAATTGGAGATCGTTCCATGTAGCATTACGGAAGTTTTCTCAGGATCTAAGCGTCGTTCGAAATACTAAAGAGCTTGACTTTCTAAAAAAAAAAGACAGACTTTCGTTGTAATTTTTCGTTCGTCGATTGCTCTGTAATTGTCTGCTTTATTCCGTGAAAGTACGACAATTGTTTTCTCGTCGGAAGAACGAAACTACAGATACATTTTTTTAGCGTTTGACAACGATAAAAAAAAATCTAGATCAAGGAACGAACAAAAAACGCGAGACAAAAAAAAAGAAGAAATAAATCTCAAAGCGAAACGAAACTAACGCACTTCCTTGCCGAGTGCAGCCGAGCAAAGCGATAGAGATAACGCGAAGTAAGCTTTTGAATTTCCGTTTTAAAAATAAAAAAGTAACGAAGCTTTTTACGTTAAAGTACAATTGAATAGTGTATCAACTGAATGTTCTATACGTATTATAATAAATAAGAATTAACAAAGTACGCGTAAGCCTTTCATTGTCGTTGGTTTTATTTAAAAGTAGGCGTTTGCGAAAGCGGCTTATTCGCGGTGAATCGCTAATTCGTGCAGCGACAAAAGTCGCCAACGACAGAGTGAGTGTGAGAGAGAGAGAGAGAGAAAGAGACTCAGTGGAGAGATACTAATCTACGTTTCCGTGCAGCGACGTTTGCTTGGTATAAGATTTTAGCAGTAGTGAAAGCTACCGTTGATGTTTCTTATTGAGTATTCCATTATTATTATTATTATTATTATTTTTTAAATAAAACTTTGAAAAATACACAATAAACGAATGGTGTAATAATAACAATAACGCTACATTACGTAAAATGGCACAAAACGTGTTGTCGATGAATACAATCGACGAAACTCCACAATAGCATTGTGCGTTGTTTCTCTTGTTGATACGGGTCCCATGGAAATGTCACGTCTTAATTTTATATACGTTTTTCTCTTTCGATAACTCTCGAATATTCTTTACCAACGTAATTTTCGTTGATTTTTTGACGTTACGATAATCAACCTTGAATGTTATTTCGGAAACATCGGTAATAACGCCATAAATTTCAATTGCCGAGTGCAATCTGCACTTGCTCGAAACGGTTAATTTCTTCTCTCTCTCTCTCTCTCTCTCCCTTTTAATCTAATCGTTTTGCACTCTCGCGATAAATACAATATCCCTGCTGTATCTCGTATTTCTATATTCAGAGTGCAGTCGAGAGAAATTTTTGCAAACTAAATAACGCAACTTGCCATTCGAGAGAATCCGACGTTACGATTGAGAATCAATTTAATTTTCCGAAATATTACATTGCGAAATTGCGAATGAGAATAATCAATGAAACGTTGTTACGATCGTTTTAAGCTAGCGATCGGTAAGTATTATTAGCTTTAACATTTTTCTTTGTCTTCTTCTTAAAAGTGGAATATCGACGAATACGACCTACTTTTTCGCCTAGCACAGAATAAAAATCAACGCTGTACAACACGACAAACGCGCTCCGTTGTCTCCGCTTCCGTTGTGAAACGAATCCACCAGCAGCCAATGACGATTTGTCAGTTGCAGCTGTAGCTCTACGATACAACGTAACGCGCGCGTCGGATCTCTTAGCAGCGTTCGCGTTCGTTCGTTTGTCTTGTTCTCTCTTTCTCCGGTGATCTCAAAAAAAAAAAAAAAAAAACCAAAAAAAAATCCAACTTCGATTGTCCACGTAAATAAATCGTTTGTATTTTGGAATCGAACGTACGTCGTACGTTTGTTATTTTTCTTCGTAGAAATAGTTCGATGCATAATATACGATGTCGATGCAGAAAAAGAAAGCACGAGGCTATAAATGCGCATACACGCACCGATTAGATAACTCGCGAACGAGCGCGTTGGTTTACGATTGTTTTCAATCGCGAGAAATCCATCCTAGCGTATTATATTTTTACGTATAAATATTGTCTCGTATATCGACTGATATTTTTTTTGTTTTATTTATTGTTTTAACCATTTTTCACGTACACAAGTACGAGGTTATCAAATATGAAAGAGAGCTTAACGATATTTTGTCGTTGGAACAATCGATATTCCAGTCGGTTGATGGTTTTTTTTTAAAGAAAAAGTTCCGCGTCGTAGATTTAACGGTATAATTGTCGTTGCACGCACAAGAAAAGAAAAACGAAGAACTAAGCGAACAACTTTCGACGTTCCAACATCATCATCATCATCAGTAGCAGCAGGAGTAGCAGCAACTCGAAAACATCCGCTTGAAATCTTTGGTCTCTCCTTGGGGCTGTCAAATTGAGCGCAATTACGCAGAGTACTTTCTCGCGCGCGATCCTTCTTTTGTGCTCGACTCGCGTATTAAACGCGAAAGTACAGAAACGCGTTTGTATTGTAGATTTTCAAAAATACGCGAATGGTTGAAGCACAAAATTGAAAACATCTACGGATTTCGTTGATCCCGAACCGATACAAAGTATGGTTTTCGCCAATCGAGATGGAAAAGCGAATAGAAACAGCGTACGACTGTTGTTTCTTTTGACACGACTCGTCAGTCCTATCGTTACGCTCTACTTTTCGTAGGCTATCTCAAACCTCAAGGATGATATTTCTCGAAAGCAAACTACTAGCGATAAAAAAAAAAACTATACACACTGTTACGACGAAACAACCGTGTTTCTTTCGATTGGAAAACACGAAAAAAAGCATTCGATAAGAGAAGCTTTAGAAGATCGTACGTTATTAAACGTCATCCCACGGATTCTCTCTCTGGCGACAAGTATAAGATGACTCAGTCTTACGTCATTATTTGTTGCCGTAACCGGCAACGAGAGCGTGGGTGCATACATATACAAGTTTTGCGGAGGCGACGAACAATTTACCATTTTTATTTATTCTCTTCGATCGCGCGTATATAATAGCGCCATTTCACAAAGAAACAATGCCCTCTTCGAGAAAGAGAGAGAGAGAGAGAGAGTTTCTTTTGTTCACTCAGGAGTCGATGAGTTTGTTTGTTTCTTGTTTTTTGTTTATTACAGGCGACTTTTACCATCTGCTGCTGATCAACTCGGAGTATAAACCTAACCGAACTTTCGTTGTTTTTCCTTTTTTGGTTTTACATTACCAACTCGATTTGGAACGTTAGTTCGTCAAAAAAAAAACTAATCGACGATAAAAAAAAAAGAAAAAAAAAGTCAACAAACAAATACACTAAATCGAAAATAGCGCGATATCTGGCGAAAATACGTCCCTTTCCGCTTGCTTTCTAACAACGCATATTTTCGCGTTGCATTCTCTCACGCACCCGACGCACTCGCATTTGTATCCGAAGAGAAATAAATTTGGGTTAAGGCCTCGTGGCACCGCCTATTGTACGTTGAATACACGAGATATTTTAGATATTTATCGACGTTCAATTTTTTTGCAAAGTTACTTGCTTTCGCTGACTTCGTTTGGAAAGTCGCGAGATGCGACTTTTTTACGATGCGCGTATTGTAACAATTGATTATAGACCGTAAAAATATCCAAGTTTAGCCGAATGTGTATTTCTATGCGCTTGTTACGCGCTCGTTAATTGTCCGCAACACGTCAGAAAGTTACTCGTGAGAAGGCGAACTTATTGCATAAATAACTCGAGTATACGTTTTCAAACAAAACACGTCGTTCGTCGACTTTGCCGTCGATGGGGCAAGAGAGAGTTTTTGTCGTTTTTTTATTTTTTATTTGTCTCAACGAAGCATTATAGTTGGTTTATTGATTTTTCATTGAGTCAAATGATGTTTACAATTACGATTAGCTTCTAATGGAGTTCTCGTAAAAGTTCTTCGTTCAAGGCTTTGTCGCACGGGCAAACAATGACTTTTCAAATTGAGAACTCGGTTGAAAAACCACGACACGCCGTACTACGTACGCGTCGGTAAGCGTTCAAGGATAAATTTAGAGCGAGAGAGAGAGAGAGAGAGAGAGAGAGAAAGAGAGGATGCGGAGGAGGGAAAAAGACAACTGAAAAATCGAGAGACGAAAAAGGAAACTAAAGGCGTCGAGACAGTTTGACCGAACGACCGACTGCGAACTATGCGTTATAAAAAAAAAAAAAAAAAAAAACCGATGTATATACCGTAGATCTAACGGAACGATATTACGCAATAACCCTTGAAACTCGGAATTTTCTACAATGGGAACGTACTTCGACGTCTGTTTGTTTGTTTTTTTATCCGGTCCCAAATGTCATTTTGTTTATTCGCAAGTTGCTCGCGTTGCGTAACCTAACCTCACTCTTGCACGATTGGTAAATTTTTTATGTATTTATTATTATTATTCTTTTTTTTTTTTTTTTTTTTTTCGAGAGAGAGAAAGAGTTCAATGGCTACTCGCGATTATATTGTCGTGATTCATGCTTGTTTGTTCGCGATTGCTTTCTGTGTCGCTTCAAGTCGGTAAACAAAAGTTTTCGAACGTTATATACCAGCTCTAGTGAAGACTTATTAAATTTCGTTATCACGACACCAGTAAGTTCAATTTTACTGTGATTTCGTCAAACGACACCGTTGCTGGCTGATATACAAATACCAACTGGAAAGTTTGTAGTATTATGTACAATAGCGCTTGCAAATATTTGCTAATGAATCATTGTTATTTCTGTGCACTGGCTAATAAATAGATCCTCAATGCCACTGGGGTACAGCAATTCTCTGGATAATAAAAACTCACCTTGATAATCTTGTACTTCTTGTTGGTGGCCTGATTCAAGTCTTCGTGCACTTTATCCAGCAACCACAAGAGAAATTCTTGAGCGTCGTGCTGCAAATTTCCTCTATACTGACTGCCGTACTTGTCCACGACACTTTTAAACGCGGTACTCATCTCTGGATCGTATTTACAGTACCAAATGGCTTTGAGCAAGAGGGCTAACTGCTCCGTTATCTCACCCTTAGTCCCGTACTTCTTAGAGTTTTTCTTTTTGGAAAGATCCGCTTTGTAGTGATTGAGTACAAAGTACTCGGCCAAAATGTCCGTATGGGACAAACATTGTAACACTGCATTCATGAAGCATGTATTTCCATGGTTTCTTAGGCCCACAACACCAGGCACACTGTCGGGAGGTATGTGAGCTGGCCTCGACAAGGCCTGTCGAATGTCTCCTGCGCTCGAGCCAAGCCCATCTCTGTTGGTGGTCTTGTGATTGTGCGCCACGAGGTTGGACACGTACTGCTTGACCACCTTGATGGACTCCTTGATGGATGCCTTGCGTGCCACTTTTTTGCCTCCCATGTTGTTTCTGCCTTGATCGAGATTCGATTGTTCGGTAGTATGATTCTCCTGCTGCTTGACTCGTCTCCTCGATATTTGCAATATCCTTGACAGGGTAAGAGTCCTCTTCAAGCTACTCCTCTTTGCCTAAACGTGGAACAAAAAACAATCTCGTAAACCGGTGACGAACAAACGCGGCGAACTAGCAGAAAAAAAACAAACGAAAAAGAAGAACAACAGTGAGTTGTGTATAATGTAGACGTGCACGTAAGGGAGGGGATAACTTACCTCGGTGGTCGTAGTGTTATTGTTCGCGGGGGGTTGCTTAACCTCATCCGTACCAAGTTCACCCTCGGACAAGGACTTCATCACGTTGGCAATGTGTTCGTTAAGATGGGCCGTGCCCGTGTCACCGACGATCAACGTGCCCGTTGCCGGACTCATTGCATCCTCCCCGTCGACTTGGAGATCATCGCCGCACTATGTCACTATCTACACCAATTCGCCATCAATTCTTTGTCCACCTTTTATCGTCTCAAACACGATTAAACTTTCTCCTCTTGTTCTTCTATCGAACACTGCTACAACACACACTGCGAAGTGGAACCCGGAGAATTAGGCGCGCGCGCGCGCTCGCATCGATAGGCAAGGACGTATATGTAGTACGTGTACGTTGTGTATACGCGTACGTTACGCCTCACGCTTTGCTGCTGCTGTCGGAGAGACTGGAGTACACCTCGAAGCGGTCGGCTTAGCTCGTGGCGTTTTTACGCGCAAGTTGCGCGTTTCGGCGACTCGTGGCGCTGTTTATTCAAGTTTGTTCGTCGATTACGGGTAAAAAAGGAATCTTGGTTATCGAAATTTCTGGCGGGAAGGTTTAAATCAATACGATTCCTGACTCGTGCAACGAGCAATTTATTCAGTTTTGTTTTAAATTACAAAAAGAAACAAGAACGCAGACGTTCTTTACGACAAGTTACAACGCAAAAAGGCACGAAACCCTTCCATCGAAGCGAAAGATAAACTTTAACCAATCGTTTGTAATAGCTCACTTAAAAACTCCCTATTCATAGCGCAAGATACACACACACACACGCGTCGGTCAAAGACTCTTCGAAGCGTCGGAAGCTAACAGCTCTTAGATTTCCGTGCTTGTTTCTTTCCAGCGATTATCTTACGCGGTAGAAACTTGGGAAAAGTTGAAAGGTAACCGCAAGAGCGTAAACTTTGTAGGTACGTCGATGTCGATAAAATAGCGTTCGAAAGGTTTTACACGGATAACGACTTTAATTGATGGATCGCTGGATATAAGGAAACAAACTAATAATCAACCTCGCGCGTACGTTTCTACAATTGTACACGGAAAACTTGGAGACTTTTACTCGTAATTGACTCAGGTTTTCGCGAGAAAACTCTTGAAAATCAATCAAACGATTTTAATTTGTCTGAAACGAAAGAAAGTTAGAAATAGTCAAAGACATAAGTTAAACGCTTCGACTCCGCTTCGCCATGTTTTTGGATCAATGTGTAATCGTTTCAACGTCAACTTTGACGAAGGAAAATTAAGGCGAGTCTCGATGTTTAAACGTGGTCGCGTATCAACGAACAAACAAAGTCGGTACCTCGGGTGCTAACGGCGAAACAGCGTATCCACGGTTACGTACCTGTGCGATATCAAGGCGAGTGTTTTTCCTTTGACCAACGAACGCTTTGGAGTAATTTGCGAGGCTGGCGAGGATGGCCTATCCGTGGGCATCCGCGTTGTCGGTCCAACCAAGCACGATAACACGTTGAAAGAAAAACAAACCGAGACGTACGTCCAGTGGAAGTTGGAGAAAATAACGATAATATCGCGTAATAGCGCTGTTAGCGACTTGATAATTGTACAACGCTATGTGCATCCTTAATGAAAAGAGGGTCGACGGCTTTTAAGTCCGTCGCTCGTACAGTCGTCGACGAACAACGCTCGGACGCACTTATCAATCGCTATACTTGCTTAACTTTCACAAAATTTTGAATACTTGGAGTTTGTCGTAGAAGCTCGTCGACATCGACCAAATGCCGAAAATCGCACGAGTCGAAGAGCAAGAGGTGCTGCAAAATTTCGAATATTCCATCAAGATTACGAGATGGTTGCTTCAAATCGTGGGAATGTGGCCTTTTGCCTCTATTTCTTACCCGCGATTTTTACGGCTGCTTTTGATTGGCGTCGTATGTTTTCTACTCATGTTTTTCACCGTACCGTTTTGCCTTCACATGTTCGTCGTTGTCAAAGATTTCAAGGTGACGTCCAAGCTAAAAACATAAAAAATTGCAATTATTGTCGGTGTTCACGCTCGAATAACGCAACAATCATTACGCACAATTGTCGAGAACTTTTATTCGTTTGAACTGTCCAACAGATTAGGCTCCGTATGATTGGTCCGTTGAGTTTCGGTTTGATGAACATCTTCAAATTCGTCACCGTTTTAACTCGAGACAATCGACTCCGTGAGTGTATCGAGTGGATGGCGGACGATTGGCGTTCGGTGCGTCACCACGTCGAGAAGGATTTAATGCTGAAAAACGCAAAATCAGCCAAAACTTTCACGATGATATGCGTCACGTGTATGTACATCAGCGGTATGTCTTATTGTGGGCTTTTTAGTTTCATCATGGATCCCATCGTCGTCAACAATAAAACCAGCAGAGTGTTTGCGTATCCAAGTTACTTTGTATTTTTCGATCCACACGTAAGTTGTAGACGATCGCATTGAGTTTGACGCGCGGAACGAAACGACGCTTAATTCAAATATCACCTCACATTTAGGATCATTTTAGCAAAGTCTACACGTTGCACACGATGTGTGGATTGATCAAGTTTACGATCACTTGTGGCGTAGCGAGCATCGCGATAGCTTGCGTGATGCACGTGTGCGGCCAAATCGCCGTGACGTCTTGGATGCTTCGTAACGTCAGTGCTGGTGCGTTCGACGATGTCCTTTTTGGACGTATCGTGGAAAAACATCTACGCGCCATCGCGTAATTAACGCTCAAACGTACTCTCTATCTCGCGTCTAGAATTTTATCGTTACTCCGGACAAATTGCAGGTTCGCCAAAAAATTGGAGGACTACATGAGCGGCATGTGCTTGATCGAGTTGATGGGATGCTGCTTCAACATCTGCATGCTTGGCTACTACTTTATCACGGTAGTATCGTTCGTTTCGCTGTTTTATTTTCTTTCAAGCCTCGGAGTAACCGCGTACGTACCGTTTGGTCGTGCGACGTTGCAGGAGCACAGCCAAAGTTTGGTCGGGCCCTACACTTACTGCATGTTGCTCGTATCGTTCACCTTTAACATTTTCATCTTCTGCTACATTGGAGATCAACTGACGGGCAAGGTACTTTTGAACAGGGCGCGATCGAACTGTCGACGTTTGTCATTGATCGCACGTGTATCGATGAACGTTTCAGTGCGCCATTATTGGGAACGTGGCTTACAACATCGACTGGTACGACTTTGCGGCAAAAGACGCAAAAAATTTGGTGATGATCGTCGCGTCAACGCAACGTCCAATAGTACTTACCGCAGGGAAAATGGCTACTTTGTCCATGACTTGTTTCTCCGGTGTACGTAGCTAAAATCGATCGAATCTCGTCGAAAGAACAAACGTTGACGCTTGATATTCGTCGTTGCAGGTACTCAAGGCGTCGTTTTCTTATATGAACATGCTTAGAACCGTGACCAATTCTTAATCCAAGCTAGTGTCGGGTGTTCCTATTCGCTGCTGATTTGACTATTTTTTTTGCGTGTGTTTTTATTTTATTCGGTACGTCGTTGTCGTTATTCCCTCGTGAAATTTGAAATATGGTCGTTCGTGTAATATGGGTGTTCGTGACCTACGCTAAATCACTATTTACAATTCAAGTATGCGCTTTGTAATATGCAACAAAGAGACGTGAATCGACACCAACACCGAGCACATTCGATCCTCGCGAATGATGTAGGAACAATTGAAAGCCTCGGTTCAACAAAGTGACGCTAATAGCGCTTCGATGGTTACTTTTTTAATTGCACGCGCGCGCGCGCGCGCCCGCGACGATTTGCAACATTAACGAGTAGAGGGTTGAACGTACAGTGCGTCGTTTCCATAGTCGTCAGCGAACAGCAGTCACGCGTGTTTATATCAATTAGTACGTTTTTGTCGCGACATCCTACCACGTTTCATTGAAAGCTTTGTCGTCGTTGTTGTTGATGTTGTTTTAACAAAAATTCAATGTCGAAAATCGATAAAAACACGAAAATTGTCGAAGTTGAAGAGCGAGAGACGACGCAACATTTCGAGTACTCGATAAAAATGATGCGTTGGCTTCTTCAATTTGGAGGGATGTGGCCTGTCGTATCTACGACTTATCCAAAAATTTTACGTCTACTTTTGACTAGCGTTGTTTGGTTCATACTCTTGTTTTTCACCATACCATCCTGCCTTCACATGTGCATCATTGTCAAAGATTTTAAGGTGAAAACCAATAATAAATATCAATAGTCCGAACAATTGGTTATTGTCTTGTTTGTTTTTTCTTGACGTTTGCGCAATGCGACGAGTTTAATTTTGCCAACAGATTAGACTACGATTAATTGGTCCATTGAGCTTTGGCTTGATGAATATCTTCAAATTCGTTAGCGTATTAATGCGAGAAAATCAACTTCGCGAGTGTATCGAGTGGATGGCGACGGATTGGCGATCGGTGCGTAGCCAAGTCGAGAAGAGTCTAATGTTTGAAAATGCAAAATCAGCCAAAACTTTTACGATGATTTGCGTTGTCTTCAAGTACGTGAGCGGTATATCTTACAGTGCGCTTTTTAGCTTTCTGAGAGATCCCATTGTCGTCAACAACAAGACCACCAGAATGTTGGCGTATCCAGGCTACTTTATTTTCTTCGATCCATACGTAAGTTTTTCATACATCGTTCAAACTCGTATTTTACGTGCAAAATACAAGAAACGCAATAAAAATAAAAATAAAAAATAAAAAAACGAACACTGATCAACCGTACAAACAATTTTGATCGTACGGTGCATACGTAACGACATATTTAGGATCATTTTAGAAAAATGTACGTATTGCACACGATGGTGAGTATCACCCAGTCGACGATAACGTGTGGCGTGGCGAGCATCGGTATCGTCTGCGTGATGCACGTATGTGGTCAAATTGCCGTAACGTCTTGGATGCTTCGTAAAGTCGATGCCGATGGATTTGACGCTGTGATCTTTGGGCGTATAGTAGAGAAACATCTACGTGCCATCGCGTAATTTTAATTTTTGACTAAATTTTGTCGAGTTTGAACAAACGATAAAAGCCAATTTATTGCAGATTTGCCAAAAAATTGGAAAACTACCTGAACGGCATGTGCTTGATCGAGTTGATGGGTTGCAGTTTGAATATCTGCATGCTTGGTTACTACTTTATCACGGTCATATTTCTCTCTCTCTCTCTCTCTCTTTCTCTCTCTCGTTTCCTTGCACGTTAATCCATTTCACAGTGTAATCGAGCGTTTATTTGGTCTTGCAGGAACGTACTCAGAGTTTAGTAATGCCTTACACGTACTGCATGTTAATGATCTCGTTTGTCTTTAACATATTTATTTTTTGCTACATTGGAGATCAATTAACGTCAAAGGTAGTTTCAAGGTGTCGTAAAAATTTGGCAAAATTGTTGGATCGTTTAAAATTTTAGTGCGATATTATTGGGAACGTGGCTTACGGCATCGATTGGTATGATTTTACAACGAAAAATGCCAGAAACGTGTCGATGGTGGTGGCATCGGCGCAGCAGCCTGTCGTACTTACCGCTGGAAAAATGACCACTTTATCCATGACTTGTTTCTCCAGCGTACGTGATTGTGAATTTGTCGAAAAATTTTATTTACGATCAAAGCAAGAGATTTTCCTAATTATCATTTGCGATTACAGGTGTTGAAAGCATCCTTTTCCTATCTAAATATGCTCAGAACCGTGACAAATTCATGAATCAACCATCAGCTGCGTTCGCTTGAAACGCGTAGTGTTCGACATAGAATATTGTTGTTGGCGTCGACCATTTATGTCAACTATTTGTTTAGTTCCAAATACAGTTTATACTATTAACTTTTCGACATTAAAACGGCGTGTTTTAATTAATCGCTAGATGAAAACCTTTTAAAATGCGATGTATTTATTACTTTGAAACGTTTACGAAACAGTAGTCTCTATCTTTCTCGTGTCCCTGCTAATCAGCGCTATCCAACAGCAGTGACATTGGATTTGCACACGCGAACTTGTTTTTAGACGTAGGTTCGATCTACGAAAATAGCGTGTTTCTACATTTCGTAATAGTGGAATCAGCGTCTAAGCGCTTTCGTCATTTGCGGCGTCGTTATTTGTGCGGCTTCTTTGCGTCAATTTTTCGCGAAAATCCTCGCGAAAGTCGTTTGTCGTTTCGCGACATAATTATTTATAAATCAACCAAGCATTTAATTCCGATCGAATGGTTCGAGCTCGGGTAAGTAAGGTAGCTTGTGACTCGCGATGATGCTGCAATCGTTCGTTTTTATCCTCCATCTCTCGTCGGCGTCGCAAGGAAAAACTACAAAATCGAGTTGGCCCGTTGCAAAAGTCTATTCGATTGATGTCCGTGTGGAAATTGACAGATATCTCGTTGAATCGATGCCTTGTACCGTAACTTGACCAACACGCGATTGTACAATTAGCTAATTTTATCGAGAGACGTTGGTTTCACGCGTACGCGTTCGTCGCGTAATCGTCGTCAACGCGGAAACCAAGTTCGTCCGCGTGAATTTCCGTATCGGCAAAGTTTACTCAAGACACAAGTGTATAGTGCGCAAAAAACAAGAGGGAGTTGATAAAGAAAAGTTGACTCTCACCGCAAGACAAAATTAAACGCGCCCGTCATCATCGATCGTCCCTGGTAGCGTAAGATCGATCGATCAATAATCAGGGTGACGCGTTCGTAATATACACGCTGCAAAAATAAGACAAAAGACGAGAAAATCGAGAGGTGTAGTTGTTTGATGGCGTTACACAAGTTGTCTGTCGGGCTTTTATCTTCGGTGAAAAGAAGAAAAGCAAGATCGTAACGTCCGAGTATACGGAGGGGGATCGTTGAATCGTTGAGGCGTAAAAATCACAGACTCCTAGATCTAAATAATCGTTGTTGGTTCCGTTGAAGCAACGTTAACGTGGTTACTCGTCGACAAGATCTTGGATCGCGAGCATCATGAGAGCCACGACAGCGTCGATCGTTTGTACTTATTCAGTTTTAAGCCTCGGTTTGTTCGTTTCGGCCAACAACAACGATGTCGAGCTTGCGATCGCCCATCGACAACAACAGCAGACTCTGCTCGAACGGGTGAGTACTCTTTTGTCGTTATTTTTTTTTTTTTTTTTTTTTTTTTTTACCAGGAGAGCTCAATTCAAAGTATCTTGTAAAACGATAAATGGATTTTATGGAAACGTTGATCGATGACGGAACAAAGAACGAAGTGACGGCGAAAACGATAGCGAAAAAGAGCGTGGAAGACGAGCAGGCGATACAAGCGGCCGAGACTTACGAGTTTCAATACTTGCCCGAGTCATCGCCCGATTATGAAACGTTGGAGCAAATTCAAGCGATCGAACCTATAGCGTCGGCTAGTCACGACGATCACCACGATCGTCATCATCATCATCATCATCCAAAGGTTCGTAAGCGCGAGATTCGAATAAACGATTTGCCAAAGTTGTCACATCACACGCCTATACCGTCGTGCGTCGATGCGTACAGGTGGGCTATAGCGTTGGTGGGCCACTGGTAAACATAGCTCAAGGTGCAGCGCAACAAGCTCATACCTTTGAAAAAAATCAACCGGCGGCAGCGGCTCAAGCAGCGTACGTTGCAAAAAATCGTTTGGGTCAATCGGCTGGCTTGAGTGCCGCAACCGCTGCAGCTGCATTTGCCGGTAAACAAATTATTTTACGAGGACTCGAGCAACAGGCTTACAACGCTCATCGCGCGCTCGAGAGCGAGAAATTACAACTGCAACAAGCTCAAAGAGCCGCTACTGCCGCTGCTCATGCCGCTCAACAGGCTATGCATCAAGTGAGTTTTTTTATTAATTGATCGTGTCGAGTAACTCGAGATTGGCTCTCCTACGAAAATACGAGTAAAACCTTGCGATTCTTTGATTTATTCTTTGTCAAGGTTCAAGTGATAACGACGGCTTTGAACGCGGCACAAGCAACGTCGCAACACGCCTCGGCTGCTGCTGCCGAAGCAGCCGCTGAATTAGCCGCGCAAACGGCAATGGTAGGCGCGGCAAAAGCGCGACTTCAAGCGATCGAAGATCAACTGCATCACGCTCGTATCGACTTTGAAGCTACGCAAGCGGCGAACTTTAAAGCAGCTCACGCCGCTCAAGTTGCTCAAAATAACGCCGCTGCAGCAGCTGCCCACGCCGCTGAAGTTGCCAATAAAGCTCATCATCATCATCATCATCATCATCGTCATCATCAACAACACCACGAGCACGACGATCATCACGATCACGAGCATCACGCAAAACTTGAAAATGAGAACGACGATGGGAGTCACGACGAGTCGATTGTCGTATCGGTAGCTACCTCGACAAAAGACTCAACCGACGCTAATAAGCTCGATGACTCGGAACTAGAGAAAAATAGCGCTCAAGTATTGCAGCGTGCGACTTCAGCCGATTATCCTGGCAACTTGGCTGCTCTTCTAGATATCACCAAGGATGAACTTTACGATACTTACGACAGTTATCCGTATTGACCTTAAGCTCTTTCATTTTTTTTATTATTTTACATTACCTTTATCTGTTTGTTGAAGCTCATTGATATCCATGTCGATCGATCTTTTATATATTATTCATTATACTTATTGCAATTGCCAGACTTTGTTTGCATGTAACAAAAAATGGACGATTGGATAACGATGTAAATGCGATGTAAGAACTGAAGATCATGGCGTATCTACTGTACTAAAAACCATTTATTCGTATAAAAATTGCTATTCTTGGCAGTGTAGATATGTCATCACGTTTATTGTGTTAATTATTGACATCGAGGATGTAAAGTTATTGTAATCTTATAAAAAAAGTTAGCATTATGTTCAATGCGGTTAATAATAAAGGAGATCACAACGTGTCATTTGTTAGTGTTTTTTTTTTGTTTTTTTGTTTTTTTTTATGAAAATTGATTTGTTTTATACTTTGTTGATACGTAAGTACTTTAAATTGCGGCGACAACTAAATCTACCAAAACCAATGTTGAATTTGGAAATTCAATAAAATACAAACCGATTTCTCGATGGTAACGCGGATAATTGTGGCAGTGACGCGAATTGCTATCGCGATTATTCATGAAATAATGTCATTTCACAACAATTATAAATGTTCTACAAATAACAATTTTGTCTTAAAATTAACAAAACAAAACGAACAAAAACTACAGTATCAAATTGATTATAAGACTACGATCTCCTTTACGGTTAGAGATTAAATTTGTAAAAACCGGAGTATTAAAAAAAAACCAGTCTTTAGAATGAGTCAGCGTCGTGCGACAATTTTGGCATTTTCAATGGAGTTACGACATCGTCGGGTATGAAATCGTTGATGCGTGGACGTTTTTCTCGTATCTTGTAATACGAGTACTTGAGTTTAATGCCCTCGTAAGCTCCCCTCATCCAAACACCTATTGCGTGTGCTCCAGCTAATCCACAGAAACCGTAATCCTAAAGATTCGAATATCAATTAGGCTTGATATCGTATACGAAATTAATTTACGATAAAGCTACCAATAGATAACTACATTTTCGTCAATATTATTTGGTATTCGTCCGGAATCTGGCATAACGTGAGAAGTCTGTTTCTGAGCTGCACTAACAGCTTGACCAAGAGCATCGATGACATTGACGTCTTCGTCCTCCGCATAAGCATCGCAAAAGGCTGCTTTTGCGGCGAAAAGTGTATCGGAAAATTTCGTTCCTCTCGTTGAATAATCAACTGTATTTATCGCTCTGACAAAAGCGTCCAACCAATCTCCAGCTTCCAAATTACTTTGATCTTCGATCGACTAAAAAATAATAAAGGCAAAAATAAGTATTTCCTCTCTTTATTGATAGCTGTAAAGCTATAAGGCAAACATTGTAGTTCTGACGTGCGAACGTTGGCAACGAAAATACGATGAAATTACTTACACGACCGATTATATTAAAAAAAAGTCTGTAAAGCTCGGCTTGATCGTCTTCGACGTATTGCTCGAATATTCTCGAGATTTGAAAGACGATATTAGATATGCTTAAACCAGCGAATTGCTTCTTATGAATTGCAGTTTTTATAGCGTTAGCTATATTAGCAAGTCTCGATCCACATTTTTCAACGTTGTCGTTTATCGACGGCTCGTCCAACATGTCAATTTTGGCAGCGCAAGCGATCAGTGCCTCGCAAGCGAACTCTATCGCTGTTAAGAGTGTGTCAGTTTCCAGCGTTCCCGTTTCGGTGGATGAAATGATCTCTTGGTCGAATTTCACGTCGTCGTCGTTCTCCGGGATTTTGAGTTCTTTGTCTCCCTTGAATCAGTCGAAAATTACGATGTCACTTTGAACACGTAACAATTTCTTCGGTTACTTTGATTCTACTTTACCTTCGTTTCTGCTTCGTTGTCTAAATCAGACGTGCAACAGCTTTTCTTGCTTATCGCTTTAGGCCAAGAAAAAGCCACAGTTGGGGCATTCAAATAATTTTTGAAATGTTGATTACTCGATAAGTTCAATATAGACAAATGAAATCCATTTACTTCTAAGGACGTGTGAAACGAGCCGGAAATTATTGTTTCTATTTCAAACTGATTTTGATTCAACTGCTCTACTAATTCTTTCATTAATATGTTCACTTCCAAGTGACTGAATCCTGAAATAGTAAATAAATAAATAAATATTATCAAAGTGCTTTTGTGAGTTTTCAAAATGGTCGTTTCATAAAGCCATTTTACCACCAAAATGGTCAAGTAATAAGGCAAGTTTAGAGCCTTGGGAAAATTTTTGATTGCCATCTGCATGCACAACGTCCCTCAATATAGACTCTACAATGATCTTTGTGGACGTGTTTGCAAGAGAAAATCGTTTAATATCACGATCGGACAATCTGTCCCCTCTACTGATTTCAATCTTACATACATCATTGTACAGACACTCCCCGATATAACCACCGATACTAAATATGGCTCCACTCTTTATGATTTCATCGCATGTCTCGTATATTTCATCTAAACTTTTTCCTGCTTCTGACATTGCTCCAGCAATTTTGTAAATAAACAACAAGCCAGATGGACTCCTTGGGCTAAGAGGTTTTTGATTAAGTTTCTCGCTCAACTGGTCTCTCACTAAAACCATCTTAATTGGAATGCCTTTACTTTCAGCCTTTGTTTTAGCCAGCAAAAAATTTAAGAAATATTCTGCACAGTCGTGTACCAAAAGTAATATTCCTGTAAGAAAACGACCTTTACAATAAAATTATGACCCTTTCGATAAAACTAAGTATTCTATTAACAGGTTTAGATACTTTCCATTCAATCCGTGATGTTCGTCTCTTGACACGTAATTTATAACTTCAAATATTGAATCTGTCGAGGGTATAGACGATGTTGTCCCATGTAATCCAAGAACAGCAGCAGTAAGCATTCCTGGACCAACAAAGCCAGTATACATAGGACCGTCGATCAAAGCACCACCACCAATAATTCGCACCTTTTTTAACCAAAAAATATGAAAATCGACAAAATGTTCGTCGCCCTCAAAGATTTATAGCGCTTACCTTTCCGTTCAATTTGTTGTAATCCCGTCGCAATACAGCTTTACAGCTATCAATAAAGAGAAGATCCTGGTGCATTATCATGGTTCCCGCGAGATTTTCAACCAAGATTTTGCTTGGATCGTTCCACAACCTTTTGTGCTTTTGTAGCGGATCGTATAGAGACATGTTTTCTTATCGAATCCTTGGCAATGCTTATTGTCCTTGTTTTACGCGGTAAAAATCCACTTTTATTTTAAAGAGACGCTGATCTGACATTTGCAGACGAAACTCTCAAACTGCGCCAATCACAAAGGAATTAAAGAGCGGCGCGCATGCGTTGTGCTTTCGAGGTAATATGTTATTTACGACTGGTAAACAAAAGCATTGGTTTTTTATTGAAGTAAGTATATGTTTGTTATTATGATTCAATTACTTCCATGAAAACTCATTAGAGATTGCCTTGTTTAACTCATTTTCAAGGAGATATGCTGATTAATTTGAAACGTTTGATATATTTAATGATTCATTTGCATTTTGATTAACGTATATTTGTACAGTCTTATAAATTAAATGTATAAAAATAGAATAAATCGACATTGGCCTGATTAGTAATCAGAAAACACTAGCTACCATTCACTCTCGAATTATCAGTTTCCTCGTCATCATTGTGCACATTTCTTGATTCAATTGCTGTACATTCTCTCTTAAAACCATTTGAAACATTTATTTTATTTTCGCTAAAGCCTTTATTAGACTTCAGACTGTAATCGAATGTTTCCACTACCGCTCGTGGCTGATCCCACCATAAATTGTGTTTTTTATTTATGGGTATTTTTTTCGTTCTCCTGCACATCGAACAAGTAGTTTTAATAATTTTTTTGTTTTTCGGTAATAAACGTACTTTTGCTGTTTTTCCAGGTATGAGAGGTGATTGACATGTTTTACATATAGAGCGCTTTAAATTATGTTCTCTGAAATAACATTGTAACAAATAGTCAAAAAATTACTGACTAAATTTGAATGAAAATAATTCACTTGAAAAAGGTTTATTCTTACATTCGTAATACTGCTTTTTTTGCACAACTTGTCATTATTGAACCGTAATAAGAAGCTAAAGAAGCACTTTTAGATGAAACTAGTGAACTAGCCTGTAAAATAAAGAGCGTGCTATGAGTGAATTGTGATTCATAAAAGGGATTTTCGTACCTGATGTAGAAAATTCATTCTCTCAAAAATGTCTTTTCCTTGGCATAATTTCTGATTGACAGCTAGAAAATGTCGCACAAATAAATTAATTACACGGTACAAATAACATGTTGACTGTACAAACAATGAGATAATCTTTTACCTGATGATGTTTTCATTTTTTCTCGTTTATCTCATCCGTTTAGCGCTAAGAATACATAAATAAACTAATTGTAATTGTTTTGGAGTGGCGTAGTTTGTTTATACGATGCGAATAGTTTAGATATCATGTAAAAAAACACCGAAATCAGCTGATGAAGAGGGTACTTCGTTACCGATCGTTGGTATTCGATCAAAACGCCATCTTTTGGTTATTTACTCATTTCAGGCGGTATATTTGTAATGTCAGCGTACGTAATATTATGTAAAACAATTCAGGGACGAGGTGCTTAATATATTCTTAACGTACTGGGACGGACGGTTTTTGAACAGTTGTAAAATATAAATGTGAATAGGCATTGAAAAGAAAAAAAGAAAAAAATTATGTAAAGATATGTATATTCTTTAAACATCTAATAACATTCGGCTGGATGCGCCAAACGTATTTACATATTGCACTACGCTTCGACTACGCGCCACTTGTTTGGACTGCATTTAGGGGATGAGCTATCTTCTTGTAAGTGTATGAAAGTACCGTGGGAGTACAACGAAGATCGTATTCGAGGACGAAAAAGAATCGTTATATTGCAGCACTGAATCTTTTATGTTCGTATAATTGAAACTCTTGTGTTCCTCTTGTTTTGCGCGTATATAAGATTTCAACGAGATATCGCTTTTTACGAAGATGAAGCATCGCCGATAATAGGCGCGTACATATAAACTTGCGCATACTTTTTTTAAACAATAATTAGAATCTTAAGTTATATCAGTCTAACGTTTTTATTTTTTTTTTTTCTAAGAGGCATTTTTTGTTATCATTCACTCGAGCAATCGTAATTATTTAACCGATTATTCCAAAGGTATCGAAAGAACGGAACATCGATTTCACTTGAAATAACAAAGTGCAGCGATAATACTTTTGTAATTTTTAAGAATTTTTTAGTTTAGAGTTCTGCTCCGACGTAACGAGTGTGAAACCGATGTTCCTTTGGAGGAGAAACGAAAAATCATGAAAGATCATTCGAGCGAATGAAAAAAATGATAACGAAACGATAGATTCTGCTTGAAAAAACCACTGGAACGCAGGATCGTTTTCCGTTTGTAAGAAAATAATGATGGCTAACAAAAACAGGTGTATGTGTGTGATATATGCAGCGCGCATTCATCGTATTCCCAAGCGCACGGACATACTCTCTCTTTCTTTCTTTCTCTTCCTTTCTCTCTCTTTCTCTCTCTCTCTCTCTCTCTCTCTCTCTCTCTCTCTTGAAGCATTTTCTCGGCTCACGAAATCACGTTAACGTTAAAAGTTCATTAACACTCGGCGACTTTTGCGTCTTGCGCGCGCACAGAGCACATAACTATATTATTGTCTACTCGGCAACGTTAATTCAGCGGCGTCGAGTCGGCAATCCACTCGGCGACAAGTGAACATGTGCATCCTCCGCAAACGCACAATTAACAAGGAGACACCATTTCTCTCAGAGGCTTCAACGTCTTTGGCCTCGTCGCTCAGAGGGATTTCGTGATGTTGTTGAATAATCTCTTGCCCCACCATGATTCCAGATCGAACGGTTTGAAGTCTGAAAAAAGGCAAAAAAAATACGGGCACCAACTCACTTATCGAATCTCATTTAACGCCGCAAGTGAGCGATACATTTTTTCAACAGTGATAAGATAATGTCTATGTACCTTGTAAGACGTGATTAGGCTCGCCGTCATTGTAGTAGACTATCGTCTCTGTAACGGAAATCGCTTGTTAATATTTTACAGCTATTATGACTTTGTGTGCTGCAATTGTGCAATTTTTTTTTCGTCAATATCTATTTACCATTTGTGGAAGACTCGTACTGATCGGAATCATCGGAGGATGAGCATCTCTGTCTGTCGTTGATCTGATTCCAGGCTGCAAAAGAATAAGCAAGCAAACTGTCAAATATCCAAGATCAACAACAATCGCTTGTTGTAACACTTACAGTCGCAAACAAACTTAATTAGCTCTTCGTGTTGAGGAGTGATAGCTTCTTGTCTTGTTCGATGCCTCTGAAGGCTAGGTTTCAACTTTCCATTTGTATAGAAAACTGGTTTAGGAACATTGCTAGAGGTTATATAAAAAATAAAGTTTAGTCAACTTGAACTTTCAAAAGATCCATCCTTAATGAATTAATGTTGCAAGTTCACAACTAACAAATCCAGCGTGTAATCATTGCACCATTATTGCGACATAGCTAATTGTATTGATAAATATGCATGCATCGTCAGTTTTACAATTGAGATCATCCACTTACCATTTAATCTTGTCCTCCTCTGATGTATCCTCCTCAGGATCACTTTTGCGAGATAAATCTCTGAAGTTTTCTAGTCGCTCAAGATTTTGATTGATTCCTGTAACGCATAAAGAGGGAGTGTGCTTGAATGATGGAGCACAAATACTACACATCAAACCGTTTTCTCAAGGGAGAGAGAGAGAGAGAAAGAAATGTCCAAAGCAAGAATGAAAACAAAGATAAGCAAAGTGTAACCGCGCGTTTCTCCAAAAATAATCTCGACGACCGTCAAGTTCAAGAAACAACCCGACGCGTAGCAACGCTAATCTCAAAAGCGTAAGGTCGTCATAGTTCGAGCAACCGGACGAAAAAAAATCAAATAAAACGAGTGTGGTCTAGCGAGGTTCAACAACGTGCGTATAACTCTGTAATATCCTCACCTCGCCTCGTTTTGGCGACGATCTTACTGGGACCTTTGGACACTGTGTACATGATCAGTGCATCAAAAAAAAAATTCCCCTGAGATATAATTATTGTAGCGTCGACTAGCGACTATACACTGCTGTTAATAATGTTGCTTTGGGTGGCCAAGACGACAGAGTGTAGATAATACGACCACTCTCTCCGGGAACAGACAGAGAAAAACTGAACCGAGAGCGCTCGAGCTCTCGCTGCTAAAGCGCGAGAGATATTACGTGAGCACGAGAAAAACATGTGTGTGCGTGTGTACGTGTGTGTGTATGTGAGAAACGCCACTACAATGGTGTTGGTGCAACATGTGATTTAGCAGAAGAGTCGATGGCTAGTAATTTCTTCTTCGAAAAACTTTTGTTATCAGAGGCATTTTTACGAAAGTAATTGAGAAACTTTTTTTTTTTTTTAAATCTCTATCTAGTCAGACTCGAAATAGTTGTTGGTAAAACGAGCAAGAACATCGATTTAATTTTAACCGAGAACTTGTATTTCTTTTTCGTTCGTTTGGGATTCGTCAAATTTTTCAAGCGATCGGCTTCTATTTTCCTACTCCCTACCACGCGATACTTATCGCACATTCACATGCTTATGTAAAATAATGAATTACATAAGTGTGCTTTCACGAAATATTTCGAGATCACACGACGCTAAAACAACACGTGCGTTAAACACGCGGACATTTTCACCGACGTATTACTCTCTAAATATAAACTCTTGCGAACTACATACATTGAAATGCCTATTACTAAAGCACGACGAGATTGATGCTTGTCTAATTGAATAAAATGCGCTTTTTTTCGAAAAACTATAAATATCAGGTTTGAAAAGTACACGAGACGGAAAAGTTGTAACCTTCCTTATCTAATAATTGTGATATCCAAAGATTGGTTGCGTTCGATTATAACTCGACGTGCTGTTCGATTCGTTTAATTCGCTCGTCCCGCGTTACGGTTCGCATTCCAAGTCATGCAATTCAGTTTGGTTTCTAGTCTGCACGTCGTTTATTTATTGTAGAATCAGCTTCGCCAAAAGAAACTACATTATCAGAAATTCTCCGGTGCTATACGTAACCTTAAATATCATGATCGGTCTTAACTAATCTATACGATTCTCTACGCTTTTTGTTGGTTGTTCAATTCGTCGTTAAGATGACTAATAGATATTTGCATACGTAAGATAATTTATCGATACTGATACATATAGGAAATTTTGAACAAATTCAAGAAAGAAAGGGACACCTACAATGAGAAACGTTAACTTCGCAAGATGGCTACCGACTGAGTTGTACGTGAACGAGTGTACGAGGGAATCGAGGGAATCGAGCGAACCAAACAGTACTCCGCAGTCCTCACTATAATCGAAAGCAACCATTGACTTCTGCTCTGGTTACTCTTACGACGAATGACGACGAGACATTTCGGACGTAACGTGTGTGCATGTGTCGGTATCGTGCAGAAACCTTTGAAAGGAGATGTACTGAAGAAGTATAATAATGCCCGAGTCTTTCAGTTGAAAATTTGCAATGCTTTTTTACATCTCCAATCGTCGGCTCTTGTCATTCTAAAGGTGAGTCAACCCGGGGTCTTAATCTTTACGACGATAGTTGTGCTTTCCAATCAATGTAGTATGCAAACTTACGTCGTACTCGATCCTTTTTTTTCGTAAATATTCAAGATGACACGTGATTTTTTTTTATCTACGAGCTTGAGTATTTTACACGCGTAATCCTCGTGCACAAGAAATACGTTGGTTAGTTCGTCACTGGTTCTTTGATAATTCAATTGAGTATAAAAATTAAATAAACATGAATCGAGTGTTTATCGTCACCTAGAGTGTCACCTTGTATTGGTTTCGATTTTTTCTCGTTGTATCGTTGCCAAGGAATAGATGATACATTGTGTGCATGTGTTAAGAGAGCAATGGGCATTGACTTTCAACTATATAAATGGCTCTGACTTTATTTCGATGCTATTTCAGAGTTATCGAGGGGTAGGAATGCCCAAAGAAATTCAGTGAGATGCATGGGGATGAGCAACAACAGTATTATAATTCGTTGTTAGAACGGACTCATTTGGATTTTAGAGTTAAAACAGTGTTATTGAAATCAGATAACAATGACTACTGTGGAGACACCGTTCATTCGCACCATCGAATGGGATATGATGGACAAATCAAAGTTCTTACCTCTGAGTATGCTGTCCTCTTTTTCCGTAAGATGCTGTCTATATCCACTTACGGTCATCAAGACTCGACTCCAAATTCAAAGGAAGAGTCATATGTACACAGGTGAGTTTGCAAACTAGTTGCCTAAATGTTTCTGGAATTGATTCAACTCCGAATTATATTATTCGTCGTATGTTATAGGTATGATAGATGCCTACAGAAAAATCTATCAGATGGAGGGAATTGCGGGCTTATATAGGGGATTCTGGATCAGCTCCATTCAAATAGTGTCGGGTGTCTCTTACGTGTTTACGTACGAAGGTGTTAGACACATGTTGAATCAGGATCCTGTTACTTCCCAACTGGATCCTAGAATAAAAGCTCTTCTAGGTGGTGCTTCTGCAAGTATAGTAGGTCAAACTTTTGTAGTTCCATTCGACGTATTGAGTCAACATTTAATGGTGCTTGGTGTACGCTACAAGCATGGGAAATTAGTTGTTGATAAGGTAGTTTTTGAAACTCATACTTACGACTGCATTGAGAAAAGCGAGATTTTGATGGTTATTTGATTTCCAGCAGACAGGCATGAATCCATTAGGAGTTACGTTCGAACAAGGAAAATCTCGTGCTCAAATAACCACGGAAATAGTTCGACTGATTTACCAAAGAGACGGTTTGAGGGGCTTCTACAGGGGCTACGTTGCTTCTCTCTGTGCCTATGTACCTAACAGCGCACTGTGGTGGGGCTTTTATACGTTTTTTCAAGGTAATCGAGCAAAAGGCTCGTTTTTATCAAGAAAATGTGTCACCTAACTAAGAACGACGATTGACTTCAGTTGTTTTGTTGTTGTAGACGAACTATTGAAAGTCTTCCCTAATTGGGTATCTCATCTATTTATTCAATCGGTCGCTGGGACGCTGGGCGGTTTCACGACGACAATAATAACGAACCCGCTGGACGTTGTTCGCGCGAGATTGCAAGTACAAAGACTGGACAGCATGTATAATGCGATAAGGGTGCTCTGGCAAGAGGAAGGTATGCACATGTTCACCAAAGGTCTCTCTGCTCGACTAGTGCAATCGGCTTGCTTCAGTTTCTCCATCATTCTCGGCTACGAGACTATTAAACGAGTTAGCATACACGAGGAGTATAAAAGTTACGTCAAATGGTGAATTTGTGTATAATTTGAGCTCTGAAGCGCGTATTTTTTTTTTTTATCATTCTTCTTTCTTATCATGCGCAGTGATATAGATCTGGTCGCCAGAGTATCATTCCAATTTAGGTTCTCTTTTTTTATTCAACTGATTTAGAAGACACGTTTTGGAAAATTCAACGATATGTAAGGTGTTTTCTTTTCAGTGCTGTCCTAAGAAAGGAAAATACAGATTTTTAAATGGAATTTATATTTTTTTGTGTAGATAGGACGTGAATTTATTGGCATCGTATGCAAGTAAAACTTTTGGAAATACGTGTACGTGCGCATATTTTCGACTCGTATAAAAATATCGAAGAAAAAGTCTTTAGATAACGAACGTGAATAACGTTATAGAGTAATTTGGTACTTCATTGTCATCAAACAAAGTATGATCTTCACGGCACATTTTTCTAACAGAATTTTTTTCATTAGAAATACAGTATCGTAAATGTACCATAAGTCATTATTTTCACGATTATAAAATATATTAAATATTGTTGTAGTTGGTTACAATATAATTGTTGAAATAAAATCAACTTTATTAAAAAGTTATTCAATACGAAATGTATGTATTCATTTCAGCATATGCTTTGTTGTTTGTACTCTCAGAGATATTTTTTAGTGAAACAAATTTGATAAAAAAAAATACAATGTAACATTTCTTTCATAACATACCAAACTTGAAGACATCAAAATGAGAGTAAACTTAATAGAATGCTTGATCGTGTGTAGGCGCGTTTGTAAAAATGTGTAATAGATTTTTTACCATTTGATGGCGAGCTTATTTTCAACAGCTCGAACGTTCATTGTAACTAGTCACAAAGTTTTAACTTATGATGGCAGTATGCAAACAATATTGTCTTCTTAACGAAACGTTTTTATTTCAATTCATCTAGCGTTGGTTAATTTTCATAATAAAACAATTTGTGCGATCACTCTCTGGTGTTCAGAATTTCATGTAAATATACAGCAAATGTGTAAAAATAAAGCAGATGTGTATGATATCAAATAAATATGATTCAAGTTGATGACGAAAATCTGTGAAAACGTTTTTTTTTATCGATCAACTTTGGATTGAAAACAAAAACTTCAATCTAATAAAAATCCAATGTTCATGGTTTAGTGATTGGGTGATCAATAAAAGTACAGCAAATAATTAGTGTGATTTAAAACAACAACAATCACTTTATTCTTTTTACCTCCAGTTTATACGAAAAAGAAGATTTATATTATACGAAATACTTGCGTCTGTGCAAGTGCATACATTCTAAGGATCGTATCAGGCTCACTTTAGTGTGTATATTTTTCTTTTTTTTTTTAAATACCACTTGGAATCTCGGTATTTGAATATTCGTAACTTATTGTTTTTTTTTGTCGTTTCTGTTTGTTATAGTATGGTTTAAAGTTGAAAATGAACTTTTTCATTATGTACTTTTACAAATATGTCTTAAAATATTCTTACATTCCTCAATGTTTTATGTTTTACATGTTACATTTTGAGAATTCTACTCATTCATGCTCACACTTTCATTGATATATACAAATTAAAAAGGCGGAATATTTTCAATGTATATGCGGCTTAAAACAAACAAATATATAGTTGATTCAATGAAAATGTAATATTTATTAGTAATTAAGATAAGTACTTGAAAATAGAAGCGGATCGTTCTTTCGTTTCTGGGAATGCATGCTTCGTCAAGTAACAAAATCTAAGGGGTTTCATAATATGCTATCAATTTTTTTAAAATAAATTTCATCACTTTACTTTTTATTATTATTATTTTTTAATAAAACAAATCAATACTCAACAATTAAAATAAACTGATATCAATAAAACAATCGTAATAAACGTAACAATATAATGACGAAACAATTTCATAGTAAACTGCACTCTAATGATTAAAAAATGCTGTAAAAATGCGACTGCGTAAATATAAAGCCTCGTACGTAACTTATACAACCGCACGTTAATAATAATACTCGACTAAATAAAGTTAAAATAATTATGATGGCTTAAAGCACGTTTATTATCGTGACGTTCAACATTCACCCAAAAGAAATTCGCAATCAATTAATTACTATTTTCAACGCGTCAAATATTCGTTTAGAAATAGATGCATGAGACAATTTCAATTTTTAGTTAATTATATCAAAACAATAAGTGGTCGTTGTAATATAAGTTTATGAATTAAAAAAACTGATTCTTCCGATAACGCCGATAAGTCGTCCAGATTTGGCTGTAAGACTTCTTTAGATAAACTCTTGATGTTGCGTTATATTTTGAATATTTATAAAAATACTAATTTATGAACTCGAATAAATCTTCATAAGTTAGAAATTTAAGAAAAATCAAATTGTAGAATTTCTTTTACGGAATATTCATTGCAATGTTTGTAATAAAATTGATGATTGCAGGTTAATGCATAAGATTGAAAGCTTTGCTTGTAAATAAAGTATTCTAAAATAATGTATGTACACGCATAAGTAAGACGACCCAAAGTCAAAGTAATTTTTTACCTTTCTTTAGCAAAAAAAAAAAAAAATAATAATGTACCCCTAATACATATAATAGGTAACACTCTTTCCATCACTCCATTAGCTACATCATAAAATCTGAACATCTCTTTTTTTCACATTCTTCAAATGTATTTACGCCGACTTTTCGCGTACTTCATAGTAATGTTAATAATTATAGTAATAATGATAGCAACGATTGCATGTTTCAGTTTAGAAGGCGGTATTAAGGGATCCAACAAAAAATAATCTAATCGAACAATTATAGATGACAAATTAATTGGCAATAACTTGACTTCATACACAAGCCAAGTACAGAGTTAAAAAAACGACGATAATATTGTTTACTATTATTTTACATTCGAAACTGAATCACGTAATTATCAATGCCACAACTCTTAAATAATAATTCCAGATTTATACGAAAAGAAAAAAAATGTACGCATGAGGTGTCACGCGCAAAGCATAAATTTTTTTTTTTTCGTATCTTGAAGCTAAGAGAGATTAGTTTAGAGATAAACGTTAAATCGAGACAAGGATGAAGATATCGTATGAATTTTCGTTTAAAGGGCAAACAACGACTTGTCCTCTTGGTCCTTGCTATTGCCACTACCGCCACTTGCGCCATTCGATGTCGCAGCTCTGCTACCACCACCGATTTCACTGGCTACCGCAGCAGTACGCTCCGCTAAGAATCGTTCAAACTCCGACGACGTCACCGACTTATCGGTCTGTTTAAGTTTAATAAGGTACAGATACTCGTATAAATGACTTCGAAATTGCGCACAGGAAAACACGTAAAAATACATCGTTAGTACTTACGGGATTTTTCGCACGAGAGGAGCTTGCATCGGTCTCGTCGTCGCTTCCTCGTCTACGTGTAATCATTTGAACGTTGACTGTTATTATCCAGCGTTAACAAATTAATATAAATACAACCAACCTGTTTCTAGCCGCGTCGAAATTGGCAGTTCTCGCCTGAGCGAACGCGTCGAACTCGTCCTTTTCGTGCTCCTTTCGCCGTGACATCGAGTCTTCACTGTCTGCGATACCTGCAACCACGTCGACGAATATAATAATCGTTGAAATACAAAATTTGACAAAAGCGACAAAAGAAATCTTCCGTTATCGAAATACCTAAATTGCTAATTCGTTTCTCGATCGCATTGAGAGGTAACGCGGCAGCTCCTTGAGCATCAGCTTCGTCGTCCGAAAGATTTATAAGCAAATCACCAGCCTCGAGCTTCTTCTTAGTGGCAGCGGCACTCGTTGATTGATTGGCACCGAGTGCTTGAGCTACAAGTGCACTCGCCGGCACGTGCTTGTTCTTGGAGAATCGTCTGTAGCGCAAAAATAGGTTGTTCATCTCGTCGTTGATCTGTAGCAACTCAGCGGTAAGCTCGTCGTGTGCCAGCTTACCGATCAACTCAACAACGCGTTCCTGCATCGATTTGCACGTGTTGTGTAGTTCCTGCGATGAAAATTCAAGTTTTTTTCCAAATATCGTGCTTTTCACGATTCACGATAGTAATAACACGATTAAATTGAACGAGAAACCAACCGTAAGAAGTTCCATATCCTCTCGAGCTTGCACAAGCTCACTTCCAGCCTTGTCTTGCACGCCACCCGAATGAGCAGCTAACATTTCCGAAAGTACACGCATGTTGCCATGCACTATATCCAATTCACCGCGTAATTTGAGCATCTGTTGCTCGTTCAATTGCATCGGTTGGGCAGCTATACGACGAGTTGGTGCTGCTGCTAACATCGTCGCTCCTCCTCCTCCTCCTCCCGATGCTGTCGATACTGCTGCTGCTGCTGTTGCTGCTGAAGTTGATGACGTTCCCGTAGCCGGTACTACTGCTGCTACGGCTGCTGCTGCTGCTGCCCCCGAGTCAACCACTTCTGGTACACTCTTTAATAACGTCGAACAAATTATTGGTTACGCGTCTATGTAAGAAGCTTTGACGTTTTGTTAGAGTATATCGATACATCTACAACCAAGTTCTAAAAAGAACGAGACATTTGGTATATAAGTTTATCACGTGGACGTTTCAATAATTTAGACAACATTATCGAGTATTTTGACAAATCGCGTACAATGTGTCGCGTTGCTCAATATCGTTAACGGACACCGATTATTCCATCTATTGTAAATGTAATAATACGAATAGATGCTAATGCAAAATTCATAGGTATTATGTCGTTTTAATATTTTATAAATATCGTTATGCGTCGTGCCGAGAAAAACCGGTTAAGAAATATATTCACTTTGAGACGTCAGTTATCAGAAGACACGACAACACTGTACGTTTTTGTAGAGCAACGTTTTACAAACGAGTACAACACATGGATATCCTTGCCCATGTGCATTGTTTAGCTTGTCGATAACACGTTCGTCAATTAACACACACCGATTAGGAGAGACCTATATTAACTATCGGACGACCTTTCAAAGTACAATGGCTTTAAAATTAAAAATATATATGTGTATATTATTGAAATTATGGTATTTCGCGAGATTTCATCATAACGTGAAATTGTGATGTAATAAAACAACAGTTGTTTAGGGCTCGGTGGCTCAATTTTTCTTTTTGTACGAATGCGTCGACAAAACCTTTCCGTGTTAGGCGTACGAAACTACGTTTTTTACACAAATTGAAAGTAATTGTAAAATGTTCAACGAGTTTTCGAGCTCAAAACTAATGAGTCATAGAATGAGTCATATAATTATATATCACGAGCTCGATCTTGATATTAAAAAACAAATATCAAAGAGTAATAGCGGTGTGCTGTGCGTGTCACAATTCTCACCTATTCACACTGATAACAATGTGTAGTCAATGAATCAGAGCCTTACCCTTTCTGGAGTAATGATGGGAGCCATAGCATCAAGATCGGTCATGGGAAAATCGATTCCTTTAGACTTGAGTTCTTGATAGACCTGCACAACACCTTGAGTATGAGGTTGATTTTTGAACGTATCCACCCAAGTTTGTATGAGATTTAGTATTTTATCTTGCACCACAGTGGGAGGTTCATTTTTTGGGCCTATTAGCTTAACCAATTCTTGAACAAATTCTCTAGAGCAGGCCAACGCGTGAAAGCGCTTTCCACAATTTTTTACACAAGTCTCGAGTACCTATGGATAAATCAAATCAATTATTTAAGAAAAAACAAAATACACTCGATGGTTGGGTAGCAAACTCAAACGTACAGTTAGAGTGTACATGACAATGGTGTAATTCTTGCCAGCTGCTTGATTGAGCCTCTTTTTAATGGCTTTGATAGCATCTCTGGGTCCTTCGTCAGTTTCGTTGATGATGTCGCATATTTCCATGTTGAGTGCCCAGTTCTCACTGGGTAAACTGCCATCGGTAGCTTGTTCTACAATGAGAGTACGCATAAATAACTACAGAAGCAGCACGTGAAATTGCGATTATCGTGACGACGTGTAGCCATCCGTAAAGCACAGATAAATTTAATATGACTTTACCTATCCTCTGGCCAACAGGCGAGGTGAACGGATTGGTAACGTTGACTCCAAAGAACGACATCGCGAAGCCGTGCAGTCAGTGTCAACACAATGAAAACAACGTCGAAACGAACGACAGCCGGTATATATCGTGTATTTACAAACTGCGTTTTTCTCGATCACGTCTGCGGTTAATCTGGAGTTCAGTCAGGATAGGACGCACCTATATCTTGGTTTTTCGCACGTATACACACACACACACACACGCACGCGCGCGCGCGGCACGAACACTTGTACGTGAAAAGTTATAGCTAGCGATATTATATGCGCAGCGTTGGCGTAGTACGTACAACACAGCTGATCCCTGAAAGAGAAAGAGAGAGAGAGAGAAACCTAGAGTCGCAGAGCAAGTTTCAGTGCTTACTGCTTACTCGCTCGCTCTTCGTCCCCGTCGCCCAAAGCGTCATATTCCGTGAGGTGGGGTATAATACGTTAAGTTATGTACTTTGCCGTTGTTATGTCCGCAAGGTGCTCCGATTTCACACGACCCGTCAATATACGAATCATACGATTGTCGCATGACCGACATTCATTGTTTCAAGTTTT
The DNA here is from genome assembly GCA_030064505.1 of Chouioia cunea. Lineage (NCBI taxonomy): Eukaryota > Metazoa > Arthropoda > Insecta > Hymenoptera > Eulophidae > Chouioia > Chouioia cunea. The sequence continues at coordinate 2,935,273 of JAOPFQ010000004.1, read as the reverse complement.
TCCATCGAACGCTCGTTTTTTCGATTGACGTTATCAACCCTATTCATTAATCCGTATCGATTAGCAACGTAACGATCGTTACATACGTATGTTGGAGAGTGATTATGGAGCACACGTATACAATAACGTTTGCACCCACGCGACAATCGAGTAACGCCCATGTACAATGTATTTACGTGTATACGTAGCTGAACCATGGCAACGAGAAAACATCGGTGCCTTTATTTACTCGTGCGCTTTGTCAATTTTCAAAAAAGCGCGTTAAGAAAATTGGGAAAATGCTGCAATCGTACGAACCGAAGAAATATACGGTGATAACGAAAAAGCTACTGCTCTCTCAAGCAAACGAACAACAAACAAAGGGTCGACATTATAGCAAACCAGAAAAAATTGAAGAACTTCGACTTGAATACTTGAGTGAGCGACAACGATAATCGCATTTGATTGTTTTTCGTGCTTGTTTCGAAAAAAAAAACAACAACAACAAAATATCATTGTCAACGTGTGTTTTACAGATATTCTGAAAATAGATTGCCTCTGGCCATTGACAAATTTGATGAAGCTAAAATTGAACAACAACGCCATCGAGAAAATAGAGAATCTCGAATCTCTGGTAAATCTTTGCGAGCTTGATTTGTCATTCAACAAAATTAGGAAGATTGAAAATTTGGAAGCTCTGACGAACATTCACGTATTGTCTTTCTACGACAACGAGATTGAAGTGGTCGAAGGGCTAGATCACATGAAGAACCTTACGATTCTGAGTCTCGGCAAAAATAATATTTTCGATTTGGATCACGTAACGTGAAAAACTATTGTTTCTTTTCTTTCCATGTATTTGGGTTGTTCGTGAAAATCCAGCGGCAGCACTTGATCGTTGGCTTGTGTTGTTCTCAGGTATTGTATCTGCGCGAATTGAAGGAGTTACGTAGCGTGCAAATGACGGGGAATCCTTGCACCGAACGAAGTGGTTACAAGTGTTACTTGATTGCGTTTGCGCCGCAATTAGTTTATTACGGTTACAAAATGATAACGGAGAACGAGCGCGAGAACGCCAACGAAAAGCATCGGTAAGAGACAATAAGCTCGAACAGCTTGTTTTGATATTGTGTCAATTTTTACAAATTTCAGCCGAGCTTTGTCGAACGTGCTCGAGGTAGAAACGAAGAAACAAAAGGAATTGGAAAGCGTCGAGCTTGCGCAAAGAAAAGTCGAGCAACAATCGGCTTCCTACGTGGAATATCTCGATGAAGATTGTTTGTTCTTACAGATGTTTATCGACGACGATGGTGCGTACTCGCGTTGAGATATCTCTTCAAATATCTAGTCGTTTGCTTATTTTCAATTCGTAGAAGGCAGAAAATTGGCAGAGCTCACACAAGACACGACAGCTGCACACGATCAATATCGACAATCCTTCTCCGAAATCTGCCATCAATTGTACGAGTTTGGCTTGAAGGAAGAACTTCGTAGACAAGACGAGGTAAATGCTCTGAGAATCGTTGTCGAAAAGGTCGAGACGACAGTCATGAATAAAGCTCGAGCGTAAGTTTTCGTCGTCGTTCAACGCAACGAATTGCGTTACATCGGCTTTACGCAAGTTTTTGTTGTTCTTTCGTAGAATTATCGATAGCATCCAAGGTAAAAGGTTGGAAATAAACGTGCGAGTGACGCAGATGTTACGAGAAGCAGCGATAGCATCCGAGGATGCGGATCTCGATGACGAAACAATCGACGAGATCGATCGAGTAGCCAAACAATTGTCGCGAGACTTTAATATCTTCCTCTCCAATATGCGAACGAAGCTTATGCGGGAGGAAACGGTCGTCGACGAACAAATCGAGGAAATGATTCGAACGTTCAAGACCAATATTACCGATATGGTTACTTCGTTTCTCGAACCAGCTCAAGAATACTTTACTCAGTTGAGAAACCTCGAGACTGAGTACAACGACACTATCGGTCCGTTAGTTGCAGGGTATTTGAACAGTTTGGAGGACGAAGAAAAGTCACCATTCTTGCTGTCGTTGCTGGAAGATAAAGACGCTTTACAAAATTCCCTTGCTACTTCGCATTTTATGCATCTAAAGGTATACTACGATCTGCGATTGTTGTTGTCAAGATGTACAATTGGATTTGTTCAGTTTAGGTGATAGATGATCGTCAGGATCGCATGAACAATCGTTTGAAGGAATGGAACACCAAATTTGTCGACAAGTTATTCGAGTGAGTATCGCTCAAAACGATTGTTGAGATACGATGAATTACGAATGGTGCTTGATCAGTTGGCTTTTTATAGGCAAAATACTAAAATGAGAAGAGATCGAATTTTGGAGATATCGCATTTTCTCGATTATCACATTGAAAACTCAACGGTGGCAAAGATACTAGGACAGCAATCATCACAGATGGAAGAAGCCGAGGAAGAGCCGGAGGAAGAGGATTCAGTTGCGGAAACAACCGCGGTAACCAAGGACTCTGAAGAAGACTGAAAAAACAATGTTCTTTCTTAATTTAAATTTTATATTTTTATAACAAGTGGTAAAAAATATACATATTTCAAATTAATTCAAAGAAATTTCAACGAGATTGTACAGATTTTATACGAAGAATGCACAACGCTAGGATCTAAAATCTACGTTCGTACAAAAGTTCTGTAGCACGTATAAAAATACGAAAATGTTTGATATGGCATTTACTTTGATTTCTTTTTGAGAGACTCAAGATATTTTTCAAGGCCTTCTTGGACTTGAGGCATCTGCACGTAATTTAAGAAAATCGTTGCATCCCATTCTCGATTTCCCTCCAACCAAGCGAGAGTTTCTTTCCTCAAGCTCATTTTTGTGGCTTCTCTGGCCTCACCTGAAAAATTTTCGTACAATTAGTACAACCGTAATATTTACTTCAATTTAAATTACAGTCTCGGAACTTGCCAGGAATCTTAGCATATCCAGTGATGTATTTTTCGCATTTAGCAAGAGCATCATTTTTATCAGAAGCCAACTCATCTACCAATCCAATTTTTAGGGCTTCCTCTGGTTTGAAGAGAGTTCCTCTGTAATTGAATTTATGTTAAAAAAACACTTTATACATTTTTAATTAACTGTAAATTTACTTCAGTAAAGCAAGTTCCGTTTGACGATAACCAATGGCATTAATCATGGAATCTTGGAACCACTTTGGAGCAACTATGCCTAGCCTTGTTTCATTGAGACCAATGGTATGTTCTCCTTTGGCCATTACTCTGTATTCGCAAGAGAGAGCCAATAAACAGCCTCCGGCAGGACTGGCACCCTTGTTACGATACAATTAAATTATTTGTTTATAAAAAAAATCTGCCAGTGATGAAAGTTATCGAAGAAGCTCACGTTGATAGCTGCCGCTACTGGAATACTCAAGCCATAAAGCGTCAACCATAAGTCTTGAAGTGCATGCCAAAAATCGGTGCATCGCTTGAGGTCTGGTTTATACATTTCCATTATATCCAAACCACCTGAGAAAATAGTAGGCATAGACGAAGTAAGAATGATTCCTTTGCTGTTATTGTCAATTGCATTTTCCAGAGCTTTACGCAAGTCTTGGGCCAGATCTAAGTTGATACCGTTTACTGGTTTTCGTGCCATAGACACTGTTGTGATTCCTGCCAATAAAAAAAGATTAAACTAGTTGATTGACGACTCGCCAGCTTTTATGATAACGCGTTTCCTCATAATTATTGCTTTGCAGTTGTTTTGGAAATACTACTTTGCAAAATTTTCTTTTCCACAAGAAATGTTTTTCATTTTATAAACAACGAATCACACCATAAACATACCATTATTGTCATTGTGAGAAACCTCAACGAGATGACTTTTGACCGCTTGAGTAGCTGCATTTCTCTTTAATACAATTGATCTCGTTTGATTAAAAAACAGAGCCGAGGCTCGCTTCATCACCGACAAGTTTGCCATCGTTATTATCTGCAAAACGTAATGGGAAGAAAAACAAAATTCGAATGAATTTTCACGTGTTTGCCGATGTGAAAGTTTGTTTTACAATTTAAAAAAAACTCGAATCAAAAAGAAAAAAACATAAGTATCACACCGAGGTTATATATTATTACGTTCGTAAATGATGACGACGAAGGATATTGATATATACGTACTTTTGCCGGAGCCCATGAAGATTGTAAACTGTAGATTGACTAGTCTCCATCGTGTCGGAGCTAGAGATAAGTACCGTACGTGGACACATACATACACGTTAAAGATTCGCATACGCAGAAATGTTTTGTCTGCGCGACTGCAGTTGATGTTGATAGTCGAGTTTTAATCGGCTGACGCGGGATGTCGCGTCAGTGTCATACGCACGTACACACACAGGCATAAATATCACAGCATTGAAATTAGAACGAAGTTTAATTTTTAAACTGAATCTACGCTTTTAAAAAATTCGAAGGATAAACCATTGAAAATAGCCATCTTGATACAATTCGCAATTGACTTGACGTTAACCTCGTTTCGAAGGCACATTTTTCTTGGGATTAATCAGCTCCTCAATAACTTACTCTTAACACTCCAGATATATTAGAAATGGCTTGTAAACACGTTTACCATATCACGTGCAATCTGTGATTATCCACAACACGACAATTGGTTAAAAGTTTTCTCGCGTGCACAATATACGCGTAAAAGAGTTCGCCGACGAAGCGCTCCATATTTAGCCAGAGATCGAGCTTTTTCGAGTGCGCGTGCATTACGGAAAATCATGCGCCATCAGTCGATGCGCGTCCGCGCGTCTGTAAGCAACGCATCGGTGTTACATTCGTCATATTACGATAAATCATTAAGCGTACGGTAATGGTAGGCACGTGTTGTATAGTCAATTGTAGGAACAACGTTCCTAGATCCAACGAACGCGTTACATTGTTTAAAGTACCAAACGAACTTCGTCAATTTGACGAATGGTCGAAAGCTATTGAAACGACCGGTAGCTTGTTGCACGTCAATAGTACCGTTTGCGAGAGACATTTTCACGAAGATCAGATTACGAGGGATACGCTTATTAGGCATTCTTTTGACAATGTTATTTTTCAGGTATCTATCGGGTATGCGACAATTGCATAGCTTTGTTCAATGACATTTCGACGGTCGTGAGATCCACTTTCGAAAGCTTTTGTAACGTTGACCGTATTCTTTACGATTCGTTGTTCGATATCGAATCCACGTAAGATTGATTGTTTCGCGGATTAATAAAACAGAACGATCGTGCGTGCAAGCTCGGCTACGCTGCGTCGCTCCTTCTTCGGACTCCTACGCTCTTGAGAAATACACGTAATCTTGTACAGGGGCGCACGAGTCGTTTGTATATTTATAAACGGATATCCGAGGTATTTTTGGATTTTTCACGCTCGACGCAACATGGAACTACAATGTTATTTATTTTGTTTTTTTTTTCGATTATTTTTGAACGACGCATACGAGCTTTTGTGGTTATTTATAAGGCGTTTCCAAATTAACAATTGATTTTTCAATTAAAACACGCAATTCTAGAAGCCGTTCGTTGAACTTTCTCTGGTCCGTGATGCCGTGCCGTCGATATTCCATAAGGATATTCCGACAAATCCAACGTCGGGGAAAAAACGAAGGCCACCTCCGCCAGGACAACGTAACGATTGCAATACTGTAGGTAAAGTAATTGTTGTCGATGTATATAGATTTTCAAGTGACGTTTTTGTCGGGAAATAAAGGATTACCATCGATGAAATTTTAAGGTAATGTTCCCGAGGGCCACTGCAGTAATATCGTGGTCTCCTTTCACGAAGATCAAACCAGTTCCATACAGTACATAGCGAATAACTCGCAAGCTTTGCCGACAAACACCGGTAGCGTCGACACTGTATCAAGTAAGTTATTTGGTTTCTAAAAGCGAAACGTGAATTTTAATTGTCGACACATTACGACTATTTGGATTATCAAGTTGACAGAGCTCAATTGGCTTTTACTAATTGTACCAATAATGGAAGTTTGCCCGGGAACGACGTACAGATTTTCATAAACCCTCAAGGATTTCATAACGATGCTGGAAATATCGTACGTAATAGCAGTGAGAATAGAATGTATAATTCTGCAAATTTAGGTAATTTGAATATACGTATCGCGCGATACAGTGGAGTCGAATCGTTTGAACGCAACGTTTTATTTCTTTTAGATTCGTTTCCAGTCAATAGGCCACAAGTACTTCAAAGAATTCCAAATACAAACGAGTTAATTCCCAAAGAACAAGTAACCGACGACGAAGTAAAAGTCACTTCTGGAAAAAGACTCAAGAAGAACAGATTGAAATCTTCCATGCAACATTCGGAGAAAGAGACGAATGTGCGATCGTTCGATCTGATTTATCAAAACAGCGACAAGATCAAATTGCCAAATTCCATGTGGGGTTATCACAAAAATGACAAGGATAACAACATCATGATCTTCTCGAAAGTCAGATGGTTCAGCACGAATGCTTGTACCTTGCCCCTGTACGAAAGACAGGTAATACTCGTGGGTATTTTATTGAGGTAAACAAAACACGCGATATCTCACAAAAACTTGTCCTATTCAACAGGTAGTTTTTCACGAGAGCGACGAATTGAAGATTTACATAAATAACGTTTTTTCGCCATTGGAAACACCTAGTCCTCGTAATATTACCGAGATGGAGGAGGTATTGTCGAACGTTGATAAATTATCGTTATGTTCGGGTGGTCCTTCTATTGAATTTGCGAAAACCGCTGCTCTTGCGCAAAAAGACCACGCGGTAGGTCGCTGGCGTCATAAATATTGCCCAATCGTCGTTGCAAACAACGAGAACATCTGTAAATATTGTAGCTCGATAAATCAGGTGTTCAGGTATCCCAAGCAAAAGAGATTGCCTTTCGGTAGACGTTCGCGCGTACAGACGGACGAACAATAGCTTATAGATAGTAGCTGACTATTGTCAATTCAAACTTTAAAATCTGTTCTTTTCTTCGACGTTGTCTATTATATAACATCAATTTTTATCGTAGGTTTAGCGTGTGCATTATTACAAACAAGTCTCTATTCGAATATCGTTAAGGTCTACTACTGTATTCTTGTATTTTGTATCTTGTACGAATATTTTGTTGTTTTTTTTTCTATACTTCTATATATCATTGAATTTTTGCAAGATAATAAATGAATTGGAAAATCGACGTTTGTATTAAAAGAAAACGAAACTGTATTCTAGTCCATTTACAAATGTCAACATTCATAAAAAAATTATTATTTGTACAACTCGTACAAATTCAGAAAAAACGTATAATAAATCATTAAAAGAAAAAAAATAATATTTATAAACCGATGGAAAAATATCAATTTCAATTTGTCAGTCAAGTTGATCTAGCTCAATCATCAAATAAATAAAATAGAGTATACGCCACAAATATCGTATATCGAAATATATATGTTAAGAAACGAAGACGAAAAATAACGTATAAGTGTATGTATACATTTCAAAAATTCGTTTAAAATTCATCTTTGTCGATTACAACAATTAAACTGAGCTTATATTAATGTTTAAAATGTCTTCAAATAAGACATTCGTATACACGTAATTTTTCATCTTTTTCAACGCTTTAGTCCCAAGACTCTTCTTCGTTAGAATTTATATTACTGGCTTGATAAAAGCGCTGTTTGTCTACTATTTTACCAGGTGCGTCGCTTGTGAAATCTTCCGAAGAATACCTGTTATTTTCATAATTATTATTGAAGCTTCTGGGATAAACTTCAGATCGCTGAAAACGATTTCCTCGATTGTATCGGATTCTTGGTCTCGAATCGTTTTTATTGCAGTTATTGTCATTGTTATCTGCATTTCCAAAGCCATGGTTCCCTAAAGGTTTGGTATCGTAACACCTACTATTGTCGCTATTGACGTTACCAAAGTTTCGATTTCCGATCGTCCGATTTTCATTGAATTTCTGAATATCATTAGAATGTCGATTTCCAAAACCTCGATTCCCCATTGGTTTATTTTCATTACTTATGTTATTGTTGTTATTTATATTACCAAAGCCTCGAGTTCGTATAAGTCGATTTCCAATGTGATCATCGGCATTTCCATCATTATTATTTTCAAAGTTTTGTCTTTTGAAGCGGTTTAGTCCATATCTAGAATGGTTGTTTCTGCGATAATTTCCGAAACCTCTATTGTTCGTTGTACGATTTTCCGTGTAATCGCCATTTTTATTCTTTATAATTCCAAAACTTTGATCAATTTGACTACGACTATAATCTCTGATGTCTTTGTTTGTGCTTCCAAAGCTTTCCTGTCCCATTAAATGACTGTCAGTGTAATCGTTGCAGTTGTTATTTATAGCGAAACCTTGACTCTCTATTGACAACGAATCATCCACATTGTTGAAACTTCTTTTAAACATTAGCTGTCCTGCAGCTGCCAAAGAGTCCATGGATTGTGGAGCAGTTGGTGTTGCAGGAGATCGCGTGAACGTGATATTTCCTGGCAAGTCATTCGAGGTAGTAAGTAATACTGGTGTACTTGAAGTACTCACGTCAAAATTACGTTTCGCAAAAATTGATCCACTTCCAAGTCTTGGATCTTTTAAAGTACCACCAGGAGTCGCAATAACTGAGCTAGTAACGTTTTCAAATCTCGGATCTCTTATAGCAATATTCACATTGAATGTCAAAGCTGAAAGAAATTTTTGACACTTTTATTTAATCTATAAAATTTACACTTTTATGTATACTTCAGTATACACAACTTACAGTCTAATTGACTATTAATGCTAATGTTGGGCTCTTGTATTGGAGGTTTAGGTGAATCACTCATTTGGTATCGACTCAACGGTGAATAAAGATCCAAAACTTGATGACATATATCTAGATGTTGCGGTAAAATCATTCGAAAATAATCAAAATTTTAACTCGTCAAATTTAAAGGGATAATAATTAAAGAGATAAAAGTACCTTCTACAACTTGGAGGCTCAGGTCTTCTACAAAGATTTCCCACCAATATATATGACTTGGTTTTCTGTGACTCCAGCCATCAATTTTAAAGCGAACAAGTTTCCCAGCTAAATACATAACAGCTATTGCAATAATTTCAGGTTCCCACTGAATTGACAAAGTTGTACACAAACTGCAAGAGTTATAGATGATACAGTTAAGGAGCCTAGTAAACTTACATGAAAAATAGACTTGTAAAACATAATGACCTATCATTTATAAATGTCCAAGCCATCTGTACCATTTTCTGCAATTTACGTTTATCACCTACAAATATTTATACTTAATTCATTGACCGTTTCAAAAGTATTATTAACTGTGGTAAAAATCCATTTTACCTTTGAGGCACTTGGCATATTTTAATAAGAAACTATAGGGATGAGATACTTTCAAATCAAATTTCAATGTTTGTAATAAAATTTTTTCAATTGTCATAACTTCTTCTCTGGGATCATCTCCAAGAGACAATAGTTTATCTTCCGTAAGAAACTTTTTTGCAATTTTTATAATATCTTTACTCTTTTTGGGTGTTTCTTCAGCTTTGCCAGCCAAAAACAAACAGCAACAAGCTGTTATCTATAAAAAGTTTAAAATGAAAAATTAACAAACAATTGCAGACAGAAATATAACAAATCTTTTGTGAAAAAATGGTGACATTTTTAGAGAATAAAGGGAAATTAGCAATCGATAAATAACACTCACATAAGGAGAAAAGGTTTTAAAAGAATGGAACATATAAAAGCGATGATAATAAACTATGCCAGTTGCTAGAGTATTATACCCAAGTTCCATTTGTGAACCAATTTGAATGATCAATTGAGCTCCTTCTCTACGATATTTGCATTCTGTCTCATGGTCAATTCCATCCTGAATTGATGGTGTACTGAAAAGTGCTTTTTTGTCGTAAAACCAACAAGGCATGTTGAATGTTTATATCCCGTTGTTTATTCAAAATTGATTTTTTTGATATTTTAATTGTAAAATCTGAAAACATATACTTTACGGGTACAAAGTAATTTTTATGATTTGTCAATTTATAAATTAATATCAGGCAGTCTATATGTTTTATGCACTTTGTGTGCGTTATACAAACAAGTTAGAACATATCAAATAAATATATATATATATATATACATTATACATACATACATGTATATATCTATGTATATATATTTTATATATATGTGAATATACGTGAATATCATTAAAAATACTTACGTCAATAAGACTGACCAAGCAATTCACTAAAAACTATCGTAAAATTCTATTCGGACATTGTATGCAAGTACCTAATTAACTGTATTAAAGTTGAATTGTCATCAGCAAATGTATATATATATATATAAATGTATATATACATGTATATGTATACATAGTAAACAGTGCAGCAACGTTACTTTGACCTTTTTTGTAAACAAATCAAGTTTTCGATGTTTGTAACACAACACGCTTAAGGTAAGAATCACCACTGTTTCGACGATTTATCCCGTATAATATTAATAATCGTATTGTATTGAAAATAATTGCAAGCATGTATATATCCAATTGAAATGCAATACAATCGGTGGAATCCGTTTAAACAAATCTGCAGAGACATTGGCCAAGCAAGCATAAACAGCGGATTCAAAACAAAGGAACAACAGTGTGTACAGACTAGTGTGTTGCGCGCTTTTCTATCTAGGGGGATTTGCACCCTTTTGTTGATAAGCTCGCACAATTGTAATCTATGTCGCGCGGGATATTTCAAAATATTTTTGATAATAAACAATTATTACTTAACTATCAAACAAGTTTTCAATTATTCTTTTTTCATCCTTTGACCGTACATTTCTTAGATATTTGCATCGATCGTTCATTTTGCAAATCGATTACACGCGATCGATGTACGAAAACTTTAGGATCTTACTACCAGTATTTAGGGCATGTACAAGTGAATAAAGTTTCGCAAAAGTTGTTTGCATCGACATCAATTTTTTTTTATTTTTAATAACGACATAAGTTGTCAAATATAATACACGATACATCGAAAACATTACTTATCGCAAATAATTAGTAATATACGCGCAGATAAATTAATTGTACACAATCAGTTTTTTCTTTCATAACGTCGAAATAACAAACGTCGTACACACGCATATCGTACATCCGATATCTCAAGTGTCACGGGTATTCTTTATTTTTCCGTATATCAGCTAAAGCTCTTAAAGCAACGACGAGACTTACAGTTGTATAATAATTAATAAATAAAAAGACAATAACTTTGTTAAGTGTTTATTTAGAGGCATTTGCTGGTTGTGTTTTTTCGTTGTTGTCGTACTTCGTAAGACACCAAGAAACAAATAAAAATGTGCCAAAAAAAACAACTAACGATGATGCTTCCGCAAAAGCCAAATAGCTAATGCGATTAATACCGCAATTAAAATGACCGCAAGTAGAACGTAGCAAATGTTGGTGAGTAAACAGTCGATACATCTGCACAAGTGATTGGTAAACGTGCAACAATCGTTGGTTTGAGATCGTGCTGGTGGTTGTTGCACGATAATAACTCTTGGTGCTGTCTCTTGTACGGGCATCGACGATGATATTGTTACCGCTGATATCGGTTCTGGCATACGCATCATCGGTACAGGCGCTGGTTCTGGCGTATAAATCGGCGCTGTTGGATACGGTGCTGTAGGTGGTTGTCTTAGATATTCTTCGCTCACCGGACCGAACGCGGATGCGTTCTCGTGATGTGGATAACCGTAATTTTGACGTAAATATTGAGCTGGTTCACTCGACTCTTGATAACGAATGGGGTAACCATGTTGATTATTGTAACCACCCGACATAATTACTCGCGCGTTATAACTCTCGATAACTCAATCTACTCTTTCTCGCTCTATATCCGTAACGACAATGACACTTTTTACGCGGATGGTGCTTTGTTAACTGATAAGCGAAGGCGACAGCAGCGCGGGAGGAGGACAGATAAGCAATCTCGATTCAAGTTTTACGCAAGCTAAAAGATGAGTCACGTATACATGCCGATCTTGATGATGTTCATCGTATAAAATAAACGATTAAATCGTTATTACTATATTGCATTGCACGTGTTATTTTGCCAAGTTGCAAGAGTTACGTTTACGCTGTAAATAATTAGGTTCGATCCAATCGCAATCGCGCAACCAAATAGATTTTTAAAAGACGTACCATCGTTGAGTAACCTATTTACATTTTAAAACATATCAAGTCGATCATTTTAACAACGAAACAAACATCAAACCTGTAGGTAAATCGAGATATCAGTTTGTGAGCGTCCGAAGCATATTCATGTAGGATATAGACGCTTTCAGTACCTGCGACAACACGTCTCTCGATACGTTTCTCAAAAAAATCGTTTGATTTTCCAATACTTACGTTTGAAAAGCTACGCATCGACAGAATGGCCATTTTTCCAGCTGTTAAAACGACCGGACGGTGCGTCGACATGATTATCATGAGGAGACTTCGAGTATCCCCAGGTGACAGATGATACCAGTCGACGTTGTAAACGATGTTTCCAATGTTGTTGCACTGCAATTTTAACGCGGATGTAGTTCGGTAAACCTATCGAGCCACCTGCGAACGAACGTGTACCTGCTCGGACAACCGATCTCCGATGTAGCAAAATGTAAAAATGTTGAAGGTGAACGATACTATCAACAGGCAGTAGGTGTATGGTCCGGGATTGTGCACGTTAAACTCCTGCGAATATTGCGATCAAATTAAAGTTACTCGACGATGCGCGATCGTTGAAATACAAGCGAGGAATCTGACCGTGATGATGTAATATCCGACGATGCAAATGCTGAAGCAACAACCCATCACTTCCACCAAACACAAACCGTTCAGCAAGTCCTCCAATTTGTGCGCGAGTCTGTAAATACAATTTCCGAATGAAACATCAAATGGCAAACACTTTCGTTCTCATCGTGATTGTCGTCTTACCGAAGAGCGCGAAGATGTTTCTCGATGATGTAACGAAAAATTTCTTTGTCCAATGTGCCGCTCGCGAGATTGTGCAGCAAGTACGATATCACCGAAATCTGTCCGCATACGTGCATGGTAAACGCTATCGCGATGCTTGCCACAGCTGCAGTTGTCGTGAACGCGGCGATACCGCACATCGATTGTAACGCGTAGATTTTATAAAAGTGATCCTTGAAAAAAAGCGTACTTTTTTTGGAAAGATCTATTGTCGATTAATCGTGATTGGACTTACGTAAGGATCGAAGAATACGAAATAAGGTGGATAAGCGAAAGCCTTGAGAGAGATATTATTGACAACGATGCGTTCTTGTATGAAACTGAAGACAGTGGAGTAGAAAATACCACCGAAACACATAAACGAGACGCACATCAAAGTGAAAGTAACCCCCGTCTTGGCGCTTGCGAGCATCAGATCGTTCTCGATACGTATCTTTGTACTGCGCCAGTCGATCGATACCCAATCCACGCACTCGCGTAAATCCTTTTTCCGTATTATCAGCGTTGCGAACTTTATCACGTTCATCATGCCAAATATACAAGGGCCGCCGTTGCGTACTCTCTCCTGCCAAACGTTAACGTATTAATTTGTATTAATCAAGTGCAACGCGCGCGATAGTCGGATGACAAGCTAAAACGTTGATCTTACTTTAAAATTCTTCACAACGATAAATGTATGCAGACCAACCGGTACAATAAAGATAATAAGTAGAAAGCACATCGTACAGATCAAGAATAAACGTAGAAAGTTTGGATAAGTCGACGAAGTGGTTGGCCATACGCCTACGGCTTGAAGCAACAAACGCATTATCTTTATCGAGTACTCGTAGTTTTCCGTAGTCTCGACTTCCTCTAATTCTGCAAGTTGCTCCTCTCTCTTTTTCCCTTTCGACATATCGATGCGACACACCCGTGAAGGTACTCGTGTAAGCAACGTACACGTCGGTGTATACGATTTGATCGATGAGAGTTGGACAGATGCAAGTAGACGACTGACGTTCGAAACGCTCTAAGCTCCGACCCTTTTCTCATTTCCAATGCAAAGTGCTGCGCGCTCATTATAAAAGCCCCAATCGGCTCATTTTGGTTGTATATTTGAATTTACCATGCTACTTGTTTTCAGTGTACTTACGACATCGATGCGAAACAAGTGAACCGAGTAAAACTGATGAAAAATTGTTCTTGCATTTTCGAGCGTTCGCTTCTTTGGATGGATTACGTACGTCAAAGAAAGGTATCTTACGGCTGCTGTCGTCGTTGGAATATTTAATCGTGCTTTCTTATCAACGGTCATCTCCTTGTTTCGGTGATTACAACAAAGAAAACACTTGCTCCGAGTACGAACGAGGTAATTGAATCGATGTAAAAAATCACGCAAGTAAAATAAATTCAAACGGGTTTTTATAAAGCCATTTATCTACACAATTGCACAATACAATATACGTATATTCTGAAAGCGTTGATACATAGTAAATCATTTGTTTGTACGTTTATTTAGGAAACCGAACGATTCGGTTTTTATTTTCGTCGTACCGCTCTTTTATTCGGAAATAATAGCAATTCTATTAAAACACAAGGTAGGCGTATCAATGAAGCATTGTGGATTTTTTAAGGGCGTTACACGTACAAAGAGGTACCGTTTTATTTATCCAACAAAATTATTACGTATTCGTAATATTTGTCTCATCCGATTGTCGCGTTCTACGTAATTTTCAAAGTAACGTTTAGTTGGTACGTGCGTCGGTCAAAATTTTATAGTTTTCCATTGAAACGCGAGTTAACGCGGTATGTTGTAAATTGTACAATTGGAATTGATCTCGTAGCCTTGTTAAAACTACCTACGTACACCGATGATTAAATTAATAGTTTGTGACAGTCCGAAGCATGTTCAAGTACGTCAAAGAGGCTTTTAAAATCTGCAACGATCAAATCACGAACAATCTGCATAATTTAAATTGGATACGTTAAATAACGAAAACTGTAGGAGGTACCTTCGAGAAGCCGCATATCGACAAATTGGTCATTTTACCTGCCGTCAAAACAACTAGACGGTGCGTTGACATAATTATCATGAGAAAACTTTGCGCATCCTTTGGTGGTAGATGATACCAATCGACGTCGTTGTATACGGTATTTCCAACACTGTTGCACTGTAATGTCAATGAACGCATACAAACCATCGAAAATTTGAAAGAGTCGTCGATAAAACGATAAAACGATAAAACGAGACGATACCTGTTCGGAAAGTTGGTCTCCGATGTAACAAAAAGTAAAGATGTTGAATGTAAAGGACACCATCAGTAAGCAATACGTGTATGGTCCGAGATTGTCAACTCTAAACTCCTGTAAGTATTAGCTCTATCAACTGATTTTCAACAAGGAGATTCATTATGATCGATATAGTGAGAACGAGTGCATTGCCGTAGTCTACAATGAATATATCAATGATGAAATCTGACCGTAATGGCGTAATACCCCGATAAGCATATGCAAAAACAGCATCCCATCACTTCAACCAGACATATACCACTCAATAAGTCCTCCAATTTTTTTGCAAAACTGCAAACAAAAAAATCGTTTATCGAAACAATCGGTCGATTATATTTGTTTGCAATCGAATCGGAATTTACCTTAAAGCGCGAAGATGTTTTGTTATGATGTATTGAAAAACTTCCTTGTCGAAACGATCGTTCCCGAGGTCGCGAAGCGTGTAAGATATCACCGACATTTGTCCACATACATGCATGGTAAACGCAATCGCGATACTTGCTACTGCTGCGGTTGTCGTGAATGCGACGTAACCGCACAACGTGTGAATCGCGTAGATTTTATAAAAATGATCCTTAAACAATATCGTACTTTTTCTTTTTTTATTTTGTTTTCGATATATTTTAATTAAACACGATCGACTTACATATGGATCGAAAAATACAAAATAAGCTGGATATGAAAATACTTTGAGAGAGACGTTGTTGATAATTATGCGTTCTTGTATGAAACTGAAAAAAGTAGTGTAAGACATACCGCCAACCCACATAAAGGAGGCACACATCGTTGTGAACGTCACCCCCGTCTTGGCACTTATCAGCATCAGATCGTTTTCGGCACGTAACTTTGTGTTACGCCAATCGCTCGACAACCAATCTAAGCACTCTCGAAAATCTTGTTTCCGTAGTATTATCGTCGCAAATTTAATTACGTTCATCATGCCAAAAGTGAAGGGTCCGACGTTTCGCACTCGTTCCTACGAATGCAAAGCGTACTTTAAACGAATGTTTCACAGTTGAAACGAAAGATCGAGCAATTCGAGACATTTCGTTGACGTGGATCTTCGTCATTTTCGCGTAATTGACAAATTAAAATATTTGTACGCCCACATTGAGTACAATATCCATAATCCACGTTCGACAACAGCAGTGCGTACAACAATCGATGATCTTACTTTGAGATCCTCGACAATGAGAAATGTATGCAGTCCTATCGGTACCATGAAGAACATCAACAGTAGAAGGAACGCCGTGAAAATCAAAATCAAACGTAGGAAGCTGGGATAAGTCGGAGAAGTTATCGGCCACATACCAATGGTTTGAAGCAGTAAGCGCATTATCTTGATCGAGTATTCGTAATTTTTAGCGGTCTCACTTTCGTTTACTTCGAAAAGCTGCTCTTCTGTTTTTTTGCTTTTCGACGCGTTCATTTGACGATACATCGCAAAGGTACTTTTGGGTAAATCGTATACGTTGCTTAGGAGTACGTACGATGATTGATCGATGAGAGTTGAAGAAATGCTCGTATACGACTGACGCGTCGGAACGTTACCAACGCGACCCTTTTCTAATTACCAATGCAAAGTATAGAACCTATTATAAAACCGCTAAACGCCTCATCATTAGTCGTCTACTTAAATCCCTTATGCTTTACTTGACGGTGCGCTTCGGCATTCCCACAAGCGGAGTGCATCGGAGCCGACGTACGATATACTCGTCGCGTCGTTTATCTTCCGTTTCTCCACTGTTGTATCGCGTTGCAATAATTTTCCAAATATTTATTCGAGTACAAATAGCGATTGACTTGTTCGAATTCGCATTGTACGAGCTAATTATACAGCAGGAGGAACCTTCCGTTTGATTCCGATTCTCAAATTAAGATTCGGAATTTAGCTCGTGAGTATTTGTATCGAGCAAATTCGACAAGATACGTCGACTGACCACGTTCGTGCATACGGAACATTTTCTCATTGTCGCGTACTTGTTAGAAAATACTTGACGGAGCAACGCAGAGGTTGTTACGTTGTTGATATTTATTCACTGTGAGAAGAGTGGAGGAATTGGATAAGAACAAAAGTACACCAACAACCCGGGTGAGTGTTTCGCAGCAAACAATTACGTCAAAAATCTTCGTTTTTTAGCGTAGATTTCTCTTGTTTGTGGAAAAAACAAAAAATTATTTTAAAAACTTATCGCCAATCACAACAAATAGAGGCTTTGCTTTCTTTTATTCGAGAATATATAGAATTGTTTATAACGTATTAAAGTATTATGTTTTCACAAAAGTCATATGTTTCAATCGTGATACATTACAATCACCAATATACTATTTTTTACAAATCAAAATAATGTTTTAACCAAACTTGGACGTACATTGGGAGATCGGTTAATAAGTGGTGACCGTTCGAAGCATATTTAAGTAAGACAAAGAAGCTTTCAGAATCTGCAATAATAAATTTGTAAATAAATCGTTCGTGTTGCGCATCGTTTGATTTTCCAATACTTACGTTTGAAAAGCTACGCATCGACAGAATGGCCATTTTTCCAGCTGTTAAAACGACCGGACGGTGCGTCGACATGATTATCATGAGGAGACTTCGAGTATCCCCAGGTGACAGATGATACCAGTCGACGTTGTAAACGATGTTTCCAATGTTGTTGCACTGCAATTTTAACGCGGATGTAGTTCGGTAAACCTATCGAGCCACCTGCGAACGAACGTGTACCTGCTCGGACAACCGATCTCCGATGTAGCAAAATGTAAAAATGTTGAAGGTGAACGATACTATCAACAGGCAGTAGGTGTATGGTCCGGGATTGTGCACGTTAAACTCCTGCGAATATTGCGATCAAATTGACAATAGTTCAAGCCCAATAATATCTTCGTAAAAAAAGTAATATTGATTAATCAGGTGTTGATAACGCTTGTGAATTGTAGAGATCCTACCGTGATAATATAATATCCTAAGATACAGATATTGAAGCAACATCCCATCACCTCCACCAAACAAATACCATTCAATAAGCTCTCCAATTTGTTTGCAAGCCTGCGAATCGAATTTTTCAGTGGAATATCGAATAATAGTTAGAAAAATATGTGCTTGTATGTACATTTATTTCGTATTCATGGCAAAACACAAATATCCTATTCAGTGATAAACCGTGTTATAGGTCCGTAGATCCAAACCGGGTATACAAACTAAACAACGTTGGTGATAAAACAGAGAAAAAGACAAACAAACATTTGCTTTCGATATAGTTATTTTTTATTTGGCTTACCGAAGAGCGCGAAGATGTTTCTCTATGATGTAGCGAAAAGTCTCTCTGTCAAATGTGCCGCTCGCGAGATTGTGCAGCAAGTACGATATCACCGAAATCTGTCCGCATACGTGCATGGTAAACGCTATCGCGATGCTTGCCACAGCTGCAGTTGTCGTAAACGCGACAAAACCACACATCAAATGAATCACGTAGATTTTATAAAAGTGATCCTTGAAAAACAACGTAGATTTTTCGTTGATATGTTTTTCGTTGAACTAATAATCATGGACTTACGTAAGGATCGAAGAATACGAAATAAGCTGGATAAGCGAAAGCCTTGAGAGAGATATTATTGACAACGGTGCGCTCTTGTATGAAGCTGAATAAAATGGTGTAGGACATGCCGCCAACCCACATGAACGAAGCACACAT
This sequence comes from Chouioia cunea, assembly GCA_030064505.1. Taxonomy (NCBI): domain Eukaryota; kingdom Metazoa; phylum Arthropoda; class Insecta; order Hymenoptera; family Eulophidae; genus Chouioia; species Chouioia cunea. The sequence continues at coordinate 2,916,290 of JAOPFQ010000004.1, read as the reverse complement.
CGCCGCGAAAGTCACCCCTATTTTAGCGCTTGCGAGCATCAAATCGTTCTCGATACGTATCTTCGTACTGTGCCAGTCGGTCGATACCCAATCTAAACAATCGCGCAAATCGGTTGCTCGTAGTATCAGCGTCGTGAACTTTATCACGTTCATCATGCCAAAACTGAAGGGGCCAATATTGCGTACTCGCGTCTGTGAGAGAGACCGTTAAACGATCTGTTTTAAATGAAATTTAAATTGAGACATCTATTTAAGATAAAATATCGCAGAAAAAAAAACGCATGTTGGGAGCGAAAGGACGTGACGCAAATCGGTTGATCGATCTTACTTTGAAATCCTTGACAATGAGAAACGTATGCAGGCCTACTGGTATCATAAAGAACGTTAGTAAAAAGCACATAGTAGCGATCAAGAATAACCGTAAAAGTCTTGGATAAGTCGTCGAAGTGATTGGCCACATGCCTACGGATTGAAGCAACAAACGCATTATCTTTATCGAGTACTCGTAGTTTTCCGTAGTCTCGACTTCCTCTAATTCTGCAAGTTGCTCCTCTCTCTTTTTCCCTTTCGACATGTCGATGCGACACACCCGTGAAGGTACTCGTGCAAGTAACGTACACGGCGGTGTATACGATTTGATCGACGAGAGTTGGACAGATGCAAGTATACGACTGACGCTTGAAAGGCTGCAAACTCCGACCCTTTTCTCATTACCAATGCAAAGTGCTGCGCTCTTTATAATACCGCTTAATCGCCTCATTATTGGCTGTTTACTCGAATATCCGATGCTTACTAGTTGTTGGTGCAAGTCCAGCAGTTGCACAAGCAGACTGCACGAAGAGACCAGCAAGAGTAGGGTCGTTGTATCGTAGAGATTCCGCTGACTCGGTATTCAATCAAGTAACGGTAGTTTTTTTTTTAAGATTTTTGTGTGCGTAAATGATATACCGGATGATAGCAAAGATAAACGGCACCTATGTGGTACTTGGATTTTAACGGTTATATCTTGTATCGGGCTTATAACGTATCGTAAGCCTAATAACGTAGAACAAGGACATCAACGTTTGACTTTAAATATTGACGAGTCTTTACCCGTGAGTTTCGTTAGATTTTTTATTATTTGTGTATTTGCTGAATTGGACGCTTCAAAGTCACAATCGTAACTCTTGCGTTTCGAGGTGGCGTTGTATCTGTTGCATAAATGGTTATTTTGGACGAGAAACAGTGCGTAATAATAAATAATAATATTTTCGTACTTACTGTTGACAACGATACACCGATAACGAGTAAATAAACAATTGGAACAAAAACAACGAATTGAAATAACGAACGTTAATATTTACGAAACGTTTTTTTTTTTAACGACAAGAAGAATCTATGTTGACGCAACGAGCAATTCCCGTGCAATCGTGGCAAACAACATGCAATAGGTTTGAGCGAAATTAATACGTACATTGAATGTTTCGGCGTACCTCTTCGACAATACCGTCGTCGACGAATGTTTTTCATCTATGGAAGACACCTAACATTAATAAACGTTGCAAGCTGCACTACCATTATTTCCACGTGGAAATTAAATCTAACATGGACTAGGCTCGTGTTAACTGCAAGTATACGCGCCTTTTTTGATAAATTCGGGTATTCCACGTTTTGGCTATCGTACCGAGTGCAAACTCAGCATCTGTTCGGCCTGCGACGCGTGCGCGAATCGAACGTGTATTCGATGCATTGTTGTGTTTTCAAAATAATCAATTATTAGAGAAGAGAGAGGGTAGGCAAGAAAGTAGACAACAGCGGTGATTCTAGCGACAACGGTATCGGTGAACGTGAATATTATTGTTTTTTTTTTTAACAAATAAGCAATTGAATGGTACCAGCAGGTACCCGTCGCGGGGCGCGTACAATACATCGACGGCATAAACATTTCAAAGGTTGAACGAAATAACGCCATTCGTATTAAAGCGTATAAAATGAATAAATGCTAATGCACAAATGCATCTACGAGTAATAAACGGGCCCGTTGTGAATCGTCAAACCGGGACACGCCAAAGAAATCGCAGGCCCTTGGTAATACCCGAGGCACTCGAACGAACTCTCCATATGGTATTTAGCAGCGCTGCAATTTCTGGCTCGTTGATTGGTTCCGAGCAGGTATGGGACCGCGTGAAAAAAGCGTGAAAGACGCAAGAAAACAAACGACCTCGAATATATTGCACGTTAAGAAATATTTATCGAATCAATGTTCTAATTGCACATGCGTGTTGCTGAAAAACGTGATCGTTTTCAGAAATAATTCCTTTATGTTACAGTTTTGAGCATATTCAAATACGAGAACGATGCTTTCAATACCTGCAATTGTGGCAAATCATAGATAACGCTAATAATGAATATTTTAAGGCGATATAAATATGTCGATTGAATGTTTCAACGTACACTGGAGAAGCAAGTCATCGATAGAGTAGCCATTTTTCCGGCTGTCAGTACGATTGGTTGCTTTGTCGACAGTACTATCATCAACAAATTTTTGGCATCTTTAGGCGAAAGGTGATACCAGTCAACGTTGTACGCAGCACTTCCAATATTTCCACACTAAAACGTAACATTGATAAACGCTGCACTGATCATTTGAGTCGATACCTTGGAAAATATTTGAATATTTGTCACGCGGGTGCGTACCTTCTCGGTAAGTTGATCTCCGATGTAGCAAATAATGAATATGTTGAAGGTAAACGAGAAGTATAGTAAGCAATACGTGCCAGGTATGACCAAATTTTGGCTACGATCCTATACAGAGTTCAGTCAACGTTCAATTTTCGTTTTGTTTTTGATAAATTACACGAGCAGATCTGAATGATTAATGAACGATAAGCGAATGGTCTTTACGATAAATATAGAAAGGACAAGTGTATCTCGAGATTTATTCAATTGCGTGCTTAACGAGCTAAGTGAGATAAAATAAATCAGTTGACCGTTATCGTGTAATAGCCAAGCATGCACATGTTAAAACAACACCCGATCAACTCGACAAAGCACATGCCGTTCAAGTAGTCTTCTAGTTTCTCGGCAAGCCTGTAATAAACGTTTACTCGTCAATCCACCAATGACAAATCGCTCACGTTAACAAACGATCGAATTGTCATTACGTGAGAGCACGTAGGTGTTTTTCAACGATCCGACCAAAATTCGCTTTGTCAAAGGTGCCAGCAGCAACGTTGTGTAGCATCCAAGATATCACGTTGATTTGACCACAGACGTGCATCACGCAGGCTATGCCGATGCTCTCAACGGCGAGGGTGACCGAGGATATCGTGAAAGCACACATCACGTGTAACACGTACACTTTGCCGAAATGATCCTGTACACGCACGTGTACATGTTTATATCTCATAGATCTCATAGATCTATCGAAACAATTGGAAAATATCGTTGCGTTGAATCGTTGCTTACGTGTGGATCGAAGAAAATAAAATATCCCGGATAAGCAAACATCCTGGTAGTTTTGTTATTGACAACTATGGGATCCATGACAAAGCTAAAAACTCCACCGTACGCCATGCCACCCATGTACATACACGTTACGCAAATGGTCGTGAACGTCTTGGCAGATTTAGCATTTTCGAGCATTAGATCGCGTTCGATTCGGTGACGTACCGATCGCCAATCGGTTGTCATCCAATCGATGCACTCGCGGAGTTGATTCTCTTGTAGTAACACGTTGATATATTTGAAGATATTCATAAAACCAAAACTCAACGGACCAAGTAATTGGAGACTCATCTGTAGGAGAAAAACGAGCGTTTGTACAGGAACGAAAAAAAAACGAGCTTTTGCGCGAACGTTTACCTTGAAATTGCGTACAACGATCAGTATGTAGAGAGCAATGGATAAAGTGAAGACCGTAAGTAGAAACGAGACGAAAACGATCAAGAGTATTCGTAAAATTTTCGGATAAGATACGTGTGGCCACAATCCCATAACTTCGAGTAGCCAGCGCATCATCTCAATCGAGTACTCGATACTCTGTTCGATGTCTGTCTCGTCCGCCGTTACGAGATTGTCTCGTCCATGGGAATCTGGCATGTTTAGCGTTATTTATCGCGTCTACGATACAAAGGATAACAACGCTGACGTCGAGGTTTTTATTTATAACACGAGATATGACGGCGTGGCTAGTGCTTACTTGCGACTGTAGAAATAGTACTCTAGAGTTTCCACCCTCTCCTCGTTTCGTATGCAAAACACCGTATGCTGTTGAGAAGCCGCTAATAGCCTCATCACGGTCATTTTGTTGCATATAAAATATGACCATTTTTACCCGTTTGCTAGTTCACTGGCAATACTTGCGCCGATTGAACGTATCGTCAAACCAACTTTGTTATCTTTCACTTGAATTCTATCGTTTTCAAATAGTTTTCACTCTACGTTCGACAAATTTGCTTTGCAAACAAGATATATTATTATCGGTGTGACGTTACCAAGATAAGGGTACTAAATTCATAGAAATCACTGCAATGATGTCGATACGCTGCAGTCGAAATAAAAAGACATTGCTGGCATTGGTTTGCTCGATACGCGATACAAACAATACAAAAGTATTGTGCATGGGTAGATTTTAAAATGAAGGTAAATTTCAATAAAACATTCGTTTTTCATACGTAGACACGTCTATATTTGACATTTCCAATAGGTAAGGTAAACACAATAAAATACCGATGTAAAGTATTATCACAAAATTATCTGTCAGTGTACGTGTGCAGTGGATTTTGATAACACTTCTGCTAGAGTGTAAGCGTACATCGCACAGAGCAGTTGTACGCATTCTTGTATAGTTGTTAGTTTTGTTATATATCTTATAACGTATGGCAAATTTATTGAAATCAGAAAAAAATCATCCGATCCTACAAGTCCTCGTAAAATTTCGATCTGATAACTGATTCTCTGGTTTCTTTATTGTAAAATAATCTTTTTATTCCTCTTGTGCATTCGTCCAATCCTCGAACGATCACTGTGGACAATCGTTTTTTTTTTACGTCAAAATTAAATCACACTGGTCTTGCGCAAAAAAATATACATCCGGTGTCTGTGTATATGTGTGTGAGTGTGTGTGTGTGTTGTATGTGTGTGAGTGTGTGTGTGTGTTTCTTTATCTAATGCTTTTTGTAATGCTGGATGAAGAAGACGACAAGGCCGAATAAAAATGCAAACAGAACCAATAAGAGGATGACATAACACACACCCGTGAGAAACCAATCGACGCAACTGCACAAAGACATTTCACTGCAACAAATATTTGATTGACGATCCATCGAATCTTCTTGCGGATGAACAATGATGAATCGAGACTGGTGTAAAGGTACGATTGGTCTTGATAGTAACGGTGATGTTGGACATTGCGAGCAAGTCGCTATTGGTTGGCTTACGATATTATTCGTTGTTGGTAATTGATTCTGATGCGATGCTACGAAATCTTGACTTTGATATCCATAATTCTGATGTAGATATTGGTGAGATGGATTTTGACGATGCGTACCGTATCCTTGGTAATTATACGTCATTTCAACGCAAGCTCGACAATGATGACAAAAGTCACTTGCTCACGGAACGCCACGTTCAGTTGTGAACGATAGATTGATAAGAGAGCATACAGGTAAGTGCTTATACGTTGGCCTTTTAAGATCGAGATCGATAGGAATCATAATGTACGTGAGTCATATACTTGCTACCTACGTATACTATGTCAAGTGAAAGTATTTTACTAGCCCAAGTTAAACGTTCTGTTTTTGCTTTATTAACAAAAAAAAACTTCTTTATTTAGCGTTACGATTATAAAGTGACATCAAACGTAACAAAATACACAAGGCACGTACAAATAATTCTTGAAACGATCGTGCCAATTATTGTAGCAATCGATAAAGTTTGCTGAGAAAATGTCATTTTCACGACATAATGCTTGTTTTTTATTATAAATATCTTTTTTATAATAACGTTAGGCCATCGATTCGATATATTACCTCCACGGACTTTAACTTCAATACTGTAACTCTTCTCGCATGAGATACGTAAATAACGAAGCAGCGAGTTTATTATAAATTTCATCAAGCAATAAGTTGCAAATACCTACGATCATTCGATATTTTTAGAAAATATTTACATTCGTTTGTTAAATCAATAAATGAAGTTAAACGTTTACCTCGTTGTTTTGTCTTTTTGAAATCCCGTTAAAGTTGAGCTCGCAAAAAGGCAACAAGATAAGCAATACAATATTCACCATTCTAATACGAATATTTTTGGCCTTTGCGCTAATGTTATTGTACAAAAAAGAAACTTAAAGTTTACTATATTTGTACAACTTTCACGATAAACCGCAATGAACGATGCGAGTATTCGAAAGACACACGTACAACAGGGTAAATGTATCCGAAAGAGGGAGGTGCATTTGAATCAAAGTACTTATTAAAACTTGTATAACCTGCTTTACGTTAAAAAGCAGTGTAAAGTAAAAAAATTATACGCATACGAACATCAACCTCTCATTTATGCGGGGTCGCTGTTTTTGCGGTTTCGTGAAAAGTGTCACGTAGAAAAAAGTGCAAAAGTATACGATAGGTTCTCGGTATGCCTACAGAAACATCAAAAGCAGAATCTATTATACGATCTAAACAATTGATCGAAATCTCTTTAGTTTCGTCGGGTGTTCGAGCACGATTGATCGATATAGTGTTGTCCTTTCCATAAATTATAGCATGTGTTCAAATAAATCGAGAAAGCAAAGCGAACGTGCCAACTAAATATTTTTGACAAACATTATTCGGAATTTCATTTGGAAAAGCGTTCGGGTATTATCCCGAGGAAACCGCTCGGTGTGTATTTATAATTACGAAAGAGCGATGTGTATCTTTACAAATATTTGTAAAATTCATAAACGATGATGCGTTTTATACAAATATTTTAATAATTATTAGAAAAAGTAAGGATGCAAGGATATGACGGATTACGGAAAGACCCGCATCTATGCAAAGTACAGGTATAAATCCTTCGATCTCTTTGCCCATCCTTCAATATTTCAACAAAATTTTCCTTGGACTACGTGCTTTCCTCTCCAGCCGTGTATTCTATTCCCATAGTACAGTGTGGCCAAAACAAGGTCTGTATACAACGGTGTGATTGCGGAATTTTAAGCGCACGTCTTATGAGTAGAAGAATGCATAAATCATGTTAAGTGCATAAGACAATGTTCTTTCATTTACAATTTCTACCTGAAAAGAGAAAGCGAGGGACGAGGGGCGTATCTTCTCGTTTCCTCGTAAGATCGACGTTACAAATATAATCCTGTTGCTTTGATTTTCAAGTACACGGGTCAAAGGGAATTACTTATTAGTTCTGACGGAAACTGAACAATAGCGTCAGGAATGTCTTTTAAGCGCTAGCAACGAAAATAGTCGTAACGCGTACGAAAGGTTAGTACGATAGAGTAAAAACGCAAAAGCAAGATTTATTAGGAAGCTAATATCTTAGGCTTGGTTTAACACCGAGTCGAATAGTTGATATTCACGTTTAGCATATGGGAATACGTTAAAAAAAAATCGATTGATCGACTTTTATTGCTATTGTTATGTTTTGTAGTACAGTCATCGAGTTATACGATGAAAACTCGGATAAAAACGTTTCTGATAGTGAAAAAGAATAAACTTCAACACAAAACATTCCAGAAAGTTCAGCTTATTCTATATTTCCAAATAAGACCACAAATATTAGTACGTAAGATTATTTAAATAATGTACGTATCTCATCGTGTGATCTAAGCTTTTTTATTTGATCTTTTTGCAGGAAACACTACTGCTAAACGTAGCAAAGTATTAGACAACGTAATAATCTCGTCCAATTCAGTTAACGATATAACTGATTCACAGTCTGAAATTCCGTAAAAATGTAGCCCAGCTAGTGATACACTTAAAAATTACAAATACAAGATATCGAATGCAGCGCCGAGTACCGTAATCAATCTGTGAATATTGAATTTTATGGTTTGAGTATTTAATTAATATAACGACCGTTAAATATTATTTTCATTATCTTATTTGTATGTAAGTTGTACGTCATCCTTCGTTCCTTCCCTGTATGAATTTTCATCACTTTATTATTTTCATCATTTTTCTTTTTATTATGGACGGAGATGGTGGATTGTATCGATGATTGAAAGTATTTTTTTGTTCGGTATCAAGTCCGAAGTATTTAACTAAATTTTGGATGAGTACGCAACATTATAAAAGCAAGAAATCTCTATACAAACGGGACGAAATAAGCCTTTCTTTTAAATGAACCAATGGAAACGATCCGAACAACGATGAATTACAATGTAAAAAAATATTTTACGTCGATTTATTTCAAAATGTGTAACATTAAAAATGTTTAAATCGTAATCATTAGTACCTTTTTACAGAAATAAATATTTCACATTACAGACAAGGGATTTTAAACGATTAAAACTTTAATGTTAAATTATAATATATAATTTTAATGTTAAAAATAGTAATTGTAATACTTTCAGTGATATTGACATTTAAAACAAAAGAAAAAAACACGATTAATAATCGAATCTTCGATTACTTTTTGGAAATCGACTCCTAGGTATCGATTCCGAGGGATCGATTCTTTTTTCGGGAATCGCCTATACTAGCTCCGCCTTCCGAATCATAGCGTAGTTTTACGCAACGTTGCCACTGATGGCGCTGCTGTAGCGCACGTGCTACAGACGCACCGCTGGCGAACACAGCTCGCATACCTCAGTAGTCAGTTCGCTGCGCTTGAAGTAACTTTGACATCTCCGTATACAGAGACAGCTAGAAACAGTTGTTTAAGTATAACTCGTTCCGATCGTTCTAAGTATCAATAGAAACGCTACAAGTTTGCGTGCACAATTAAGCGACGCTGAAGTTTAGCTAATATTGCAACAAGGCGACAAATTAGGTGACGTACCAACACCTAATAAAAATTGTGAGAGCAGACTCAAGCATATGAATTGGAAAGTGAGTGGAAGGGAAGGCAAGAGATTGCCCTTAGCCTATAACAGCAGCTCGCTGTAAAGATCTCCGAACCCAGCGTAATCCTCGTACGCGATATATTCGCAATCACGTCACACCGCCAAAAGGTAAATGAATTTTTGTTGACTTTTTTTCCATGTCTTACAGTCAAGTTCTTTGCTACGTACAGACTTGTGTTTCTTTTATTACGCGTTATCTATTCTTACAGTTTGCAAGGCACTTGAAATTTTTGTCGTTGTTTATATGGATCTCGTGAAGGGTTCACCCTCTCATCTTGCAAAGTAGCAGATTGCTTCATATCGTATATGTGGTTGAAATAAAGCATTGATAATGAAGAGTGACTACGCGCAAACGAGAGGTTTGGTATCAACACGTCCTCGCGCCACCGTTTGGACGCTTTGAGTATTAAATTTGTTGTGTATATACGATAGCCTTCCCGTAAGTGTCTTACAAACTGATGGGTTGCCAAAAAAATTACAGTTTATCACGGCAAGTGCAACGTTTGTTTGATTGCGCAGGCTGAAGGTGTACGATAGTCTTGGCGGTGAAACTACAACGAAGCAGCGATGACATCGCTCGAGTCCGGCGTCCAGTATGGACTTTCGCAAGGCCACTTCAACGACGATAAAGTTATGGTTATCGTCAGATTCACCGATTCAGCGTGGCGAGCCATCAACGACTTGGAAAACCAAAAAACCGACGAGAAGCCAATGATACAGTTCTTCGGCAACGAGGGAAAATTGTATTTTCCGTCGACCAAGACGGAAAATCAAAACTTCACGTTCAGCCTGTCGAACGACCAGGAAAACGAAGGGACCCAAGGTGGCTTCGAGTGCATCAAAAAAACAGGACCACACGAAATGGAAAGCCTCGGTAGTTTGGTGTGCAAAATGCGAATACACGCGAACGATGACATTTTCGAGACGACCCGGAATCGCATGCAAGCAGTCGAAGTGAGTAATAAAAATAAGTGTACACGAGTACTAAAATCAACCGAACAAGTTGGTAAAAAAGTGAAAGTGAAGGCAACAGTGAAGAAAATTTTGCCCGTGATTCCCCCATCGAATCCGAGTGTACCCGCGAGTATAGCTTCGTCAAGTGCATCGTCGATAGCGTCGATAGCGTCTTCGCCAAAGTACCCATCGACGACGAGTAAATTAGCCGCGAATCCCAGCGTACGTCCGAAAGCGATGGAAGCTCCTAGTAAGCCCGCCGACATAACGCGTAGACCCGTGAAAGAGAGACTCGTCCACTTGCTCGCCTTAGGAGCCATCACGAGAAAACAAATTATCGATCGGCTCACCAAAGACGGGATAAAAATTCAAGAGAAAAGATTGGTCACGAGTCTGTTAAAGCAAATATCCTACTTTCAAAACAACATGTATCATTTGCGGGCGGGTGCATGGAACAACGACGTACAGCACGAATGGCCGTACTACACGGAGGAGGAAAAGTCAATGCTCCACCTGCGCAAACCTCCAAATCGCACACCGCCAAACATTACACCACCTGGCTCTAGCGACAGTAACTCGAGTACGAACTCGAGCGGAGTCTCGCCGAATTCGTCGCGTTCGATCACGCCACCGGGCCTCAACGCACCAACGAACCACCTGGCCTACCCAACGACGAACGTAACGACGAACGCAACAACGCAGGCGACAACCCAAGCAACAACGCAAACAGCCACCCAAACAGCGACCCAAACAGCGACCCCAGCAGCAACGCCAGTAACAATGCAAGTAACGGCGCAAATAACAGTGCAAGCAACAGCACAAGCAACAGCGCAAGGAACAACGCAGGCAACAACGCAACAAAGCCACAACGATAACGCCAAAAGGTCAGCCACCGATCAACGCCACAACGGCAAGCCGCAAAAACGACCGAGGATCAGCAACGTACAAAATCATCCTCGGAACCGACCAAGCCAACCGATCGACAAGCCTCCCCAGGACGACCCACAGCCGATGCAACAAGAAAACGAGTTCGAAGAATTAATTTTGCCCACGGATTATCTCGAAATTTATACGACGATAACTAGCTTGGAGCAGAAAGCTAGGTATAAGGCAGATTTCCAAGTTTTCTACGAAGAATACATGAAGCTACATAAGCAAATGTGCGAGATTTCGAAAGACTTTGGTGCCTTAAAAGAAGAACTTAGGATTAGGAACGAAGCCGGTACTCAAGATCTAGCCGAAGAGACAAAACGAAAGATATGCAATAAGTACTCGAGTACGCGAGATCTCAGAGGTGGTTTCAAATACTTGCACAATAAACTAGGCCATATTAAGGTTCTCGTCGCGGAATACGAAAATAAAATGTTCGCCGAATACGACGAACTTAACGATGCAGTCTGAACTATGTATGTTGTGTGTTCGCTTTAAAACTGTACATAATACATTTTATTTTTACACTTTTATTATGCGCGATGCTAATTAAATAAAATGACTTATGTACCATAGAAAAAATAAAACAAAACTATTTTTAAATTGAACGTACATATTTCTTTAGATTACGACAATAAAAACTTGCTTTGTATTCAAAATTCGTCGAAACTCAAGTTGTACAAGCAAGTTGTCAAAGAAAATTATATCGATATATTAATTTCTCTTTACAAATAAGTAACGTCCGTTGTTGGTGTATATTTACATATATGGGTGATTTTTATTTATTTCAAAGGCTATAGAAACGTTGGTCGATAGTTTTTTTTGAAAATTTTCACACTTATTACATACGAGGAGGTAGACATATTTTCAATTGTTGATGATATATATTCATTAGGACAAAAGTTATTAACAAAAACAAGACAGTCATGAAATTTTTTTTAAACCAATATCTCAACAACAAAACATACACAAAAAATCTTATACTACAAAAATATGTATTAAAAAAACAATTTGTTTTCTGAAAGTATTTAATAAATTTTTGTAAACAATTGCAGATATCTCAAAACCGTCTTTTTTCTGTAATTCTTGCACCGACGCATTCCTGAGGGTTTTCTTTTTAAAAGTCATTAATCATATTTAATTACCTGTCATGTGAACGGTAGTGCCAATGAATGAAAGAGGACAGTACCCTCGGCGGTAGACGCGCGCGCTACGGGAGGCCCAGCAGTTTGCCTAGGGGATTTTAAAATGACCGAACCGTAACGCAATATTGTCACAAACTTATATAATGTCTTGGTGAGTTAGTTAACGTAATTTTAGAAACTCAATACAATTTTGAATGGTCTACATGTACTAAACATATAATCCGAAAATATAATCCAAACTTTCTTCTTTCACTTCTAATACTTGCTTAACGATAGGCAATTAAATGTTATTAATGACTTTTAAAAAGAAAACCCTCGGAAATACGTTGGTGCAAGAATTACAGAAAAAAAAGCCGGTTTTGAAATATTATCAATTGTTAACAAAAAATGTTCATAACTTTCAGAAGACAAATTAATTGTTTTTTTAACGCATATTTGTATAGTATAAGTTTTTTTGCGTATTTAACAAACAATAAGCCCCCGTATTATTACTAGATTTTAAAATATGGGGTTTTTTTATTTCATTACTGTTTCTGTTTTGTTAATAACTTTTGTTCTAGTTAATACTTTAACAACAAAATTTGGATAAATGTTTATCTCCTCGTATGTAATAAGTATGCAAAGTCAAAATAATCGATTGACCAACGTCTCTAGAGCCATTGAAATAGCCAAGAATCACCCATATATATACTTATATAGAAACCAAATGTTATGTACAGCAAGTACGAAGCAAATATATTTCTATCGTCGTAATTTTCTTTACAATAAGCTGTTGCAAAAATTATGTATCATGTGTATTTGTTCATTTAAAGTCAATGCGAGTACATTGAACCTGTATATTTATATTATAACAAAGCAGTATTTTCGAATAAAAAAACAAAAATAAACAAACAATCAACCTTACTTTTTCCATTACCCTTTAAAATTACCCAAAAATAATCATAAAATATACTTTATACATTTAGACAAAAAATTAATGTTCCTAATGGTCATGCTACATAACAATATAACAATATAACATTTGGGGCTTTCGATTTTTTTTAAAGAAATTTTCCCCTCGTTTAAATACTTGACAATATTTACATTCAATATTAATTTTTTTCGTCTCGACGTTTGTACTAATTATTCTATATTGCAATTTAACGTATTTCAATAGTCGTACAAATTTTAATCGATCACCAGTATTCGATAGCGCTTAAAATTCCTACAATTTGAGAAAAAAGAATATTTTTCCTAGTTAATCTAATCCAGACATCGCTAAGAAATCGTAATTGGGTCCTCGAAGACCCCATGTGGGTTTTTCGGTCATTAAAACTCAGCGTGTTTTGATTTTAATAAATCTCTTTGTAGAGGGATTAGTAGCTCTGTTGTGGTTATTTTCTTGAATTTCTCATGGGTTAAAGTTTTGGCATTTCCTCCAACGTTTATCCGATGCAGATATCTTACAACTCTCCTTTGTATTGAAGTTCTAGCTAATGGTAACGATGTTAATAAAGTTATATGTCGAACAGAACGATATTTGAGGTTTCTGAAAGGGGTGCATGGATCGCATAAATAACCATTAATAGTACTCGAAGCGTTTGATACTAAAATAGCATTCTATTCTTTCTTATGCTGTGGTGTGTCTAAAATATAGATATAAGATTATCATTTGATATGTTTCAATTGCAAAATTACAGAGTACTCGATTGTTTTTCAATTGTCGTTCAATTGTCATTCGCCATCAGAGTTCGCAGCATGTTCAAATACGTAGCTGAGGCTTTAACTACCTAAAATTGAAAAGGATTAACATTGAACAGTAGTTGAAAAGTATGCTGGATCTTGACAAGTTTCCAAATGTGTCAAATACATTGCAAAAACTTTGAACGGAAAGAGTCACCATTTTTCCCGCGGTCAATACAACTGGACGTTGCGTCGATGCAATGATCAGAACAATACTACGTGCTTCTACGCTATTAAGGTTGTACCAATTGGTCATGTAGGCAATTTCACCGAGACTTTGGCACTAAAAATTCAACAACGTTTAAATGCATTCTATACAGTAGGCGTGTAAACGACCATGTACTTTATCCGTGAGAAGATCTCCAATGTAGCAGAAAATGAAAATATTGAAGGTCAACGAAATCAGCAGCAGAGAAAACGTTATGGTGCCTATTGTTTCACTTTGTTCGTATTCCTACAACGTTAAACTGTGTTTATAAATACGCGTGCATTCGTGAAGCTTAGTTATAGTGCTTTATTTATGTTTTTCCGTCAAACGCTTTTAATTTATCTCACCGTGAGAAAGTAGTATCCAAGCATGCAGATATTGAAAGTGCATCCAAGTAATTCCACCATGCATATTTCGTTAAGAAGGTCTTCTAATTTCGATGCGAATCTAAAAATAAAGGTTTCGTTTTTCTCCGTATATCACAAAGCGCTGTTACTGTGTACAAAGAGACGTTGTTTTACCGCAACGATCGTAAATGATGCGTGACGATATTGCTGCATGATTCTTCGTCAAGACTACCGTCGAGTCTCTGAAGCATTGCTGACGTGATGTTACATTGGCTACATATGTGCATAATACACAGAATGGCGACGCTACAAACACCGCACGTCACAGAGTACATTACGAAACTACAAAGGCAATGCGTCAAGACTATCACGTCGTAAATTGGTCTTACCTGAAAATTAATATTCCCAAGTTGAACACTGATCTTTAATCATTTTTATTATCTTTGGTGTTTCGTCAAACTCTACGAGAATCGGTGAAAAACCAAAAATAACAACGAAACGTATACTTGTATAAGACAATGGCTCACGTGCGGATTAAAAAAGATGAAATAGCTCGGGTAAGCCAGATGATTGAAAGTATCGTTGCCAATGACAATGGCTTCTCTGGTGAGCGGTAAAATCGTGCTGTAAGGTAAACCACCACCGTACATGAAAAGTGCACAGACTGTCGTAAAAAGCCTTGCTGTTTTAGCATTTTCCAAATATATTCTTCTATACTCCATCGAGTTGATTCGATTCCAATCCTTGGCCATATTAACAATGCACGAAGCTACCTCTTTATTTTTCACCAACATCGCAAAGTATTTGAAAATGTTCATCAGGCAAAAACTCATTGGGCCGATTAGTTTTAAGCGTACCTGTTATGCTTGACAATTGTTTCATTATAAACTATTCGCGTTTTAGAAATGATCAGATTTCATATATCTATATAAACGAAGCTACAATTAATTATACCCCGATATCTTTTTCAATGAGGAACATGTGTAGGCAACAAGGCACCAATAGAAAAGTTAAAAGGAAGACACAGGTAACGATGGAAACAGGTCGCAAAATTAGCGATACGCGATTGTTTGATTTGAGGGGCCAGATTCCCAGAGGTTGTAGCAACCATCTCGTCATTTGCACGGCGTACTCGAAATCCTTGGCGTTTTCCAAATCTTTCAGCGCAATGTTGTCCATAGTTACACCCGATACTTGCTTTTTATCTTCAATTTACCTTCGATGTTATTATCAACAACATTAACAATAACAATAACAACAACAACAACAACAACACAATAGATAGATAACAATTAAATGGATCTTTTTAGAACAACGAGGGTCATTCGAATGCTGTCACCGTGGATGCACAATGATCACTGAAAAGCACGACACGACACTACATACGCGTAGCATCGGTGTACGTAGCATTGATGATTAAAACACGACAGACGTACCAATCATCGGTAATTAAAACAAACAGACAAACGGAGGGTTAGAAAGGCTGGTATTAATCGATTTCCCACGTTACGCTACATTTGGAAGCAGCTAGGTTATTTCTTGTCTTGTTATTTTGAGACAATAAATTGCACGTTCGTCAATTGGAACAGCGATCAAATCTTATCTTTATCGATTTGTGATAATCGTATCTTTTGCGAGGTACTAAACATCAATTTTTCCAATGTCTATGCTTGGTAGTCCCTGTGTTCGAGATACATCAGTATCGATATCGAGTAGCTCTACAACATTTATTCGTTTACAACAAATCACGCTTAATGTTCTTCCAATTTACATGAAAGTTGACAATCGAAGAATCGTATCTTTCCGTTGCTTCGCATCTACGTCAAATTAAAGTTGTTATACATTGATCCGCGTATACACCGTGTGTTTTCTCAAAGCTGTATCGACGAGCGTTCAACTTAGAGTCTTCTTCGGTACCATGGAGAGTTTTTAAACTTTTTTCCGTCTTGGACAACGTTAAAATTGTTATGGATTAATTTCGAAGAGTTTTCTTGGGACGCAACCACGGTTTGTACAAACGACGGCTAAATGGTTCTAGAACATTCTGTAAAATAAATGTGCGTAAGAGTTTTTCTTGTGTCCAGCATAGGCTATTGAGTGAATTAAAGCGATTATCAGTGTAAAACCTTTCAAACGCTACTTCATGAGCATCGATAAAAGTACAAAGTTTACACTGTTGCGGTTACTCTTCAAGTTTTTATTGCAAAAATACAACGCTTTGATACGTGCGTGATACGAAACACTTTTTCTTACCTCCATTATCCATTATATCGACAACTCTTTATCTTACGCCAAAGCTTAAAGTTTGCACCGAAGTTGCACCGTCGCTGTAAAGTTCCCCTAAGATAATCAACGCAATGATAAGAGGATATATAAAGGGCTCTTTTCTTATACTCTCGAGATTTTATTCGAATTAAAATCACGAGTCTTCGACCGATGCGTATCTTGAGCTTTTAAGTGGACTATTATAAACAATTGTTTTTGTGCGCTTTGATATAATTTACGGCTGGCTATGAAACGTTCAGGCGGAAGCAGTCGAACGAGTCTATTAATTTTCTTTTAACATAAAAGTTACGATAACAAATAAGTTTCGATACGGTATATTTGCATCCTCGGAAATATACAGTTTGTACGATGTCGTGCTCCAATTAGATCGAATTGCCGATTACGGTTCTCAAGATGTTAAGATAGCTTGCGGTAGTTCTGATTATCTAAAAATCATTATACGTATTAGTTTATTTATGCTTTGAGCGAGACACGCGCGATTTCGCTTGAACGGAATATTTTTAGCGCTGGATAACGTAAAGCAGAGGCAGCGAACGAAACGATTATCCTAGACGGTGCATATTCAGATTTTTGCGTTCTTGGCACGGACGTACTCGAGTTCCGTGCAGATGATACTCAACGCGCAAATAAGAGTCGTACGACGCAACTGTACACGGATTTCACAGTGATACGGCAGATTATTAATTGGTTATTTGTTGAAAAAACAGTAATATTCACATCGACCACGGTACCGTTATTCTTACAATCGTGGTAGTTGTCTATTTTTCGTTCGAATCCGTTACTTCGTGATAGATATTAAATGAACAGCAGGGCGCAGATAATGCAATTCTGTTGTACTATGACGTTCGTTTTCCAATCGTTCCAGGGGTCCTAACCTTAAATACGATCGTATTCTTATCGTTTATCGATCGATCGCTCTCTCTCTCTCTCTCTCTCTCTCTCTCTCTCTCTCTCTCTGGATGAAAATGTTTTGTTCGCGCATTCTTAAGAACAATGAAGCAACAGCGATTAAACTTACGTTGGAAAAGCTTAGTATCGAAAGATTAAACATTTTGCCAGCTGTCAGGTATACCGGACGTTGGCTTCTTATAATTAATAAAACTATATTTTGTGCCTCTTTCCGCGGTAGTCTGTGCCAATCTATAGCGTAAGCAGCTTGTCCTATACTTTCACACTAAAACAAAAAATCCGAACGATCATTTTGTTGCGATGTTTTTGATAAAGTCTAATTGATTACCTGTTCCGTCAGTACTTCACCAAAGTAGGACATTACGAAAATGTTGAATACAAACGACACCAACAGAAGCGAATACATTATCAATGCCATTGTTTCTTTATTTTCGTATTCCTGAAGAATGATTTTGGTAAGTCAATGAACGTAAGCGTATTAGTTTCAGAGAGCAACATTCCTACCGTCATCAAATGATAGCTAAGGAACCAAATGATACACGAGTTGCCGATCACTTCGAACATGCATATTTTGTTAAAAAGATCCTCGAATTTTGAAGCTAATCTGCAAGTACGAAGCGATATATTCTTGTAATATAGGTAATCATAAATAATCGTAATATGACGTTTAAAACTAATTTTTAGTGGTAATTGATGTTTCAACACGAGAATCAGATGCTTAACGAATAAATGGATAAACGTGAATTACTTTAACAAACGTCGATGCTGGCAAACGATTTCTGCAAGTAACTTGCGATCAAAATTATCGACGAGTTCATTCAACATGTTGCGTGTAATAGTAATCTGACTGCAAATATGCGTAATAATTTGAATAGCGATACTGTAGATGCCGCAGCTTACCGTATACGTGATCAGACCGCACATGCAATGAAGCACGAAGACAAAGTCGTAGATTGGTTGAAGCTGCTAATGTTTAATACGGTAATCAGTAAACGTTATGCGAAAATTAAAGAGAGCGACCTAAGTACTTAAATTTTACTCAATGCGATGGATTATATTAAACAATCCAATTATTCGAATAGAAAATGATAAGCGTTTTGTAGGTCAAACGTCAAAAAGGGTTTTTGCAAGGCAATAAACTTACCTGAGGATAAAGAAGCACGTGGTAATTGGCATACGAGAACGGCCGTAGGCTCTCGTTGCCGTGTAAAACAGCTCCTCTAAAAAATGGTAATACAGTGACGTATGGTATACCAGTCCCATACATGAAAAATAAACAAACGATAACGAATAGACGACCAGTTTTAGCATTGTTTATCGTGATTTTATATTCGCTGATATCGCGTAACTCATGCCAACCAAGCGACATATCCAAGATACATTCGGCTAATTTGCCATGTTTATAAATCACTATTCCATACTTGAACAAACCCATCAGAGCGAATCCTAGAAGGCTGATTAATTGTAAACGTATCTAGAACAATTTTTGATCGACGTGTAGTATTCGTACAAATTACACGTATATTGATATTTTTCAAAAGAATACTTTTAAATCCCTTGTGGCTAAACCGATGAATATACACAACGGAGTGATTACGAAAAACACGACTAATAGACATGTCGCGATAGCGATAGGTCTTGCAAATCTCGGATAAACTTGCGATTTCACAGGCCAGAGTCCTAATGGTAATAATAGTAAGCGTGGTAATTGCATAGCGTCATTGAATCCTTTGTCGAGTTTCGCAGAATCCATCGTTTCTGTTAATTTTCCGACCAACGACTGAGCTTGTTGAAACTCGTTAAAAATGAAAAGCGATTAAAACACAATCAATACTGTATGCATGTATAAATTATACATATTACAAGATACAGCCGAAAGTAGCGTTGGCGATTATTTGTTTTTTTTTTCGATTTGACAGTAGACGATGACCGTTCGATTGATAAGTTGCAACTCGACTATAAACGCTCAAAACTACCACCCCATCGAAACGCGTTGTCGTATTAAGTATGCAAAGTGGATACGTAGAATTGCTAGCCATTGCGTATTTTTATACGTGGAAAATGTTACCCTCCAGCTAAATCTGTACTAAATGCCATATGGTGGGGGACTGCAGGGTTAGCAGTATCGCTCTAACTTTCGAAGCAATATCAAGTTAAAATTCAAACGGACGGTTCAACTTTTTTAAACATTCGTTGATTCGAGCCAATCTTGTAATTGAACATTTGCGTTCGTCGAGATAGACAATCGCGAAGATACTCTTATACCCGAACGAGACGTGGACAAATTCAATGAAAAGCTCGTTACTGATTTTGACGAGAATTCAATGTTATCAAAGTAACGTTATCGAGGATTTGGTGTTGACAAAATAAATATCACTATACTTGATGAGGCAATGCAGAGTTTGGATAAAAATACAAAGATTGCAGGTTGTCGCTTACATTTTTTCAATAAATTTGTAAAGCTAATTGAAGATAACGATAACGATTGGCAGTTCCCGCTAATATTCGAAGATGCGGATAAAAAACGTATCAAAGAATATGCAGAGGTAAACGAAGCTAGAATTTTAGTTCGTACTGCTCGCGTGGAATATATCGGACGTTTACAAAACTTTACTCAAAAGATTAATGCTTTCGACGAGAAGTACAACGCCGATGATTTATATTTGAAAACTAGACTCAATTTATGGCAGAATGTACTGACTGAAATGGAGTACGAAAAACGATATACTAATAGTATTAAATATGACTCTCTTCTACAAGTTAAATTGGAGATTGATGCTTTACGAAAAGCTAGAGAAGACTATGAAGCATGGATCGACAGATTTGACGAGCAGAGTAAAACTAAGCGTTGCGTTTGTTGTACGCGATGTACAGAGTGCATTGAGGATTTTATGCGATAGATCATTAAGGTCAATATAATATTCTCTTGTTATATATTTATTAATGTTATCACGCACGATACGTAGATTACCCTTCATAGATCCCATAGGGCTTTAACGCGATAGGATCACTCGAAATTATACTTGAGTAATTTTTTAACACTTGTCGTTTTAATTTTCACTACGTTTCATGATCTATTGACAAAAAAAGAAACCCGTTAATTCATTAATTATAAATATTTACAGTCTCAATTTTGATTTTAGGAAAAAGGTGAATGCTTACACTGGTAAAAGTTTCACGCGACAATGTCATCATTTTTCCAGTGGTTAAAATAACGGGACGCCGTTTTAAGGAAATCAGTAGTGCAGCATTACGAATATCCACTGAAGAATTGGTACATGTGTATTTTGTAAGCGGCAAACCTTACACTGTCGCACTGAAAATTACACGAATGGAAAGTAAAATATAAATTGATGAACAATACAAATTGTTTAATATTCAAGAAAGTAAGAGTTTCGTGTGAAACGATACAATAGTTATTATGATCTCTTGTTCTGTCGATATAAACGTGTCTTGTATTAGCGAGTCTAAAAGAATCAGCAAATTTTTGGATTAATCGATTAAAATAATTAAATCAAGTCTGAGATTTTTTCTAAGTAATCCGCTTTAAATTAAAAAATTAAAATGTCGTTTGACAAATTTTCCAATTTATTTATCTTCCGAATTTGGAATTTTTGTAAAATTGATGCAGATGTGCATGACATTCATAAATGTGATACTGTAAATTCCACAAGTGAAAGTATATCTTACGAATCCACGGATACATTGAACGAGATAAATATAATTGCAGACCGGTTTTATCTGAAAATATGATAATACTTGAATGTTTGATTAATTATTCAAGTTTTGACTACTCAAACTCGGGTTGAAAACATTATTGATTTTTATCACACATCATTAATTGAGAAACGTACAGTATAGAGATAATGGCATTACGATAATGAAATATACTCACGTGAGAATGAAAAAATGTAAATAAGCCGGATAAGCTGATTAACAATAAGTAATATTTTCAAGAACAGCAGGACCTTTTATAATAAGCACAATAAAATTAGTCGGTGTTGTACTACGATACAATTAAATCATGCTAATAATAGTTGGACATTTTACAATTGAACAGGATTATGAAGTATGGAATGAATAGTATATTTCATTGAAAGAATAAAATATAAATTGATGTTTAAAAAAATATTAATTTATTATAATTGCAAACACATGATTACGTAATTATATTAAAACTATACATCATTGTAATGGTCAGAATTGACGATTTCAACGCCCTCATTATCGATTTTTTGGTATTATTATAATTGAAATATATGTATAACCCGATTCGGTATTTAAAAAAAAAATAATTGTTCAAATTTCACCGGTATGTTAATAAAATTTAAAACATAAAAATGTTATCGTCTTTATTCAGCCATACTCAAAAAGTCGGAACTAATCATTTAATAAACCACGTAATTCATATGAACATATTTTTAGTTTATCTAAATTTTAAATATTCTCGTTTAAGCAATTTAACATAGTCAAGAAATAAAAACTCTCACTAAATACGATGTTATTCTTTACAAATTTTTGGTTTTAATAATGACAATAACGATGAATCATTTTTAGTTTATTCTACTTGTATGATTCAACTGTCATATAAAATTTTATATAGAATATAGAATCATTCGTTTTCTTCTTCAACATAAAAATAATATCCGTTAGTCACGTATACTTTGATTTCAGTTTATAGTTCAAGATTATTTTTGTAATTAGTCTTTTATAAAAACTTCAATAAATTATATATTAATTTTATTTATCTTAACTGAGTCATATGTTTATAATGCGTAACATGCTCACCCACATTTGAATACAAACATATATTCACGAGATATTATTGGCCTGCTGTAATAATTAATCTAGCTTGATTAATAATACCCAGAGGAAATAAGACTATATTAACAATAAAATTACATTTATTTTGATCAAATTCATCAAATCGATGATCCTATAAACGAGCTTGACTTGAATTTACTTGATAATGATAACGATAATCACCGATTTGTTTTGAGATTCTTTTGATTCATTCCCATTTTCTAATCATGATAGTATTAATTTTGTAATTTGTACTATTTATTATTAATATTATTAATCTTTATTTTAATATTAACATTAATTTTAATTATTTATTTTTTATTAATATCCTGTGAATTCAAAAATAATTGTTTACAAAGTTATATTAAACACCTTAACGCTGTATTCGGTGTATCCGCCATCCTGCAGTTCTTTCAAGTGGAATCATTTGCGAGGCTGTAATTTATAACATTCAAATACTGAATGCGTATAGGATTAGGCGCTTGTTAAATACATGGACAACATCTAGTGTACAGTGCTTTTCTTTATTGGTCCATTCTCACTTTCTAGCAGTTGACACCACTTTGTCTGGAAATTCTTTGATTAAACGCTCTTCTTGGATTACAGTGTGTCATCGACTTTCTTCTCGTAATGTTAGAGGCGTTCAAATCTTACAAATTTCAAACAACATTTTCAAAAACAGACCGTGAGTCGCTTACCGATCCTGTATAGCAACTGAACTTGCTTCCTCAGTCTAAAAACTAACTCTTCTCAACCATCTGACATAACCATCAGATCTATCATTCGTCAAAAACAAAATTTAAAAACAAAACTTTAAAAACAAAACGCGATAAAAAAACAATCGATCAACGAGAATTCTTGTAGATCTTCATTTTAAAAATAACGTTAAAAAAATCAATTTACAAGAGCATGATCTGCACAGCTAACGACCTCTGGCGCCATGTATTCGATATAGATATATTTTACAAGTTCTTTATCCTCATCTTCCATTAGCTAGAATCAATACGATTTTTATTAAAAACCACTGACTCAGGCTAAACTAGAATACCACTCAGAACTAGAAAGTCCCGTCCCAAAATTATGTCTGTGCTGTCACTTTCGTGATAGAATCGTTCTACTTAGCAAATCACTTGAGATAGATCATCCTCGGGTTTTCCCATTTATAAAGTACCATCTTTATATCTATTAGGGAAAATAACTATTAAGATTCGTATTAGCGACATCGCCTCTAATACTTCAATTTGACATCAAAGATATAATTTTCATAAAATCTATAATATACATATTCCTTAAACATCAAATTTCTGTAATGAAAGTAAAATATTATTAAAAAGATCTACTCTTCACAAAATATATAATATACATATTCCTAATCCTCAACCTTTTATAATGAAAGTAAAATATTGTTAAGTGTTACGCTCTAAGTACTCCTAACAAAATACCACATTTCTAAACCTACCTAAAATTAATGGTCACAATTTTGTGTTTTAGAAGTTAGTATTTCGCCTAAGCCCCTGAAAGTAAAATCTTCGAAATAATTGCTTGGATTCGTATCATAATTTCCTATGGATATAAAATGTGGTGACGTTTTACGACTGCTCAGGGCAATTCAGGAAAAGGAATTCATAGCGACAGTGAAGAATTAATGTTCTTTAATCTCATTAACACCTCGAATACCACTCCCCAAGCGTTTACAAGGATACTTATCTAATAATCTAAGGACGAAATGTTCACCCTCAGGGGTGAGATCTTCGAGTATTGGAACTGGCATATACGCGATTTTACGCGAAATTCTTCTAATTCGGTTCAAATTATCCTCTGTGGAAAAAGGGAACAATCCTGTTACAAGATTGTAAAACAACTGAACTTGCTTCCTCAGTCACTAATCTGAAAACTAACTCTCCTCAACCATCTGACATAACCTTCAGATCTATCATTCGTCAAAACTTTAAAAACAAAACGCGAAAAAAAACAATTGATCAATGAGAATTCTTGTAGACCTTCGTTTTAAAAAAAATGTTAAAAAATCAACTTACAAGAGCATGATCTGCACGACTAACGACCTCTGGCGCCATGTATTCGATTGTTCCACAGAAAGAATACGTTCAGTGATATTTGTTGTATTCATTCTTTTTCAATATTTTGCTTAAGCCGAAATCGGACAAGATGATATGACAATGATGATCAATCAAAATATTTTTGAGCTTCAAATCTCGGTAAGCAATACCCAACTAGAACAGAAAAAAGTAGCAATACTGGATGATTGTCATATTAAATTAGAATTTCATAATATTCCATTATGTTTACTTACAGAATGTAATTGTTCGACGGCCTAAATAATTTTATCAACATAAACATGGTTACGTTCTCTGACAATTGGCCCTGATTGTTCATGATAATTAAATAGTTCACCACCGCAAACATAATCTATAACAGATTGAGAAAGGAAATTTTGTTAGCGTTATTGCATAATCTGTCACGGATTAAATTGTATGAATTTATAAAAAAAGGAATGATAATATTGTATGTATTTAGATAGGAAAGAACAATATTATTATCTCACTTGCGTGAGTTCTTTGACAATAAATACATGAGGGTGGATACAGCTGAATCAAAAGACCGCGTAGTTATCAATTAAATTTATTTGGGCTAATACTTAAGCTATGATGACGACAACGGCATAAAAAACCTAGTACTAAGGTGGGAAAAAGCTATTGTCATGCCATATGATATTTGTTACAGATAAACTTATAGACACATAGTGATATGACTAGAGCAAGAGAGCTGTAGTCGAGAGCTCTCTTGCAAGCTGGTGCACGTAGTAGCCGCAGATAATGTGTGGAGAGGATCACCTCTAAAGACCACGACGACAGACCTCGTCGTTTCGGAAACGGTAAGAACCTTGCCCTCGTGTAGTTGGTAAGCGCATGGGCCGCGTTGTCGATGAACCTCCGGGAAGCGTGCAGGACACTTCCCACTACAGCTGCAGATGATTGGTCTAAGTCCAACTCTGGGACACTTGACGCCGGTATTTGGAAGCTTGCGAAATAATCTACAACGGAGAACACACACACACACACACATGCTCAAAACCCACGCAATCAACACTAGCTTTAATCTAGGTGGATAAAAGGGTACTCCTTACTCGTGAAAAAAATTGACTTGCCTTGCGTCCAAAAAATAGACTAACTTACAGTACTGAGTCACGGAAGGTCCTTATAGATTTTCCCCTCCTAACTCCACGCTCTGGGAGTGGGAAGAGAGATGGGAATTAGGCCCTTTTCTTCTGTGCAAGTAGGCACTGCCTGTCAGCTAATCGAGATAGAACATGTATTGGGATTTGAGCAAATAAAATGGGTTTTCCCAACTTGAGATATATTTTGATTCAGTCTCACAAAATTTTCCCAACATGTGTTCTGGGGAACGTGGTGTGTCTAGCAAGAAGAATATAAACAAATGTCATAATACTTTGCTGATTTGTTTTGTTTCTCTTCTTGAATTGCGTAGTAGCCTTGGTAAAACGTTATCAAGTAGGTTTTACTACGGTGATCACGAAAGATTATACCTGGATACATTTTTCTCCTTCGAATAACATAAATAATTATAATAGAAATAGCACGTAGTAAATAAATCAATTGTTGCAGTTTATTTGGGATATAGTAGGTCAGAGTATCAGTGATCGCAATTCGAATACAAAGTAAATTTACATAAGTAACATGACGATGATACGAAAAAGTTTGTTTAATACAGTGAATCGAGAATGTTGTTTTAAACAACAGGAAAATAAAAAAAAACTAAAAATGGGAGTACACGCGAGAATTCTATTTAATTCTCTCTTATCTGTCAATCTACATTAAGATACAAAATCGTTTGTAAAATATAATAATATAGGTAAAACTTTCATTAAATAAAAATAAAAAGATGATGTGTCAAATTTATCAAAATATTTTAAAACATAATCGATAACAAAAGTACATTGAAATAAATGTATAATAATAATATTTATATAATCAACCACAATTTGATCGTCCTACATTTCTAGATGTAAATAACTAAATCCAAAAGACATTCTCGTACCGTTTCTGTTGATAAAAAACTTACTCATGATAAAATTAAGTCTGGAATCGCTGTGGAAAGCATAGTGAAGAGTTACTAAGAAGGGACTACTTTTTCTTTTCTGAGAATCTTCATAGCCAAAAGACGTCCAGAGTCAAAGTCGGTAACTTTTCGAACCTGCATTACTTTTCCATAGGCTGTGAAATCGAGTATTACATTTTTATTAATTAAACGCAACTACTAAATCATTATTTTATGGGATTCTCAACATTTGAACAAAATAACGTTCCTTGTGGCGATACGATAGTCGCGAGTACAAGTATTATGTGTATTTTATGAAAAGTATTACTACTTTTAATTGTTATAATATTAAAATATTAGAATAAACCTGTCAATATTTGAAAAATCCGATATCTAATAAAAAACTGAAAACGTCAATAACCACAAGATAATATCGCGACATAAGAAGATTATTGTAGTATAAAATAAATATTTTTTACTGTATGAATATATAAGTTCGAATACATAATCAAGAAAAAAATGTACCTCCAGCGCCTAGTACTCGGATTCGTTCGAAATCGTCTGCGTTGACTGCTGGCGTTGTGTGTATCACCTCCTCAACTGAAATTGACGTATGTCATGCAATAAATGATTGTCATGTTGGAAAAATATTATTTCGTACAAGTTTGTTCTTTCTTTAACGTTGAATACAGAAAACAGTATCCACGCGCTAATGCCCGCTTTTCACGGAAGCTATAATGGCAGCAGAAAGATCAACTTGTATTGTTTAGGATTGCATTGACAGTTAGAGCTTGATTTTAAGATCAAGCATTTGGAAAAACAGACTTCCCACGTCGAATGTCGAATAGGTATACTATTTAGAATATAAAAGAACGGATAATTGTATTTTATTAATTGACAAACAAATTAACATGACTTTGATTAGTCTAAGGTATTTTAGATGACGGAATATTGTTGCCGTCAAAACTGTCTTACGCACGATGAGAAAGAAAGCTGATCCTGTTACGAATCGCAACAAAATGTAAAATGCATTAAAGACAAAAACAGAAATTCCGTATATAAGGTACAGTGAAAGAACGTGTAACAATAGATTCGTCCAATTTTTCATTTAATAGCATTATCTCATCAATTCTTAGGGAATTACAAGTACTATCGCTATGACAGTCGACGATTAGCTTGTTCTTAGATGTACCCATCCGGGCGTTAATATATACACGGACAAGCAGTATCTTACTTTCGAGAATTCATGTACGAGCGTGCCACGAGTCTTATGCGATCGATCTTGCGATAAAACGATTATTACATGGTAGAGTGGTCCATTTCGCTGTTACTGTGCAATTCGATGATCGTCGAGCTCATAGTACACAAGTAACTTGGATCGCGCAACGTGTGATCCTTCGTGCATTTTTTTCACTATTGGTACTGGTCAGTACTGGATACCGATCATTACCTAGTCACTGATTCCCGTCGACGAATAGACACTTGTCGCCTTGGACAGTTACGAGGAAAGAAACATCGGATGTCTCTTGACGAATGAAGCTCGCACGAGACACTCGCTGAGAATAGACTAGCGGCCGTCTTACTCGAGCTGAGTTCTAGGTAGAACTGGTCGTCAACGGAACCACAGGTTTACTGATTCGTTTAGTTTGGACGCTTTAAAACCTTCTTCCACGTGTTGTTCGATGCTTCCCCCGCTCCTGTTGAAGTTGCAGATGAACATGTGATGGGAGCCGTACGCCATGTACTATACT
Source organism: Chouioia cunea (assembly GCA_030064505.1). Lineage (NCBI taxonomy): Eukaryota > Metazoa > Arthropoda > Insecta > Hymenoptera > Eulophidae > Chouioia > Chouioia cunea. The sequence goes on along the minus strand of JAOPFQ010000004.1, from coordinate 2,888,118 downwards.
ATGCTAACAGCTCTACGGTGATACTCACTATACTTCTAGTAATTAACATTGGCACCGGGAAGGAGAACCGTTCACATAGAACGTTATAGAAAGCGTCTGTACCTTACATTTTCCAAATTTTCAGCTTCCATCTAACTAATCTATGAAACTTCAAACAACTACGTCAAAATTCGGGCGAATTCGGATTTTCTATAGCGACTAACGTTGTTTTATCTGAATTACTCGTAGAACGATTTTTTTTTAAATTTTGTTACAAGAGCGCATCTCAGATATATTTCTTTAATAGTAAACGAAACTAGAGCAATGTCAGACATGTTGTTTTCTCGTTATATTTATCATAGTTTTCTGGATAATATAGAATTTTCCCGGTCGCAATCATGCACATTTTCTCGACTTATTAATCGGATCAAATTACGAATGGTGTCAATCTTCGGTCTGTCGTTTTACGAATGTCTAGATGTATCATCGTTACAAATTGTATCAGCGAAGAAGTGGAATAACACAATCTAGAGTAAGATAGAGATAGAAACTGCGCGATAAGAGAAAAATCGTCCTACAAACGTTTAAAAATAAATTTAGTTTGACGTTAGAGCGTCGCACGCCAAGTAGCTGCTCACCCGTTCACTTGTATTTATTAGCAAAAGTTTAACGCGTAACATCGCAAAATGGACTTCGAATATCGAGCCACTGGAAACTAAGTTCAGCGTTAAGAAAAAATGTAAGAATGCGTTGGATGTCAAACTGACTAATTTTATTGACATTACGTATCGTTGTAGTACCGTGCAATGGAAAACCGGGAGTTCGAAAAATTCATCGAATCTTTTCGATTCTTCGCCAATTACGGCCATTACTTATTAATATCTGTGACAATAGCAATTATGATAAATGTATTGTGCAACGTGAGGCGACGGAAGGAGCCGGTCGATACAAACGTACAAACGATCGTTGGCGTCGATGAAAAACGCTCATCCGAGGAGTTAAACCCTGACCAAGGCAAGTTTGCTTTGATTGCGTATTTAAATTTAAATTGTATAATACCAATGCGAGTAATATGGAGACGTTCAAGGCGCTTCCAAGACGCGAATTAAACTTTACGGGTGGTTAACGTGTACGATAATGAAATAACAAAATCGACGTTTCGAATAGAATTCGATAGACACGAAGAATTAGCCGAGGACGACGAGAACGAATCGCATCTGCCGAGGGAACTCGAACATGTGAAATTTGCGTACACGCGTCCGTCTGAGATGCAGATCTGTCAAAGATCTCGTGAATTTTACGAGATCGTTAATGCTCGACGTACTTTACGCTTTTTTAGTAGCGATCCAGTCCCACGAGAGGCAATTCGAAACATTATTAAGGCTGCTGGTAAGTTCTGCAAGTTTTTCGTATTTTTCGTTTGAAATGTTCATCGTTCGCTATCGCGAAATGTGGCGTGATTATAAGCATCGAATATCAGGTACTTCGCCGAGTGGAGCACATACAGAACCATGAATATTTGTAGTTGTATCGAAGCCGTCGTTATAAAACAAATTTGTGAAATTGTTGAGCACAAGAAAAAAAATTAATTATAAATGAAAAACTGGTTATAGTACTTCCCGATGGCTAACGACATACAAATTCAACAGTTTCAGATCTTCACATAAATAATCTCAGAGAAATTTTCATTGAATTCAATAAAAATATCACTGATTCCCTTTTTATTTATTAGATGGACAGTGTCTTGTAATGGTATAGTTTCTATAAGATTTAATTATCTTATTTTACATACAAAATTCTTAATAGTAAACGCATAAATTACATCAAGAGAATCAGAAGAAAAAATGAAAAATCTTGTGTAATTTTATATTACGTATTAACAACTTTGTCTTCTTAATTGCGTTGGTGAAACTCAGCTGCGCCAAGACGACAAGACCAGGATCCTTCAGGAGTCGAAGTTAACGGTGGGGCAAGACAATACATGTGGTAACCTCGATCACAAACGTCACAGAATAAATGTTGGTCCTGATTAAAAGATGAAAATCAGATAATCAGATATAGTTATATAACACACGAAATCATTCGACATAACAAGCATCAGCTAACGATATTGTCGAGAAACTAATAATATGGACGGACATTACGCGCGGTAATCAACAAAGTCATACATTTGAAAAAGACACGTTTTGCTAAATGTATCAATATGGAACTATTGAACAATGTCAGAATGAATTTGGTCGTCAAATTATTGGACCCGTTCTCGACTACTTTACTGGAAGTCTCGTCTACATCTGTCGAACGAGACAGAATGTTACGAGTCTCGCGCGAATTCTCCCCAAATGCTAGTAAAAGTGTATTAGCTGGATCGTAGTAGTCGAGAATGGGTATAGTTAGCGAACGTTAATCGCAAGAAAAAAAAATTGTTATTTCACTTACGTCGTTGTCGGAGGTTCCGCAAATAGAACAGCATTTACATTCGATGCATTGCCATCTGTACTTTCGCACAGATGCAATCATGTTTGCAGTAAATTGCAAACACGTAGGATGTCCTAAAAAAAATCGTGACAGATTTAATAATAAAAAATTCAAGGAAAGGATTTGGAGAGAAGCAAGGCGCTTAGGACATTTATCTTTTGCTGAAAAATAGCGAACTCCTTCGTATTTACCAATACGCTTATTGATGGTAAATACAAATGGTATTTTACGTAAATACGCCATGCTTCACCAAAAACATGCATAGTTTTATAAGCTATCTTTACATATTTTGACCGTCAAATATTTTATTATCCTCAAATTGTTGAGCTTTATATTTAATAGATCAATTGAATCATAGTAATTCATTCATAATTGAACGTAATACGACGAACCAGGATGTAATTCACTTAATTTCTTACGCAGCATAACATAAACATCGCATTCAGCACATTATCATTCTCATTTGATAATAAGTTTAGGAGTATTTATTTAAGATAATAATGCTAAAGACTAATTATTACAAGCGAAAAACAGTATAGATACGGAACATCAGCAATAGATATATATCGTTTATGATTGTCACTGTTAAACGCTACATTCATATGCACATCCTCATTATCATTGGCGTTTCATCTTTTCCTCGCGTTTCAATTTCAGTTTCTACTAACAATTTTACGGTTTTCATCAAATTCAAGTTTGCCTCGTTCTATGGATATTTTCCAGTAATCTCACGGTGAACCATTAGATTATAACGCTTGTGCGGGAAACTACATTCCGATCCCGTGTGAGATTTACGCGCGAGCAAAGCGATCTTTTCCATAAACACGCTACATCTTACAATGGGTCTGCAAAGGCGTTTTCGACGAAGAGACAAATTACGGTACCCCGTGTTGCGCGAAGAAATCTTTTCGCGTTACTTAAGGGTCACATTTGTGGAAGTTGCTATTAAGACGTTTAGAATAAAGAAAAACGAACCTTCCGCCTGGGGTATCGACGTATATTTAACTTTGCTTCCAACTATGACAGTCTCGACTAAAACTTCCCGCAACCTCCTTAACGTGCTTTCATCTTTGTCATTTCTCTTGGTGAAAGCGAAGGAAAATTTCTCAAGTTTGGACGGACGTCTAAATCCTAAGTTTGTTAACCCTTTTCTTACGCTGGAGATTTACCGTGGTTATTGTATTACTCGTGAGATTTATGGATCGGTAATACTCGTGAGATTTATGGATCGACCCGCGGCTACACCATTCGAGTGGATAATTCCTAAAACCTGGATTTGTAACGCGTTATTTTCGAGCCCTCGACAATTCTATCTATACCTGAATGTACGCGAGGAAAAGACAAATTATTAAAGAATTTGCAACTACTTTAGCTTAACGATGCTCGGATGATGAAGTATTCCACACCAATTCGCTTTCTTCATCGGTACGATTAAATAAATTGAACAACATGGACATATCTCTATTTCTTGTAGTAATACGCGAGGAAAAGAGAAACAATATTTGAATACATTTTAAAAGCATGCACAAATGTCAATATAATCCAGCACCAGAACCATAACTAATCTCTTAATTGACAAAAGATATATCACAAAAATCACACACAAGCGTAACTCAATTGTTGAAGAATATTATCTTCTATGTCTGTATCAAAATAAATATTTGCAATTTTCAATATTGAACAAACAAATATGTATGTCTATTTACAAAGTAGTTCAATACACGAATGTCGACCATAACTTGGATGTTTTTAAATTTTGTATATTTGTTGCATTGCTAGTGATGATTATTTAAGCCAATTTAGCAACATAATTTTTATGAAATCAAAAATAATTAACAATTTAAGAAAAAGAAATTTTTTTTAATAAATAACTTCGTCATCCTATCAGATATAACTATTTTAAAAATATTTAATAACTTATTACAAATAATTAATTACCTTGTCGCTAAATTCGCTATGTTCGTCATCTGGCAGGTCCTCAAAGTGGAAACATTTGCAAGGCTGTTTGTCTTTATACTCCTCTTCCACATTGCTAGGATCACTTCTTATTACGAATCACTGATTAGGTCCAATACATGAATAGCACTCAGAAAAAAATAGTCTTTCCCAAAGACATATGTAGATAGAACTTAATATTCGGAGGAAACTTTGACGATACTTAGTGAATTGTAGTCAAATTCCTATTGTATCGTATTGTAGTCAAATTCCTGTTACGACAGTAAAATATTGTTAAGTGTTGCACTCTAAGTACTCAATATTAAATACCATTCTTTTGAACATACCTCGAATAATTGTTCACAATTTTGCGGTATAGGAGCTAAAGATTCGTTTATGCTCCTTGAAGTGAAATCTTCGGTGAAATTGCTTGTATCCGTATCGTAATATACAATAGGTACAAACGGTGGTGGTAAACTGCGACTGGTCAGGGCCAACCAGGAAAATGAATTCGAAGCGATTGAGAAGAATTGATGCTCTTTAATCTCATTAACACCCTGAATTCCACTCCCCAAGCGTTTACAAGGATCCTTATCTAATAATCTAAGGATGAAATGTTCAGCCTCAGGAGTGAGATCTTCGGGTGTTGAGACTGGCATACACGCGATTTTACGCGAAATCCTTCTAATTCGGTTCGAATCATCTTCCGTGGAAAAAGGGAACAATCCTGTCACAAGATTGTAAAACAAGATGCCGACGCTCCACCAGTCAGCTTCCTATAAAATGATTGATTTGAAATATTAGTCGCACGGTTCTTAAAATATTTTCGACAGTTGATCAATGAGAATTCTTGTAGATCTTCGTTTTAAAAAAAATGTTAAAAAATCAACTTACAAGAGCATGGCCTACACGACTAACGACCTCTGGCGCCATGTACTCGATTGTTCCACAGAAAGAATACGTTCGGTGATATTTGTTGTATTCATTCTTTGTCAAGATTTTGCTTAAACCGAAATCGGACAACACGATATGACCATAACGATCAATCAAAATGTTTTCGAGCTTCAAATCTCGGTAAGCAATACCCAACTAGAACAGAAAAAAGTAACAATACTGAATAATTGAGTCATATTGAATTAGAATTTTATAATATTCCATTATATATTTCATTATGTAACTTACAGAATGTAACTGTTCAATGGCCAAGATAATTTCACCAACGTAGAACCTTGCTTCTTTCTCGGACAATTGACCCTGATTGTTAACATAGTTGAACAATTCACCACCGCAAACATAATCTATAACAGGTTATGAAAGGAAATTTGGTTAGTGTCACTTTTAAGTCAAGGAAAATATTTCTTTTACTTCTAACCTGTGCAAAAGCTATCTTTACAGTTCAACCATAATAATTGGTCTGTAACGTTACATCATAATCAATAACAGAAGTACATTGAAATAAATGTATAATACTAATTATATATTAAACCACAATTTGATCGTCCTACATTTCTAGATGTAAATAACTAAATCCAAAAGACATTCCCGTATCGTTTTTGTTGATAAAAAACTTACCCATGATAAGATTAAGTCTGGAGTCGCTGTGGAAAGCATAGTGAAGGGTCACTAAGAAGGGACGATCACGAATGGTTTCCAAAATAATTCTCTCGTTGAGCGTATGCTCCAATAATTTGCTTCTTTGTACTACTTTTTCTTTTCTGAGAATCTTCATAGCGAAAAGACGTCCAGAGTCAAAGCCGGTAACTTTTCGAACAAGCATTACTTTTCCATAGGCTGTGAAATCGAGTATTACATTTTTATTAATTAAACGCAACTACTAAATCATTATTTTATGGGATTCTCAACATTTGAACAAAATAACGTTCCTTGTGGCGATACGATAGTCGCGAGTACAAGTATTATGTGTATTTTATGAAAAGTATTACTACTTTTAATTGTTATAATATTAAAATATTAGAATAAACCTGTCAATATTTGAAAAATCCGATATCTAATAAAAAACTGAAAACGTCAATAACCACAAGATAATATCGCGACATAAGAAGATTATTGTAGTATAAAATAAATATTTTTTACTGTATGAATATATAAGTTCGAATACATAATCAAGAAAAAAATGTACCTCCAGCGCCTAGTACTCGGATTCGTTCGAAATCGTCTGCGTTGACTGCTGGCGTTGTGTGTATCACCTCCTCAACTGAAATTGACGTATGTCATGCAATAAATGATTGTCATGTTGGAAAAATATTATTTCGTACAAGTTTGTTCTTTCTTTAACGTTGAATACAGAAAACAGTATCCACGCGCTAATGCCCGCTTTTCACGGAAGCTATAATGGCAGCAGAAAGATCAACTTGTATTGTTTAGGATTGCATTGGCACTTATGTTAGCTCCACACGATACAGACTTAGGTACAGACTTAAGTAGATTTCTATAGGGTTTAGTCTGTCCTGCTAAGATGCACACTTCTTATCTAGTTAGGTTTTCTATTATACTTGCTTAGGACTGCTAAGGTGCACAGACTAAGTCTTATAGAAATCTACTTAAGTCTGTATTTAAGTTTCAGGATTTTGGTGCAACTTAGCAGTCCTAAGCAAGTATAATAGAAAACCCAACTAGATAAGAAGAGTATATTTTAGCAGGACAGCTTAAATCATATGGAAATCTACTTACGTCTGTACCTAAGTCTGTATCGTGTGGAACCACTCTTAGAGTTTGATTTTAAGCATGAAATGAATGGCAAGCATTTGGAAAATGAAACTCCTTCCCAGGTGGAAAGTCGAATAGGTATGCTAATGAAATTTATAATAACGGATAATTACTTTCTATTAGTTGATCAACGAATAAACATGACTTTGATTATTCAAAAAAAGACTTGCAGGTATTTTAGATGAGAAGATATTGTTGCCATCAAAACGGTCTTACGCACGATGAGAAAGACAGCTGATCCTGTTACGAATCGCAACAAAATGTCAAAATGCATTAAAGACAAAAACAGAAATTCCGTATATAAGGTACAGTGAAAGAACGTGTAACAATAGATTCGTCCAATTTTTCATTTAATAGCATTATCTCATCAATTCTTAGGGAATTACAAGTACTATCGCTATGACAGTCGACGATTAGCTTGTTCTTAGATGTACCCATCCGGGCGTTAATATATACACGGACAAGCAGTATCTTACTTTCGAGAATTCATGTACGAGCGTGCCACGAGTTTTGTGCGAACGATTTTACGATAAAAAATCAGGTATGTTTCATCGCGTATCTTTGAAATAAGTCTAGTTGTAGCAATCCGTGATTATTCTTGTTTAAAAATGGATATATTAGTTATACAAAAGACACTAACCAGCTTGTACATCGGGTACCATGGATGGATCTACAAACTCGAAGACGTCCATTGGCTCGGACCCATCGGGAATTGTCTCCTCTACAAAGGTTTTCGCTGCTTCGGGTTGCACCGGAAACATGGTAGAGTGGTCCATTTCGCTGTTACTGTGCAATTCGATGATCGTCGAGCTCATAGTACACAAGTAACTTGGATCGCGCAACGTGTGATCCTTCGTGCACTTTTTTCACTATTGGTACTGGTCAGTACTGGATACCGATCATTACCTAGTCACTGATTCCCGTCGACGAATAGACACTTGTCGTCTTGGACAGTTACGAGGAAAGAAACATCGGATGTCTCTTGACGAATGAAGCTCGCACGAGACACTCGCTGAGAATAGACTAGCGGCCGTCTTACTCGAGCTGAGTTCTAGGTAGAACTGGTCGTCAACGGAACCACAGGTTTACTGATTCGTTTAGTTTGGACGCTTTAAAACCTTCTTCCACGTGTTGTTCGATGCTTCCCCCGCTCCTGTTGAAGTTGCAGATGAACATGTGATGGGAGCCGTACGCCATGTACTATACTATGCTAACAGCTCTACGGTGATGGTATAAGTTACCGAATACTCCTCCCACTCGATACCCACTATACTTATAGTAATTAACATTGGCACCGGGAAGGAGAACCGTTCACATAGAACGTTATAGAAAGCGTCTGTACCTTACTTTTTCCAAATTTTCAGCTTCCATCTAACTAATCTATGAAACTTCAAACAACTACGTCAAAATTCGGGCGAATTCGGATTTTCTATAGCGACTAACGTTGTTTTATCTGAATTACTCGTAGAACGATTTTTTTTTAAATTTTGTTACAAGAGCGCATCTCAGATATATTTCTTTAATAGTAAACGAAACTAGAGCAATGTCAAACATGTTGTTTTCTCGTTATATTTATCATAGTTTTCTGGATAATATAGAATTTTCCCGGTCGCAATCATGCACATTTTCTCGACTTATTAATCGGATCAAATTACGAATGGTGTCAATCTTCGGTCTGTCGTTTTACGAATGTCTAGATGTATCATCGTTACAAATTGTATCAGCGAAGAAGTGGAATAACACAATCTAGAGTAAGATAGAGATAGAAACTGCGCGATAAGAGAAAAATCGTCCTACAAACGTTTAAAAATAAATTTAGTTTGACGTTAGAGCGTCGCACGCCAAGTAGCTGCTCACCCGTTCACTTGTATTTATTAGCAAAAGTTTAACGCGTAACATCGCAAAATGGACTTCGAATATCGAGCCACTGGAAACTAAGTTCAGCGTTAAGAAAAAATGTAAGAATGCGTTGGATGTCAAACTGACTAATTTTATTGACATTACGTATCGTTGTAGTACCGTGCAATGGAAAACCGGGAGTTCGAAAAATTCATCGAATCTTTTCGATTCTTCGCCAATTACGGCCATTACTTATTAATATCTGTGACAATAGCAATTATGATAAATGTATTGTGCAACGTGAGGCGACGGAAGGAGCCGGACGATACAAACGTACAAACGATCGTTGACGTCGATGAAAAACGCTCATCCGAGGAGTTAAACCCTGACCAAGGCAAGTTTGCTTTGATTGCGTATTTAAATTTAAATTGTATAATACCAATGCGAGTAATATGGAGACGTTCAAGGCGCTTCCAAGACGCGAATTAAACTTTACGGGTGGTTAACGTGTACGATAATGAAATAACAAAATCGACGTTTCGAATAGAATTCGATAGACACGAAGAATTAGCCGAGGACGACGAGAACGAATCGCATCTGCCGAGGGAACTCGAACATGTGAAATTTGCGTACACGCGTCCGTCTGAGATGCAGATCTGTCAAAGATCTCGTGAATTTTACGAGATCGTTAATGCTCGACGTACTTTACGCTTTTTTAGTAGCGATCCAGTCCCACGAGAGGCAATTCGAAACATTATTAAGGCTGCTGGTAAGTTCTGCAAGTTTTTCGTATTTTTCGTTTGAAATGTTCATCGTTCGCTATCGCGAAATGTGGCGTGATTATAAGCATCGAATATCAGGTACTTCGCCGAGTGGAGCACATACAGAACCATGGACATTTGTAGTTGTATCGAAGCCTTCGTTAAAAAAACGAATTTGTGAAATTGTCGAGTACGAGGAAGAGATAAATTACAAAAAACGAATGGGTAAAAAATGGACGAAAGATTTGGAACCGTTGAAGACGGACTGGCATAAAGAGTACTTGACGGATGCACCTTATCTCATTCTTGTGTTTAAACAAGATTACGGGTTTTTATCCAACGGCAAACGCAAAGTACATTACTATAAAGAAATGAGCGTTGCCATTGCTTGCGGTATCCTCATTACTGCTATTCAGGTATGTCAAATGCAATTATTTGTTTTCTTTGTAAAGAGTTTACTTACTTAACTTGTATATGTGTAGTATGCTGGACTAGTAACTTTAACATCAACACCGTTAAATTGTGGGCCAGCTTTACGTATCTTATTATCTCGACCTGTGAATGAGAAACTGGTTTTGCTGCTTCCCGTTGGCTATCCACGTGAAAATTCGACAGTTCCAGATCTTCAGAGGAAAAATCTGGATGAAATTCTCGTTGAATTTCGATGAAAATTTCCCCAATTTCATTTGTACTCTTTTCGTTCATTAGATTGGATGTGTTCCGTAGGGGTCGAGCAATTATTTACCAACAGTAGTTTCTATAAATTTTTATTTATTTCATTTTACATACAAAATTCTTAATAGTAAACGTATAAATTACATCAAGCGACATCAGTGAAACACAATGTATAAAAATTAACGGCGATTCATCTATATCAGACGACGCATTAAATACGTTGCTTGTACTGTCATAATCATGAAATTATTCGTGTTTACTCACTTACAATTCCCTTTATTCGTTCTATCACGCGGCTTTCAGATGTACTATTTACTGCACAATTGAAAGTTGTAGTACGTTGATTTTACGATTTTAAAAATATTACCATTTACTGTTTTCATGGCTTTTTTCCAATCGCATAAGGCGAAGATGACTATTTACGATTAAAAAAAAAGAATACAAACATGGACATTATCAAACATATAGCGTCCTATCTTGATTACTCTGATTTGTCGAAATAACAATGATATAGTGTTTCAACAACCTTCAACTCCAAAACTATACAATGAAAATAAAAAAAATATTACGGTATACAAGTATAAAAATAGTAAAAAAATTTTTTTTAAGTACATACACGTATTCTATTTCGTTTATATTCAACGTAAAACAGCACGGACGTATTTAATCAAGACGAACGAATCATTTTACACACTTTATTGTTTATTAAAACTGTAAGACGTATATTATCTTACAAGTTGCAGGAATAACGTTGCGACAGCTTTTTTCTATGCATTAAAGTATCACAAAAGTATATCGTAACACACACTAAACTAATCGCAAGTAAAACCATGAAAATGTTCCGAGTCGATGAGTATCTGAATTAATGATTTTTTATGATTTTAACTATGGCTTTTTCTTTTAAATCGATTGGTACTATTACAAACAATTTTGTTGTTTGTAAGGAGGACTGTTACAAACAACGTTTCCATTGTCCAGTAACAATCGTTCGTATATACTTTTGCCATTCTTGTTTTCTTTAATTGCAGCAAATCTCCAATTATGAATCAAGAATATTACTATGTATTTTACAATGTATGAGTATCATGCAGATTCAATTTAATTATAATAAACTTATTTTTAAATAAGATTAAATTCCCACTTAAATCGCATATTTTTACCGAATGTTTGCTTTTCAACTTGATTTTATTGTTATAACTTTGAGTATACTACGTATTGCCAACTAAAATGGATCAATTGAAGTGGAACGAAACATACTCCATCGATAAACAGCTATAAAATAACAAAAAATTGGAGTTCATACGATGGCTGACGTAAAATTATTAAGGACTAGCAAAAGGAGTGTCAGGTTTTTCTCTTACCTATTTATCGTTATAACACTGGAATTAATTGTACGCATAAATTGGAAGTCTTGTTGTATGGTTTCGTAATAAAAGACATTCAAATAATAGTTCAGTGTTCATGAATCCAATAACTATTACTTTTAACGAATCAGTTTTCACAATACAAAAGTTATGGTTGTAATACTTTTCCAGCCATAGCTAAAATCTTTATTGTTAGTCGAAATATTTTATGTAATAGTTGTTGTGTATCTCGGTTATTTCACTAATACTCTATTTGTGAAGCTTATGTTAAATTTGGCAACGTTAGTGTATGCGTTATATTAAAAAAGAATCTATTTACAAGTTAATGTTAATGTCTTTAACAATTAAAAGTATAAGTAATACATCGAAAAAAGTAATGCTAAACTTATTCGTTGATATAACGGCGAGAGTTGAGGTATCGTAAGCACACGCTATTCAAAGTTGAAGGTAATTGTAAGCGATCAATATAAAAACATTTAAAATTCATGGTACAACTTCATAATCGTTTTAATGTTGTTATAACTTTTCTCGAGAATAATTTTCATTGTGAATTATGCTTTTTTGAAAATCAAAGATTATCAACGTCAAACTATTCAAGTTAATTAAATTACATCAGTGTTTCCAATCGTAATTGTTCAAAATCGGTAAACTTGATTCATTTTCTGCATATAATTACAATAGATTTAAAGCCTTTTTCGTTTTTTTATTCATGCTGCAACAATTTAATTAGTACTCGTCGGCATGTAAAAGAACTTCATCGGCGATACATAACATGAATCAGAAACTATCCATTAGAAAATCATTTAGGGGGGTTTGTGATCATGTACGTTCGATAGAATGTTGATAAAATGAAAACGTTTACGTTAATACGAACGCCGACACGTATAGCGTTCACTATCAACCATTTTTACCAGCTAATTGTGTGTGATTTTCTTTTACGTAATAACAACTTTGTCTTTTTAATTGCGTTGGTGAAACTCAGCTATGCAAAGACGACAAGACCAGGATCCTTCAGGAGGCGAAGTTAACGGTGGGGCAAGACAATACATGTGGTAACCTCGATCACAATCGTCACAGAATAAAAGTTGGTCCTGATTAAAAGATGAAAATCAGATAATCAGATATAGTTATACAACACACGAAATCATTCGACATAACAAGCATCAGCTAACGATATTGTCGAGAAACTAATAATATGGACGGACATTACGCGCGGTAATCAACAAAGTCATACATTTGAAAAAGACACGTTTTGCTAAATGTATCAATATGGAACTATTGAACAATGTCAGAATGAATTTGGTCGTCAAATTATTGGACCCGTTCTCGACTACTTTACTGGAAGTCTCGTCTACATCTGTCGAACGAGACAGAATGTTACGAGTCTCGCGCGAATTCTCCCCAAATGCTCGTAAAAGTGTATTAGCTGGATCGTAGTAGTCGAGAATGGGTATAGTTAGCGAAAGTTAATCGCAAGAAAAAAAATTGTTATTTCACTTACGTCGTTGTCGGAGGTTCCGCAAATAGAACAGCATTTACATTCGATGCATTGCCATCTGTACTTTCGCACAGATACAATCATGTTTGCAGTAAATTGCAAACACGTAGGATGTCCTAAAAAAAAATCGTGATAGGTTTTTATGATAAAAAATTCAAGGAAAGGATTTGGAGAGAAGCAAGGCGCTTAGGACATTTATCTTTTGCCGAAGAATAGTGAACTCCGTCGTATTTACTAATACGCCTGTTGATGGTAAGTACAAATGGTATTTTTCGTAAATACGCCATGCTTGATCAAAGACATGCATAGTTCTTGCGTGTATTTTTTATTTTTCACCTTTCCTCAGCACTAAACATCCAAAGAAATACCACAAGCTATATTTACATTTTTTGACTGACAAATATTTTATTTTCCTCAATTTTTTGAGCTTTATATTTAATAGATCAATTGAATCATAGTAATTCATTCAAAATTGAACGTAATACGACGAACCAGGATGTAGTTCACTTAATTTCTTACGCAGCACAACATAAACATCGCATTCAGCACACTATCATTCTCTTTTGATAATAAGTTTACATCGTATGAATACATAAAGTAGCGCAAGCTAATAAAGGTTACCTACTTTGCCAAAATAGTACAACGAAACCTTGAAATACCTAATTACATAAGCCTAACAAAACAAAAATGGCATGTACCACGGATAGGCCAGTTTGCAGTTCGATAGTATTGCGTTTGCGATACGCAAATATTATAACTAAATTTCTTTGTTGTTGATATTTTTTGTTTGTTTTACAACTACTTTACGCGTTAGAATGATATTTGTGTAATAATATTATCAATTATCTGTTTACAATATTTTAAATTGTTTTATGTATAAGTTGACGATAAATAGATATTTTGATTTAAAAATTTGATATAGATAGCTCACCGATCACTGGTTTTAATAAATTTTACTTCATACAAATCATACGCAACAATGAAGTATCTGAATAAAAAAAAAATTATATATATATAACAAATTTGATTGTTTGTTACAAGGATATATATAAAATAGAATTTGAATCGAACTTTACGGCGGTTGTGCTGGTGCATAATCACGTTTTTATATCACAAGTTCCTGTTGTGCTTTATAATTTGTCAATGTCTAACGAGAAATGCGGTATAAATCTTTGAGCCAAATCAACAAACAGAAAAAGTTGTGAATTCACGAAGTCTCCGTGGTGTGCTCAATATCACAATGATTCGCAGTATAGTGGTAGTGATGTACTTATAGAAAAGACATTACTTTTAAAATCAACTAAGTAATCTCATTGATAGATATGATTTCTTTCTTAAATAACGTTTGGCTCAAACTGCAAACGAGTAAACCAAGCGCGATTTCTTTATCACTGTGGCGCGTTGTACAATTGCTGTGTATATGTAAATGGACAAAAAATCCCCCTTTTCGTTAAAAGTATCGAGTTACGATGTTGCGAAAAAGCCGATGGAAAAAATTGACACGAACGAGCTACTCAATTAAAACAGGCATGTATAATATTATAGTTTAGGTAGAGTTTAGCCAAGAGCTTTGCTTTTGTTGCGATGATAGTTGCGTTTATGAAAAGTATCGGCGATAGGGTATCGTCGCATTGGAGATGTTGATTGCTTACCTGAACGTCCACAGTCACTACAGGAGACAAGCTCCTCGGAGCCGCCAGTTTTCTTGTTTTCACGTGCATCGCCAAGGCAAAAATCACAATAAGGCGATGGATTGATGGTCTTATTTTTCTTGCCATCCATACCACCAGCATGATGTTGATTACCAAGGTGATGTTGCATGGGTGAGTTGTGTTGATGGTGAAGTTGATCTAAAGACGATGGTTTTGGACTGCAACTGGTGTTGTTCTGCATGGCCGAGTGGAGGGAAGAATCAGATAGCAGAAGCTCGTCTTTGACGTTGCTAGTCGTGGTCGACGAGGATGATGGATGATGATGAGACGGTAATCCTTGGCCGCCGATGTTGCTGCTACTGCTGCTGCTGCTGCCGATAGCTGAGACAGTAGGTGAGGCTGGAGCGGCACAGCTCGACTCGGTCGGCAGCTTCTGTTGCTGATGAGCTTGAGCTTGCGGCTGCGGTGGTGGTGGTGGTGGTGCCGCCGGTGCAGGTTGTTGTTGCTGCGCTAACGGCCCGGTTAACAACAATCCTGGCTGACTTGCACTCGCGGCGCAATTGCTATCGCTGGTGTTGCTTAGCACTGCACCGCCAGAGTCATTGCTATTACCATTGTTATTGTTTACATTGTTGTTACTGTTGCTGTTGCTGTTATTATTATTATTGCTGTTGTTGTTGCTCGTAGTAGTGTTATTGTTATCATTCATAATGTTATGATCGTTGTTGTTACTGTTGGCGTTGTTATTATTAATAGTGATGCTATTGCCGTTGTTGTTGCTAAACGAGCCGCTAGAGCTTGCAACAGCAGTGCCACCACCGCCGCTGCTGCCGCTGCCGCCGCCGCCGCTTGAGCTTGAGCCGCCACCGGGTATAGAAGAGGCAGCCGCTGCCGAGGGGCTCGAGGTGCTCGAGGAGGCAGTACTCTGACGACCCCGGCGCGTACCACCTGATACACACATAAACCGACCACATACCCACAAGTTGCGCTTATATACCAACGCCATACAGTGCTCTTTTCACATTTCTCTTTCTCTTTTTTTTTTGTTCTTTCTTTTTTTTCATTTACTTTTTTCAAAGTTTGTTCTTTTAGCAAGCTTTTTTTTTACTGCTAAAGATTAATTATTACAAGCGAAAAAACAGTATAGACACGGAACATCAGCAATAGATATATATCGTTTATGATTGTCACTGTTAAACGCTACATTCACATGCACATTCTCATTATCATTGGCATTTCATCTTTTCCTCGCGTTTCAATTTCAGTTTCTACTAACAATTTTACGGTTTTCATCAAATTCAAGTTTGCCTCGTTCTATGGATATTTTCCAGTAATCTCACGGTGAACCATTAGATTATAACGCTTGTGCGGGAAACTACATTCCGATCCCGTGTAAGATTTACGCGCGAGCAAAGCGATCTTTTCCATAAACACGCTACATCTTACAATGGGTCTGCAAAGGCGTTTTCGACGAAGAGACAGATTACGGTGCCCCGTGTTGCGCGAAGAAATCTTTTCGCGTTACTTAAGGGTCACATTTGTGGAAGTTGCTATTAAGACGTTTAGAATAAAGAAAAACGAACCTTCCGCCTGGGGTATCGACGTATATTTAACTTTGCTTCCAACTATGACAGTCTCGACTAAAACTTCCCGCAACCTCCTTAACGTGCTTTCATCTTTGTCATTTCTCTTGGTGAAAGCGAAGGAAAATTTCTCAAGTTTGGACGGACGTCTAAATCCTAAGTTTGTTAACCCTTTTCTTACGCTGGAGATTTACCGTGGTTATTGTATTACTCGTGAGATTTATGGATCGGTAATACTCGTGAGATTTATGGATCGACCCGCGGCTACACCATTCGAGTGGATAATTCCTAAAACCTGGATTTGTAACGCGTTATTTTCGAGCCCTCGACAATTCTATCTATACCTGAATGTACGCGAGGAAAAGACAAATTATTAAAGAATTTGCAACTACTTTGGCTTAACGATGCTCGGATGATGAAGTATTCCAACACCAATTCGCTTTCTTCATCGATTTGATTAAATAAATTAAACAACATGGACATATCTCTATTTTTTGTAGTAATACGCGAGGAAAAGAGAAACAATATTTGAATACATTTTAAAAGCATGCACAAATGGCAATATAATCCAGCACCAGAAACATAACTAATCTCATAATTGACAAAAGATATATTACAAAAATCACACACAAGCGTAACTCAATTGTTTAAGAATATTAATCTTCTATGTCTGTATCAAAATAAATATTTGCAATTTTCAACATTGAACAAACAAATATGTATGTATATTTACAAAGTAGTTCAATACACGGTTGTCGACCATAACTTGGATGTTTTTAAATTTTGTATATTTGTTGCATTGCTAGTGATGATTATTTAAGCCTATTTAGCGACATAATTTTTATGAAATGAAAAGTAATTAACAATTTAAGAAAAATAAATTTTTTTTAATAAATAACTCCGTCGTTATAGGTGCTATTTAGTAAAACTTTTTAACGTATATATTTAATGATTTAATCTCAATTTTAGTTGCTATTACAATGAATTTGAAGTTTTCTAAAGGTTTTAAAAACAAGTATTACCTAATAGCATCAATGGTGACAGAGTTATTCATGAAACAAAAACAATTATTTTTCCCAAATTGTTAATAATGTTTGATTTAATAAAAATGTTATCGTCAAAAGGGGCAATGCTGGCTACTATAAAGACAACGAATGTACCAAATTCGAAAAAAATCCACGAGATAGACGACCTTCCGATGTTGAACTAGTCTGGAAATAGCCGCATACCTGATTGCATATTTATTCAAACATTTCCATTGGATTCAATAAATTTGAAAGCAAAATATATCATGCACGGTCTGCACGTGATTGATATTATTTTTTAACGAAATTAAACATTCACACACGTCAAACATTCATAGAGTTAATTAATAATAAACGTGTAATTTTTTTGTTAGTAAAATGAAATAATGAACGTAGGCCAAGTGGATAGTTTTAACTATTTTACTAATTGGTTTGTGAAATGTAAATCAGGTGCGATGAAAAAATCCATCATGCTATTGCAAAGTGTGTTACGCGTGTACTTAACAAAATGTTTTTCTTCAAAAGACAATAATAATATACAAAATATTGTACAATAATCGTTGTAAGCTCAATAACTCGTTTATTCATTGCTGAACGACTCGTTTTGAGCCTTATATTTCAAAAACATCAGAAAGATCTCGGAATTGTTTCAAATACTAAGTACACGTACGTTATTTGAAATTGATTGATTAAAAAATCATTAAAATTTATATTGAAAGTCAATCAACGTAAAACGATATGAATACGAATTTGTACATCCCACATAAATGTTAAGCAATAAACAATTGTATTTAGAAATAGTTAACACGATTTGCAACATAGATGTAAATTTTTAGATGAAATACTTTCTAGTAAGTGTGCGTGCATGTGTGAGTATGGTGTGTGCATTTGCATGTGCGTGTCATGTAATGATTTTGTGATAAAGTTTTAAAAAAAGGGTTTTCAAAACAATGAGCGCGTGAGTAGATATTCACGTCGGGCACATTAAAAATCAACGTGACAACAACTGGAGAAAAACGTTTTACGGAAAATGCGATATATAATGCAAAGTGAATATATGGAGTAAGAATTATTGACAATGAAAAAAGTGAAGAATTATTAAAAATGAATGTGATTTAAAAAAAAATAACGAGAATATATTTATAGATGGAGCGTTCTGCTTTCAAGAAAGAAAAAACTGAGCTTATTTCTTTTTGTAGCTCCAACCTGGTTGGTCCGAAGCAACTGCGTCTGCTACGCTCCGAGATTCAACATCGGCGGGACTGGGACTTAGTTCCTTAGCAGGATCGCCGGAGGAAGTAGAGTGGGAATGACCGTAATGGTAGACCAGACCAGGTCTGGTTTTATACCGTGCGCTGCATACTGCAAAAGTGCAAAGTACTTGTTTTCCCGCAAACCACCTAGTTCTAATTTTGTTGTTGTTTTTTTTTTCATTTATTTATTTCACCAACAATTTTTTCTTTTCTTCCTTTTTTTTGTTAAGTATTTGTTTTCTACTCCACTTTCCACAAGAAAATAAACAAAACAATAGATCTATGTAAAATATTGAAGTTCTATAAGAAAATTTTGATTACTAGGAAATTACGAAATACAAGTTACTGTAAGAGACTTCAAAGTATTACTGTATATGATGAGGTTAACAATGAATAAACTACTTGTCTAAAACTGTAAACATTAACACCCTTTGATCTAAGTTTCAAACAGATGATCAAAAGTAGTAAGAGCTCTGAAAATCCCTTACATTGATAAAGGTATATTGGATTTCTTTGGAAAGCACTTGCACACTGTCCGCACTAAAACACATCCCTAGCCACTTATCAGTCTATGTGTTTAACAAGCAGTGAAAGGGTTTTCCAGCCCAAAAGCAAAACTAATAATATAATGCAAGGCTTAATTACACCTACATTAAAATTTGCTCGCTACAAAGGTGAGCCAAGTAAATAACAATCTTGCTTTCTGCAAATTATCTATGAGGTTATTGTGTGTATCAAACTTATCCAAAGGTATCTCATACAATATATTAATCATTATTAAATTTCAATAAATAAGGCAGATTTATTTAAATTACCTATAGAATATTTTATGTATCTATGAAATATCTTTGGATTCTATTTCTAAGTCTGGGCAAGAGCGTTATGAGTAGTAAATTTATGACAGGCACATTCGAAATAATCTTAAAAATAAATATATATACATGTATGTATATTAAAATATATACATGTATATACATATTTATTCGTTTTTTTACTTTGACTATTTCTAATGATTGTTTATCTACTTCAATAACTGGCATGGACAAGTATAATTTGTCACAAATATTTTCAAGCAGGCTAAGCTTGAATGGAAATTCTTAAAAAAAAAGCTTCTTGAGGCTAATATTTTGAATTAAGTAATAAAAATTGTAACTATAGAAACAACTCGTATATTTTTAATATTTTAAAATTTTTTCGACATATCGTTTAAATAATATTGTGAACAAAGTAGTATCATATATTATTCAATTTACTTGCGTCGCCTTTAACTTTAAAACTATTCTATACAATCCACAACAATAGTTCATAACTCTTTTGTGCATTTTCTATTCTTTTCATCTTTTGTCTTTTAGAATTTGTAAATTTAATATTCTAAACAAAGCAAAAATCATATAATTTATGTATTACTTTTAACAAAACAAAATCCTTTGACACAGTGTTTGCAGCTTGGTTGCATTCGTTTAAATGAACGGAGCAGTAATAGTAATTGTTGTAAAATAAGAGGAAGTTGTCATTTGTAGTTGTATCTATGGTTAAACTTACGGTCACAAACGAACGGCTTATCTGAATCACTGGCGTCATAGTTGATTTTTTTTCGACCTCGACCTCCACCCTATATTAATACAATTTTTGGAAGAATCAATAAGTTGATCTTAAATATTTTATTACTTAAAATTAAATCGATAACATTACCTTTGTACGTTTTCCAGCTGGATTTTCATTAGCTGGTGGATGACTTCTAACTGGATGATGGCCACCTCCTCTTGGTTTTCTCCTTTTTCTTTTACTACTATAACTTTCTTCATAATCAAAATCACTATCCTGGTCTGGCTCTTCATATGGATCTATATCTAACATGTCTGACTCGTCATAGAACCACGCATCTTTACTGTGCTCGTCTAAAATATATAAGAGTAAAATTAATAACTAATTAATATATGTTATATTTATTAAATTATATAAATGTCTAAATTGTATATTTTTTTTTAAGTCATAAACAGTGTTTTCACGTATGAATTGCTGATAAGTTAATTTAACTATCTCAAAAAACTATCAGTAACAGAGAAACAAATAAAACAGTAAGCCGATATAAAGGTATAGCATTAGAAGTGAATAACAAAGAGAATAATAAAAGTGTAAGAAATGGAACAAACTATAGAAAAGGAGTGAAAATCATTCAAAAAGAAGAGAGTGAGCATGGACAAGATATTAGAAAAGATGGCGGAAGAGGAAATGCAAGAAGCATGAAGAAAATAAAACAAATGGGAACAAGAATACTATGTGACAAATTAGTACCTTTCAAAGCCAAGGAGTCTTTACTATCGTCATTGACTCCAGGTCCATTACTTTCAATGCAATCAATTCCATCTTCAAAGTCACCTCTTACTATCGTGCGCTTTGGATGAAAATAATTCATTAAATACTGTCTTCTTTTCTTTCGCCAACGTTTGCTTGGATATGTGTAAATTTGGCCATGCTGTAAACCTGGAAGACGCTCTCTTGGAGACATAAACAAGGCTGAATGGTTTTGTGCAACTCCTGAAAACACGTGTTTAATATTATTCCAAATTTCATTTATGTACATTATCAAAATTATTTAGAAGCACATCTGAAATGATAATTGATGAGTTTAGTTTAAATAATTAGCTGACAACTGTCTGTATATTTCCATCATACTGTAGACTTGGTATTGTTGGCTTGGAAAGTGATGTTAATTTAAGTCAATAATCCACTAAATGTGAATGAAAAAAGAAAACGTTAAAACTATTTACCCGTTTGAGAGTCTAGAAAAGGCATCCTTAGCCTGCGTTCTCTGCATAGTCGACTATTGTAAGTAGAAGAGTTTTCAATGGCTTCCCTGTACGCCGAGTCATTGAAAAAACTGGAAATGAAGAAGAGTTCATGTATCGTAAATATATCTACAGGTATCGCAACGCCTGAAGGGGAATTTACGTATGCTCTTCACTTATACTGTACCTTTCAATTTTGCTCAAATTTGCTTCATTAACGACTTGTATTATTGAATTACAACTCGGAGGTGCAGACACAGCCGTCATCTTGATACCGCCTGTTAGCTTGAACTATTAGCTGAGCGTCCGATGAGCGTTATTCACGTTCACAATACACAAATACATCCATAGTCAGAGATAACGCAACTTAAGCATAGTCGACTGCAGCGCCATTCTCCATTTTCACGTTTGGGTAACGAAATTCTGAAGACCTCTTGACTCATAAGCATTGTTTCGAGACGTACAAAAATTTCCTTGACAGTCGTAAAACCAGTGAAACAGAATTAAAATTAGAAAAAGCGGGAATTAGAGAAAGACGACAGATTGAGATAGAATCATTTCAAGGTTTTGCAAATAGGTCGTCAAAGAAAGTAAACACACCTTTTAGTACAGCAAGAGCAATTTAATTAATAATAAATAATGCATTTATGTATTAAAAATAAAGATAAAAAGGTTACATCAAGTCCTGAATTACACTTGATGCCATGTAAAATTCACAATGATGATAGTGCCAATGTTAGCACGTATTTCAAACCATCTATAAAAAATATCGACGATACGTGTAAGTTTTTCAAGATTTTTGATTTTAAAATGTGAAAATACTGATATTATAATCTTATCTTATAAGCATAGTTGCAAAGGTTACCAGTAAATATAATACTTATATAAAAATTGCTGTCTGACAAATTTGTAATAGAATTATGGTTTTAGATTTACAATCAACTTTCAGAGGTTATCCACTTTACGGAAAAAAAGTTGAGATACCAAAGCAATATACAGGAGTGACATTTTATGGGCATAATAAACCAGAGATAGACAAAGCCGAGCAGAATATGTATGCAACCTCAACCTTCACAGAGTTTACGTATTGGAACTATGACAAGATGCCCACTAAAAATGATACCTTTATATCAGCTTTGGACTGGATAGACATAGCAGAAGCTGTAAGTTTGTATATTGACAATAAAACCAATGGATATGGCCAGTATAATTTATAGAAGTATTTTATTGCAGCTCCATTCAACAGAAGAAAAAATTGCACCGTAGCAATGTAGTATAATATTTGTACATAACACAAAAGAATGGATATACTTCATATAATTTTTTATTTATGTTATTATTTGATATTTTGACTGAGAAGAATAAAGTAATTTATATTAAAGATGATATTTTACTGTCAATAAAAACTTTATTTTTCAGCGGGCAATGTTCATGATTATTGATTTATCTCAATATTAATAAGAAAATTTGAATATTAATAAGAAAATTGATTCTAATTACTGCAATAGCGATTTAAATTAATTTGCGATATGCAGAATTTTTTGTATATAAGATAGTATTTTTGTCAGCGTTCTATGTAAAGTATGTAAAAATGTTTATTTACAATCTATTAAGGCTAAATATAATTAGGACAATATCAATATTCAATTTGAAAAAAATAACACAAGTTATTATAATTACTTTTTATTTTTCTTAAGAATATAATACTTATGTAGTAAAAGTATCGCAATATATTTCAGTAGTAGTACATACACTAGCTATTGCATACATCAACATTTTCACTCTAATGATAAATTAATTTATTAAAAAAATTTAACAATAAATAAATTACAGGCAAATAATACTCTTATGTTATACAGAATGAAATTCATCCATATTTCATCTATACTTCTATATTTCATCAATTGTAATTACTAGATTTTAATAAAAACATAAAAACAAAACTTTTTACAAATATTGATGCGAAAATTTATAAATATTCGTTAGTTGGAATGTATTGTTATCATTTTGTGATTTAAGTTAAAAGCGTGAATATGGCTATTATTACTAGATATTTTATCTATGGTACTCAATAATATGCTTATTTTGCTATTAAGTCTTCAGTTTTTCTTAGTCTTGTGAATTATTAATGGCATAAATTCGTAAATAGTCCTAATATTTTCTATTAAATAAAATGGCCACAACAGTTATTCGTGATTGATCGCATTTCATTGCTTCCATATAAAAAAGACTCTAGCTAGCTCATTGTTCAAGTTACAAATTTCATGTGATTATTACATGAAATAGGAAAACCACTCAATATTTTGAGCTCGTTACTTTTACTTAAAAATGTAATAGTATAAAATTAAGTCGAAATTTTACAGCTATCATCATTCGATTTTCTTTTTAACTTAAACAATTAAAAAATGACTAGTTATACAAATTATAAAGTGCATTTATAAAGTAATTAGAAACAGTATATGTATTCTATCAATAATACTATTAAAAATGTTACTTATGTAAATTCGCTGTGGTCTTGATACTTACTTTGCTCTTGCTGCTGCTTGATAAAAGCACTCAATCTATTCAACAAAAATTGTTTATCGTGACCTTCTAGCACCAGTTGATTTTTCAAAACAGTAACCATATTTTTATTAGCCATGGATACCGCGTAATAATAATACAATAATAAAACAAGTACAAGGAATACAGGAACTCCAAAGCTTGTTGTACATATAAATGATAAACAAAGTCTAACCCATAGAGGCAATTGTAAAAATGTATCTGAAACAAAATTCCATTCAGAGTCAAAACTTTTGAATGGTCCACAAGCTTTGGAAGGCTTTATTTTGACAATGGAGTAACCCAGTGGTATCAAGACTATTGAAAATGAAACTAAAAGAATTAGCATAAACGAGGACTGAGATCTACTTGCTCTATAAATTTGATTTGGAGGTTTACTATTTACTAAACAAGCAAATTTTTTAACATAGAACAAGAAGAAGGATCCTATTATAGCAAACAAAGGCAAAAATGGAGTAAAGAAAGCACCAAGCCAACAAACTGTTTGCATATAAACCACATCTAAAACATGTTTTGACAAATCAAATTCTTGCTGGCCTATAAATTCTAAAAATTTACTTTCTGAACGTTTTCCAATAAAGGACCTTGGAAAATTTATGAAAAATGTCATAAAAACTTGTCCTGCAAAATCTGTTATGTAAAGTTTTAAAAATTGTTGTCCAACAAATGTTTCCCAACATAATGGGCGCACTGCCGTTGCGCATTCAACCATATTGTTACTATTAACTATTTTTATGTAAAAACTGCTAAGTAACACACCTAAAGATGCAAATCGTAAGAATGCGGTGCGAAAAAGAGTAAGATTGACAACGAATGGTGGACTGTAGTTTTCAAGACTTATTAAATGTCGAAGAAGAACAGGAATACCAATATTCAGTAATACTATGCAGATATAAGGCAAAAACTCAAAGAACATTAGGTTGAACGACTCGAAAGTCGCTACTGCAAAGTCTCGCTGTTTAGTAATGTTCGATTCATTGCTAATTTGGTCAAAGGAAAACTTAATGATATAGAAAATGAAAATACCACTAGAGCAAAGAATTAATAGTACCAGAACGTTGACAAATAAACGAATCATGCATAATTTCAATTTTTCTTCTCGGGTGCGATTTTGTCGCTCTTCCTCAAATCTTTCAGATTCTAGCAGCACCTGAGAGAATAATAAAATCGATAAAGTTAACTCATTATAATTATGTCTTGAAAATAAAAATTATACTTTACCTTAATTTCATTATATAAAGCTTTGTGTTTAGTTTCGGAAGATTTTTCATTATCAATACAGTAATCCCATCCTCCAAACACTAGATTACAATATTGATAAAATTGGCCTTCATTTTCAATAACTCTTTCACGAAATCCTTTTGCCGCTGACCTTATAATAGCCAAAAGACTCAATACAAAAATGACTATCATCACAGAAGAGTATGCTAATGGCAAGTTATAATAAAACGTTTTCTCCTTATTATGATGAATGTAAGAGGAATATGAACCATAAAATAATAAACTGTGTTCAAATAAATTGTTGCCTTGGAAAAAATCTTCAAAAGTATTAAATACCCGCGAATGATTCCAATATAATTCTGAACAACAACTTATGTCTGAATCATTAATGCGATTGCAGATTTCTTTAGGAGGTGTTTCCAATGTTATTGTTGGAATAACAAGAAATATCAAGATGATGGCAAACAGGAAAAGATTTAAGAATAAAATCCACTTGATAAATAAAAAATAAGCAACTATGCCCATACCAAAGTTGCCACCAATTTTTTTAATACTGGTACTCCAAAGTTCCATTTTTGAATAAGTTTCTTTTGACCTAATTCGAAAAGTTTGCCAAGCTTTCCTACGTTGCCATTTCAACTGGTCAAAGCCTTGGAGTCTAAGTTTGGTTGCATTCTGAAAAATATTTCAAGTTAATTAGTTAATTATCATGATATTCAAAAGTATTGTATTTTACATTTATTAGCTTTATTGAAAATAATTTTCTATACTCTGTGAGGGAAGTTCGTTATTCCGTACACTTGGTATAAATCGCGTACTTAAAATCAAGCTTTCCATACATTGTATTATAAAGTTCTCTATAATATATGTTGAGAAAAAAAACTTTTCCACACTAGTATCCTAACGAACTATAACTTACCTGCAGTTGTCTTTTCAATTGAATCTTCTGAGCCATACATATGGGCATCGCTTTGATCTGCATAATTTCTTCCCAGGTGCGCTCTTCATTGGACAAATTTTCTGATAGATCAGGTAGCATGGAAACTGTTGCTTCCTGAATATTTGTAGACATTCGCCTAGTTGTATTGGTAGCACATCTTGTTCGAGTACTTGTGCGTCTTCTCATAGTAGTACGAGGTTCATGTCTTATACGTTTTGTAGTTGTGGCTATACATTGACATTGACAAATAAAAGTGAAATAAATGTTGTGGAAAATTTTGAAATAAATGTAAATAAATAAATTTTGAAATAAAAGTATTTTAAGTTTTTAAATAAATGATACCTATAATCTACTTATAACAGTATCTAGTCACTTATAGCAGTGAATTCAAGGTAATTAGAGATCAACAATACATACCAACACGTGATTTTTTACTGGGTAACAGAGTAGCTATGTGGGATGGATCTCGCTGCAACACTTGTTGTAAATCTGCTTCAATGGCAGCTGAGTAACTCTCTTGATAAAACTCAGCACCAGCATCGTCCCAACCCTGAGCACGATCACCTGCCCTTTTCTTTTTATCTCCTCCTGACATAGTGTTTATTCCCAAATTCTGTAGACTGAATAATTCCCAACAATATATTTCACTCTAGTTTACTATAGGCTATTCTCTCTTTCAACCAAGATCCATGATAACAAAATAATTGAAACCAGTCCACCCACCAGAGCTACCAGAGATGTTTGCTAAAAAAAAGATGAACAAATATTAGTATTACTGTAGTGATAGAAAGCTTCAAAGCTTGATAAATTATTGCAAAAAATTAAGTATGATTACATTATTATTGACGTGACATTAACAACCAGAATTCATGGTTATCTGTGTCGTTGAGGCCGATATTGTTAACATTTCTGCGTTGTTTGGACTGTAGACGAGATAATAGTACTCTAGACATTGGTTAAACTGAAGCTCGAGAGTTGGAGCTTAACAAAAATTATTGAAATATATATATACGCTTATACGACTGCACGTTGATTCATTGAAAATGTCACACTTCCAAATTTGCACACACCCAGTTAACAAAAACAATTTTCTTTAACTGGTCACGTTACCAATTGGCAATCAGCAAAAAACATCGCAAACATTTGCACTTCCAATCATTTCACATTTCGCAATAACATTTCTGAATCTGCTCTGTTGCCATCTCCTATGACGCAGGGTACGTAGGTATATGATATAAATTATATATAGATGTGACGATGGAATAAGAGCTGTTGAATCTGCCGAGAGACTAGTAGCGACACTAGGTAACCATCATACTGAACTAAAATGGCTAAACAAATATCCTATTTATCACTGTGACATTAAAGTAATCAATTTTATAACAGATATGTCAAATAAACAGCTAACAGAGAGAAACAACAAAGATGATACGAGTATTTTGTTTGGAATGAGCTTTATGTATTGTGTCGTTATGCGCAGTGATGTAATGTCAGATCTAATTGATTAAACAAAAGGATAAGATAAGGACAAGAGGGCAAAGGTATATAGGTGAGATTTTATTTATAGTCTATGGTCTCTGTATCTGTTGAGTATGTTTGTGACTGTTCGAGTTTGAGAGGCATCTGTTTGATAGCAGCTAAATAATACATATATGTGCTATCAAATCCAATTCGACATCTCTACCCAAGACTGTCTTATCAAAGTTCTACCAGCTGCTCACATTGTAAAGTCAGTTTCAAGAATGATCGTCGTTGCCTTACAAAATTAAATTCGCAGCAAACATTTAACCTTGTTACTTGGTAAACATTCTATTGATTAGTACATATAAAAGTGTAATTTTAAATATTATTTAATTACAATTTCACGTTTAACTTTAGATATTGAGATTACCCGATAAATTAAAGTTGACAATGGCATGGCTTGGAAATATTGCCTCTAGTGTACTCCGAAATATTGTTTTTGCAGAAATACCTGCAAATCAAGTTCAGGAAGTTAGAACAAATGAATACCATAAGCGGCATATCTATTGTCGTGAGGATGGAATAATCTTATATACTCCTAGTAATTTAGAGAAAGAAAAATATGAAATAGTACTCCATAGACCATGTACTGAAACTCTGCATCATGGCTACAGGTATAACTATTTCAAGTAGCTTAATTTCATATAATTTGAAATCAATTAGTACTGATCTTCTAAAATGTTTTATTGATAGTTTATATCGTTCTGAAAATCTTGAAGAAGTAGAATCAAGATTTCTCATTTACAAAGATAAAGTTCCAACTTTGATAGACATCTGCAGAGAGGTAGGTATTTTTGTTTATTTGTTGATGTACTTATTTCTTAAATAAAAAAAAGTAATTTTGAGATTTCAAATTATTATGCATTTTTGACAGATGACACAAGTTAGCAAATTACAAAGATTATGCGATGTCTTATATGAGCATCCCACCTGGAATTTAGCACATGTTTCAGCTCATTTGTTATTATACGAAGCTTTTAATCATGACGTAGTCAACAGTTTGTTAAATAGCAGTGATCTAGAATCTGGAGCTTCTCCTCTTCAAATTGCTATCCAAACATGCAATTTAAAAATCGTACAAATGTTAATTTCAGCAAAAAGTTCATTAGAACACTTAGACTACAAGGCTAATACTGTATTTCATTATGCAGCCAATACAACAAAAGAAATTATTATGTCTCTTGGTTATGATCTTCCTAATACTTTGAATAGTCGTAACAGTGATGGTTATACACCAATGCATATTGCTTGCCTCAAGGATAAGCCAGAATGCGTAAAGGCACTTTTGCTTATGGGAGCGGATGTCAATATTTCTGCATCAGAAAGTTCAGGTACTTGCGTTAATGTTCGATTTTTCCTTTTAGAAATATTAGAAAAAATGAAATTTCCATTATATTTTATATACAATGAAAAAAGAATAATTAATATATTTTTGTTGTCTGTATTTGGGGGCGACAAATGCGCGATATCGTAGAAATTCCTGTGCGTGGTCAAATAATTAACTTTAAACTCATTTCGTTTCTTCATTTATTAAAAAATTGAAATAGTTTCCTTTTCGTTTGATTTATACAATAGAATTTTCCCCATAGAAAAAATAATTTTGTCTTAAATTTGCATGGAAAGAATCGTGTATTTATTTCGTTAGGTGGTATAACAACTCCAGGCTATATCGGAGATTTTCTTCATAATCAGCCAAATAGTCTTAAAGCGGACGATATGAAATTTGGAGGAACACCTTTACATTGGTCTTGTAGCAGAGAAGTTATCAGTGCTTTGATAGAAAAAAATTGCGACATTGATGCGTTAAACTTCGATGGCCGCACAGCTCTTCACATCATGGTTACCCGTAAAAGACTGGAGTGCGTATCAGCTTTACTAAGTCACATGGCAAATATAAACATAGTAGACAGAGAAGGAAACAGCGCGTTGCATTTAGCAGTTTACGAGGTAATTAACTACAAGATTGTAAGAAAAATATTAAAGTAATTCATTTACGAAACCCTTTGACGTTTCATTAGTCCACGCCAAGTATTGTGCAATTACTCATAGCGTTCGGTGTTGAGGTAAATGCGAAAAATTGGAGAAACCAAACCGCCCGGCATTTGGTTAATACAGTCACCTCTGACGGACAAAAAATACTCTACATATTACATGCTGTTGGCGCAGAGCGTTGTCCACCTAATATGACGGACTGTAACATAGGATGCAAGTATAACGAACAATTTTACGGAGTTCCTCCACCAGAACCGCCTACAGTTGTACCAAGAACCGTACTCGATCAAATGCTTTACGTTTCGAGTATGGAAAAAATGGCATCGAAAAAGCACAAGCGGAACAAAGGTGGAAGGTTACTATGTTTAGATGGTGGTGGAATACGTGGTTTAGTATTAGTTCAAACCTTGCTAGAAATTGAGAATGTATTGAAAAAACCTATTGGCTCTTGTTTCGATTGGATTGCTGGCACGTCAACGGGTAATTATTCTTCAAATTCAAAACGACGCATATTTTTTTTCATTTGATATTTTTATTTTCTTTTTATCTGTCACGACGACTACGCGTGCCGACAAATAAAGCTCTGGAAAATGTGGATAGCTGTATGGCTTTTGAAAATCGCGAAATCTAAAGCAGTAGTCTTTTATAGTGCAACTTTGGCCATCGTCACATTTAACTACACGATATCTTGGCTTTCTAATTGCTCGTCCGGTTTTCTGGAACTCGTTTGTTCGTTCCGTTCGTGACTACGAGAAAATGTATTATTTTCTAAATTATTTCCATAATCACCGCAACATTTTCCGTCGTTTCAAATTTCTGAATAATATTTTGATCGATGGCCAATTTTAATATGGCTTGAGTTCAATTATTAAAATCGTACTCTTTTCGTTTCCGTTGGCAATTTTTTTACCGTTTACATTATTTATGTAAAAATCGTTCGAGTACATTACCTTCTCGACAGCTACAAAAAAAATTCTCGTTTAATATCGACAGGTGGAATATTAGCGTTGGGTATAGCAGCTGGGAAAAGTCTGAGGGAATGTCAGGCATTGTACTTTCGTATAAAAAACGACGCGTTCGTTGGAAAACGACCGTACGCCAGCGAACCTTTAGAGAATGCTTTGAAACAAAGTCTCGGCGAAGAAAGTGTGATGGCAGATATCACCTATCCAAAGCTAATGATTACAGGTGTACTTGCGGATCGTAAGCCAGTGGATCTTCATCTTTTCCGTAATTTTGAGTCGCCAAGTGAAATTCTGAACGTCAAACCGAGCGATACCGTTAAAGAAACTTTACCACCGGAAAAACAATTGCTTTGGAAAGCTGCGAGAGCTACTGGTGCTGCTCCTTCGTATTTCAGAGCTTTCGGAAGATTTTTGGACGGAGGTCTTATCGCTAACAATCCTACGTTGGATGCTATGACTGAAATACACGAATATAATTTAGCGCTCGAAGCTGCAGGCAGGTCGGACGAAGTTTTTCCTTTGTCGTTGGTTGTCTCGTTAGGGACTGGATTGATTCCCATGTCACCCTTACAGAACGTTGACGTTTACAGACCAGAAGGTCTCTTTGATACGGCAAAGCTAGGTAAGACAGCAATTAGTAGCAAATAATCTATTTAATTAATTATTTAATTATCAATCGTCTTTGGAACATTAACAGCTATGGGATTAACTACGTTAGCCGCTTTGTTAGTTGACCAAGCTACTCTCGCGGATGGCCGCGTAGTTGATCGCGCACGGACTTGGTGCTCGATGATCGGTGTACCATATTATAGATTTAATCCACAATTGTCCGCAGAGGTTGCAATGGACGAGAAGAACGATACCGTTCTAGCCGAAATGATGTGGACAGCTAAAGCTTTTATGCACGCTAACAGAGATCAAATTAAAGAACTTGCTGCTATATTGGATTCGATATCCAAATAAAACCATTATTATCAGTTTTATGTTATAACATGACATTGGTTAGGAGTACTTGTTGTGGCCATATTATACGTGATGTATTTGTCGGGAGTGTTATATGAGATTAATTTATGAAAGTTCGTAGTTATTTCATTATGATGTAGATTTTATGTTTGTAGCTATGTGTTTGAACAAGTTAGGAAATATTTGCATTGCTAAAAATGCATTCTCCAATGATGTTTATTTTTGTACAAGTCGATACACTTTTAATATATTTTATTTCATTCTAAATTCAAGCTTTTCGTAAAAGTGATTTGTTGAGCAGCTTAACTTTAATTTTACCCGAGTTATTTTTCTAAAACCCATTGATTTTTATATTGGCGTACAATGTAATATATAAATAATTATTTTTCATTATATACTCGTAGAATGTATTGAAATGAGTTCTCGCAGTATTCTGCTTTAGAAAATCAAATTAAAGCGCTAGTTTTTATATTCCGCCAAGTCTTGCGAAAGATGTTTGTGGTACGAAAGCTCAAGTGAGGACTTGGTCGGTTCGTAAATCTGACGTGTTAATTTCGAGACTCGTAGTTGTTAAATAAAATGTTTATGTATACAAATTGATAAGAGCCATGATAATCAAGTTAATTAAAAAAATTACAATTTAATACGTCGAGAGAATGGTTGATGTACACGTATAAAATAATCTTCATTACCTTTTCAATCATCCAAGATATTTCACGAATTTATTTTATAAACAAAACAAATTTAGCAAGCGTTTAAGACAATAATAATCGATAACAATACAATTGAACAGGAATAGATCTTTGCCAAATAAAATACTGCTTTATGTTTTGATTATTAGCCATTTAACATACTAAGATGACGGGTAATCGTAAAAATCTGTGTTATATCAAAATATTGTATACTCCAAATAACTACGTTGTTATGGTATTATGATCTAAATTATTTAATAAAGAACGAATCATGCGGTATAAGTTTGAAAACATTATTTTTACAAAGTTACGTGAAAAACTGAGTGTAAATTAAGTACTTTCCAAGAATTTTCCTTTGTGTATATCCCATAAAAATACGTAAATAAAAATTTTGAGAAACCTCAAAGTATCTAAATTAGCTACTACGGACGATATTTTCAAAGATGCGTGCTTCTCTTTTTTTTTTTTTTTTGTTGCATACTCATTTGTTTTGTGGGCATGGTCCAACGAGCCAGTCGGTTCGTTTCACAAGTTTTTTATATGCGCAATACACGGAATCGACTGTATGCTAAGCCACAAATAACCAACACCGTCGATGTGCTGACTGGAAATTTTTTTCCAAGTCGAAATCGATAATCAGTTATTTTATTCTTGTTTATCCGAAAAATATATTCGGCATCAATGATTGAATCGAAATTAAAATGTAACATTTACGAGAACTATCGGCATGCACGGATGTTTAATTATGAATGAAAAATAAAAATAAAAAATCCGCTTTCAAAAGAAATTACAATTTAACCGTAATGATACGCGTTAAGGTGGTATAGTTTCATAGCACTTTTAAATATTTTAAATATTGACTTGACTGTTGGAAATGTTATATATCGAACACTTATTGATAAGAGAAAATATTTACTTTTGAAACGAGTCGGTAACGATTGACGAGACGAGCATCTTTTGTTTTGATCCCTCAAGGATCAGTTAAATAGAAGCTGCATCGTAATCTTTTCCGATAAGAGACACTTTGAGTAGAAAGAGAAAGAGAGTGGGAAAGAGAGTTATTATGAATCTGCTCGCTTCATTTTTCTAGCTAATCTTCCGATTAAGCAGGCGAGCTCGTTGACTAGTTAGAATTCAGTAATATAGTTTAGAGATGACAATTATTTAAAATTAACTATATAGCTTTTAATGTAATATACTTGAACGCTGACGTAGAATTATCAGATTTATGAGTCGAGCAATTATTGTACATATAACGATACGAGCGTTAATCGAGCTCTTTGTACGTTGATCGTTTAGCTTCTTCCGATAAAATCCTTATCGACAATTCAATGGACAATTTAGTATTTCGGTGAGTCGACGTTAACGTTTTACCGAGAATTATCCGGTCGCGATGAGCTTGACAGAGAGAAATGGGAATTTATGTATATAATAATCAAGCATAACGCGCAATGATTTCCACAAAATGATTTCCGATCTCTCCTCGTCGTTTATTTTTTTCCTTCTCTTCTCTTCTCTCTCTCTCTCTCTCTCTCTCTCTCTCTCTCTTTTTTGTATCCTTTGCGCGGTTAAAGGCAAGCACATTTGCAAGGCACATTTTTGATACGACGGCTAGATAGGCACTCTTCGTACACACGTGCAGCTTACAGCTGCTTGCTCACCCATCGAAGATGACTTGGGATGCGTGCACGCGCTCGAGCCGGATGAAAATAAATATGCGTTGGTGCGTTTCAAAAAGATAAAGATAGTTTCTACGGAAAGACGGAGAGAGAGAGAAGCAACGATGTGTATATATTGCGAAAAGGCGGTGCTATGGACTACCTCTCTTCGTATAGAAATCCCGGAAAGTGCTACGAGTACGTATGCAACTATGTGGTTTTCCATTGGCCTGCCCACTCTCTTGTCTTCGTTTCTTTTTTACTTTGGCGTACATACAAATCGCTGAAAGAGACTCTACTTTGACTCATTCTTCTTATTGTTTACTCGACGTCGAATTCGCAAAATTTCCTGTACTTCATCACGTGTAGCTATATATAAATAACTTTAATGAGGTTTTTAACTTAAAGATAGATGCAAAAGTTTCGTGCGTCAATTTTAAAAATATTGTACTATCAATTAAAATCTCTCGAAGATTTTCATCTCCTCGTCTTCCTATATTACTCGAATACACGCTTTGATCCATTCCTTGCAATTACACCTACGCCGATTATTACGTTCGTACCTACTTTGTTTTTATAACGTAAATATACAAATATCACCATCTCTTCAACCTTGATCTACATGTTACCAATACAGTGGTCAATTGCAAAAATGAAAATTTCTTCTACCTAACGCATTCTTAGCTTCTTCGTAGTTTTTGGCAAAGCGTATTCTCGTTAATTTTCACGAGTCGTTAGAAAAATGAACGCTCCATTTATTCGATCAACTCTACAACACCCCTAAAAATAGAAATTACCGAGCCGCAATATTTTGAACTCGGCTAATTATCGCAACCACCTATAATTTCAAAAATATATAGTCAAATCATTTTTTTACGTGTATATGGCTATCCAAACGGATGCGACTTGCCAAAAAAAAAAGTTGATTTTATGAAAAACTTTGGATGAACTATATTTTAACCCGTTGAATCGGTATTAATTTACAATCGATTACACGCTCTGTCTTAGATTTTAAAATGTACGATCGTTCAACTTTAAAAATTTAATCAAAAATATTTAAAAAACAAATGAAATATTTCGATTATACGGGGAAGTGCGACGTTAAAGTGAGGTACTTCAAGTTTTAAAGATACGCAAAAAAAATCGTCTGATATGGATAAACCAGTTTTTATTTTGTAACACGTGTACGATTCAAAATCTATACGAACAAAAAGTCAAGCATACGTGTTTTACGAATTTTTCAGCGATTTTCAATTTACAATTTTCAATCGCAACATAACGAATCGAAGCAAGTACGTTCGTCGATTGACGAGATTCAAAAGAAATGTATTATTGGTAACCGTAGAGTTTGTGATAATATAACGTTCGCATCGATGTAATAATTTGTTGTAATCAGGCATATTTACAGGAAAAATGGTGTATATACACACACACACACACACACACACATATCCAATGGTCGAGGCAATAAACGGCTCCGCCAATCCAGTGCTGGTCATACTCCCAGTCGCACAATGGGTCAACGAAAGCAATTGTGGGTGGAGCGTATACGTTCGAGTTGCGCCCCTCTTTTATCGCTCCTTCTCTTTTCCTCGTAGTATACATACATTCGTTTTTTTTTATTCACTCGTACAAGTCAGAGAAGCCTGGATATATACATTTAAGTATGCTGTTATAAGAAATCGAAATCATTCTCTGCGTTGGATAGTTTCGGATTGGTTCGTTAATTCGTACACGTAATCGAAACTTATAAATGACAAAGTTTTCTTGATATTATTCACTTACTGAAAATAAATTTTTGATAAAATAATATAAACACACGTAATGTCGAAGCAATTATCTAGCAGAACGAGCGATAAGTTACGTACGATACTTAACGACAAAGAGAAAGGACAAAGAGATTGGATGTAGGGCTGATATGAATATTCGACGATCGAACATTTTTTCTAAACTTTCCTGTGAGCTTTCGAGTGAATGAATACTGATATATAGGTATACGTGTATATGTAACACATTGGGTTGGCACGAGTAAAAGCTTATAGAGAGAGAGCTGCACAGCACAACGCGCAACAAGTGGTGTGTCGCTGTTGCCCCGCCCTCCTCGTAATGGAGAGCAAGAGAAGAAGTAAGAACGACAGAGACAGAGACAGACAGAGAGAGAGAGATAGCGAGAGAAAGAGAGAGAGAAACGATCAAGCTTTGAGAGCATATTGAGACGACTCCGCAACCACCTCACTTCTATTCTATCTTCTATATAGTGTACTACGTGTTGAACACTTAAAAAAAAAATCAGGCGTGACGTTAATTTGTTTTTTTTTATTTGCTTAAAAACGACAGCTGATGTGAGTTTGATTTAATCGTTGTTGCTGTTGTTTTGTTACAATAGTGTCGTTGGTAACGATGACAAACATGTGATTTTTGTTATGAGTGTAAAGTGTGTGTGAACGCGCGCGCGTATGTTCGCGTGTTCATCGTGGGGTTGAACTTGAATAATAATTAATGGAATAAGTGATAGACACAGGTTACCATGTGCATTATTGCTGGCTAATTTATAAATAATATATATTTGTACGTCCAGTGACACAAGAGAAAGATTCGTCGCGGTTAGTCTTGTGAAAAATATTGAGAAAAAACTAAAAAGAAACGTAAAAATGAGCGAAAGAACCATCATGCAACTGTCCTCGAGTTCTAACGTTAACGCTGTCAACGTTAATCACGATAGCAATGACAATGCAACACAGAACGAAGATATTAGCGAGGCTGTTGCCAAAGTTCTCCAGGGTTACGACTGGACATTGGTACCCGTTGCTAACAAGTGAGCATTAATCCGTTGTTTATCGTTGTCACGTCGTACTTTTCTTTTTCCATTGATGATGGAAAACAATTGTTTTTTAATCAAATTATATCGCTAATTCTTTACCTTGGGAAAACGCATAAATATATATTTCTTTTTTAATGGTAAATTTATTTACATCTTTTGAGAAAATAACAAGTATTTGAAAGAAAAAAAAAAAAAAAAGAAAGATCCACGCGACGCGCTGTGTTGAAGTACGTACATCTACGCATACACGCGCTAACTTAATTATGACGAGCTCGTTTTTCCCATGGCCTGGGAAAATGCGACTTTACTGCGGCTGTACACGCATGGACAAGTATGCATCTTTGTCCATTCATTAGCGTAAATTAGCTTATTGATGCTTGATACCAGACCGGTCAGCATGTATTTTGCTCGTTTGTCCCAGCAAAATATTTTTTGCTTAACGTTTCAGCTTTTTCTTTGTTTTCGTTTTTTTTTGTGTTATTTTCAATCGAAGACTTTATCGTCGCTCCAAGAAATTTGACAAATCATCCGAAGTTACAACTGAATATATTTTAAAAATAATTTACTACGATCAATCGTACGATAATTTCAAGTTTGCCCTTCGATATGTTGAGCGACAAGGATGTGCGCAGATCCCCAAGTCAAATGGCCTCCAAACACACAAGTTTGTTTGTTTAAGTAAAAGATGGATTTTTTAATAGTTTATTACACCTTGAGCGTGGGACAATTGTAATTTTTCAAGGAAAAATATATTCGAAATATTTGAAACGCAATTTTTTCTTATCCAACGATTGATAAATAGTGTATTTGTTGGTTCGTTCTTTCCGAACGATTAATTTGTTCGTAGAATTGCATAATCTAATGGTTAAAATTCAAAATTGAACACTGCATTAAGGGTGTGAATGCGATGATCGGTTGCGCGACGGCTAAAATGCGTCGGATTACGAATACCTATGCATATCGTCGATGTATTTAACGAAAGAAAAATTGAGTCAAACGAATCTTGTCTGCGTGTGTCTTTTTTATAATTTGATTGGTTTGATGTATTAATATCGTAAAAAAGGTACACACGTAATAAATGTACTCTTTTCAAGAGGTTCACACACCGTATATAGATTAGTCGAACAAATTCGACAAAGCTTGTTGATTTATCGGCTTATCGGAAAATTATCGATAGTTCAACCCTCTAAAGTCACACGTGTATTTACGTTGATCGAAATAGAAATATTCCATACACGAATTTCGGATAAAAATACAACGTTGGTATTGTATTCGGAAATTATTGTTCAGCTAATAAATATTAGTTTTCATTTCGTAGAGGTTCGACGGATAAAAGAGCTGCGCACGTCAAGAGGCCAATGAATGCATTTATGGTTTGGGCACAAGCAGCCAGAAAAAAACTTGCGGATCAGTATCCTCAGCTTCATAACGCCGAACTTTCGAAAACCCTCGGAAAACTTTGGAGGTAATCATTTTTTTTTTATTGCGCAAAAATAAAATAGAAATACGATGCAACGCCACGTTTCGACTGTCGCAACTAAATTGCAAAACTGTAGGAACAGCGATATAACAACGACTAAAAGTGACTTTGCGTTAAATTAATACAACGCGTCGTTTTTGTTCTACAAAAAGTACATTTTTTATTTCAACGAACATCTATTGCGACAGTGTCGATTGTTGCAAAATTGAACACATAGTTGTTGACCCCGTTCAAACTAGCTCCAAAATAATAATCCGAAAAGTGTCGGCAAGAAATAAAGTCAAATGGAAGACGTAATGTAAGCAATGTTGTTTGATAAGGTTGTTTTAAAAGTATAATCGCAATACCAGCTGATGCGTTTGTTTACTTCAGCTTTAGCTTTGCTAGTTGATTATATCAGCTTGGGTATATAGAAATAGTCGATTAGCCATATATAGTTAGTCGTATCCCCTAACTCGCATTGTGATAGTCGTGAAAAGTTTAAAATAACGTATGTACATAGAGACGAACATGAATGAACTGATATGGTCGCGTACCCTAAAAGTATAAGCTATTGCAGCTGCTCGAATTTTTTTTCCTACGAAAGTGATACAATTTCACCAGAATTACAATACATCTTTGCCGTATTGAAAAAATGTTACACATATTTGTAAAAAATTCTTTTTTACAAGGCGTTTTGTACGTATAAACTTGGACAACGTTTATCGGGTATTCGTTGGCTATATATCATTAGAAAGAAATAATCGAAGATGAGAAAGGCATCAAGGAAAGAACTCAAAGAATTCGAAGCCAGGTATAAAGCTGAGAACGCTAAAATAATAGTCATCGTTCAATTTCTTTGTCGGCATGCTGCTGTTGAGAAAATAAGTCGCAGCGGGTGCATCGATCCTCGTGTCACTTGCAAGTTAACCATAATAACAAACTTTTCAATTCGATAATGAATCATCGTTTAACGAACGATATCGAGAGAAAGGAGTGATGTATTATATTGTTCTACATTGCATATTATATATATGTATTCAATGATTGAATCGTGGTTTCGTTCTTGTTTTTTTTTTTTGAACTTTGCATCAATTATGTCGTCGTTAAAAACGAATAATACGACTTATCGCATCCCCTGTAGGTTGCTATCGGAAAACGATAAAAAGCCATTCATCGAACAAGCAGATCGATTGCGAGTAATTCACAAACGTACACATCCAGATTACAAATACCAACCTCGACGTAAAAAACAACAACAGCAGCAGCAGCAACAGTCCGGTAATCAAAGTAATTATTGTCGTGAATCCTCGCGATCGTCGACTGTATCAAGACAACAACAGCTTCAACAATCGGGAGCGAGTTGCGTTGGCTTTAAACAAGAGGAACTCACGCCTTGCGAATCCGGCTCACCTCAAACTACCAATTCTATTAGTTCTGCATCTCCTCCGACAACACCTCAAGCGTTATCGCCTCCTACACCTCCTACTACCCCCCGCGTTCAAGCTTATACCAATCAGGTACGTCTAGCAGCTTTTTTTTTTTTTTATTATCGATCGTTCTACTTTACAATCGTCGTTGATCCTTTTTATCAAACCGACTTTACAGCAACAAATCAACGGTTTAATCAACGTTCAACAGGACATCACTTCGTCTTACTTACACAACTGTCCCGATATACTTCAACAAACGCAGCAACAGCAACAACAGCACCAACCCGAAACAGAACTACGCAATTATTTCGAGATACCGACATCTTTGCCCATCGAAGACGAACACTTGGGCAACTTTCTTGCTGCTCACGACGGCAATCTTGACAGCAATGAACTCGATCAATATTTAACGCAAGCTCAACATCAATCTTTGGCTACTAATCATCATCATTACAATTCCTCTTATCCAACTCACACTACCGCTTCTTGGCCAAGGTTATTATTCGTTTATTTTTATTTAATAGTCAGCTTTTAACGTAAATTAAAACGCGTACAATTTAACTTAAAAAAGCTTTTAAGTTGACGAATCGTTACGATATCAAATCTCGTCCAGAAGTTGCTGTACGGTAACTGTCGAAAATTCATACGGAGCAACGTGTTTTTTTTTATTTATGCAGGTACGACGAAGCTTGCTGTAACGGGAGATCAAGCAAGCGACAATATTCTACGGTAGGACAGCAACAAGTTCAACAACATTTCAATAGCGATACCAACGACTGGGAGGAAAAACAACAACAACAACAACAACAACAATATCAATCGCGCGAATCCCAAGAAGAATTGACGAAATATCACGAATTACAACCGATCACGACGCTTCCTCCGGTTCAATATTTCTCTCAACATCATCACGACCCTCATGCAGTGAGCCAATTGAGTGCGTCGAATCATCAGCACGTACCTACAACGTCTTACGTGCAATACCGACATTTCTTTCCCAACGTAAATGCATGGCCTAATTATTAGTTTTATTTCTTCTTTATTTTTTTTTTTGCTACATTACTTTTTGTCATTTGATATCGCTTGTTTGAAAGGAAAAACCAAGTCCCCGGTAAACTTTATAAGCTTTGAAACATCACGATTATAAGTAATAAACGTAAACGTGTCTTTGTAGTTTATATTTCAAATAAGAAAACGTAAGAAATTAAAATTACAGAAAAATGTAAAGAAAGGGATGCGAAATCGAGTCAAAACTTTCATGACATCATTCCATGACAGGCAGTCGAGAATTTCTCGATTAAGCCAAATAAATCTTCGCTCTCTCGAAATAAAGAACAACGGATAAAACGAAGTATTGGAGAACAAATAGAAAATCAATTAAAAGAAACGATAGACTAGACTTAAGTTCGACTCAATAAAAATTGAATGAAACTTTTATGATTTTTGTTGTTGCGTTAATTATTTATCGCAATAAAGCTTTTGAGTTTTTTTTTTCGTACTATTACCAAGTAACCAGCGAGGCGAGATCTGCAATTCAGGTATGTATTGAATTGTCCAATATATCGAATTTTGAATCTTTGTTCGATCCTTTGTTTTATCTTACGAATATCTATTTTGCAAAATTAGTTAAGATCTTTTCAATCGGAGTATTTATTATTATCTTTCGCTTGTACAGAGCTCATCCGTACAAAGACGCAATACTTGTTTTCTTTGTACACGCGGACGTATTTTGATATGCTCTGGGTATCTTTGAAAGGATTTCAAGAAGTATATATAGATATAATCAGAAAAGCTAAACGACACAAGAAAGCTTGGATTTGAGAGTATCTGGCATTTGTCTACACGTGTTTCTCGGATTTAAAATTGAGTAGCGCGTTATAAGAACGCAGGCATGCAGAAAGGGCAAAGGAAATGTATGAAATATGCAACCTTTGCGTACTCGACGATCCATGTTCGTTAAAATTTGTTTAAATAATCCCTAGACTCGTTAATTATCGACAATCGTGAATGATCGCTTCATCGATCGCGATATCGAATGATTTATATAACTATTATATCGTTGAATAATAATAATTATTGAAATAATCAAGCAATTATTTGTTGATGAAAACTAATCTGTCAATCGACAACAATGGGAAAAACATAGCCGATTGTCGAAAAATGTAATGCGTGGCATGAGCCCTTTTGCGAAATTTCATAAATTGAGCATGGCGAGAATAAAATAAATGACTGCTCGCGGCTCATTTTCAACGAATGATCACGTTACAGAAACAGATTCGACAATCGTCGACAGCTGTAGATCATCTTCGTTGTGATATATATACTCACATACACTTAGAAGCACATTAATTCTTTCAAAGTAGTCAACCATCCAACTAACGACTAACAAAGCGAATCCATCTCTCACGTCGTATCAATAATACGTATTTTAAACAATTATACGTTAAAACGAATAATTTATTTATTTTTT
Source organism: Chouioia cunea (assembly GCA_030064505.1). Taxonomy (NCBI): domain Eukaryota; kingdom Metazoa; phylum Arthropoda; class Insecta; order Hymenoptera; family Eulophidae; genus Chouioia; species Chouioia cunea. Next base: position 2,845,866 of record JAOPFQ010000004.1, on the reverse strand, counting down.
AATTTAAGTTTATAAATAATATGTATTCAGGACTTTAATTTCTTCTCGTAAAAATATTTCGTCGAGTGTTTTTGTAAGGGATTCGATAAAGATACATTCATTTTATGAAGATTTATCTTTATGAGTTTTTAATGAGATAACGCAGGCACACAAAAAAGTGGTCTGTTCTTTTCACTAGAATCATATACATATCTTTTATGTGTAGTGGGAGGAAAGGGCAAAAGATGGAGAACTCGAGTGAAATCGGTAGGTTTACGACAGTCAGATGTTCGCAAACAAAACTCTGACAATGAATTTTTGTTTCTTTTCGTAAAATTTCCAGAATTATTCGTCGTCAAATTGGATGTCAAAATTAATTTATTACAATTATCAGACGATTACGTGCGCAAACTAAACTTACGTAATGTTGTAATAAATTCGCTATTTTATTTGGGCATATTTCATACAAATTATTTATTTTGTACATGCGGAAAAAAACCAAGTATTCTGTCAAAGTTAGTGAGGTTTAGCAGCCCTTTCAAACGCTCAACTTCAAGAGCCATCATGCAGAGAAAGAGAGAGAGAGAGAGAGAGAGAGAGAGAGAGACTTTTAGAACTTTCCCACACTATATGTATGTGCGTTATATATGATACAAAGTTTTGATAACTCGTAGTTTAAGAGGATTTATTTGCTATGTGTGACAACTATATTTGCCAAAGAAAAAAAAACAACAAAAAACTTGAAATCATTACACGACGAAAACTTTCGCACAAAGCCGTTTAAATCAACTATTTTTGATTAAAGTTAAACAATAAGCTAACATAAATTCATCAATCGTTTAATTATTGTCTTACTGTCAAGTATTTTTGATAAATAAATCAATAAAGAATAACTATCGATTACATCTACACAAGATCATCGACTTTCAAACAATGACCTGCAATTTTTAATCCGTCACGAGGTCAGGAATGCTGTTGTAAGCAATCAAATATATCCTGTTTCCCATCGATCTACATAAGAATTTCTCTCTTTCTGTCTCTCTTTATACTTGTGTACACTCACAAGAATAAGACTGTAACACTTGGTAAATATAGCAAATTTAAAAAACAATCAAAACTGAATAGTCCTTTATTTATTCTCATTGTTTTATAAGTATTTTACATTATACAAATATATTTACAAAAAGTAATAAGTACGTCTAGCAATAATACAGGTCAACAATACGCAGTATACACCCGTTGGAGATAAGTTAGTGTTGAATTCGAACAAAATCAGCTTTCACAATGATCTCAGAATCAAATACATCTGTTAAATCATTGTGAAAACCAGTTTCGTGATCTGTGTTAAGAGTTTCCAATTTTTTCAAGTCCAAGCTATATCTGCACGATATCAGTGTACCTGCGAAAAGAGAAAATTGCGATGATTATTATCGGACATTTTATTCAATAGCAGAAACAAACAAACATAGTAATATTGTATCTTAAACAATTTGAAGTATTCGAATAAAATAAGGAAAATTTAACAATAGGTTTTGGTTTCTTGAACAATGTAATAATTTGTGATTTGGTCAGAAAAGCTGTCTCGTAGATTACCATCTTACCTACAGATGCAAGTACAGAAAGTTGCAGTCGGTAATATTACCGACCAAAGAAAACGTATATTTCTTCATAGCAAAATCTGCTTTGCCGGCAACCACAAGATTCAATTTGAGGGCTCTGTAGATACAACAGGCATGCCTATTATTTAAATAGAATTGTGAAGATATTTTTCTAGTTTTTATTGGATGAACGTTGTCCTTTAATCCTGTAATTGTGCTCGAATTAGAGCACTTGAGTGTCGTGAAAGAAAAATGATTAATACTGGAAAAGAAAAAAAAAATTTGCGTCATTAGAAGCTGTAAGAAAACTGATAATATTTATTGCTTAATTTGATTTAACTGGCAAAACTGGACGTAAACGGTCTTTTTCCGTTTGTTAATTGCGCGAGTGTTGTAAGAATTATGCATAAAGGACTGTCCGTCGTCAGTTAAGTACAAAGACATCGTGACTAGGGTTGCGATCAAAACGAGTTTTCAATCAGTTATATCCCCTGCCCTTACCTGTTCTTTGATAGATAACTAGATAGATTAAAGGGTGATGATAGCAGATGACGAGAGCACAGTAAAGGCGGAGAACTTAAATACACACAAAAATGAGTGCATATATTACGCTACTCTCATGAGAAAATTATTCCAAGTTTCAAATTACAAATCCTTCGTGGAATACAACATTATGGAACGTAGAGAACATCGCGTGGTAAATATAATAAAAATTTTTATTAGAAACAGTTTTACTCGAAGTTTATTTGTCAATAATTAAACGAAAATGTGGAGTGTTTACGCCGTTGCTCAATGTAGTTTCAATAGTATCGAAATCGGAATTATGATTAGATAAATAACGAAGAAGATGTAAACATTAAAGTGAAAAAAAATTATGAATAAACAAACAGACACACAAACTACACTCAATGGCGATAAGTGATATGCTTGTAATACGAAATAAGTTGAATACAATCGTATTTTTCGAGTGTTACGAAAATTATTGAAAGAAAAATGACGTAATTATCAATTCTATTTGGATTACATAATCTAGGTTTAATCTAATACCGTATTTGGATGAAGAGACTCGAAGGTATAATTATGTTTAATCAGATGGAATTCTTTGGAGTAAAATTTGACGTCATTTGCAAAATATACGCTATCTTTCGCATTAATAACTGTAATAATATTCAGTAGCTTACGTACGTTTATCAAGCGGTTACTATACGAAATACTTGGTTATAGTACATACGTTACGCGGGCAAAAAATTCACCGGCGAATATAGATCCTTATTGTTGTATACCATTCAACTCGGTTCTTTTGTATTCCCGTTTTACGATATTCTTTCTTGCGCTGGTACGCATAGAAATACAATTCCATTGCTGCGCAGCACTGGATATGTGTGTAAAAAAAGCAGCTGCCTCATAGTCGATTCACGCACACGGACAAATCAAGATTCTTGCATCTGCTCAGATTTGAACGTTACATATAAAACATACGTGTGCGCGTGTGTGAATTTGACTCATTGCTTGGTATTTTAAGGTTGAAATAGGTATGCGACTAGCCTACAGTTATTAAAATTGTTCAATTCCATTCTCATCGATCGCCTGTCGTTTCGTATTCGCGACACTCCGTGGTTTGTTCTGTTTACTTTTCTTTCAACGAAATAGATCTTTTTTGGCAATTGTCACTGTTGATAGACGTAATCGTAAGCATAACGCACCGAATATAACGAACGTTAAGTAGAAATACAGCATACAAGGCGGATAAAGTCATGGTAACTGAGAACAGTTGACCGCATTCCGTGATAGTTGCGTTGCATAATCATTAAGACATCGCTGGCTTGTCATTTTTTTTCTTCTCGTATTGAAGTGTGCATTAAAATAGCGAGAACATAATATATAAATGATGAAATATTTGGACGTATTTGCGTACAGTCTATCGCACATAAATAATTCACGAGTAATCCAAGTTTTCTTGTTCTCTTTGGCCAATCAGTCCATAAAGACGTACAAAATTGCAACAATTATTTGTAACGGTCGCATACAGGTATAGCTCGAGCTAATTTTATATCGTTGTACGATCGACCTGAATAATTATTTAAAAAATTGAGTTGTTTAATTGAAAATCGGTTTGCTAGTCGGTAATGTTTTCAACGAAAGAATTTTAGATCAAACTGCTCAGCGGTTGTTCCGTTCTTAACGATTAGTCAATAATTCGAGTCTATATATAAAAAAAAATAGTAAAAGATCGTTCGAAAGATGTTTTAAGAAAATTCATAAATTTTAACAGTATAATCACAGACGAAAATAAAATTAGCGGCTATTGATTAATGAACGAGAGAAGGAATATCTAAATACCATTACTAATACATCGACAGTGCACGATTATATAGACGAAGAGCCGAAGAACAAACGAACCAACTGAGAAAGGAACGAACAAGCCGGACGAGCAGTTATTTCCCCTCTCGCTCGGTCATATAGCTTTAAACGGGCTCTCTTTCTCTCTCGCTCTCTCGTTCTGTAATTCTAGCGTGCGTGCCTGGCTTTTAAACTTTAAAGAGCCGCAAACCGAACCAAGCCTCACAGGCATTCCAGTGGTCTTCACCGTTTCAATATTATATTATATTAAAGACTTACTTGCCTATTTTACCTCAAGCAAATTACAATTTTATACGTTTTGTTCGTTCAAGATTCTCCGACACTTGGAATTTCTTTCGTTTCCGTTCATTTCAATTATTTAATTTTCGAACATACAGCTAACAATCGTGTATCTTTGTCTTTTGTTTTTAACGGAAGTTTAATAAAGTGCAAAACAACTACACTACAGTGTTGTAACTAACAGACTCTTTTTTTTCGTTATCGTTTTTTATTGACAATATTATCTCAATTGATGTAAATCTCGCGAAGAATGCGAAATCAATGCTGAATCAATAATGGTGCGTGGATGTTTAATTAACGAACAAAGAGAAGAAAAGAGAAGCAAGGAATGTTCAAGCGAAGGTAGCCAGTTACGGCTTCTTCTCTATCTCTTTCGGAATGCAATAAGGCGAGCATGAAGAAAAAAAAAAAGTACCATGATCGAGGTAGACAGAAACGCGTCTTGCGTGAGTTGCGGAGGAGATATTGCCACCGTATAAGGCCCTACTTTTAGCGCCCTCTTGTGTTCACCGATGCAGTTTGTAACATTATGTGTACTCCTTTTTGTACGTTTATTACTCACTTTAAGAATTATTTTTCCATTTTTTGTCGTTGTTGCATATGTCAAAATACGGTTTCAATATCTAAAGCCTACCGTCGCTTATTCTAGTTTCATCAATAGCCTACGAACGCTTACAATTTTTGTAACTCTTACGTAGTGAACGTGCATGACTTTTGTAACGGCACGTCTTAAAAAAAAGAAAGAAAAAAGAAAGAAAAAAAAAAGAAAAGAAAAAAATGGCAATACGTATATAGTAGTTGGTATATACGAGAAAAGTCAATGGGAGCGATAGCCGTTACGTGTCGTGCTAGTGTCACGCGACAAATATGCGGGAGAGGGACTTTGCACAGTCTGCCATACACGAGTGATCTTGGAAATACGTCTGACATGTGAAAAACTTGTTGCGTGACGATGATCAAAATCTCTACGTATATTATCGATAAAGCCTTGGTTTTCAACGATTTCATTTCTTATCGTTTCGTCTAGAAATCTTTTCTTACTACCGGTAAATCTGAAATTTATGAATGAAAGCTCGATGAGCGAATATTAAATAATCTCAAATAATGTAGATAGTTAAGAAAATACAACGAACAAGCGCTTAATGGCATAATTGTACAAGTATCGAAAAGCTCGCATACGACGAAGCGACCTTATTTCGAAGTCAAAGACAAAAAAAAACGCGAAAGCTTCGTATCTCCTTTTTCTTTGTATCACGCGTGAAAATGAACGAAAAAAAATTTTTTTGAATACAACATTCATCGAAACGAGCAGATTGCGATATCGATTAAACTAATTAAATCTTACCTTTTGTTTTTACGACGATTTAACGCTAATTCATCGTTGTTCTGCGTAGTTTTCGAAAGTAAATCAAATTTATCCGTGTAAAGTTAGGTGATTTATAATACGCGTGTAGTTAATTAGTTTATTGTAATAATTACGAGGTTGAATATTCATAAGGATTTGAAAAAAAGAAAACGAACAATTTTTCGAGGCAAAATTAATTTGCGCAGTTACACGCGAGACAAGTTGAATGAATATATAGTGCGTTTGCTTGCAGTTTCACGTATTAATACGTTAACGAGCAAATATTATACATGTCTTCTTAAGCCAACGTAGCCTCAATCAATCTAAAGTCATTTAAATGAACGAACAGACGATCGTACGCGACGAGAGCGTTAATATTTCGATAATATTAATAAAAACTGTCGGTAGAAATATCGTAGTTGGTTCAGTAAGTCATTTTTAGTTTGCGCTCAATTCATCAGCATTAACATTAAAATAATTTGTAAATTTATCGAATGACAAAAACGTATTCACTTACAGCAGCGTGATGAATGACATTTATGATGAATAATTCCGAATGAACATTTTCTTTCGATGTGCCAACGTATATATACATATTTAATTTATCCATGTAGATTGTTTTTGTAAAATAGCATTTTCTATAATCAGTGACATCCTTCTCCCACGAGTTATCCGGCGGATGCTTCACACAACTTGTCGTAGTAGTAGTAAGTAGCAGCAGCAGAGCAGCAAATACGTGCGAATATATCACCAACACGATTTCTCTTTCCACATAAAGTGCTTAGCGCACGCGTATCTTTTTCGAGGTTATGGAACTTACTTCTTCTTTTCTTCTCGTTAAAAAGACATGCCGTTCAAAAAAATTTATCGCACACTAATTTCCACACAAATTATGCAAATAATAATTTTCAGTTTTAGCTTCAATTATATTGCAGAGTAGTAAGGCAAAAACGGTCGAACTAAATTCGTTAATTTTCGACCATAAATTGGCGAAACACTACTATAGGAGAAAAAAAAAAGAAAAAGAAAAAAAAAAGAAAAAAAAACGATGAGATTGAGATGAGCGACCGGAATAAAGATTGCATGCGAATTTCGTGAATGACCGGCTGGCGGATGAGGACTGAATAGGCCAGTGGCTTAGCTGGTTCATTCTCCTTCTTTCCCTCTCCCTTTTTCGTGCTCTAGCTCGGTCTTTCCCCCCTCTCTATCACGTCCATTTCCTCTGTCCCTGTTTCTCTCTTCGTTTCGCTTCTACATGTGTAGGTATATATATTTATACGTATAAATAAATTAGAAGAATACACGTGAACATGAAAAAGGATACAAGAATGATTAAGAAGATCGAAAATAAAAACAAAAAACAGGCAAAACTCATCAGAGAGAAAAATATATACATTTTGACCTAATTTTTAGGCCAATAAAGTAGTTATTATTATGAAGTCAAATATAAATGATCGTCAATGATGCCTATTAGTAAATTATTGAAACATTGCCTAAAACGATAGAGGCGTTATCGAAACGTTGGGTTTATAGAAGAACGAAATTTATAATTAAAATTCTAACATTGAGTTCCATGGACTTGAAGTGAGGTTGGCGTTGTTTGACAAACCCACGGGCATACAAATATTGTACGCCGAATGTGACATTAAGCATTTTGATGAATTTTTAACGTAAGTGTGTATAACGCTATTTATACTTCTCGCATTGATTAAGTAAGAATACCGAGGGACTTCCGCTTGTGTTGTTCAAGCGGGTCCGACAATTCCACGATGCTAAGTGTCTCAAAAATATATTATAAAATGAAAAAGAAATAAAGGTTTGGCCTTAATTACACCTTAAAAGATTTCAAATAGATCGTATCTGTGGAATTGTTAAAGATGCAAGTTAAAATATTCACGATATTGTATGGATAATAATTAAAACACTCGACAAACAGTATACGACAAACTCGAACTTTGATAAACGTAAGTTCGAATCTAATCCGTGAATTAAAGTTCGCTTCCACATTTTTCCCTCTAGAGACGCTAAAAATAAAAACAGCATTCCCCACGCTAGACATAAGAGAAGGAAATGTCTAAGAGTATGTGTGCGCGGACTCTCAAAATATCGCAGACACTTTAAAATGGCTGGACAGAGAAAATAGACCTAGTGCGAGAGATGGCTGAACTATGATGCGAAATAGAGGTCACGCGTGTTTTATCGTATTCATGAATTTGATATCGAACTACGCTAATGTTTATACGCTATACTTAGCGATTGTGCAATTTGTCTTTATACGCATATATCCACGTGCTACCAATATCGTTACACGGCGTACGTACGCACTGCCAGATACGTATTCTTAAACTTTCATTTCAATGAACATTTTTTATTTTATTGTAAAAAATACCGCACACGGTAATTTAGCGCGTTGAGTTTCAAACTCATGAATATACGTTGGAAAAGTAATTACAAGAGGTGAGAGCTACGAGGCGTACAAAAACTTGCAAACACATATACATACTTAAGCGCTTTCAAATTTGCAGAGATGTTTTTGTAAGTGGCGTAAACGATGTATCTATCAAGCCTTGTTTACCCTATAAACAAAGTAAATCGAAAAGTAAGCCCGTGAGACTTCGTCTTTTGTAAGCTTGGACACGCATCTTCTCGTGTATATTAAAAAAAGTCAATGTGACCAAGCAAACAACCGAGACCTCTGCAAGATTGGTCGTCGCGATGAGGCTTTCTATTCAAGATACTTTGATGATCCAGCAATCGTTCTCACCTCTCCCCTGTCACAAATACTACGTTCGTAATTATGTTTAAAAGCATAGGTAAAAGTTCAAACGTAGTCAATTACTTCGAGTTTTTATTGCTGTTTGGTCGTTTAAAATGCTTTTATTTGAATGTTTAAGGCACTGTACTTGTCGCCTACTTAATGACTAGATAATCGTTGAATAAGCACGATTATTATTACAATCCGATTAAAAATTAAACTACAGATTTGTAATTGCATAAAAGTTGTGCCATTTTTAATAAAAATATACAACTTTTATAAAAATAATACATCGTTATGATTATTCAAGTCTTTTTACAAATGCATCTTTTATAAAAACTTGTCAAGAGCCATAAAATGGCTCTTCAGTTCAATGCATAATTTATGCAAGTTTTTCCAAAATTTCAGCTTCAACGTTCACTTTCTAAACGTAACAAGCTGAAATTAGTTGGCAATGTTTTTCGATTATTTCGTTATCACCTACAAAATCTATCTAACCCAGGCCAACGTCTAGCGACATCATCACTAAGAACCCAAGAACAGCACCCCAGCTGGCTAATTTTCCATTACCACTGAAAAAAGAAATTTTCGTTTCTTGAACATGTTATTGTCAAAGACAAAAATGGCGTTAGACGATAGAAAAAACATTGAAAGCTGTCTCAGAATCCCTTTTACGAACATTTTAAATTTTCGTTCTACGTTATTGTTGCTCATATCTTAGGATTTAGTTTCTCGTAAGCAATCTCATCGTTAAGAAATGGTCTCGTTAATATCGTTTAAATGTAACGAAATACCTTTGGTGTGCTTCGGGAATAATATCGTCAATTACAACGTAAATCATGGCCCCCGCTGCAAATGCTAAAGCGTAAGGTAGCACGGGTGCGGCAAACGTGACACAAGCAGCACCTAGAACACCGGCCAACGGCTCGACCATTCCCGAAAGTTGTCCATACCAGAAGCTTTTAAAAGTGCTGAATCCTGCAGCTTGCAATGGTAGTGATACCGCTAAACCTTCTGGAAAATTTTGTATACCTATACCGAAGGCTAAATTTCTGAAATATAAATAGTAACATTAGTTGTTAGTTTGTACAAATAGATTATCAATAAAAAATGCAAAATAAAAAGAGAGTATCAGTTCGTTGAAATCTTTGTTTAAACAAATTTATTGCAATTGAAATTTTAGCTAAATTTTTCGCAAAATGTTTTGCAAAATATCTATTTTGAGCCTACGTTGAAATGTGCCGTTAGTTAAAAATTGTTTCTTCAGCCTGTAGTTTTCTAATATCAAAATACTTTTGGATAGAAAGTTAGTGGATTATAATCAAATTTAACGTTACTTTCCTCGGAATTTACGAGTTTCTCAAGGCGACAAGTGATATATTTCATGAAATCATTGTAGCTTTCAATTCTTAAACAATAGGACTAGAAAAAATCTTAACATAGAGAGTGTGTGTGTGAGAGAGAGAGAGAGAGAGAGAGAGAGAGTGCAAGATGTAAGTAAGCGAGTTAGCGGACTCTGTACTAACGAAACGCCGGTCAATGTCCGCTCGTGAGAACGGAATGTAAGTTTCGTCGCGACTCTCTCTCTCTCTCTCTCTCCTTTTCTCGCTCTTTCTCTTCCTCCCTTCCATCTTTCTTATTCTTCCAACCAGCTTATTTCCTTTCTCGTGTATAAGTAGTTTTTCCCGATCCATACCATCATCCCTTCTGATCATACGTGTTAGTGTACAATAAGATACCGACTCGTATGACTTTTATTTTCTTTTATTTTTTATTTAATCAATACGCAAAAATATCAAACTGAATGTTGCAAAATTGTAGAACTAGCAAAATAAATGATTATGAATGAAAAATGACAATGTCATTATCTACGTATAAGTTCCAAACAAAGATAAATATAGGATCCAGAGAGAGAGAGAGAGAGAGAGAGAGAGAGAGAGAGAAATAGAGACAGACTGACAGAATGAGAGACAGAGGAGAAAAGTGAAATAGCATCATAGAAAAGATGTAATTTTGATAGTTTTCATTCATTTTGAAGCAATTCAACAGCTTCAGCAGTGGTTCTGTTTGTCTGTCTGCCTTCTTCTGTCTGTATGTTTCTCTCTGTCTCTGCCTCTCTCTCTCTCTTTCTCTCTCGCTGATTGTGGAATGCGGCTGCACAGGCGAATCGAGCGGTCGAGCCAGCTCGCTCGTTGGCTCATTCGCTTATTCTCGTGGCAGAGCTTGTTCCCATGCATTCCACGACTCCCTCTACTTCTGCTCTTTCTCTCAGCTTAGTGGCTCTTTCGTTCCTTCCTTCCTTTAAAATCATCTTGCGCTTCATATTTTGAGCTTTTTGCGTCCATTCAATTTCATTGCAAAATCGACAACTCTTAAGAAATACAAAACTTGATGTTTCTATCAACAAAATTCGTAAATTTTTATTTTGACGAATAACAAATATGAACTTTTTCGAAATTTGAATTACAAAATGGCAAAGTTATGAATTTTCCAAACACTGATAACGGTATGCTCGATTTTCAAAGATTTCCTTTTCTTTCTGCACACTCGTGCAGATAAATAAGCAATTTTTTCAAAATTCACATTCAACTATGAATAAGATTTTGCATTTTCATAATGATACACGTAAGTTTGTTCTGGAATTCAAAATGCCCGCGGCACTGTGCATTCCTTTTCAATTTTTTGTTAAAGATTCCAAAAGATAAAAAGAAAGAGAGGAAGGAAGGAAGACGATAGATGTAACGAAGAGAGATGAGGAAAGAGAGGGAGAGAGGGAGGGAGGGAGAGAGAGAGAGAGAGAGAGAGAGAGGAAAAGAAAGAGCGGAAGAAAAACTGACTGCTGGCGTGCCAATGAGGCTTGTCTCCGAGTGATAGTCAGCAGTACTCCACTCGTGACCACCGTGCCGTTCATTCATACGGACCTCCTACCACGAATAGTTCTCTTTACCCAGCAGCGACCTCCACTCTGTACTATACTGTCGGTTTAACGTGCCGATATTATAAACCGGCTGCTCACTGAATAAAGAACATTCAGCGAGCACTGTTGGTCGGTTGGATTATTTCGCAAGTTTTATTCGTACAATTATTTAACTTAGCTGCATGAAATATTAATAACGAGTTTACTAACCTTGCATTTTCAAAGGTTGCTGATTCGCTACTTCCCACAGCACCAAAACCTACACCTACTGCCAATCCTTCAGGAATGTTATGTACCTGTGAAATTTAACGTTTGTCATTAAAGTGAAAATATGAAAAATAATCTACTCTAAAAACTTGCAGTCGTAAAAATCGGTTAATTTGGCCGAAGGCAGTTTTATGAAAGCTCTTTATTTCTGAATAGAATTCACAAGAAATTACAGAGTAACTGAAAAATGTGCTCAATCATTCAAACTTACAGTTATCGCAACAACGAGTAACAGTATCCTTCTCCACTGATTATTCTTAGCCTCGCTACTAGGATCCTCGTATAAAGTACCAACTTCGATTGGTTGATTCGGCCTGCTAATGCCAATTTGCATTCGTCGTCGAGCGTGCTGCTCGTAGAATCCTGAGCAAATAATTAATCCGATCAATCTCGATTTCTCGTTGAATTCAAATAAACGAAACATTAAATCAATTCAGCTCTAAGAATAAGGGATCGAAAGCCGCGGATGTGTTGAGGGAAATAATAAAATCAATACATCGTTGAACGAGAAGGAAAAGCACATGGACAGTTCTCGAGGAATATCGTACAGCAACATTGATAAATAACAGTTGGATACGCAGAGTTAAAGTATGCGTGCTGATTATCGTATAATATTTTAATTAAGGGGGATACCATCAATAGTAGACGACTCGACTTGAGTGCATACTTTGGGTACATCAGTTGCGTAAGAAATATGACTAAGTGGGCTGCTATCATAGTTAAAATCTTCTGTATCACTTTTTTGTTTGCCGAGGGTAAATCTTTGACGGAGTAGTTTGTTGTTGTGTTGCGTACCAACGGATTGCATGGCTAACAGTACATTTGGTGATTGTACGCCAAGACTCGATATGAGCTCGTCAGTGCCGAAAACGAATGCTGCTCCTAGCAAGAAACCAATGCTAACCGGTATAAAAGCGTATTCTCCTTCGATTCCGTAAAATTTGCTCTCCTTAGCCATCTCGATTGCTGGGCCAAGTAACGACCAATAGCTTGCCGCAACCATTACACCGGCGGCAAAACCCAAGCTTGCATCCAGCAATTTTCTCTGAAACGTTTGAAAAACCAATTTGTACACATTTATAATCTACAATACACCTGATTATCGATTACTTTTATAACGCGATTGTACGGTATGTGAATTGTGGATTTCGTCGTCGATTAGCTTTTTACAACGGAAAAAAAATATATTTGGCGTAAGCTGATTTTACGAGTGGTATCTGTTTCCAACTGGTCACGATTAAGTTCGTGACATACGTATTTTATAGCACAGTTTTTCTCGAACATTTGTTATTTGAACGTTCTTCAATACAGCTTTCTAATTTAGTTTCTATTCACTACACAAGGATATAGCCTCGTGTACATATGCCTTGCACACTCTATAAAATACACATTGTAGTGACTTTAAAGGCAATAAATACGAATTAAAGCTATTTTATTTTATACGTGTGTTTAAGTTTTATTCAAAACGACAGCCTTTTGCTTGTTCTCGCGCCTCTCGAATCACCTTCAATTCACTGTCCTATTAATTCGTGACAATAATTTGAAATGTTGGATTTTGCGCACCATCGCTCCAATTTAAATCCATCAAACATGGATGGTACAACATCCCTTCTACTTTATCGGCCTCTTCCAAGATATTTCTAAAAGCGTACATTTTTTATTTCACATCGATATATTTAATGAAAAACAGCACTGCAGAATACAGCACTGCGACTAGATTGTTGGGATTATCGAACAATATCCTCGTATCACAATCGGAATAGGATTTTGCAATCGGTGTTTTCTGAAAAACTGGTGTAAATTGTCAGCCAAGCACTCGCTAAAAAAAGTCAAATAGCTACACGAAGAGTTCTCGATAAATAATCAATTCTTTAAGCGCAATAACGACGTAAACCATACGTAAACGAACTAACGCAAGACATTGGTCAATTGTCAAATTGCTACGAAATTAGATTGTTCGAGTTGAAAGCTACTATTTTCTACTATTTTCAAAAGTACGTATGCACGCGAAGAAGAATTTTGATACAAATATCTTTCTCTTGAACGAAAAGCCGCAAATACACGAAAGCATCGAGGATGATTACCTTACCTGTTTACCGCGTATGACAACGACGAGAGCGGCGCCAGCAGCGGTAAGTGCCCATGTAAGCAAGGTACCTAAGAGGGCTTGGGTCACCGGTGAATATCCACGCAACATCTTTGTTGTTGTTGTTGTTGTTCTTGTTGCAGTATGCTTCTCTGTCGGAGGTACAAACAATATAACGTCAAGTTGTCGTCGTTGCAACTGTTATATGTAATAATACTGCTAGGTGCTGCTCGATCTTGGTGTCCCTTATCTCTTCGTAGCCCCACCACCACCACCACGTACAACAATGTATCCGTTTGCTTGGCATTAACCGACAATCGCAATTTCATCTACTAACCGAACCTTTTTCGTTCTTTCTTTTTTCTTTCCTCTTTCCGATCGTCAATAGTTCATTTTATAGTTAACTTTGAATATATTTACAGCATAACGGTCTTTTTCCACTTCTTTTTCTCTCGCTCTTTCTCTCTCTGTTTTATCTTCTCACTTTATAATACATTTCCGCATATATATGCTCTTCAAGGTAGTTTACCTCTTTGGCTCTCGCTTTCATTGACCTATTCGATTCGCCACTGCACATATTCCAATTTTTATAACTTGTGCCCGCGGTTTATTGATTTCTCCTAGATTTAAAACAATCAATCGATTATTGCATGTACTTGTATTTCAATTACATTTCGCTCGCGTACAAAAAATATGAATAATACGAAATGCGATATAGTCACCAAATTATCTTATCGATTATATCAACTTCTCGTCAAATACCATTTAATATTGAATATGAGAATTATGAATGGAGATTATATTTGCAGTTGTTATAACTAATTGTCTCAATTTAACGATAGCGTACAGCGTAGAGAGGTTTACGTACGAAAAATTTTTTTCTACGATTGCCGTTGGAACAAGTCAATAACAAAAATTTATGAGGTTTGTCCAAAACGCTGAGAAACTAAGTCTCTGTTCCTACAGGAGTGCGGGTGATAATCACTGCGAGATGTTTTATTAACAAATGCAAGTGTATTAACATAGGCGGTTTGTGTAGACTGCGCCAGGTGAGGTTTTGTATTTGGATGTATAACAAATTTGTATATTTTTGGTTATGAAATCAATATGTCAATGACGTGTATCAAAGCACGAACTTAACGTGCATCTATTATTTCATCTTTTGTCCAGTTATGTGCATCTACTTACGAACAAACAATTGCTAATCACAAGGGAATTGACGTGAACACGTGGACACGCTATATAGGCATGTATCATTTCTGTATTTCATCAGATATTAATAAGTATATGATACTATTTGAGTCGTATACGTGTGTATTCATTCCAGTTTGATAAAGTAGAGTATTGATATCTAATAATCCACAACTTAAAATCACTAGGAATACCATAAACGTCTTTTGAGAAATTTAAACAAACGTTAAATAATAAAAACACACGCACTGTAGATAATAGAATTGTATGTAGATTACATTACAGCCATCAAGAAGCAGATCGGAGAAAAAGGTAATGCGCAGGCGCTTTAATCAATATGGCGTCTGCTGTAATCTGCTTCGAAAGCTATAATACTACTACATACAGTAACATTACTTACAGTACATGTATCTCTATGGAAATTCTGGATATTTCTCTCTTTATATTGAACGAACTCAATTGAAATGAAATCTACTCAGCCGTGTCTGTCAAAGTGATCAAATAGTATAATAATCTACTTCACAGATACAATGATTTTTACTTCAATCAAAGTCTGCTATCTGTAAGTCACTCGTACGTAGGTGTATACACATTATTGTCGAAACCACTGTCCACGCACTTCGCTGAATTATTGATTAACGTAAGCAATTGAAATTTTGTTTTATTTTTATTTCGTTTACACAAGTTTTCTACCTTTCTTAATGAATGGGACGTTTTTACACGTGAAAAATATTATACGTTTACTCTTGCAAAACATATTGAACAAAGTAGTGATTGGGGATAGATGATAAAAGAGAATCAATATTTTTTAATTCATTCTCTAGTGATGTATTGCAATTTCTTAATAGAAAACAAATCTATTTTTATTGGAAAAATAAATTGTTCTCTAATGTTTCAAGTTAGTAATACACTTTTAAGTTGGTCATAAACTTGTAAAAATTAATTTATTACTCTACTGGGAAGTAATTTTTTTAAAAAACAAAAAGACAAAAGTATATAACCTTTTTTATTAATATAATGAGTTATTGCACATGGAAGTATTCAAATAGCATTGATGTCCGTTAATGTACATCCATCAATTCACATTCTTCTGTAAAATAAATATAAAATTAATGATATTGCTTTGTCAGGTATTAAATTAGTACCATAGCATAAAATATAATGGATGACGATACCATTGCTTTTGGAGAAGAAAATGAAGGAAAAAACCAACTTACGTAAGTAACAGTCTTTTAAAAAATTTTTGTGAAAGTGACTTATAAGTAAATCTATTATAATGATTGTATTACAGGCATCCATATGTCACTATGTTCCATTTGGCTTTTAGGATAATGGCCATAATTGTTTACTTGTTCTGTGAATGGTTTTCTAGTAGTTTTATAGCAAGCTTTGTAACAGTAATTCTTCTATTGTCAATGGATTTCTGGACGGTTAAAAATATAACTGGTAGACTGATGGTTGGACTCAGATGGTGGAACTACGTTGATGACAATGGTGTTAGTCATTGGGTGTTTGAATCGAGAAAGGTTTATTCAACTTTTAGAATTTGTTTTGAAATAACGGCATTTTGTCTTGTGCACTTCAATTAATAGTTAAGTTACTTAATTTAAACTTATAATCTAGTAAATACCCTGTTTTTCAGGGTACTCATCAGAATCGAATCAATCCCTCAGAAGCAAGAATTTTTTGGCTTGCGCTAATTTTATTACCTCTGTTGTGGAGTGTATTCTTCTTGGTTGCCTTATTTAGATTGAAACCAAAGTGGTTGCTTCTTGCTTTAATTGCTATAATTTTGAACGGAGCCAACCTTTATGGATATGTCAAGTGTAAAACAGGAGGGGATAAAAATATTACGTCGGCTACATCCGATTTTTTCAGAAAACAAGTACTGCGAAACGTAAGATATTATTTGAATGAAACATCTGCATGTTTATATAAATTCTTGAAAATTAACTCGCAATACGTTTGATTTACGCAGATGGCTACAATGATGACTAAAAGTTCACCTTCCAGAAATTTCAGTGACTCTTCAAATGTTATATAGGAAGTACAAGATAATATGATAATACAATGTGATGTCCATCTAGTTATTTACTTATTTATATAAATGTAAAATAAGTTAATCATTTATATACAAGTTACAAATTTTTCATAAAGTATTGTTTTTAAATTATTTCTGGTTTCGTATGTATTATTTTTACCTTCAAAGTCATACAGACGAATGCAGGTCGGCTCTCGGAAATTTTTAAAATAAAATACTAAATTCAATAAATTTCTTCTTTAAAAAATAAAGCATCCAATTTCACTATTAAAAATTATTAGTAGATTTTTCTAGGAAAAGACAGCTTTGGATTAAGAAAGGTTATACATTATCAACATCTCGAGTGATAGATTATTTGACGTTTTATTGATGCCCGTCGGCAATATGCAATGTACACACTATTTTTCTTGTCAACGTCTATTACACAGTATCAATTTATTTATAACTTCTTTTAGCTACAAATCCCCAATATCATAATCAGTACTTTTTGTGTTAGCCTGTTGTATTCTTTCTGTCAAGAAAGTATCACAAAATAAATTTCCACCCTTTCAACAATAATTTATTTTTTTTATTCATTTCATTGAATGCACAACATGCACTTTTTTCAATTACATTCGTTATCTTCTAAGTTACTTTAACGTGTTTCTTCAGATACTTATCTGTTATTGTTTCTCAAGAATACAGCAAACTTGACAATATTAAATAAATGTAGTATTTAGGGACAATTCAAAAGATTTAAAAAGTCTTGCAAGTGGCACTTTAGTGCATCTGATATGTCTATATGTATGTATAATCAATTTTGAGACTGGATCAATCTCGCACCGTTTGTAAGATAACGATACAAATTTTAACGCGCGTGTTAAAAAAAAAACACTGATCGACTGCAGTTGATTGAATGAAAAGTTACGAATAAAATGTACATGGTGTAGCGTACATAAAGTTTTATTTATAGCACTTATACATAGTAAATCATAGGAAAAAAGAATCTTCCTTTCGTGACAATCAAATTTTGATATGAAAAGAGTCTTTCCACGATCTGGAAACCTGTACTTGTATCATGGAAATCCAGAATAGTTATCGTATACAACAGGAAGTAAGCCTTCCGTTTTTCATGACTGAGCGTTGCGTAAAAATTTACCGAGTGCTTAAAAATATATTAAAATATACAGTAAAACAATTATTTGTTGGAATCAATAAAAATGCAATGCGCAGTACTATTTCGCAAGAGCTCATCGTTATATTGTTTCACAGTCGTTTTTCGTTATAGTAATAATGCCGTCTTACATTATCAAGTGAACAACTGCAAAATAATTCTTTTGTCAGATAATATCAAATAAATACCTTGTAGTTACAAAATCATTTTATTTATTTTAATCAATTAAATTTCTTGTAACTTTGATCATCTATGTTCTTTATTAACTGCAAAAAGGTCATCTATATCGGTAGCATTTTAACGTGGTGTCGTGAGTTACGAACGAGTAAAAAAATCATCTACACTAATATTTCTTGATCTTTGTAATAAGGAAATTTCTTATTTGACTTCCACTATAATAACAGTAATAATAAAATGTGTAGAATGCGCGTCGAAAGTCGATATTAAATGTCCATAAAGAAGCAACGTTTTTTATTCTCCGATACCTTTTTAAAAATGTAACAGCTCATTGCAATGGATTTATTTGTAGAACATAACTTGACTTTTTATGTAAGTGTTTTCACACAAGTCACATATTATTGTCGTTGACGAAGAGTCGTTTTTTCAGCACTAACGTGACTATACCATTTATTATTGATCAAATATTAGTTTTACACAATGAAGGGTGAAAAATATAATGCTCTACATTATTTAAGTACTTTCAAGCATTGCACTTTTCACTGTTGAAAATGTGAAAGAGCTGAGGAATCAGCATCCGATGTAGATGTAGAAAATGTAGAAAGATGTAGAAAGGAAGATAAAATAAATAAAAAAGTTACCGTAAAGCATAATTGTTTTAAACATATTACTAATTATCAATAAGATGATATTTTCAAAATTAAAACACCTACTTACACTGAGTATATTCATGACTCTCGACAAAGCATTACACATAATTTTTGGAAATTTCACTTTTATTACATACGTGAATCTTACCGTCAATTTTCTGATCTTTACAAACTGAATTCCAAGGATTAATTATCATCTATGTACATAGATGCACAGACCTGTTTAATAAAATTGTACAAAAGACAGAATTTTATAACAAATATAAAAAATCTACCAGTAATCTACAAGCAGTTATTAAATCTCAAGTACATTCTTATTTGAAAATTACAATGGATAATTGTGTTTTATCATTTAAGGAAGGGGTATATTCTATAATACTATTGTTAATTGCTTTCCTTCCTTCATCTCACAACGACTTTTCCAAACAGTATTCATTTATAATATATACGTCTACAGATATCTTCCGTTTTTAACGTATATTGATTTTTTTTTTAGGTTGAGTGGTGCTTTTATGTACATATTGTGTATTCCTGTTATCTCGATTTGCCCGACTTATCTTCCTTTTCTCGTGGGTTACGGTAGAAAATAAATTCTTTGTATGAAGCTCCGAATAAAGTTACATAATTAAATCTTTCTAAAATTTAAAAAATTTTGTAGATTCTAGAAAAGTCTTTTGAGGTGTTGCCAATAATTGCCATCGATTTAATTGCTAAAAGTTGTTATTGACATTGATGAACCACATTCAAAACGTAGTATTGTTGAATAATTAATTTATTGCTTTGGGAAGTGATTTATCAGAAAAAGGCTTAGCCTCAATGATTGATAGCAATCGGTATTGCAATAATTATATTATCATTTGTATTCTAAACGAAAATATTCGAACACAAGCAAATAGTAGGGTAATTTTAAACAGTACTAGCGATAATTAAACACGTGCAATTTGACATTTTACAACAGTTATCGCAGTCGATCGGTTACTATATGACATTTACGAAAGTGTATGCTCGTTATAAAATTTCCATCGAACTGATAGTAAAAATTGCTGATAAGTTCGTGATCTATTCACAAAAAGGTTTATTTCATTAAGTTAATCAATTATGTTCTTGACTCAAATCGTTTTATAAAAAACATCAAGATGAACTTTGTACAATATGCATGTAAAAGTGGACGACGAGAATCACAGGACAACAAAAATTGATGACTTTAACATTCAATGTTGATATATATGTATATATAGATATATACATACATATATACGTATTTTTGTTTACTATTCACACGGACGAAAGCACGAAAGGTTCATGCTCATTTGATACGTAGATTCAGATCTTGTTAATATTACAGTTTTCGCACGATGGTACATTGTTCATTTGTTTTATCACGCACTGTTTACATTTCTTTGTTCACTTGGCTAATATTACAATAATCACTTATATACTAGAATTACTAAAGTTTCAAAGAATTCTTTTTGCAGTCGTAAAGATTTGTCATTTATTAATTTGGCCAAGAGTCGGCTAAATTAAAAGAATAAAAAGAGTATACCGTACTTGTCATTTATCAATTTGGCAGTGTTATGACTTACACATTTTCAATGCAATACATAAATTTGCACACACACACTCACACGCACACACACATTCATTCACTCTCTTTTTCTGTGTTTCTGTCTGTATACATAAAAACGCTGACAATCTATTTCGAAATAAAAAATAGTACTTTGGAAATTGTTATTTGTTTCCAATATTAGTCGAGTTGACAATTGGATAAGTCTCGTCATTGTGATTTATAAAAAATGAGTAAGTTATTTACTCGCAGCCTTTTTTTGGCAGTAATACAACAAGTAGCAACATAGTCACGATTAAGTTTCAAAAGTACTAACGTTTAAATGCACTGCTGAATGTAGCCAAATGATGAACGAATTTACAAAAGTGTAAAAAATCAACAACAACGAAGTCTTAAAAAAACGGGAATTGAAAATCAATAAAAATAATTATGGAAAACTAATGATAACAGGGAATGCATACAGGTGAGCAAAGATTAGAAACTTGGTCGGGTGTGATGGTCGAAAACGCGTAGAGACGATATTTTCCTAATCAAACGATTGATAATACCAATCAAATACGGTACGCGTAGCGGCAATTGCGGCTTCGGCGGTGGCAGCAGTGGCGTCGGCGATGGCGTCGGCGGCGGCTTTGGTAGAGCTAATTGTCGCTCCGAGCGACACGCGAGACGAAGATCATGATTAAGAGTCGTCGAAGTGGCTAGCGGAGAAGCCCGATGACGGAGGGGGATGGGGATGGTGTCGACGAAAGGGACGAGGAGGTTGCGATTGCAACTGTGACTGTTGTGTCTGTGATTGTAGTTGTGTGTGTGGCGGTATTGGGAACGCCGACGACGACGACTCATCGTACCACTAGACCTTCCTGACCTTGGCCGTCCGGTCGTGGTCGCGTTGGCTTGTTCGCGTACGATCGCCGCGATAGGCCAAAGTAGAGCTGGCGGCCGACTCACGGCTGTCTGGCTGTCAGTTGGCGTAATGGTCGAAAGAACCCAGGTACTCGAGACTGGCTCGGTAGCAGAACTGGTACTGATCCTGTGAAAACGGGAGAGTAGAACGAGAACGGTGCGTGTGACGAGATTGCCGTGAACAAGAGTACAGCAACAACAAGTAGTAGTAAGAAGAGAGAGTAAGAGAAACGGAGTAACGTTGAAGCTTACCTCGGTCTGCACCATTGCCGGACGTTGAGTGCGCAGTATCCTTACGGTTTGGAATATGTCAACGACTCCCTCGTATTGCATGCGCTCGAGGACGATGCTGAGAGTAATGAAGACGCCGGTACGGCCGACTCCGGCGCTGCAGTGCACGGTGATGGGTCCGTCTTGGCCAAATTGTTCCTTGGTCTTGTGTACTTGGCCGATAAAGTCGATGAAGCCGTCCACGGACTTGGGCACACCTTGCTCGGGCCAGTCGATGAATTGGAATTGTCGCAACGTGCGCGACGAGCCATCCCGCGCGTCCGTGACTTTGAACTCGCGTAGGATGTACTGGGGCATGTTGTACTCGGCGATGGGATCAACCACGAAGCACTGGTAGCGTATCGAGCGTTCCGACGGCCAGTACTGATGACACTTTTCCCGACCCATTTCCTTGAGCTTCGTGAGCATCACTACGATGGTAGAGTTGTGCTCCCAAAGCATACGCCAAAAGTCGTCGGTGGTATCGGCGAGCGGTCCTTGAGTCGCGATGTATGCCGTCCTGTAGCGATAGCCGTCGATCAGCGAGGCATTTATATAATCGGAGCCCTCGATATTGCGTTGCGGCAGCAAGCAGACACGCGTGCACTCGTAGGGCAGTATATGCACCAGACGATTCTTGTGTTTGTTGCACGCGAGATTGGCCGAGATAAAGCGCGACGAGTCCACCCTAATATTGGCCAGTTTCTTGAATTCAAGCTCCATGCCGGTAATGCCATCGGGTTGGCCCAAAGCCTCGGGTCCCGAGGCTGGCTGCATGAGGCGTTGCATGTGCGAATGTAAATTGCGAGCGGGGACTTCGGTTTGGCCGCAAACCACAGCCTCGAGGAGCGCGTCGTGTATGAAGATGTACTGGTCCTCGGTCTGTACCATATAGTTGCGTTGAGCGCGCAAACAAGTAACGTGGCCGTAGATATCGATACTCTTGTCGTGACTACGAATGCGCTCTAGCATCGAGTCAATGACGATGAAGCAACCGGTACGTCCAACCCCGGCGCTACAGTGTACCACCAGAGGACCCGCGTCCGGTGGATTGAGACTGCGTACGCGTCGCAGGAATTGCAGGAAAGGCGCAGGATGCTCGGGTACACCGTGATCCGGCCAGGCAGTGAACTGTAATTGTTTCACTTCCCTCCGTTCGCCGGTCGGCCCTTGTCCTCCAATTCGACTCAACTGAAAGCTGCGGATGCAGTAAGTGGCCAGCTCTTGGACGTCTTGAATGGTGACCTGCATTTGGCCGTATGTTTCGGTGCCACGACTCGGCCAGTATTGATCGCACTTTATGCGAGTGCGTTCTTCTAACTTTGTCATCATGACGATGGTTGCGGACCGCAGCTCCCAACACATGCGCCAAAAGTCAGCGAAGGTTTCCTGGAGAGGACCTTGCGTTGCCACGTAGGCGTTTTGTTTGCGGTAGCCATCGCAGTAATTGGCGTTGATGTAATCCGAACCGGGCACACCTTCGATCGTCTGTAGGATTACGCGCGAATGGTCGTACGCGATCACGTTTGCGTAGCGATTCTTCGAGGTATTTACTTCCATATTGGAATGGTCCCACGTAAATTGCTGGCCTGGCTCGATAGACTCGTACTCCTGACTAAACTTCAGATTGTCGTTGGCTTTTAGCCGTTCGATGTGATTGCCGAGCTCGCTTATAGGGATCGGTGGATGCGAAATCATGCCAGGCGTCTGAAAGTTGAGTCGTCGCATTTCCACGGGATCCGAAGGTGCGTGTGACGAACTCATGTCGGCCGACATAAGTGGTCGCGTTACCGCTGTTTGGTCAGGGGCCTTGCAAGGTTGTCTTCGTCTGTGAATAAAAACCAATTTCAAATATGTATAACATAGGCGTTATCACCGTATTTTTATGTCGTAAATTTAATTTTTTTATCGACCTTCTAAAAAATCATAAATAAAAAACTACTTACTTTTTGATGACAAACAGCAGGACCAAACAAACGCTAACCATGAGAGCAGCAATGATGGGTCCGACAACCCAAACCATGCCAGGTTCGTGACCACTTCTGTCGAACGAAACTTCAGGATTGCCATCTGGCGGTGCATCGGGATTTGGCCGACGTGGTGGATCGCCAGGAGGTGGTGCCCTCATGTCAAGTGACAACCACTCGGAAAATGGCGATGAAGTATAGAGGTGCTGTACGGTAAACAAACCATTGGCAAACAATCAAGGCAATACTAGGTAAACTAGGTAAAAAGAAAGAAAAAGTACCTTTCTGGGTGTATCGACTATCGCTCGCACGAATATCCGATAGCGTTTGGTCTTGTCAAGTTTACGGTTAATGTAGCCCTCATAGGTACCTCCGTCTCCCAGGTGGAAGGTGTATGGAATGTCCCTGTGAGGAAATTTGGCAGTAATATACGGTCGATTGTCCGTGTTAGAGGACTGTCCGGGCTTGCCGAGTTGCTGTTGCTGTTGTTGCTGATGATGGGAGTGAGAATGCGAATGAGCGATAAATTCGTCAGTGAACTCGTCCGGTTGCCTGTTAAGAGTCTCGGGAGAGTCAGGTACAACGATCAGATAGTAATGTGATATCGGACCATACTCCTCGGAGGCTTGCGGCAAAATCACTTGGATTTCTTCGTGATTGACAACACCGTAAAAAGCTGGTCCGACCATAGGCTTTGGCGCGGCCATCTGCGTAGTGACGGTGATTTTGGAGGGAGGTCGATACGAGCCATCAGCCGGTACCGCGCTTACGTTCACGTTGTAAGTAGTGAAGGGTTGTAAATCTTTGACGTCGCAGCCAAGACTCGATGCCTCGAGAAGCAGTGTGCGTTTGGGTACCAGTTGGGTTTGCGTAATTCCTTGCGAATCGACAAACTCCTTAACCGCGTCGAAGGAGACTTTGTAATTGACGGGGTTGAGCTTGATGGGTGGTGCCCAACTAAGGCTCATTGAGTGGGTGGATACCTCGGGAGCCCGTAAATTCAGAGGCACATCGTCCGGTGATACTTTAACGGTAACTTTCTCGCTGAGTCGTCCGAGTTTGCCATCTTTGTGGCGAGCTGCGACGGCCACCGCATAAGTGGCAAACTTTTCAAGGTTGAGTAAATCCGCGGATTCGGTAAGACCGACTTGCTTGCGTCGCCATTCGTCCAGATCCTCGACGGCGGTCATCGTGTAGAATATCTGGTAGCCGAGAATTTTTCCACGATTAGGAACTGGCTCCCACCAAACTTCTACACTCGAATCTGAGGTAGCGATGGCTTTCAGCGACATAGGTGCCCGTCCGATATCTTTGTCGGTACGTATGGTGATTTTCTCGGAGTAAGGTCCTGCCCCAAGGCGTGTATAAGCCTTCGCGTGGAACAGATATTCATGGTCGTTTTCCAAGTTACTAAATACCGCTCGTGTTTGGCTGGTATTACGACTGACTTCGCTCGTATGATCTTGTCGCTTGTGAAATTGCACGCTGTAGCCGATTATTTGGCCGTTGCGTTGATGTATGCTCGGTGGCTCCCAGCTCACGCATACTGTATCCGGAGTTTGGAAGTGATAGCTTAGGTTACGCGGTGGTCCTGTTGGAACGCTCTCTGGGCTATACCAATTGCGCACTTGCTCTTGACCGAAACCCATTGCGTTTTTACCTGCCACTCGAAACTCGTAGTCTACACCACGCTCCTCTGCAATAATAACATTGCAATAATGCAATAAAGTTATATTCACATTGACTTTTGACCGACTGACACTCCAACTTACCAAGATCTTCGATTCTATAACTGAAGGTCTCGTCACCCTCGATGAATTCCTCTTTAAGAGTCTGGTTTTTAATACCGTAACGTACTCTGTAGCCGAGTATGGATCCATGAGTTTCACTAGGCTTGTTCCATTCGAGCTCTATCTTGATAGGTTCCTCTTGATTGAAAACTCTGCAATAAGCCGATAAACATAACATGCTTCGTGTCATCGTTCCATACAATAAGTAGCAGTAAAGTGATGTACGTACTTGACGTTCATTTGGGGCCTGCTTGGCACCCCACCGGGGGTCCTAACGGTTACTGGTTTAGACCTTGCGCCATCACCTTTCCTTGTGAGAGCGGCCACTTGCACCGAGTAACTAGTGTCGGGTTGTAAGCCACTCACGTTTGCATGCAGCACGTTCTCCTCGAGGATGATACTACGTATTGGTTCGTCGAGCTGACGATTATTCTGCAACAATGACGTTTGTCAATATAAATGTCGTTTCCAATTTCGGCATGTGCGCGTGTGAGTTAACAAATATACTTACTTCTTCGTGAACCTCTTGCACGTGCACATGATAACCACGAATAACGCCATTGCGCTCTTTAGGCTTCGGTGGTTCCCACTTGACGTGAATCGCTGTCGAGTTTATTGGCTGAGCCGTCACGTTCTGTGGGTCTCCTGGTACTGCAAATCAGTTCCAAAGCATACGTTAGTTTCACTTACCCTCTCTATCATTATACGTATCTCATTCTCTCTCTATCTCTATCTATCTCTATCTTTCTCTCTCTCTCTCTCTCTCTCTCTCTCTCTCTCTCTCTTCCTCCCTCTCACTGTCTCATTTGTTCTCTATCTCTCCCTCTCTTACGTTCTACGTGCTTCAAGTTTAACTAAGCTCATCACTGTCGCTTTCCTTTCATTCACCATTCGTTCGTTCTTGTGAATACTTTCATGTCCTCATCGTCAACATTCACTTCGAAATCATTAATTGCCAACAAAAATGTAATAAAGAACATAGTAATAATGATTATAACTATAATAATGTAGGGTGATGGTATCACGAATTACAATAATAATAATAATAATAATGATAATAATAACAATAATGATAATAATAATAATAATAATAATAATAAAAGCATATTAATGATAATGATAATAATAATAATAATTGTATCTAAATAGGCAGCAAATTAGGTGGACAGCACATTGGTAGGGAATACTGAAACAAATTAATATGTAAATAAATTAAAGGTTTCGTACCTCGATGATTAAATAAATACTGTGTAAAATTACTTGGAAAAAAATTAAATACTAAAAGTATATTAACTCACAAAGAAGATATCAAAGCAAGGATCAAACAAGAAAGGAAATATAAATAAATAGGTTTTGTAACATTCATTCACACCAAAGATTTTATACATAGGTTGTCGATTGTAATGCAGCGAGATTTGCTCAATAGCCGAAGTTTGGTATTTGATCATCTTTTTCCATTTGAATACCAATAATATATAAGTTCTTTATTTAATTTAATCAATGCGTACTCTACTGAAAAACACAGTTAACGCTCAACTGTTTCAGTATTTGTAATTTTTGTATTTACATTTGCATTCGAATATCGCCGACAACTCTAAAAAAAAGAGCCATATAGTGGTGGGTTCATTTTAGAAAATGGTCGATAGTCAAGTTTATTGAGCAAAAAGCCTATTTTCCTAGCCAATTACTATTTTTTTTAAATTCAATTACGGTACCCATGTACATCTGAAATTGATGAATGAATTGTGTGTAATTGTAAAAGCTGTGTTTGCACAACTAGCGAGAAAGATCAAACATTATAGCTATTTATACATGGCTTACAATATTTTTCACAATATGTACAATCTTATGTTGGTCAATTTGATCGAATTATCTCCACTAAATATGAAATGATTCATTTATAATACAGTAAAGTTATACATTTTTGCTTCACCAAATATTTGAGAATAATAATTTAAATTTACTTAAATTGTAAGTAATCCTGTAATTAAGAAAATGATTGCTGGGATAGCAACAGCAGGAAAGTCAATCGCGAAGGATATATAATTGTTAATTTATTGACATAAAAAAAGTTACGTAAACCTTTGCTAACCACTCTGTTAAATGAAATGGCTAATAAAAGGGTTAACGTTTTACGAGTGAAAACTGTAAAAAGATATTGCTTCTATCAATAAAAGGATTATACTTTGTATAATTTCTTGTTTTAAAAAAAGACATTGGTTGTGTTCTTGGTATCGCTTTCACTGTTATTGCCATGGAATCGGCGTATAACCTGATTTAGAGGTATCTAAGTCAAAAATACCCATGTATGTCTTGAACGACACATTAATCGAACAATTTGACAGTTGTATTCGTACTTTTGGCGTACGAGATTCGACTCAAAAAAATTAGAAACAAAAAAACTAGAAAAATTTTTCGTCTCGCAAAAAATTCTCATCCAACATCAAAAAACATGTGAAAATATAAAAAATTTGCAAAAAACTAGAGACGAACAGAGAGACAAAAAAGTTTGAGATAAATACTCACTTTCGTAGTCTGGACCGGCAAAAGTCGCCACAATATTTGAAAAAAGAAAAAAATTTCATCAAAAATTGTTTTTTCTTTTTCTGTTTTAGAAATTGTTGTCAAAAACGTATTCAAAAAATACTTTCATTCTACAACTAATAATATGTATTTATTGTTGCATGTTGATTGTTTGATCTATATATTATTTCAAATATAATAACCTAAATTTGACATTTTTGCTACGTTTTAGTTATTTGGCTTATTTCTGCTTACAGTCGATAAGTGTAAAATCATTTTGTATTAAATTTAAAGAAGAGCTAAAGCTCTATCTTTGTTTTAATATTGGTGTAAGTCCCCAACCGTCTCGTCTGAACATACGTTTGGCTTATACATAACAGTTTTAAAATATTAATATTTACGTAAAAAAGGAATTAGACTTTTCTGTTGAAAATTCTATTGAAATCATACAGCTAATGAGAGTTCAGTTGACGAGACGTTTGATTATGTCATAAAGATGTGTGTTGAAAACCTTTTTTTTTTCATTTTTTTTTTTTTTTTTGAAAAAATTGATTCATTATTGAGGTTCCGGTAAAGCATACAGTTCTGAACTTATATAGGCGGGAGACGTGAGAATATCGTTTCTTTCATTTTTACATGCGCAATCACTACTTGAAAAATGTTATTAGAAAACTAATGTCACATGTCCGTTTATCAATGATCGTCAAGACGACAGTTATCGTTAATATTTTCACAACTAAAGAAATCTGATTAATTTTCAAAACGTTAAACTGTTATCTTGGCGAAGTAATAAAATCTACGAAAGGTTTTTGTAAATAGAAATATCAAAGAATTGAAAAGAATACACAAAATAAAGTGGAAAAGTTTTGTAAAATTGTATTTTTAAAGTGGACAGCTTTTAAAAACAATGAATAAAGTTATTGGCCGAAAAATGTGGCACGTGCCGAGTGACAAAAATCACAGAATATTCCGAAAAAAATGAATTGCTCCGGTCACTCTCGCACGCTCGCAATCTGGAAGGATTTAGACGGGAAAGATAAATTGTCGGGATAAATTAATTTTTTGTACTATCTACGAGAGGATATAATCAAGGACTAATTTTGTCACCCTATAAAACTATTTAGGATGTGACATTGCAGTTACTATACTGTATAATTTAGTGTATTTTCATTCTTATTATATTATATTTATTCGATGCAACAAATATTTTTGTTAGTTACAATTATTTAACGGGATCATATTTGTCAAAAGACATCGTAATATTATCGATGATAGAGTGATTAAAATGTATCGAAATATCTCTCAACTATTCCCAACCAGATCGACTTACACTTTTTATTTTCAACTACTTAAAAATATATGTTTTTTAAGTAACCATCACCGAAGATTAATTATATTGGTATTCAAATGTGAACCAATCGTAAACCTCAAACCTGTTCAGCTTGAAACCTCGTCGTCGGCTCGTTCTTGGCATTGTCAAACCCTTTTTTTACTTATGCAGTACTCATAGGATTGTTACAGAGGCTTGTACGGGAACGTTTTGATTGTCGATAAGCATTTTTTACGTGTTATAATTGTAAAAGTACGCAAGAAACAATCGAAAAAATACCGTTAATTTATTTCTATTATTTAACAATAATCAAATACGAAATGCTTTATCCTTGCTGCTCTTGTAAACTCTTTGTAAACATGTGCAAATATCGTAGCGGTATGATTATTCTAGGATTATTCCGCACATCCAAGCACTTATCCCCCTAATTGCAAAATTTGTCGACTAAATACCTAGTATAAATAATATCTATTCAGCTGAAAAAGCGTGAAAACACAAAACTACCAAAATACCTCGTCAAATAACAAAAAGTATGGTAATACAGATCGATGACTTTAAATGTATGAAAAGGAAATATTATTTTACGACAAAAGTAATAAAAATTTATTGAATTATCTGGTATATCATTTTTATCTTAATTATTCGCACGGAATAGAGGTTTCTATTTACTCCGTCGTTTGAACGTTATATTATATTATACAAATTAGTGCACTTCTGGCTCGTATTTCAAAAATTTTTTTGCGTCTGTATAGAAAAATCAATAGCTACTATAGAAGTGAAATAGGCCTACTCAAGATCTTTCGAGTATCGTTTCGAGCTTTATAAGTTCCTTCAGACTTGTACCTTATGTGTGTATATAGATTGATATAGGTAAAACTTACTTGAAAGGACGCTTGCCGACGACGAAGTCAAAAATACATTGTAGATTCCGTTCTATTTTTAAACGTGTATCTGTCAAGATGTTTACCGTTAATGCCTTATTCAGGCACGAAACTTAAAAAAAAATTGCAAATTTACATTTGTCGTGTAAGTTGACTCTTTCTCTTACATTCACACGTATCCCATTTACTCTGTCTACGCAGCATCATATATTACTCACATTCTTGCTAGCTCGTTCTCAAGTGACTTTCAGTATGATATATTTAAAAAAGAAAAAGACAAAAAACGAGCGCGCAGACACGAAGATTTGTGCGAGACAATGTGTGCTAATGTGCTTATTCCATTTCACCATTTATTTTTATTTACTTTACAAGTGTCTACTGGTGAAAGTGCATCGTCCAAACTTGGTGCCGTTGTTGCTGCTTTGCATTTTAGTGCTCGATACGTGAGAAGGTGCAATAGATTTATTAAATATGAACACTATATAATTACACTATTTCCAATTTATTTTTCAACGCGATTTCTTTCCCAAGATTATAGAAGTGCAGAAATGTATGAGCTGTGACGTTGCAGAGAATGTCTTCAAGCAATCTAAATTCTATTCGTGATTGGTGCCTTCAAACATGACGACATTCCTTGTGAACGATTATAGCGAAACGCATAAGCAGATTTTGGTGACCATTTGGGTGTAGATTTCTTTTTTGACAGTTACATCTATCGACAAAATAGTCATTTCCCCTTTCTCTCGCAAAAATAAGAAAAAAAAACAAAAAATAAAAAAGACCTGCTTGGTTGATTAAACAAGCAGCAATTGCGAAAGCAAAATAAAGGAAAAAAAAACGTTTTCCTAAATTGGGGTCAATGGCGCTTTTCATTGCTTTTTTTTTGTTCCTTTAATTCTGATAGTGCAGAAAACCTACGTGCGGTAGTGCGAAAGTGCCCAAGAGCGTGAACAATCGTGGAAAATTAACTCTACAACGATATACAGTTAAGTACTTGTAAATTTTGTCCATCGATTGCACGTGACATCAAGTGATAGTGGTGCGACACTCGAAATATGAAAACTATATAGTGCAGTAGTGTCGCGTGAAGTACAGTTCGATATACATACATTTATACGTGTATGTACACATGAACGTATACGTGAGTAAGGATTATGATGCAGAGTGCTTTCGTATATATTTACTTATCTACGGTGAATTTATCACAATATTGTGCCCGAACGGTGCATACTTTTTATACATCGTATTTTTTATGTTTATATCGAAAACAAATTATTTCATATGCCACAGATTATATTGCTTAAAGCCAAATCAATATTATTGAAAAGAAACTATTTCGTCAGACTTTCAGGAAGTTTATTGCACGGTACTTTTTTTATTAAATATTATAGCACTTAGACGAAAATTTTTTTTCGAGTTTGATTGTTATTATGATTTAAAAACTTGTTCGACGTTATATCTGTATTCAATAAACCGTACAAAAGTCTAGCGAAAAGAAAAACAAATTACCAACAACGAATTACGGGTAACTTGACGGAGTTTCGTATATTAGGATAGTTTTTTACAAGCGATTAATTGTTAGGAAGTCCTAGACAAAACTCAAATATTTGTATCACTCAAAAGATAGGTGATAATAGTTAAGATTGAAGATAAAAAAATATAACGTAGCATGCTCTAAACATATACAAACAATAGAAACTAAATTTGTAAAGAGATCAGAGATTCATATTTTGATTATAGAGAATATTTAGACAATTGTGCATAGAAAGGAGAGTAGTTTTAAAGTAGTATGGTTTCATGAATGAATAAATACACAAAATACAGAGGTAACATTGTATGTGAACATATTTGATTAAATTTAAGGAGCCCATCCATATATGGTATTTAGTTCATTCATGTTATAAGTTTAAACGCCCACTTAAAAATGTTAATGCTATTTATGCACATTTGCGTGTATTATGCAATGTTAAAATTAGTGTCAATAATCGTGTAATGATATCTGTAGCATTGGCCATCTTCTGGTACTTGTAGCGTGTGGTAAATGTCACCTCCAACGCAGAAAAATTAATTGTTAATAAGCTGAGCTATGCTTTGTTGTTGTTTTTCTCATTGTAAATGGATGATAGCATATTACTACATACTTACAATCAACTTATGTGAAATAAAAAGCGAATAGTAATTAAGTAAGTTGTTCGTTACTGTCCGAAATCCCACTTAATTTACAGTAAAACGGCTTAATTCTAGCGACTTTAATATAATCGAAACCTGGAACATCCGCTCCTGCAAACGCTTTGATGAATGGAAGAAAAAATGGTTAAATTATCAAAATGAGCAGAGTACTGTTTTCACAATACATGACTGTCGATGTGCTAATAAGGGAAACGGCAGCGTGTTCAATCTACATAAAATTAGTCTATGAGAATCATTGATCCTGAAAGTTAAAAAAAAATCAAGCTGATTCAAAAATTATTATCAGCAGTTCAAAATCCATGGCTGCAAAAAACCTGCAAAAATCTTCTTGTCACACAAAAATTCCAAAAATATAAAATCATGCCAGCCAAAAAATCCTCTCTTTACCAAAAAAATCTTCATGAATAAAAAGTTGTCAAAAATCTGCAAAAATTGGTTGAAAAAATGCGCACTCGATAATTGTTGGACACGATTGGACGTGCAAAAACGCTAGTGGAAATGTAATTTAATAGTTTTTAGAAAACCATCTTGCATAACGAAAATAAATAATGTGTACGATCACGAATGAGAATAATCAAACAAAAGTGTCAAGAATCGGGATAATTTACCACTTGATTATGAATTGACGGGTTTACATTCAAATGGATGACAATTAAGAATTACGATCGGAAGTATCTCATTTTTCGAAATGCGTGTGCTTTGAATGCGGTTGCATTAGTAAGCGATGCAATTTTTGGCGGGCTTTTATATTTTTGGCTCTTGGATAAAATAGTAGTTGTTCAGCAAATTTTTTCGAATTGCTTTCCCGATTGGAAGTTTCACGCGAGCTTTTTGCAATAAACTTAAAGCACTTTGAAATGAAACAACGTAAGATTGGCAAAAAAAGGAAATGCCAAGAATGTAGAACGGAAATGCAACTTCCAAATGAGAAAAACGGTAAAAAAGCGCGTAATGGCGAATAATGTCTTATCTGATAAGATTGACCGAGTCGTAGAAAAAGTAAGTCGGTCGTTTGATTGTTTAAATATGTTGCTGTTGTCGTAGCATCATACATACCATCTTCGTGAGTTCTGACAGTAATGGGGTAGCTGGGTGGTCCGTCGCCAACACTGGTACCGGCGACCACCCATATCCTGTATTCGGTCCACTTGTTCAACTCGTCGATCACGATTTCCGTCTGGTTGGTCTGGTTGGTCTGATGGAGAGTTATAATCGAGGATTCAGAGTCGCTACGACCGTTCTCCACGTAATGTAGCTTGTAGTAAGCGATACGGCCGTTTGACCGCTCAGCTGGTGGTGGCTCCCACTTGACCAGTATTGATGTTGGACTGTTTGGATGACCGCTGACGTTGCGAGGTGGAGCCCCGGGGACTGTATAACACTCGATTATAGAACACCCTACCTTTATTTGGCCCCTCATACCGCTTACTAATCATTCGTATGATTGATTCTTATTTCCCCTTATATTTCGATTATTTTCACGGGGGTATTCTTCCAATTCAATATTCCTGCGTTCTTATCGCGAATGTGACCGATTTTTCCAGTGTGAATTTTCAAAACGTTTTTGCAATTATAGGAAGAAAAACAAATAATATATATATTTATGTACCGCCATCATAACGACGAGGAGTGCCATTACGTACGCACATACATATACACACACATACATCGATTTACGTATTTGCGGTGCTCAATTATTGTGCAATTTCATAAGAATGTACGAATATAGATATAGTGAGATATAATAATATAGATACATGTAAATGTGAATGTAAAAATGTAGATCTATATATATATATATATATTTATACGAAAATTAGCAAATCCAAAAAAATGGCATTTATTGAAATTCATGCAAGTTGCAATCATTCTCACTCTCCCACGGGTTTGAATTGGTGCTTTCGGTGAAAGTGCTTTTTACGTGATCAAGTTAATCGGTGATTATAAGAAGCTTGACTGTAGCTTGACGTGATATAATAATAATATAATAATCTACTGTGAAATTGTGAATTGCTGAGCTGTAGACTAAGTGACAGTTCTCGCGACGAAGACAGCGAAGAGCAATGCTCACATGCTCAAGAAGATTATAGTTTTGCTCGGTACAATCTTGAGAAAAGTTGTGTGAGTGATTGCTGTGTGTCTGTCGTTCGTCTCGGGAAGGGTTCTTATAACGGGTTCTTAGAATATGGCTCACCTGGGTGGGCGCTCCGTCGCCAGCTCAATTCGCATTCGCGGCAAATTGAGCCGGAGCCGGTACGCCCTTGTGTCTCTGAGCATCTGCTGCTTGTTTTTGCTTACCGTACTGTTTGGTGCGAACTGGTATTGGTATGGTAGTAGCGCCTTCTCCACGCTGACTACGCGCCGCTAGCCACACGTAGTACAGAGTATTGGGGTAAAGATTGGTGAGCGTATAATTCTGACCGACGGATATCTTACGATGATGCTTTTCCTATAGGGAATACGTCGTTTTCAAATCGAAAATAACAATTAAGTGAAAATTAGCCGAATTTTCGAATCAGTTTATTAACCTTGGCATAAGTGTCGTTCCAGTAAAGTTCGTAGCTGAGGATATTCTCGGCGCTATGGGCAGGCTTGTTCCAACTGAGGCTGATCTTGGTTTCGCCTACTTCGACGGCCGTAAGCTTTTCTGGCTGGCTGGGCACACCTTGCTGAGTCTTGATCTGCACAGGAGCACTTAACGGACCTGGACCTACACTAGTCAACGCCTGCACGCGGATCGTATAGATCACATGGGCCGTCAGATCGGAAATAGTCGTTAGTTGGCTATTATCCACCGTTTGAAACTTCCAATTGGACATTGGTTGGCCTGGCTCAGTCGTGTAGTAAACCTTATAGCCCTGCAAATATACATACATATACATGTATATATAATATCTTAAACAAGGTTCAAAAGCATATTTTCTCTCTCTCTCTCTCTCTCTCTTTCTCTCTCTGATGGCTAATTTACCGTTACTTGACCATTCGGCGTCTCTGGTTCGTCCCATTGAATCACCATTGTCGTCGAGCTCAGTGGTCGAACCTGTACCGAGCGTGGCGCGCTTCCCGGTACTGTAACAATTTCGAATTATGTTTTTACTCATTGAACTCGATTGATTGATTTGTATTTATTCGCACTTCACATTCCACACTAAAGAAAAATGAAAGTCGCGCAATTTGATTTGCGCGGATATCCATTCATTGTTTAGTTTATTCAATGATTATCAAAACATATTTTACGAAAATAAATGAACAAAAACGGACAACTTCAAATCATCATAAATGCTACTATGCTAAAATTTTTATTTTTATTTTTCTTTCAAAATGATTACTGAGTAATTTTTATTTATGCCTTTGCTTTTTACTACAACTACAATGTGCCATACACATGAACATTTAGTAAATTGGAAAAACACACAAAGCCTGATAGAACTGTTTTTGCATTGTTAATCGTTATTTATTCTTTAGAATTTTTCGTCCTATCCGACTTTAGTGTCAGGTTTATTTGAAAACAAGACTCAAAAAATAAAAATGACTAAGGCACTCTTATAAGTTGGCTTTCACTTACTAGCGCCTCCATTTGTTGATTCCGCTAAATAGAAAAAAGGTGAGTGATTATTCTCTTGGATTATTTCGTTTGAGGGCTTGTGTAAGTGTGAACAATAATTATATGATTATCATGGTTATTGTCGTAGTTCACATCTACACGAAATAATGCTCTTTATGTCAACAGCCAATGCATTAATATAAATAACTCTGATGTTTATTAGAATGATCAGCTGTTGGCAAGCAACGTTGAAAAAATTATTGGTGCTCAAAAAGAAGACAATCTTTGGTGCAAAAACTGGTAAAAATCTCTGACGAGATAAAAAGTATAAAAGTGCAAAAAATGAAAAATGACTAGATCGGACAAAGTGCTTTTGCATTGAACTACAAAAAATGCATTTTGAATCACTTACGTGCATCAAGTAAGTCCGCGGTTGTCGGCATGAAAAAAGTACAAAATCTTTCCTCAAAAATCGTTTCAAAAAATCATTTGTCTTTCAGAAATAGTTGAAAAAGAGGGTGCGAAGAAATAAAGAAAAATGGGAAAAACAACGTTGATCGTCTATTAAAAAACAAAATAAAAATATAACCGAACAACTGGATGTTTTTCGTCATTTTAGAACCCCACAAAATTCAAAGGAGAGTATAATCCTAAGAAAACATTACGACGAAAAAATAGCAAAAATATCAGGATCATTAAGTTGACGTAAGAAATACAACGGGAAAAAATTGATTAGTAATGATCGATATTAATTAAGTAAGATGATAATTATGATGAATGATAAAAACTCATGAGCAAATACTGACTGGTTTCACCGGTGGTCACAAGAACTGGAGCACTTGGCGGTCCACGGCCAATTTCGTTAACAGCACTCACGAAGAATTCGTACTCGGTGTAAGGGCTGAGGTTACGTACTTGATAGTACATAGTAGTAATGCCCGAGATTTCGGCGTAAGCCTGATTCGCGTGCTTTGGTTTATGTTGTATGACGTAGTAGGCAAGTTGGTCTGGAGCTTTGTACGACCATGAAAGTTTCACCGAAGTGGCTGTGATCTCCGAGACTTGTACCTTCTCGGGGGCTAGTGGCAGCGCTGTGAATAAAAGAAAAGCAGAAAAACTCTTAAATTTCGTAATTTCCGTGATTTTTTTGCGTTCTCGTGGGTTGTACTCACAGTTGACTTTAACGTGGCTGGTTGCATTGATGATCCCAAGTTCGCTTTGCGCAATGCAAGTGTAGTTAGCTGACTCTTGAATATTAGATAATTGGAGCATGTTTTTGCCGACAGGTGGCATTTGGTTATCGGGTGTGAGATCAATAGCTGGTTCCTTACGCCACTTGACATAGGGCATTGGTGAACCCACGGCGACGCAAGTCAAATTTACCGACGAACCAAGCATTACCTTGAGCTGTTGATCCGGTGGTATCGAGAACTGTGGTGGTACTCGACGCACTGTTAACATTTATCAGCGACATTACGTTTAACAACTTTGCATTTATTAAGAACACATTTTCCACAAAGACACTTACTCTTCACGTAGAGCATCGTAGCCTTGGAGTACTCCGTACCAACCGAATTGCTCGCTACGCACTCGTACTTTCCTTGATCCGACGGCTCCGATTCCGAAATTTGAAGCGATCCTTCAAGTTGCATTCGAGTGAGCTTTTAAAGCACGAGCACACATAGGTGACAAATAAATGGTCAGAGAACTTACCAGACTGAAGAACAGTGTAACGAGGATTTGAGGTATCTATCGGCAGCATATCTTTTATCCAAGTCATAATGGGTGGTGGCGAGCCAACCGCCGAACATGACAGTAAAGCGGTGTGTCCTTTCTCGGTAACTTTGGTTGTTGGTGCTTGAGTTATCATTGGAAAGCCTGCTGGAAGTTTCTCCGCTGAAACGATAATGTTATTTATTTATATTTTTCTTACAAATATATTTTTCCTAATTCACGCTTTACAAGTGACCTTTCAATGATGTTATTTATGCTATTCGCTGACCTATCTGTCATTTATGTCTCATTTCAAGAGGTTGAAGAATCAGCCTCGAATCTAGCCGATATTCGACGCTTTAATTTAGTGATAAAAATCTCTGTTTACAACTCGAGAGCACTCTATCGAACTGCTAGCACTTGTGGAAAGATTGATTGTATTAGTAGGTGGTGCAGAATGGGTTGTAATAGTTACCCCCTCCCCTTTCTCTTCATCCACCCCGAAAAAAAAGAGAAAAAAGGTTTTTTTTACGATGTTTCGCGTTTTGCGCGAGACCACGTAGATTCAATGAATTACATTTGGAAAAGGTGATAAAGTGATATGGTTGCCATTAATAGATAATTCGTCTCGATGGATATGGCGAATGAATGTTCAATGTGTTTCGTTCGTCCTTTTTCACTACTGTTCTCTCTCTCTCTCTCTCTGTCTCTTGTATTTTCCTCTGAAGTCATTCTCATCTCTCTCTCTCTCTCTCTCTCTCTCTCTCTCTCGCTAGCAAAACTCCCATAGGACAAGAAGTTACGCTTGGCCATTCGCCTCTGTCCATCTTCCATTTGGAGAAAGAGGAATAAAAAAAAAAGAAGCTTCCGAGACTTCTGCGACTTAGTCTCTTAGTGTGGATATTGATGTGCAGCTCCAGTAGACTCAAGTCGAGAATTCCATTGAAATTCAATATCGCTAAAAAATTGAATGGCATTGCACCCAAGCCACTCCTTCTTCTCTTAGTCGAGCTTATTTCTTCTTCCTCTCCTTATTCACCTTTCTCTTTCTGTCTCTCTTTCGACCTAACATTTCTGCCACTTTGATCGTAGCTTTTCCCGTGTTTATGCCAATGTCACTGACAATAAATAACAATTTTCAAAACCCTCTCAATTGCCAACGTCAATCAATAATAATATATGCTACGACTCTTTCAAGAATATGCACTTTGTTTTATTTTTGTTTTAATCACAAAAGAGAAACATTTAAGACGTTTGACAATTACGATAATGGAATTTCTAATTTGAAAAAAAAACATTTAATACTTTATTTAATAAGCTTATCGGTGTCAACGAACAACGTAAGAAGTGACAGAGAAAAGGAAAATAAAGTGCGCGATAAGCGAGAAGATCAGTGACGAATCAGTATAGCGTCAGGGCATTGAAAACATATCACTGTGTGCCGGACGATTTCACAAGAATGACAGCTAAAAGGTTATAAGTCAGAGTCTTTCCCTCCCTCGTTTCTTTTGCTCTCAGCCTTGCGAATGGCATTGCTGACGACTGAGAAAAATAAGAGTCTCCTCTCCCCCCCCCCTCCCCGCAAAAAAACAACATAAAAGCCATTCAAGCAGCTCACAACAATAATGGCTTTGAATACACTGGCTGACTGCAGCGGAACATCAATCAAGCTGCTTACGTAGCTATAGCGATGTGCGCTGAGAAAAATGCCATCGCATCTACTTTCGTGCACCTATTCCTTATTTTTTTTCTCTTTACTGTCGCTTCAATCATTTCTACGGTTAGTCTTCAATTATTCATTGGTATCTTTATACTACCAAAAAAAAAAGACGACGAAGAAAAAGAAATCACAAGTAGTCACTAGATCAAAGAGAGCAAATAAGGAAATGTTGTCGAGTAACTTGCCCAACTTTTCGCAAAGAAACACGATCGAGCGTGTACGCACGGATTGAGCGTTTACGACTGGATAAAGTACTTGAGATTCTTTTGTAGTTACGAGCAGTGGCTAGCTGCATTTATCGATATAGCGAGTGATTCGTTTACAACGTTTACTTTGTATCCACGAGCCTGCTCAGTTCGTAAATATTCACTACGGAATTTAATAATTTTACAAATTTTATAAATATATTTATAAAGATATTTAAAAATGTAAGTTAGTACAAAATAGCCAGTATACGTAGTACATGCATAGAATTGGATAGGTCTCATGAGTAAATAAAGGATTCTGATGAATGGTCGTAGCAGGCGGTAGCGTTAGTTGGGATGACGTTCTTCAAAGAGAACTCACCTAAGGTAAACATTACGCGGAGAGGTCGATGAGCAAGCGTGGTAGCAGAGCAAGCCCTCTGCGCATAGAGCTCAAAGCGTTTGGATCACAGTTACCTGATTAGTGGGCTAGACTGATGACAAACTGCTTATTACGCGTCACATACAAACACACGCGCGTGTACACACATCAATGCACGAAGCTTTTACATTGAATTCATGCATGTGGCATTTATCAATTTTCATCGTTCGTACACGAGAAGACGTATAATTGGCCATTTTTTTTTCTCTTTCAACGCTTGTCGACAGTCAATAGTCTGGTCAATAAGCATATCAATGGAAGCAGCTTGGGAGAGAAGATAGCAACGGAAGAGGGAGGAGGGGGAGTTGCCAAGCCGAGAATGAAAAAACATTGGCCTCTCAGGGTAAACGATCGCGTTAGAAGGAGCAGCAAGCAGCATGAGAGCACTCTTCTATCTTTTTATTATTCATGAAACGAGCGTGAGGGGCTTTCGAGAACACACGCAACTAGAACAGAGAGAGAGAGAGAGAGAATGAAAACCAGGAAGGCAAAGAGTGTGGGTAGAGGAAACAAGAACCGAGGGTGAGAAGCGACAGGAGGATATTAAAATAAAAATTGTTGCCTGACGAAAAAAAAAATGAAAAAAGAATTGGGCACGCGTAAAAAGTGTGCAAGCTTGCAGTTGCATGAGGCCTCGGGACTTGAGGAGCTCGAGGGAAGAAGGATGCCAAGGTAAGTGGCTAGAAGAGGACAAGCGGGCTGTCTAAACGTTGTTAGCGTCGGCTGCTGGCTGCTGCTGCTGGCAAAGTGCTGGCTAACTACGTTAGCGTGTTCTCGTGGCTTCAAAGCGTGCGCAACTGAGGTGAATTCCACGCTCTCTCTCTCTCTCTCCCCACGAGAAAGTACGGTACGCATACGAGTTTGTGAAACGCACCCGTCGAGAGAGAACTCAAGCCGCTAAATGCTTCGCGGTATGGTCATCGGATAGCCAAGCTACCGTAAGAGGAAACGCGAGAGTCGAGCTTTTTACTCTATCTTGCTCTTCCGTCCCCCTTCTCTTTCTCTCGAGGCTTTTACGCATTGATCTACAGCCTTTTCTTCAACTGCACACGCCAGCCAGAATAAGCCGATCGTGAGAGTGCCAGAGGCAGCAGCAGTAGCAGCAGCAGCAGCGCAGGATCGATCGACCATTCGTATGCTAATGTAAGCAACTAGCGGACCAAACTGCCTGCTCGAGCTCGGCACCCACCCTACGGCACGCACAAACACACCTACAGTTAAGCGCGACCCCCTTCTATCCTCCCCCTCGCCCACCACTCACACTACCCACTTTCCACCCACGCTCAAGCATTCCTCGTCACGTGAGCCCGCCAATATTAGAAGCTCTCTCTCTCTCTCTCTCTCTCTTTCGTGGCGGAGAACAGCCAGAGCTAGGGAAAGAGAGCAAGAATCCATTAAAGTGTGAATTATTATTGGTCGCGCTTGAAACTTTAACGCGCGGCTTTCTCTGGCTCTCTCACTCTCTCTCTCTCTCTGTCTCTCTGACTGCGCTCCTTGTTTTTTCCCTTTTTTTTGGTTGACTTTTTTTTTACGGATTTTCGCACCAGCTCGTGATTTTTCTGCCAAGCCGATTGAAGCCGACGATTTTTCCTTTTTCGCCCCTCTCCCTTCTTCCGCCATCCCGTCATCCAACCGCACACGAGCTTGCTTTCTTTCGTCCAGAGGACATTTATTTATTTCTTTTCATGTTTTTTTTAATCCTTTTTTTAATGGATTTTATGCGACGACGTGGTTTTCACTCTATCTATGACGTTGTTCTTTTTTTTGTACGCTATTTGCGGCTGTGCATTTACAGATTCTTAGCCAACGGCACAAATCACCTGCAATTGGCAACTGCATGCAGCACGCGCAGATAGAGAGCGAGCTCCCGAGACCGTAGTACCTACTATTCAGGAAGTCCAACGATATGATCTATCGGCCCGCTACTCACCGGCTACTTTCTGATAATTTAACCGCTTGCTCGATAAATCAACCGTGAATGTTGTTACATGACAAACTCTATTCTGCTGTTTAATGCGTAAAAATAGTTCATCAGTTAATGCGTTTTCAATTGTTTATCCTCTTTTTCTGTTTTTTTTTCCTACTTTAAATTTACACAGCCAACGAGTCGGATATTCGACACTGATAGCAGAAATTCCACTTTGGCAAAAGGCATGCACGGTACCAACTAAGAAACAAAATAAAAGAACGCCATCCAATACACGATCTCGTCAAAGATTAAATTTTACATTGCTCATTTCCCATTCCCTCCGTTGCAAGCTAGCGCTCCGTTTTCCCTCGCTTCTCTCACTCTCTTCACCCCCCCCCTTCTCCCGTCGAAAACGAACCAGTGAAACGAGCCAACGCGAGTTTGTACTTTCATTTGAAGCCCTGCCAGCTCTTTCGAGACCTTGTCGAGTTCGGCTTCAAGTGGAATCGCTTTTCATGTTGCTCAATCAAAACCGCTTTCAAAACAGTTCAATTTGACTTAACTTCAAGCGAGTTCAACTTGTGTGTGTCGTGACAAGCCTCAAACAATCACTTTTCCAAACAATTGCAGTTTTATCAAACGTTTATTCTCGCTTTGTTCCTCGGATACTTCAACATTTTTCGTTATCTTTTTTTCGAATTTGAGCTTTACGATTACCTCAAACTTTTCTCTCGTGTAATATCGCAATATTTGTCAAGAGAATTTACGATAAAAATATTGAAAAATGCTTTTGCCAAGGCATTTGATTTGAGAAGTTTCAAGTAGAGTCCAAGCGATATATTTAATTTTCAACGGAAAAACCAATAAAGCTTGGCCGTGAAGTGAACGAAGAGAACAAAAGAAAGCGACAGCAAGAAGCGAGAAGAACAAAAACCAACCAACAAACAAACAAACTAGAAACGCTAGGTAGAACCGCAAGTTGATTGAGCGTTGCTCGTGCACTAATGGATTACTTGTAATTAATAGTTAAACAGCGCGCAGTCGTCGCACGTTAGCGTGTACTTCCATGTAACAAGGCTCCTCTAGAAAACGGTATATGAACGCGTACACGCCTTTTTAAGCTTCTGACCTGCATTCCACGTAGCGATCAATTGAAATCGCTTCCATTCGTTGGAAAAGTCAACGAATGCTATTGGTACGTTTATTCTTGTTAGCAATGGTTACACGCGTTTTTTTCAAAGCTTTTTCAATTTTCACTTATGACAGCAGATAAGAAATCAACACGTTTATGAGTGAAGTGTATATGTCTGATATCAATAAAAGAGTGTAGTGAGGAGCGAAGGAGAAATAGGGCTGTCAAGTATCACCTCAAGTAGGCTCTCCCTCGGGCGAGGAGAAAGTACAGAGCAAGCGTTTGAGTGTATAAGCCTCGTCAGAAACGACACTCTATTTGAACCGAAAGCCCAAGAACAACATCTTCCACATCACTTAGGTAGTGCTGTTACACGAGTAGTAGGTCCGCGGCCAAACAATTGCTCTATTAGCTATATGTTACCTACGAATCACTTCTATTGTATGCAATATTTTCTTTTTTTTACTTCGACAAGCACATTATTTGAAAAAGAAGCCGAGTCTTATAGAAAACGAATGTTTACCATACGCCGCAATCGATAAGTTGATCAAAGAATAGCTGCTTAAAATTGTATCGGAGCCTTTGGGATTAAATCGATTGCGCAAGATCGTGCTTTACATAACGTTTATCAAATTCACAAGGGTTTCAAACCTTAGGATGGGAAAGTAGCCTTATCGAGCGTATTTGTTTTTAAATCTGCGTTTCAAAATATCGATTTCACCTTGCTTTACTTCTTCCTTCACCTCTTCCTTACAATAATGCTGGCGCGCGCGCGCGCGCGCACACACACACGAGACGATCAGAAAAGAAAAGTGGATGAAGAAAGCAAAATATGAAGTGACGGATGAGGAGGAAAGGTGGATAGGAAAAGAAGAAGCTTTTGGTTATATTGAAACCATGAAAATGTCTGTCTGATGTTGGAGGTCGCTGGCGGAAGAAGTAGGCAGGCTGGCAGGCAGGTAGGCAAGCCATTAAGTTGAGTGGGTTTTGACTTACATGGAATAAGTCTATGGAACGATGTGTCTCTGTATACAGGCTGCATAAGATATAAGTCCTCTTATATTGAGTTTACGATAAAAGGCGAGAGAAATATTGACTCTTGGACCTTTGGGAAGTGGCCAGGACATGAGTGTAGCCTATTTCACTCGCGGGGATATTCAGCCTTATTTTCAGCATAGAGCTTGCGCTCTCAGTTTTCATTTTTAGTTTCTTTTTCCCATTCCTTCCTTGTTTCTCTCCATTCATTTTTCATAAAACCATTTCGTTTTTATCAATTTCTCGTGCTTTATCGATTAGATATATCGGGGAGAAGGGGAGGATTACCAGCAATCTTGAGAAAAAAAATATCTCGGTGCTTTTCAGCATTTCGCTACCGCCACGAAAAAGCA
The DNA here is from genome assembly GCA_030064505.1 of Chouioia cunea. NCBI lineage: Eukaryota > Metazoa > Arthropoda > Insecta > Hymenoptera > Eulophidae > Chouioia > Chouioia cunea. Next base: position 2,801,616 of record JAOPFQ010000004.1, on the reverse strand, counting down.
ATAGCTATTTGGCGTTTGTTGCTGCACGGAAAAACACAGGGATGCTCTCTTTCGCTGTCTCTCTCCCTGTCTTTTTTTAGTTTACTTCTAAGCAAAAGTACGTAGAGCTTGTCTATATATCTCTACTACGTTGGCTGGCTTCAGAGCCTTCAGCACCAGCATTTTCTGCTGTTAGCTTTACACTCCCTTGCCTCATCCCCTGTCTACTCCATTAGTATAATTGCAGCCGCCGAATAGACACGAGCCAGCGAGCGAGCGAGCAATGTGGCGCGCGCGCTTGCAAGCTCTACCCGCATCTTTGCTCGCGCTGTAGTACAGAGTCAAGGATGCGGGACAGACACTTTGTATCTGTCCGTCCACTCAAACGAACCAAGCTTCCCCTTTTACAACTCGCTTGGATATTCAATGCTATTAACCGACTAAAAAATATCTGCTCTCCCTTTCGCGTGCAAAAAGCTACTTTCAACATTATTATTCACATCACCCGCGTAATAAAGATAATCGCTTGAAAGCAAGATCTCATTATTCATTTCTGTATTTGAGAGATTTTCACTTTGCTCAATAGTCAATAAGCAGGAAATGGGTATTATATTAATAAAGAAATAATACTAAAAAAAGAAAATAATAGCGATAAGATTCGCGTATACTGAAAAATGCCAATTCAATTCAAAAGTAAAATTAATCGGATCAACATGGAAATAAATCAAGCCACAATAAAGGATGAGGGTACTGGAAATACACGTTAGATCGTAATAGCCAAACTAGAGCTGGCAGGGCTAGTCCTGCATTTACGCTCGTGGAACGATGTGGAGTAGAGAGAGAACGCGACAGAGGATAAACGAGCCTTCTACTGCTCATATTAAGTAGTTTGGAGCCTGAACTGAATACCACTCTCCTATCCCTATACTATACCTTTTCTCTTTTACCATCGCGTTTCAGCCCGGCTCTTTAATCTCGCTTTTGCTACATTAGTCGACTCACCTAATAAATTGCTTACACAGCCGTTTTGATAAAGCTCCGATGCAAGCTAAAAAAACCTTCGATTACCTCGTCCATCCCAATAGCTTTACTTGCGATACAACGGATTTCCGTTACCGCAGTTTGTTCGGGGTACCTAAGCACACAATTGTAGCATACGACAAAGATTTATTTACTGTTTACGTTGATAAAACTTGGCATCACGATAATCCAGCGTACAATGCGGTACCCAAGACAGTAATGAATTTTACGATCATCTCAGTACGCCACTATTACGACTGAAGCAATGCATTTGATAAGTATTGATAAATTATTAATTTCATTGAATCCCCGCTGTATTATTGAAATGGCTCGAGTGCTTCTATACGTAGATATCTGTATAATATTGTAGAATATAGCGGTAAGTTGTAATCTGAGGGCAGGTGTAATTAAATGGAAGTCTGAAGCAGGCACTCGATGCAACAGCAACGAGAATAATGGTGGGATCGAGAGGTTTGATGAAAGTTTGCCGAGAGAGGGGATGGACCCCTCGTTGGAGAAACCTCTCAACTTACTCTTGACGGGATGAAGTTGATGCTATACATAGACATAAAGATAGTGGAGCTCTGGTCAATTATATAAAACGATTGTTTGAACTAAGAGACTCACAAGGGAAACGGATAAACGAAGGGATGAGTCAAAGACAAATTTGAATGCTTAGATGACTTGTAAAGTGATGATATCAACGGAGTTGTTCGACATACAGAACCGTAAGTAACGCGGCTCTTAGTGCGATCAATTGGATGTACAGCGAATAAAATCAGCCGTGAAAAAGGTTTTCTCGGATAACGTGGCGGTAGTAGCGGAGCAAAGGAGGAGCTAAGCTTGCCGAGATTCGCGGAGCTCCATCTCCGGCTCCCAAACGACTTCCTCTAGCTTTCTCTCCCATCTGGTTCCACCGTCAAGACAGTTCCTTTCCTCTCCCCCCATCTTCCTTTTCCCTCTCATCGCTTGTCTTTTCTTGGCTCATTGATTGGCTTCATTAATATATATGTATATAGAGACGGAGACAGAGAGAGAGAGAGAGAGAGAGAGAGAAAGAGAGGGAGAGAGCGTCGGACAAGGGCCGATTCGTACTCTTCGTCGCAGTCGTCGTTGGCTTCATTTGAATTGAAAGTGAAGTCAAAGTTTTTGAGCGCGAGCGAGAGCAAGAATGCGTATAAAACTGTGCTATGGTGAGAGATGGATGAAAGAAAGCACGAGGAGTGGCAGGAGGCAATGGAAGAAGGGAAAGGTAGGTGGAGAGGCGTCAAAGAAAAGGGATGAAAGGTAGGTATAAGATAGTATGGTAGGGGAAAGGAAGGAAGGAAGGAAGAAAGGCTGGCTCCGGATGAGAGTGCCATTCTTGGGCGATCTTCTCCATTTAGGGGTCGGGCCAAACGGCTATTGTTAAATGCCAAGGCATTATCCTCGGGGTGTGCTAGCGAGGGAGAGAGAGAGAGAGAGAGAGAGAGAGAGAGACAGAGCAAACGGCGCGAAGCCGAGGGAAGCCTCAATTTGTTTTGCCCGCGCGAGCGAGCGCGCGTACGACGACTTCTTGCAGCACTTTAGCAGCTTCCATTATCGGGCCACTTTTTTAGACCCTCTCTGCAGTAGCAGCAGTCGCTGCTGCTAGACCAACCCCCCTCTTCTTTCTTTCTCTTTCTCTCTTCTTCCTCCTGCTGAACTCAATCGTGTGCTCTTGCCGACTTTCGGCATCGGCATAATTTTTTTCTTCGTGTTCAAGTAAGACGTGGCAAAGAACAGCAAAACGATGAAGCTAGAGGCAACTGGGCGTGAGAGAGAGAGAGAGGAGGGGGGAGGGCAAGAGTTTTACTCTCAAGTCGCACGAGCCTCCTTTTCCAGTGACGGGAGGGCTGGCCCAAGTAACTTTTTCAAAAGTTACCTTGCCCGTTTTTTTTTAAATTTATTTTTCTTGATGTTGCGTCGCCTTGAGATGAGTCCTTAATCGGGAGGTTGCTATATATACTTCTTGTTGAACTTGTTTTTTCGTGCCCTCATTCATTAGAGAGTCGACCAGCGCAATCCTTCCGTTTTTCGGAGGGAAGGGAATGGTGCGGCAAACTCGGTGAGGAAGTAAGTGCGGTGAGCAACCTGCCATTAAGTCGATGAGTTTGCACAACAAAGTTTGCGTGCTCCTTTCCTTGTCTCGCTCATCGGTAAAGAGAGAGAGAGAGAGAGAGAGAGAGAGAGAGAGAGTGAGTGAGTGAGAGAGGGATTGTATATTGTCATGCGGAAAAGAAAAGCCGCTAAAGAAAGCTGTTGTGACGCTCATTTGTTGTAATTCAGCCAGAAGCAGTAGCAGCAGCAACAGCAGCAGCAGCAGCAGTAGTAGTAACTGCGATGGTAGAGACAGCAACAGCGGCAGCCCTCTCGAGTGCGCTTCCCCTCTAATTTCCGCAGCTTTCTACAGCTACAGCCGGCTACAGCATCCCTTTCCAAAGCTCATCCAGTCGTTTGTCTCTCGTGCGCTCTATCTCTCTCTCTCTCTCTCTCTCTTTCTCAACAAAGGCAGGCTTTTCTTTTTATCTTCATCTTGAGCTTTGCTTATCTAGCTTAACAGATTGTGCAAACGATCTCGCTTGATAATAATGACTCGAGCTTGCAAAGTATGGTGATCCAAAGACGAGTATTATAGCGTTGGTAAAATGGATAGCTATATGTAGGCAAGTACCAAAGGAAACGACCAATCGGCAACGCTCCAGAACAGAGCAAAGTACTTTTCTGCTTGCTCGCTTGCTCGTTCCGGAGTGAGGGTGAAAGGGAGGGAGAAAATTGTTGTGTAGGGGGTATACTGCCACACTAGGCTGTGTGAGCCTCGTTATCGGTTATCGGGCACGCGATGTACCTACGTACGTATGTATGTACGTGTGAAGCCTGTTTTCATTGTGGCTAGCTTTCTCACACTCGTCGTCGTCGTCGACGTCGTCGCTGTTGTCGTCGCCCACCACCACCACTACTACTACCACTATCCCCGCAACTCGGAATCTACCTTACTTGTGCCGGAACTAACAATAGCTAGCAATCCAATAGCGCTATATCCGACTCTACTACACATCCGATGGCAAATGCTCCTCCTCGCTTTTCTCAGCAAACTCATTGCCACCGCTGCTACTGCTGCTGCTACTACTTGCATACGGGTGCAAGCTCTCTAAAGGAATCTTGCTAAAGAATGTTGGACAGTCAACGACAATGCCAATGATTCTACCTCTTATTTTCCATTTTCTTCTTCCAATCAAATGAAAAATAGGCATGCTTAAACTCGTCGCTTTTCTTCTTTTATAAAAATATCAAGAACCTTTACCCTCCAATACCAGACGCGAGTTTTATTAATCTACGATAAATTATTATCAGCGTGTAATGTTTTAACAATTCAAGTGTACATAGTGGAAGAAGAGAAAAATTGTGGCTTTGAGAGATTGATGTTGGTGAGGGGAGGAGGGGGTTTTGGTAAATGTTCGTTGAAACATAGCCAAAAATAACAGACAAGTGCTTAAACAAAATTTCTTCTCCAAGCGAGGCCTTTCATAGAAGGTGTCGAATTCGAAAGATCCGAGACTTTTTGCTTTTCTATAATTAAGCTATTTTCAAGAAAAAAACGACGAGGCTAGAGGGGGAGAAAGAGAGAGAGAGAGAGAGAGAAAGAGAAAGGAAAGCGGGGGAAAAGCTCATCGACAAGATGGGCGTGAAGGCGAGTTTCTTGGGAAGCAGTAGCTTTTAGCCATTAAGCGCTTGCCATTAAGAAGCTTTTTATTTCTTTCTTTTTCTTTCTCTTTCTGTCTCTCTCCGTCTTTTGAGTGAAAGTGAACACGCTCACTTATGTGTCGGATTCCGGCAACCAATAAATCAATAATTAATTTTGAATGAGCACTTACCTTCGTAGACTGTGAGTGTAGCCGTAGCCGATACAGCGTCTCCGACGCCATTTTCCGCGAGACACTCGTACTCCATGCTGTCACGGTTCGTTCTCACTGGTTCTATCCGTAACAATGTCCCGTTCTCGTAAGGGTGTACGAAAAATCGTGACGATGTCTCTGTCAACATAATAAATTGACAATTAGCACAAAAGATGACTTGTTTTATCAATGGAGTTTTCTAGTCGTCATGCTGATGTATTATTTTTCTCAAAATAAAATATCTTCAAGAAGAGTTCTCGAAAGATTTCAGAAAATTCTGTACCAGAAAGAGGAAAAAAAAGATTTACTATGCGAAATAAATACGTTTCCGTTTATAAAGTAAAAATGGAATAAATGCTACGTTCTGCATTATTACTATTCACCGTTGTAGTGATATAGTTCTTTTGTAATGTTCAACACAGGTCCTCGTCCTTTTTAATGCTTATTTCAGTTTTCCGTTGAGATCTTGGTTTTTTCATTCGTAACAAGATGACCTGCTTAAATTGTAAAGATATACGCAGCCGAGAGATCATCTAACATGGCTTCCAATTGAGGAGAAGTAAAAGAGTTTGAATTTCGTTAGATTTTAACCGTGATGCTGGTAATTCTAACGCTCTGTTTAACCCTTTAATTGGCAAATATAATGATCCGCTTTGGGCACGAATGCTCGTATACCGTTATCAGACTATACCACACAATGCCATAGTTCGAGCTTCTATCCTCGTAAACATCCAATTAGTAAGCTTTTCCAATCTTTTCATCTGACAGTGGCCCGTCAATGAAGCTTCTCCAAAACGTCTGATTAACGCCCAATTGAATATGTGCAGCCATTGTGAATTTGACGGAGTATTGTCAGACTTATAAGTATAAGTCTGACAATACATTTTGCCATTACATGAATAGATATAATAAAAAGAAATTGTCACTTACGCGCTATTTTTCTGCCATTCTTGCGCCAATATATTTGGGGTGCCGGTGAGCCTGATGCACTGCAGAAGAAGTTTGCGATACCATTTGCCTTGACCGTCTGCGATTGCGGCTTAACCAAAAATCTTGGTGGACCTATTGATAGAAATAAAAACAAATGGTTTGCTCAATTGACGTTAACCAACTTTATTATACGTATGATAATAGCCTAAAAAGAGGTACATATAAACACAATTGTCGTTATTGTCGTCTTCGTATATGTGCACATACACAAACATATATAGTATGGGTTTTTGCGCGCAAGACTAAAGCTACCCTCTAGCTTTCGAGTACTTTCTCGCTCGTAAAGCCACTTTTACGGTTGGAGGCTTGAGCTCTATGGGGCTATCGAATATACTGCCTCAAATAATCATCAATCAGGTGATCCCTAAACGCCCAAATACATCAATGGACTTCAAACTTAATTTTTCATTAGCTGGCAACAAGCCTAGACCATTCTTAAATAAGATATTTAAAGCGAGCTATTAGTAAGCGAGCGTCTTGAAAACAATTATTTGTGGAGGTCGATTATAATCAACCTCCACAAATAATTATTGCTTTATTAAAAAAAAATTCCTTGCAAATTACTCTTCGTATCCTTGTATATTACACATTTTACGTTAAAACGGTAATATATATACATATAGAGTTTGACTTTTCAACAGTTATTGATTTATCAGTCGATAATTTGTTGTCGAGACGCAATGAGCTTTATTCACAGGCTCACGAGCGGAAAATTGCAATGGATTAATATTACAAAGAGAGATGTACCGTATTTGAGGAATTTATAATGACAAACGATTTCCCCATTGTTCGCGAACAATATCTTGCCAAGCAGCATCAGCGAGCTTGAATAGTCTCTTGAATATAACTTCAAATGCTTCATGCACGATAGCGCATATCAATTGGAAAATCGAAAAAAAAGAAAATTAAATCTGCTTAAAGGCTATTCTCCACGAAATCCAAGAGATGCTAAAAGTTTACTTTTGAACAACGTGGTGACCTATTGAAATAGTTCTACGAGTAGAATGCTACGAAACGAATGTGTGTCTGACTAAATAACTGCTTGTTCTACTGAAAATTTTGGAAACTAATGCTAAATGAATATTTGTGGAATAATATCGTATTACGAAAGCTGCATACGAGTGGTAAAAGACAAATATGCTCAAGAAAGGCGACTAATCGAGAGAACTTATTGTGGCAGTAGCTAGCACGTATTATGCAAGCACAGAGGAAATGGCGCTTGGAGTAGTTGCACCTGTGACGTTATATAGCTTGACTGTGGCTCGTAATTTATGGTTACGCGAATTAAGGGATTATGAAGTAAGCTTCCGATCCGATAGTCCAATTGATCAATCAGTCGCTTGTTTAGACAAATATTGGGCCAATACCGAATGCCGTTGCAACTAGGATACATTGTATTGTAGAGCGAATGGAGAAGAGAGGGGGGCGGGGGGTTAGTTGGATGGGGACAATGGTTGAGTAGCTCTCTACAATTGTTCGCCTCTTTACGTACGACTCGTGTTTCTCGCTTCGTTCGCGTGTGTAGCGATTACGCGTTGACTCGAATTATCCGAACATTTGTAAGTTTGCCATCGGTTTGCCGCGATTGGAATGCTAAATTAATCTTTCGTTCGCGCTGTTACCTTATGCATGAGCACTTTTAAAGTGCGTGAATTGGAAGCGAGAGGTAAAGGAAAACTGGTAGGATGAGGAGGAGGATAAGGGTGGTTCTGGTGCTTGCTGGTAGGTTGGGATATCGCCGGATTTTCACATCGCCAGCAACGAAGATTTAGCTCTCGCGTAGCCGCACAGTTTTCCCATAATACTCGCATAGGCTTCCCTGAGGCGCGTGACGCGCTTACCGAGTGCGGGATCGAAGGCATAATGGTCGGTGGGGTAAAGCCGCGTCGGCATTCAAAATCAAGCGCGTCCACCAAAAGTACACTTTTTTTATTCTTTCTCAATCTCGCTATTCTGTACTCGAATGAAGCATCATTCGGTTAACTAACGGTTTCCGTTAGGAAGTACGTGCTTGGCGAAAAATTGGAGCAAAAAAAAAGCGTAACAGTTGGTTTGTTCAACAAACGGAAGTAAGAAAAAGAAAGAGAAAAACGCTTATGTGTGTGTATATATATATATATATATATATATATATATATATATATATATATATATATATATATATATATATATATATATATATATATATGTTAGAAATGGGGAGACGGATAAACAAAGCAGAATGAATTTGTGACAAGAGACACCATAAGAAACTATTCGAGCGAAGACCAACTAGTGCGCTGGCCAAAGTGTAGGCTAGGAACAAAGCAACAGAAAAAGCCCAGCCAAGACGAGGATTAAAAGTGGAGCCGAAAATTAGATTTGCCAGCGAGCGAAATGAAAGTCGCATGAGGCAGAAAAAGGTGAGGCCGGAGAATGCAGCTTCGGTGACGGTGTTTCTCTTTTTTTTTTTTATTATTTTCTTTTTTTTTTTCATTAGCTGTCGAGAATAGGAGCGAGTCCACGAGTAGTCCTGCTTGAGTGAGCTTTTCTGCCAGAACAACTCCATTGTCGGGCACATTTACGCGGGTTTAACGCTTTAGTGTTGGGATATTGACAAACGGACAGAAATTGAGATTTCTATTTTATCTTTTTTTTAAATTTGTCGAAAGTGTATTTAAAAATAGAAAAAGGAGCAGCTGTGCATCTTTGACACTCTTTGTCATAGATATATTGGCAAGAAGACAGAAATCTGAGATTTTTCTCATATTTATTGAAAGTATGTGATCCCAGCAAAAATAAAATACAAGTAAAAAAAGGGAGCAACTGCACGGAAAGAAACGAAATATATCGAGTAGCGAGGATGTAGCCGTATACACAGTCCTGGTCGATTGAACAGTCGAGCGACTATTCGAGCAGCGAGTGTACAGAAGAGAAACGGTATCGACGAGTAAACAAAGATGTGCGACGACCGTTGACTACAGGTTACTCGCGATTTAATTTAAATCGAATTAATATTTACTTTGTATCACGCGATCGAGTGGCTTGGCGATAGCATACGATCTAGCTAGCCATTTGTAAAATATCGCTGCTCTATGATCACGTTAAACGTTCAATTATCAAGTCGTATTTTAAGCTATTTGTTATACATACATTTTGATAAAGTTGCAACTCACTGTGTGTGCGCGCGCATATTTGTACGCACGCGCCCTTCACACGAGTTTTTCAACTGAAGCTTTTTTCTTTGTATACTGCTTCATCTTAAAAACATCTTACACGCTCGTGGACTTTGCCGCCTCGTCTGGACGGAGAGAGGGAGAAAAAAACAGATGCTCAACACCTCATAAATTCATCATGACACCGAACGAAAGATAAACGAGCATGTAGATTTAAAAACAGAAGGCCCGATATTATCTACGTGTTCGATGAATCACGGCAAACGAAGCGATACTGTTTGCAATATATTTATGACAGTTTTGCTGCTGGCTTGACGGTGATATTAATGACCGGCGCGCCGACCAACTGATCTCCCAAAGACGTGCCGAGTAAGTTGCACGTTGCCAGTCAATTCATGAAAGAGATGAAAAAAGATACATAGAAAGAGGGAAAGAAAAAGAAAAACTTGAGACAGAGGAAAGAGAGAGAGAGAGAGAGAGAGAGAGACAGAAAAAAGCTCTAGGGATCAGGTTGAAAAGGATCAGCGAGAAATGAATCAAGTTGAACGAGGGTATCCGGCAAGCAAAAATTAATGCAGCAGTAGTAGCATCAGTAGAGGCCAGAGAGTTTTCGGGACGACAAGCGGCTAATGCGACTCACGTTTGCTTCGAAACACACACACGCGCGCGCGCGCGCAGCAACGTGAAGCGAAATGTGAATGCGAGCCAATTATAGAATATAAATTATGAAATCACTTGTTTGGGCTACGTTCGCGCAATTTCTTTCGCATCAATTAGGTGGGCGCGCTCTGAATAATTTACAAGCATTTGGCATCAATATGCTTGGCGAATCGGTGAAACGAGGGACCGATACAGTATATATGTTTACACATATATATATCCACACATCCACACAAACACAAGCACACACACACACACACACACATATATATATAAATGTACACCTAAAAACAAACGAGTGTCGGGCTGATGTTTAGAACGTAGTTGGGCGTTGCAGGTATGAGGAGAATGGGGGAGGGGGCGCTAGGCTAGGGCAAGTTGTGCCAAAGCAGCTTTCTACTACTGCATTGTTTGCGCCGAGAATGATTCGGAATCGGCGTGGCCGCTAGCGCGGATAATTTAATTTGAATATGTATTTCAATCCCTCGTGAACCGAGAGGTGCGGCAGTGGCGAGTGCGATATATACCCGTGGCTCTCTCGACGTAGATATATATATATATATATACCGACCTACCCTATTCGTTTTTCATAGCTTGCCGACTTATATTATACGTATATATATACGCGTTATACTATGCAACCTGCAGCCAAGCCGCAGGAAATCGACTTGTGTCAATCAATCCCCCTGGTGCTGCTGGAATGGTACAATTTTTCATCTATTTAGTTTGTTTGTTTTCGATGAAAAAAAGCGCTTCTTTATCCACATTCAAGCTACCATAGGAGAGATTTGTCTGTAAAAGTACTTTTAATTAGAAAAGATAAATCGCGAAGTAGTAACAGCAACGACGATGGCGGCGGCGACAGCAGCAGCAGTACGAGCAGCAGTTGGCTATTTGCTTGTCAGCAGATTGGAATGCCACTGTCTTGCAGATAGCTCTTTGGAGCCAGTGACTTTTATTAAATATTCCTCTCTTTCTCTCGCAGTTGAAGAACGAGCCACGAGGTAAAACAATCTCCAGACAGGCGGGCTAAAAAGACGAGGCGAAAAAAAATAGAGAGAGAGAGAGAGAGAGCGCGCTGAGTGAGAGCTGCGAAAGATTGTTTTGGCCGAGCGCCATCACGCTATCGTGCCCTTCTCCCTCTTCCCCTTTCTCTCTATCTCTCTCTTTCCTCTCGCAGATGCAGCACCAGATTTGTACAGATAAAGAAACTTTGCGAGTTAATCATAGCACGAGATCCTTCGAGAGAGAGAGAGAGAGAGAGAGAGAGAGAGATAGCGCGCGGGCGAGGGCAAGTGGCTCCGAGACAACGAGGACACTAATTGTCAGTGGCTAAATGAAACTGCGCGCAAGTTGCTCGAGCTGAGCCTGCAGCAAATTTATGCAGATCTATGCTGGCGATATTCTAAATAAGTAGTTATTGCTGGCTGCTGATGATTCCGAGTTGCGCTATCCGTACGCTCGCGAATGAGCGCACGCGCTTCGAAGAAACAAATGCCCTCGTCAATTCCGGCTCCCAGCAGTGCTGCAAACTCTCGTCCCAGTCCCATAAATAAAGCGCGGATCCGCTGCTACAAAGTGTGGCACGTTGCAGCTACAAACCTGCCACTGCCCCCGACTCTGCAGACTCTCGCTTTCGTGCGGCCGCTTGCTCGCTCGCTCGCGCAAAAATTTGAAATTCAATGCTGTTGCCGCTGCTGCCGCCGCCACCGTGGAGCTTGCCCGCCGATAAGCCAAGAGGAAGCAAAAATACACATTAGCGGATTTAAAATTTAGATTTGCCCCCAACTCCCCTCACATCACCCCTGCCGTTACATCCACGTCCCCATCTCAGTTCTATATGGCGAAATTGAGCGTGCACCCGTTACCAGACCAGCTAAAGGTACGCGACACGAAATCACACTAGTCGTCCGAACTTTTTCGCTTCTTTCTCTGTACCCCCTTCATTTTGCACCTATTAACCTCTAGGGGAGGGCCCCCCTTCTTAATTCTATCTCATCTATCTTTATACTCAACTTTAACGGATATTCTGACGTCATTTTTCCGTTGATCTTCGAGTACTTACTTGACAGGTAGGTGATGAATCCGGAATTGGCGTTGTTCTCTGTGAAATAACGAGGTTCAGTCGAGTTCTGCTTGCTCGAAGATCACCACGAGAATGGAAGTACATGAGAGTAAAAGAGAGAGAGTCTCGCTTCTTCTTTTTCCATCAATATTTCATTGGGTAGCGAGAGAATCCATGAGATTCCCGCATTCTTCACGGGTCATTTTACCTGCCTGCCAGGACTTATTTTCATTTCATTCGGGATAGAGAGTGAAAAATAACAACAAAACAAAAAATGAAGGGTGGGCGGACTGATGGGGGTGGGGAGGGAAGGGGCAAAAGTAAGCAGCCCGAGCGAAAGCTGTATGGATATCCGGTTTGCGACTGCGGAAGAGAATCTTGTTTGCGAAATGCTCGACGGGTAACGGGTCCGAGAGAGAGAGGGAGAGAGAAATAACGGAAAAAGCCTGGGGAGTCGAGCTCGTCGGCGTCTTGCGCTAACGTTATTATAGTCAGATACAGCGACGGGCTTTCAAAGCTTTTTCCCTCGGCTGTCCTCGAGTATTGCCTTTGGTTTGCCAGACAGTATTTTTGTGTAGAGAGAAAGAGAGAGAAAGCGTCTCTCGATTGTCAACGACGACGACAACGAAGACGACGACGAGCAAGAGAGAGAGAGAGAGAGAGAGAGAGAGAAAGAGAGACAGAGAGTCAACGCAGAGCTAGCGCTATGCACACTCGCGGAATTCAACGGAAGAAAGCAAGCAAATTTAACATAGCCTACTCTCGTGAGAGTTGACTACTCAGCGTTAAATTAGCTTGTCGTCCGTTAGACACTGGTCAAATGAACAAACTGCCTAAATGGACTGGCACTACACCCTCGCTGCCTAGCCAGTACTCGCCCTTCACTCATGCTACATAGCTATGCTGCGAGACGTACGCACACACACCTAGCAACAGAGCAGTAGTACCAGTATCATATAATGTCCTCAGCGTCCGAGCTTTCGTAGCAATGCATCTGTTAATCCCAGATCCCGCAGCTAACACTATGTCTCATTATCGCGAAATCCACCAAAGCCAACACGTACACCTCGTGTACTCACTCTTCGTTATTCTCTTCACGCTAACTATTGCAGACTGTATGTATGTACGTATGTACGCTTCACTCGTTCTTTCAATGATTTACCAACCACACTACGGGCGTATTCAACTAACATTTCTCGACGTAAATATTTTACGCTTGTTTCCAAGCTTTAACATAGAAACTTTTTACCTTTTTACACAAATTTTTTTGGAACTGGAAATCAAGTGCAGTTCAAATGAATATTCCAGTAGTCGCGTAGTTAATTAATTGACTTTTTCGCACAATTGGGACAAGAGTATATAATCTTGGACGAGGTTATTGGTCGAAAGTTAACAGTTTGTAAAAATGAGCGGTTCTTTGCTTGAGACTGGTCGAGATCTTATCGAGAGGATGGAAGAGAGAGAGAGAGAGAGAGAGAGAGAGAGAGAAAGAGAGAGAGATATAGAGATAGAGAGAGAATTGCCTTGAAAAGTGAGATTTGAATAGCGATCTAGCAAGGCTGGAATTGATTAAATAATTGGCTCTTTAGATTGGGCTCTAGTGCTCGGCTCGAATGAATACTAGGCTGGCGCAGAGCCAAGCTTGGGTTTTCCGTTTTCCGAGTAGAGAGAAGCGGGAGGGAGATCTTCTCTGTCGAATGACTAAGTACCGAGAGAGAGAGAGAGAGAGAGAGCTGAGAGAGTGGAGGACACTAGACGGCTCAATAACCGCTAGCTACTGCACAGGAATGGGGATGGGCTGCTGTTAGAGGATGGTAAGTTAAGCCTACGCATGAGTAGGCATATGCATGAGAAGAGGTCGAGAAGAACGTGCGCGACTATCTGCTCGACTTTCTTTCGGCGATCGCGATTTCGATTAGATTCGGATCGAGTGGATGTGAGGAGGTGGCAGGCACGCGAGTTCTCAGATTCTCGTTTTCTCTCTCTCTCGTTGAGTATCTGTGTGTGTGTGTGTGTGTGTACATAGGAGGGGGGCGTCGTCGCGTGATGGCGCCGCTGCGCGGATTCCCTGCACCCATGAACTCGTTACACATGATAATAGGCATGCGATCACACAACGATCGCGAGCATACTAATTAGACTTTGCTTTCCTGACGTGCAATTGCCTAGCATTCTCGCTCTATCGCGTGCGTCTAGGTTTGCCGACACGCAGAGCTAGCTGTATAAACCCAAGAAGGCCGTCGAAACCTCCCCAAATAAGGCCCTCCTTTACTCTCCTACCCACCTTATTCCTCCCATGCGCACCTAATGAGACTTTCTTTGACGGCATTTATTGAATATCACATTCTCTCCCCTTCAACTCGTGCGAGGTACACTACCGCAAATATAAATTATCGCCACCACCAGCTCAAACGAGAACAAAGGGATTTTTCTTCCTTCTCCTCTTTCTCCTCTGCCGCTCTGGTTTTATGATTTAAATCGCACACTTGGCATATTCGCCCTCACCGTAGACTTTGCTATATATACTGATAGAGTCCCTGTGGCCAATCCAGTCAGCACTTGATTTTACGCTTTATTTTAACGACTCGACGTGCTCTCTTTCTCTCTCTCGACTTTTTGCTTCGTTGCAGCAAATCTGTCGCCAAGATCTGTAAAGACTATGTGTGTGTACGTGGGACATGTGTGAAAGGCAGGCGCAAGTATCACTCGTTGTTAATGCGACGGATGAGCTAAAGAATCGATCGTCTAGAGAAAGGGGTTGTAGGGTAGAGAAACGACGAGAGAGACTCGAGAGCCAATATCACGGAGAATAGCGGTTGCGAAAGCTTTGAGGCATTTCGGCTAATTGATGGCACTTGTGGACCATCTACCCGCAAATATCAGTTTGCGGCTGAGCTCTTGATTGTTTTATGCTTTTCCACCTCGCGATGCTCGGCAAAATAAGATAAAAGAAAAAAAAACGCAACTTCATTTCAGCCGGCAGCTGCCTTATAAATTCTTGAATAACCGCTCACATTTCAGCCTTGCAAAATCACGGATAATCCAACCCTGCGCTCTCTCTTTCTCTCTCGCGCGCGCGCTTTCATAAGACCATTCGCCCGACAAACAGCTGACAGCTGCAAACACGCAGCCGCAGAAGCAGTGAGAGAGAGAGAGAGAGAGAGAGAAAGAGAGAAAGGCTTGGCCACACTGAAAATGGAAGGGAGTTGATTTTTGAGAAAAGCTCTCTCTCTCTCTCTCTCTACCTCTCTTTGCCCTCCGCGCGAGCGCGCTATATTCCCGGCGGACTATACGAAGAGTAGAAGAGGAAGAGAGGGAGTCGCGCCGAGCGGCGTAACCCGCCCGATCGATGAGCACGCGAAAGACCGGCTCAGAGCTCGCTCGCTACAGCTGCCGCACACGCTGTGCCGCCGCCGCCGCCACCGCCACTAGCCGCACACGCCGTATTACTGCCACCAGAAAACTACTACTTGGCTTGCGCAAGCCGGATCATCCGACACTTTTTTTACCTCTTATTTTTCTTCTTCTTACTCTCTTTACTCTCCTTTGTCTGATTCTGTTCTTTTTTGCAAACCTCGCTCTCATTTTGAGTCTTAGATTTGGCTCGAGTACGCTCCATTTACGCGATTATATTCAACCCCAAGACCAATCTAACATGTAAGATATTCAATTTCAGAGTAATCGCTCAGCTAACTTATTCAATCGTAAATGATATCTATCTATATATGTGGATCAGGTAAAATTATTAAAGTGAGTAGATCAGATCAACGGGTCAAAATAGAGGTGTCAAACTTGTCATTTAAATACTATAGATTCGAAAAATTGTCGCTCGAGTTTAAAGAGATTTTCAACCAATAATTCTATCAATACTTACAATTGGAAAAACTATATTGGTGATTTCAAAGTGAAAATTAGATCAACAACTTAAGCTCTTTATAAATTTAAGATATTCCAGTCTGTTAAAGATACCATAATTGATTTGTATAAGCGAGATCCGTCATTTTTACAAAATATTTCAATTTTCCAGAACGAGCTTATTTTAGAAATAAATAACACCTTTACAGCTCGTCTAAAGAAAGAACAAAAACACGCTACGTATGGACGAAGATTCATTTTTGTACGTTATTTCCACCTGTTTGAAGACGTTCCCTCGGGTAACCTACTTGAATGTCGGAAGTGTATCGATTCAACGTTATCAATTCTAAGAGGTCAGCGTACAATTGTCTCGGTGAGTCTTTCAGTTAACGTTATTTTTAGGTCTTATCAATAATTCCTTGCGCTTTAGCACGTTCAATATCATTATTCAACGTCACCCTAGCCTACATTTCAATAATATAAGTGCTCTTATATGTCACAATAACACACTTGAAATTATAGAAATGGAGCTTGTGAGCGTTACCGAATAATTGAATGAATATGTAGTTTACAACGCGGAGACACCCGTTTCAAATATGTACAAACGAGGAATAAAGATGGAGAAAGAGATTGTTTGGCGATAATTTAGTGATAGAAAACCTGTTGAGGCACGGAAAAGTAGTGTATGAGTGCGACGTGAAAGCAGCAGGTGAATCGTGAAGGAAAACGATCGTAAGAGGACTCGAACGATAAGAATAAGCGAAGAAGAAGAAGAAGAAATAGAAGGAGCGGAGTAGGAAGGCGTAAGAAGTAAGAGAGAACAAGCAGAGTTGAGATTCGGGAGGTAGATATCTGAGTGCAGTTCTAGCTGGCATAAAATTCGTATCCGCAACTTGAATTCAACTTGCGCGTGATAGAAGGAGGAGGAGAGAGAGAGAGAGAGAAACGAGGAGACAGCAGAAGCAGTAGCACGTAGACGGTGGAGGCTAGTGGGGTTAAAGCCGCAAAGTGTCGGCAGGCCGAATCTCTGGATTTTCACGAGCGATTTTCCGCTTCTGTGCTCCTGCTTCACTCTCTCTCTCTCTCCCTCTCTTTCTCCCTCTTGCTGATACTCCGATAGCAGATCTTTCGTTTATACATGGAGAAGTCTGATAGATCCGAGTGATAAGACTGCTTTCCAACGAGAAGCTAGGCTACTAGACGAGTGGCGAGACGAGAGGCACGTTTTCTCGAATCATTGTCGAAGCATACGACAAGCAGACTGTATCTTCTCCAAGCTTCATCCCTCTTTTGTACCTCTTTCCCTTTTTTAATATTTATAAAAGCTTGCTCGCTTTTATTAGCTTTCGCGACTGCTTGCGCGCGCTTTATTCGCTTTAATTCCCAACGACTCAAAGTGCAAACGAACACGCACAAACGCCAAACAGACTTACACAGCAAATTGAGCAAAATTAAAATGAGAGAGAGAGAGAAAGAGAGAGAGAGAGAGCGAGTAGCAGCAATCTCCGGAGAGGTCATTATAAAAACTTTCTCATACGCACGGCTCCTTCGAGAGATGACTGCATGCTATTTTTTTCAATTTCTATCCTAAACGATCTGGCTTGGGTAACAAACAACGACAAAGTTTTTACGTGTAAGCGTGTTATATGTATATATCTATTTTTTCCTCTGTTCTACTTCCAAGAGCACCAAGATGAACCAACTACATTTTGTTAATGGCCGAAGGGTGTTTATAGACCTTGTGTGTATGAAAAAGAAAATGAAAGAGAAAACAATAAAAGTTCCTGGTTTGTGGGCAGCAACATAACCGCACATATTTTTCGAGTCTTAATTAAATGAGAGTGAGTATACATGTGCGCGCGTGTGTGTGTGTGTGTGTATGTACATATGTATATATATATACACACACATACAAAAACACACACACACACACACACACACACATATAGGTTTGCTTATTTGAATTGACTTGCTTGCTCATTGTGAATAATAAGGAGTATGTTAACGGTTAAACAACCTAATCAGAGGGGGACATCAGCCACGGCTCGCTATGCTGCCCTCGCGACATGCGATCGCCAAAGAAAACTTGAAGAAAAAAGAAAGAGAAAAAGTAAATAAAAAATAAATAAAATAATCGAGGAAGAAAGATTATTATCATACGAAGAGAAAAAAGAGAGAGAGAGAGAGCTTTCGTTCAAGCGGTTGCCCTTGTGTCATACTCACGTGTTCGTGCTGTGTGCTCGAATTCGATTGATTTCACTGATAAATGTTTTTACTATTCATTGTATGAGTGTATGTGGGTCTAAAAGGGTGCAGAATGCCGAGAGCATTACGCGTAATAAGTGCTTATCTTTGTGTGTGATAGAGAGAGAGAGAGAGAGAGAGAGAGAGAGAGAGAAAGAAAGAGAGTGAGCTTGAAGCAAGAGGATTGGCAACAACGATGACGACGTCGACGAGGAGGGGCTATGACCGAGCAGACGATCGCTCGGGACTGATTAAGGGCTGCCAGCCACAAAATAATATCTCTAACGAGCCAAAGTAATAACGCAATGGCGTGCAGAATAAAGCACCTTTATAGAAGCACCGCGACTTGTATACAATACAATTTGCCAAAGTAAAGAGCAAAGCGATACATTAATAGTCACCCCTTGAATTGGGTGAATACTTCAGGTGAATCAAGCGCGATGAGTAAACGACGACGCGCCCTCTCCGTGAAATATCCACTGAATGCTACTACGAGTGCAGTGGTAGGGAGAGTTCATTTTCATCGACCGAAAGCCGACACACTCCAGCGACTATTTGCTCAAAGTCGCCCTTATCAGTCAACCTCTTTTTATATATATATTTACAGTACTTTAGGGCTTGGATTTTTAACGGTGTAGCTCGTAAAGCCTCGAGGCGGCGACGCCTGATAATTTTAGCATTACCTTCGACCTCGTCTTGTAAATAACGCGTTCGTTGGTCGGTTGTTGTTATTACTGTTGTTGCTATTGTTATTGTTTTTTATCTTTAGCGTGCGCGAGACTGAGAATCATCAGACAGGTTATTTCTTGTTCGTAGCGTGCGAAGCACCGACATCTCGCAGATTGTTTCGCCAAAATCGGGCAAAGTTGTAAGCAAGGACCATAACGAGCTTTTCATTCTTGGTTGTGGCAACAATTGAAATTCGATCGCCAGCAGGAGAGAGAGAGAGAGAGAGAGAGAGAGAGAGAGAGAGAGACGGAGAAACAAGATAATTGCACTGGGATCGCTGTGCGGAATTGAGTTTCCCCTAGTGCTTTTTTGCAGAAAGAAAAAAAAGAGAAAGAGAAAGAGAGAAAGAGAGCGCCTCTGTGAGAAATTATATTTACTCATGATAATGCTGCACACTGCTGTTCGCAGAAGAAAGAGAGTAACTTTCATAACGAGGCCGAAGTTAGTTTTCGATTGGTCGATCTGGCGCTGCAACCTGCTACGTTGCTTTTTTAAAAAAAGGCTAAAAAGAAAAGGAAAATGAACATCGTAATCGGAGCAATGTTTTTTGCTTGACTGCACGTAGATCTGAAATTACTAGCTAGTGTACATATCTCACGAGAGCAAAATCAAGTGGAATCAAGCGGTGGCGAAATTGGTATGGCAGATGAGTCGTTGCATTGCTCGCGTATATACATATATACAGACACGTACAGGCATATAAATGAACAGTGGATAGTTTTTGCCATTAGGACTGGCGGCGAGCTTTGCTGCGGTTTCGCAATTACTCGTCGTGGATGTTGCTACTGGGCAAGCTGAAAGTCCAAACTGGCATTGCAGCAACAGTAGCAGTAGCGTATAGCGCGCAGTAGTTATATCCAAAGGTCTCGCTTGTGTTGCACTTGGTGCTTTTCTCTCGTCGCTTTGTCCAATCGACAATGGAGCCACGAGTCACCTCACCATCACTTGGTTCGCGTGCACTATTACTAGGCGCCATTAGCTCTATCGCCAGAAGTTCGCGATAATAAAGAACAGCTGTGAGCAAGATTTCGAGAGTACTCGGATCGAAAGTCGAATGGCTATATCGTATTTATACACATATATATGTACATATATATATATAGCGTTCTTTTTCTTTTTCGCTCGCTCTTCCTTGTTGGCGACGATCTCCTGAGAATTTTCCGGCAAAGGGACAACCCTTAGCCGAATCTCGAGTCCTCGGGGAATTGCTCCTCTGCTGCTCGTCGCTCCAGAAAATCGAGAGCCCAGCGAGACCTCGCTGCTTGCTCTCTCTCTCTCTCTCTCTCTCTCTCTCTCTCTCTATAATTCTCCCTAAAAAGCCGATTCCCGGATCATCGAAACAAGGAGTGAGATGCCACTCGAATCGGAATTGTGTAGAATGGGCAAAGGATCGCGACTTAGGAGGATACGAGAACGCGAGTTCCCAACGATTCAATGCTGCGTCCGCGCCCGTTGCGTTATTGTGACCTCACATTTCTCTATACAATATGTGTGTGTGTGTGTGTGTGTGTGTGTGTGTGTGTGTGTGTGTGTGTGTGTGTGAGTAAAGTATAAAGCTGATAGCATTATGTGGTAATATGAACGAGAGATTGGCGGATATGAGCAATGATGGAGCTGGTTGCATCGGATGACGACGACGAAAAGTTACAGCAAAAAGCAACCATGGCGGCTTGGCTTATTGCACTATGTGGATCGATCAAGCAGCCAGCGCGAAGCCATGAATGTTTAATAAAGAAAGCACTTAATCTTGCTGAATAATTGCTTCGTCTATTAGAGCAGAATGCCGTGGATTTTGCCGATTGGACGCGACGCTTGTGTTATGCTGCTTGTATTAAATTTGACCGAGTGTGCAATTGGATTTTCCAGCCAAGCGGCGAGGCAACTTACTCTTTCTCTCTCCCTCTCTCTCTCTCTCTCTCTCTCTTTCTCTCTAGCGAGTCAAGCTTTTTTTCGAGCAACGACGATTAATCACCCGAAGACGGAGAGGCAGATCGTGCTTGTGCGCCCACTTCGGGATTTGCGGCGTTGCGCTCTCTGGCGTTAACTCTCTGTGCTACACAATCTTGCGTTGTTGTTGTTGTTGTTGTTGCTTTTTTCCTTCTCCTTCTTCTTTTTCTTCTTCTTTTTCTTCTTCTTTTTCTTCCCTCCTTCGCGATCGGCCGAAACACGTTCCAGCGAAATTAAATAAATAACGTTGAAGCCGAGTCTGGTACTCGAAGCAAACGATAGCAGCAACCGTCCGCCCGTGCGAGCATTGCAGTGTCGAATCGAAGCAAAAAGGTTATTCGAGGCCATTGAACGGTTCAATACGTCGTAAATAGTAATGCGTCGTAATTGAAAAGTTGTAAATTAATTAATACAAGTTAAAACTGCTTCTCGGCCAAGATAAACAAGATCAACTTGAAGATCGGAAGTGAAAAGTGTCTGGGGCAAAAGAGCTATATAGCGATAACTACCTAATTTGCCGCAACGAGACGATTGCCATCTATTTAATTAATAAATGCACAGGCAAGGAGAGAGAGAGAGACGCAGCGAGGTAGTTTGCAAGCGAGACGACCGATAAGACTGATAAGCGGCCTGGAGAAGCAAGTCGAGTGAGCGAGCAGCTTCTTTATCTCCGTCTAGGAGGTGGATAGGCTCGAGGGATTCGGGAGGGGAGAGAGAGAGAGAGGGCCAACTTTGAAGCAAGCAGCCGCGCTCTCAATTAGCGGCTGACGATGAAAAATGAGCGGAAGCCGGATCTGTCGAGTCTATATCGAGTCATGTGCACGCGTATACCGGCAAGAAAGTCAATTAGTTGCGGTCTGGCGTGTTTCTCATAGCTTACCACCGTACGAAAGTTTTTTGGTAAAAGAGTGTATATGCATCGTCAGATTTCGTGGTCGTGGTATTGTCGTTGAAGGTGCACGCGCACAAGTCACCTTTATCAATAGAATCGACTCGACGAAAATTAGTCGGTATTCAATTTCTCCCGTGGGGTGTCATTCTTTCTCTCTCTTACTCGCGCCGACTCACTATCTCGACTCGGCCAAGACTCAAGCCCAAGGCGACTCATAATTAAATTCGGCCAAATTTCCCCCGCTAGCGCCAAGCCATTCTCCCGTAACTAGCTATTGTGCGCTACCATGTCAGCGTCGCAGCTGAGAAACTTTTGGCTTGGGCGTCGTTGCCGTTGCCGCCATCCGCCCTTCTCTCGCTTCTAGCCACCTTCAAAAGAAGAAATAACAACTGGCGCGCATCGCGCCAACTCTACTTCCCTCTTCTTCTCCTCCTCTTCCTCCACTACCACCACCTCCTCTAGTTTTTCTTTACTGCACTCGCTGCTTCCATTTCTACAACCAAACTTACTTTTTATCTCGCTCTTTTCCATTGCCATTGTGGAAGACAAACTTGCCTCTGAATGCCAAACTTGTCCATATAACCCCCCTTTCGTAAAGCTCTCTCTCGATCTGATTTCATTGCCCACGCACTCACTATGCTGTCAACGTATTCCTTTAAAACTCATTCAATTGCATCATCCTTTTTGAAGAGAAACGCACCAATGGCTTGCTCGCTTATGCAAATCTTCAATATTTTAGCGGTATTATCATCGTTAGTCATCTTAGCGTCGGTGAAGAAAGATAAAACATGCGAATAACGAGAAATACTGAAAAACTTTTACAGTCGAAAATAGATAAAGCACAATTCTCTGAAGCTAACCATTAATTTTAGATGAATTTGTCTGGGTCGGCAACCGGTGGAGCGGATTGGGATCGAATTTAATTGTAGTTTCTGCCGCGCGGCAATTCGTACTTTGTCGCGCCATTATTTTCCGCTTTCTTTTTTTTTCTTTTTTCTATTTTTTTTTTCTTTATTTGGGAGCACAGCTCGCGCGCAGCAGTTGCAGGAAGAAGAGTTCTCTGTCGACGTAAATTACTAGAGAGGCCACGTTTTAATCGAAATCTCAGCTTTATTTATGGCATCTTATTGCCATCGTAGAGGGCTGCACTACTTTTTATTTGTCGTGATAATATATGTCCTTTATGGATTAATCAGATTCCGCAGATTTGAAAAAAAAGTTCGTAACAAAAATATGGACACGAGGAGCAAAAGAAAGTTGCAAATTAAGAGAGCGCATGCGAGACATCCTCGTCTGCGGCGTCACCGGCGTGTAGAGAGAAGGAGTAGTTACAAGCAGGAAATTTACATAATTAAAGTCAATCTAGCGAGTTACTATCGCTACTTGCAGGCTAAAATATTCAGGCTGAGCGGGCAGATCTGAGCGACATTTCCGTCTACACATCTATTTAGACGAGACGACGGGACCACTAAAAGTTTGACTGTATTCATAAATGGGAGCTTTTGAAAATTTGATGCAACGAAATGAGATGCAAAGACATCTGTCGCGAGGCCTGATCGACGAGACACGACAAGCTAAATTTAATACTCTCGTCTCAAATCATAATGAGAAAGAAGAAGCGAACTGAATGAGAAGGAAAGAAGAAGCCATAGGATGGGATTTGCTCTGCGGCGCAATTAATAGCCACGCTAGCACGAGTGGATCAATCGATTTCTGGCACTAATAGAAATGCGATCGCGCCAGTCAATAACGCAGCTGGCAGTGCTTTGAGCCAACATGGAACGCGGCTAATCTTACTAATGGCTTTTCCTCGTCCGTTGACTCGCGGTGGGCTCAGCTATCGCTGTGCTGCTGACAAATACCGAGAGCTCGTTGCTCTACTGCTCTGCTCTGCTCTGCACTGTACTCCTCTCTATGTGTGTGCGCGTGCGTGTCGTTACGCGCATTGCCTGCATCAACGACTTGCCATAACGAGCGCTAAATACAACGGATTGTTCACGAGCCTCCTCTCCTTTTCTCTCTCGAATTTATATACGAATATACACGCACGCATACTTACAATGGTCGCACGCAGGTTAACTTTACGATCAATGCCCCATAAATTTCGTACTCCCGTACATATTTAACTCTTTGGCTTGGTTTTTTATTTCGCAGTAGAAAAATCTTCGTTTGGTCAGCCAAACAAGACAATGGGCCTGGCGTACATATCTCGGCTAGCTAACTGCAAGCAGCGTTTTGCTCTCGCGCGCGCTTGTGCTATCAGCTCGGATGAATAATGAGAAGGCAAAGGAGCCAGATGCTCCGTGCTTCAGCAGCGGCAGCAGCAATTAAGCCGCTTCCAAGCTCGAGGCGCCCTATCGCGAATTTCCCGCATTCCCTCGGGTGCGCTCTCTCTCTCTCTCTCTCTCTCTGTCTGTCTTGCTTCTTCTTCCTTCTTTCTCTCTGACTCGATCTCGACTTCTCGGAAAATAAACTTTCTGATCTGGAAATCCTTGTTTCAGCTAACGATCAAGTTGCCGCGTGTGCGTGAGCGTCCAATCTCCGACGCGTAAAGCCCGATAACAACGCCGACGTCGACTACTACTACTACTACTACTACTACTACTACTACTACTACTTTACGCATGCCACATACAATTCCGGGCACGTGCTTTTCTTCCAGAGGATTAAAGCCTGCTTATCTTGACGACGTCTATAAATGTATGTGAGTGTTATCGAATTCTTTCGGTTTTCCCATTTACAAATATAAATGACCCAGCGAACGAGATAATAATTGTCGTTCTCTGGGCAAAAAAGAACAGAAAAAAAGAAGATATAATTGTCTTACCTACGCAAGGGGAATTGTCCAAATAGTTTAGCGAATCTCGATATAAACTCGTATGTTCGCGACCATTATAATACACGCAGCTTACTCGCTTGCTTGGCCGCCTCGAGCGACATTTCAGGATTGCTCGTGCGCCTCGCTAATTGACGCTCCACTCGCTAGAGAAACAGCTCGAGAGAGCGAGAGAACTAGAGATCGAGAGACGCGTAGTCGCTTTGGAAATGAGATTTCGACGCAGCCAAGCACAACAACAGCCTACGCTCGTCACGTATGCTGACTCGTACTACTGGCTCACATACTATGTCTCTCGCTCGCTCGTACGCTGAGAGCTGATCCTCACGTGTGTGTATATATATCTATCCACCGTGTCCGCCGGCATTTCTATATCCCCTGATGCACAATTATGTCAGTGAGGTCAAAGTCGCAGCTCTAAAAATCAGCGTAAATAGTGCGACTCGCCGGAGAGAGGAGAGAGAGAGAGAGAGAGCGCGAGCGAGAGAAACGATTTCCAGTGCTGCAATTTGGATTCCAGCCAACTACCTCTTTCCATCTGCCTCGAGTTATGAGATCCTCCATGATCTCGCTCCACTGCGGATCAGTGCTACAGTATTCCAACCGACTTTTTTTTTTATTTCCTTTTTCAAAAACTCAACCAACCACTCAACACAATCCCACGCTAATCCCGTCTCATTTATTTGCTGCTGGAAAGAGAAAAACTCCAATCTAAATGTTCCTTTTGGGTTAATTCATTGTAAATGAGAAAATAGCGAGAAGATTGGGGTGATTTTAAAAGCAGCTTGACTCAAAATGATCAAGTTTCTCGCCTGCCTTTTTTATTTTTTCCCCCTTTTACACGTTCGTTATGGCCTTGGTAGTAGGAAAAACTTAAGCATCAGAATAAAAGTTCAAGGCAAATTCGAACTTGTAACATTTATAATCTTGCAAATTTTTATGTTTTGTTCTTTTTTCCAGAGTATTTTTTTTTTGTTAGCTGATCACTCGAGTAAAATTTGGCGAGGAGTTAAGTCTGCTCGTTGGTGACTAGCCAAATTGGCGATCGAGTGGTCGTACCGAGTTTTCGGCGGCTGATTCTGCTGCTGTTATTCAGCGAAGTTTAGCCTTGTTAACTGAATAGGCTACCTCTGTTATATTTATTTCCATGGAGATAGTTGAGAGGAGTGCGTTCGAGAGAAAAAAAGCAGCGCAAGCTTCCTTTCAAATTTTGTATAGAATACGAATAAGAAGCCCGCAGGTCTTTGTACTCAGTCAACTCAACTTTGCGGTGTAGAAAATAAAAAATGCAGAATTTTTACAGGCTCTAGAAAAATACACAAGCCGACAAACAAGTTTGGGATGTATAAAGCATACGTTTATAGAGAGAGAGAGAGAGAGAGAGAGAGAGAGAGAGAGAGAGCAGTTGTTGACTCGATGCCCGAGCACTCTGCAACTGTTAGACCTATATTGGAATATCGAAATTCCGCCGTAAACGTAAACAGTAGAGAGAGAGAGAGAGAGAGAGAGAGAGAGAGAGAGAGAGAGAGAACTAGCTCAACCGAAAAAGCTTGTTTGGCCTGTTTACAACTCGGAAACTCGCGTAGCTTCGGAGGTCAAAATAGTTATGCGAGCTCGAACAGAGGCAAATCCAATGCTTCAAAGTGTTGCAGGTAGTGATGGGACGATTGAGCCAGCAAAGCATTAGGAATCGACTAAAGCGCTCGTTCCAACGACGTCGTACAAAGAGACAAGCCGAGGTGACAGCAATGTGACACATTTGTGGTTGCCGCATATAGCTCTCGACAAGTCGCCAAACGCCTCGTCTCTGACCCTGCTATACAAACACCAGCTTGCGGAACAAAGAGAGGAAGAGAGAGAGAGAGAGAGAGAGAGAGAGAAGAGGAAGAGAAGGTCGACGGCGACGAGGTTATTCTGGCTTTGTCGCTTGAGGCAAGTTTTCGAGGTACTAGAGCGTTAATTAAGCGCGTAACCGACGACACGCTAAATCGCTTCTCACGCCCCTCCGTGTGCTGGAAAGCATGCGATTATCAAGCCACCAGTTTCGCTCTCAAGAAACTCTTTCACGCAGCTAAACTTTCATTCTCTCTCTCTCTCTCTCTCTCTCTCTCTCTCTCTCGCGCGCGCGCGCAATTTGTTTTTCACTCGCAAAAGTTCTTCCTCCTACTGATCTTGGAGCTACTCGTTTTTGGAGCATCCTGTGACGCAGCGCAATTCGGCAGCGTACTTCCCTGTAATCCAGCTTCGTATATCTCAGAGAATTGATTTTAAAACAAGCGATTGGTCGCCACCGTAAATTGTAAAATCCCTTTAAAGGCTTCCTCTATTTGATTTGTGAGCCATGAAAAAGCTAACTGGAATTCCGCAAGCTCCCAGCGACGATCGACGCGCTGAGCTAAACTTTCAAATGAAAATGGTGGGAGGAGGAGAGGACAAGCTATTGGATAAATATTTACTTGGAGGGGCGGCGGATGACTAAAACGACGGTAGAAGGGGCTTACGCAAGGGGCTGTTATTTAATAACGTTGCAAGAGGAGCGGCGAAATTTAATGTTCTGCGGGCAGCAGTAGGACGTGTGCGAGTGAGGCTTGCTGACTTGTCCTTTTGCACGGCTAAATGGGAGCAGAGCGTGGCGGTGGTGGCGGCCGTTGGTAAAAAAACCTCAGTTTTTCCGCTACATTAGCACTCGCTACTGGCAGCTCGGCTTCGTTTCCCCCCTCCTTCCTCTTTCTCCATCCCTAATTATCCTCCAGCTGGTTATTTCGCCACTCCCTCTCTGTCTCGCTCTCTCCCTAACCACTTTTTCATGGAGTGTTGTTGTTCGCTTCTCTCATGCAGTAATTTTTCAACGCTAACCGACATTGCAGGTAATTGCTGGATTATGCGATTCGAATCGGCGTTAACGAGCTGAAATTACGGAATAATGCCAAAGCCTGCATAAATATCCATCGACCGATGAAGTTTACGGGTTATTATTTGCCGTGACTTTATCGCATTGTCAATTCGTTTTCGGCGCGAGGTAAATTTATGCTGGCAAGCGTGCGCGCGAACTAGCGAAAGGCTGCAAGCGTTTCTCAAGATCTCGAGATGCTCGGGGAGCGTTATTCATGCTGCTTCCACCATCCACCGCCCGCGCCGCGAGAGCATTAAATTATAAAGTCAAAAGCAGCTGAGGCGCGAGGATGATACAAATGTGACTATTATGCGAGGCGGTCGGCCAAAGTATAGCATCAGAATGGAATCGGAATCGGAAGCCCAGCCAACGGTTCCCTCTCTCTCTTTCATCGATAAGTGCTTGAAATATCGAAAAGTGTAATGCCAGTTTAACTGAAAACTCGTATAGAAGTCTTTCATCGCTGCGGCTATTGAACGAATAACCGCCATTGAACTATACCCACTTGTCGCGCATTCACTGTTCGACCTTTGGCCTCTCGTTCAATCCTCGATATTGTTTCCGCGACTCTTTGCAAATCGGGAGGAAAGAAGGCAAACAGATTTCCAGTCAGCCAGAGACGTTTCGAAGCGCGTGACTTCTCGGTGACTTCCGTTCTAGCGCGCGTGCACATGTGACTGTGTGTGTGAGCTCGCTGCAGCCGTGACATGGGACGGGACCTTCTTGATTTGCTCTCCGGAATACAAAGTAGATGCTACATCTCTCCCTCTCACTTTACTCGGTTGGCATACGTCGCCGATGATGTTTCATTCGGAAAATATTAAAAAGTCAGTCTGTCGCTGAAGAGAACGAAGAAGAACAAGGAGGAGAAGATGGAAAAAATGAATGGTTGTCAGGCCTAGCCTGCACTCGTGGACGAATGGCACTGAGGATGAGGCGGCAAAGGGGTCGAAAAATCGGAAGGAAAATGGAGAGAACGAGCGAGGGAATAGGGGCTTTTCACTGATTGCCACTAAATTGTGGACGCTTGGTTACAAGCAGCACGTAGCTGTGTGGGCGTGGATCGAGTTCGTGTCTCCACCGATCTGTTTCCCTCGTGCGTCCTAGACAATTTCCAGTTGCCGGCCATTTTTCAATCGGCCACATCGTACACACAGCTTCAAATACACTTTCCCAGCAACGATAGCAACACCACTGGCCAGCCCGTAGTATGGTTTCAAGTGGCCCTGGCTCTTTGCGACCGCATTGACCGCTAGCTTTATCCGCCCTTCCTATAGTCCCATATAGCGTGATCTCGTATAGATCGAGGTATACCTATACGCGTAGGACCGAGAGAGAGAGAGAGAGAGAGAGAGAGAGAGAGAGAGAGAGAGAGAGAGAGAGAGTCAGAGAGAAGAGAACTGCCAGCGTTCTCGATTAATCTGGCGTAGAAAACTTTTCGAATTATTTTATCGTGCCGCCAGCCCGAGCACCAAGAAAGCCCAGGCCTATCTCTTCTTTTTTTCTTCCTTTTCTTTTTTTTTCTTTTTTGCTCGATCTTCTCCTCCCAAAGAATGAAGAGAGCGTCCTAGAAGCGTGGCATGGCTTTTGGTTTTATAGCCGCTAGGTCCTTTCCCGTTCGAGAGCTTGAGACTTGATCTTGAACGAATGATCGTAAAACGCTGCTTGCATCGTAGCCGTCCGCGCGACCAGAAAAAAAGGCAATGAAAAAAAAAGAAGTAGGCTGGAAGAAAAAAAAGCGAAATGGTTCCCATGCTAAAAATTAAATATATATCTCTATCACTAGTTAAGCACAATAAAACAAGGCGCTACTTTCGAGCGAGTTGTAAAGACGAGCTGGCGAGTGCTCCCAAGCCGAACAAATCCCATGGCTTACTTTTTGCAAACAAAGCCGAGCACGCCTGTGTGTATGTATATATATATATATATATATATATATATATATATATATATATCTCCTTCTTTCTCTCTCTCTCTCTCTCTCTCTCTCTCTTCATATATATATATGTACATACACACCTAGTCCATGGGTAACGTACGATCGTGCGCGCCGCCCCGGTCGGCTGGCTATATTGCTGTAGTCGACTCCATTGATCGGCTCGATGCACCCTTGTACCGAAATCAAATCAGCAGAAAGCCCGTATTATCTGTTACCCCTCGCCGCCTCGCGATTATATAACGCTTATCAATCATTATCGTTGCTTCCCATAATACCCCACATTTTACTTAATTCTTTACGCTCCAACAAACTCCTACATTCTCGACTACTTTTATTCCTTTCCTCACTAACGGACCTCTCTTTCTTCTCTCTCTGTCTCTCTCTCTCTCTCTCGCACTTCTCGAACAAACTTTCGCACCCAACTACTTCTATTTTAATTCATGACTTTTCTTCGCTTTCTACTCCAGACTGCTGCTGTCTTCAACAGTTGCAGATAATACTTGGGAATTTTACGCCATTTCTACAAAATAATTGTACGTGCATTTGCACAGTTTATCGTGTATCATCATTAAGCGTTTGGATAATTTCAATGAAAATTGTACTCGCAGAGATACTTTTCCAATTATTATCCACTTTATCACGAGTACAATTTTCAAATAGCTTGTTTTTGATGTTATTTATTGGAAAATGAATTCATCAATGATTTCATTGAAACATTTACTACTAAATGTACAAGTGTTAAAGATCGACAACGCGGGCTCGTTGAATATATTTCAAGCTAAAGTCAAAGAATCACGTTAAAAAAGTAAAAAAAAAAGTGACGAGGGAGAATGGTTGCTTACTCTAACTAGCAAACTCCGTATTCTGGCTTGGCTCTATACTTTCTCGAAGAAACTTCCGACTGAAAGACGTACTTTGGCGCTCATAGAAAATTTTCAAAGCACCAAAAAAAACACACATAAAACTTCTTTCACGAAATCAAGTTGAGCATTAAAAGGCTAAACTATTTTTCTTGCTCGATGTCAAAACCGTGCTGAAAAGTAAATCAGACCCAATATAAATCTATCTATCTATCACTCTATCCAAATGTAACATTTTACGTTCTTTGCCAACATTAATACTGCGCGTTGATTATTATATTTATACTATTTCAATATATCTATTCGAACCATCGACAATTGAAAATGTAATATTTGCTAAACTATTTTGAAAAACCACACGATACCAAACAACATTGATGAAACGTGTTATTTTTACACGGTATATTCACGCGTAACGTTCAAATAATAATTCGTCAAATGAAAGTAGAATAATAGTATTCCATTTTTTTTAACATGAAAAGCAAAAGGGTTTCTTCACAAAGAATAAATAGCCCGAAATCGATCGATGGGGTGGAGATTACAAATTGTACGAATGAACATTCAACAAAAAAAATGAAAATTAAAGCGGAAACTGAAACGCAAACGGGATAAATAACGAAAGAATTCGTTGAATGGAAAAAACAAAAACACACAGAAATAACCACCAATATGAGTGTTAGTAAAGTACAACCGGAATAGCTTTATATCTGGGAATAAGGGTGAGTAAAGGAGAGAGAGAGAGAGAGAGAAAGGTGGGGTGAGGAAAAACTACGAGTTGAACGTTTGGTGTGATAGGCGGCAGCAATATCTATTAGTACGCTAGTTGCGCAACAATACCGAAGAACCATTCTCCTTTTTCCTTGGGGCCGTTTCCTACAAGAGGCGAAGCAGCAGCAAGCAAGCACAATGGTGCGATGGGCAGAAAGTAGCTGTTTGAAAATAGAGCCAAACGTTCCTGGCGGACGTTTTAACCGGGCTGAAATTAAAAGCGCAAAAACATAGACGGCCGAGGAAAAAGGATAGAGAAGAAAACAAAAGAATCGAGAAAAAAGAGAGAAGCCTGTAGGATGTGTTGAAAGTAATGAAAGGAATTGAAGCGAAACGAATCGATGGACATGGCATAAAACGCATAAAACTCGCGAAATAGAGGCGTTGGATAAAGATTGCTGATTGGATGAAACAGCTGATTGGAGTGTCAGAGGTGTTCGGAGGGGAGGGGGGAGGGGGAGTCGTTACACGCAGAGGCGAAAAAGAGGAATAAAAAAAAGAAAAAAGTTGAGTTCTAGCCCTGGATCCGAGTGAGAGCAGCAAGAAACTGACAGCCCATGAAATTGACTCCCGCTTCCTAATGTTGTTTCCTCAGCGCCAAATCCTGAGAGGTTGATTTTCCCCGATGCCAAGTGGTATAGTAGCTCGCGAGGCCATTGGTCGTATAACGGTCAAAGGTTATACCGATATCTAATACGGGTAGTATAGGGCGAGAAAGAGAGAGAGAGAGAGAGAGAGAGAGAGAGAGAGTCCAATCTAGCGAATATCAAGCGAATGGCGCCTCTATATTGATTCTCTCGAGCGATAGCGTAGGGCAACAGAGCAGTGTGGCCATCCGTGGCGCCGAGGTCGGCTTTTAGTAAATTAACATTCCATTTTATTGCGTGGCCGCTTGTTGCCGCTCACTTTTATCAGCACCGATATATAGCCGAAATGTGCGCTCCCTTTTGTCATTTTGTTTGTCGGCTTGACATCGGCTTTTTCATTGGCAAATCTCCAGCAACGATGCGCTTATACGCTCTCTTGACGTCGTTTTGTGCCACGCTTATTGATCAGTTTGAACCATGACCCTCTGCTCCCTCTCCGTCAATATCATTCGTACCTCGTCGACTTTTGCAATTGTTCAGGATAATGCCAATCAACGATCAAAATCAACAGACGCCCAAGCAGCAATAAGCTTGGTCGTTTTACAACTTAAACCGAGGATCTCACTCTCGTCGGCGAGCAAGTTTTCTCTGACTGTAGTAGTAGTAGTAGTAGTAGTATTGAAGATAGAGAGAAGAATAGAACAAGTGAAAATTGCAACTAGGAAGTTGCAAGCTGCGCACACAAGTAGAAATGAAAAGAGAAGGAGGAACGAGGCGGCTGGAGAATCCATAGCTTGATTGTATAACGATGTCCCAAGGCGAAAGCTCGAGATTCTCTCTCACTCACTCACTCACTCACTCAGTCACTCTCTTACTCTAGCCCGCTGTCGAGCGGCTAATTCAATGGTTGAAGGGCAGACAAGCGCAAGAGAGAAATAGGGAGAGGGAGAGTAAGAGAGAAAGAGAGAGAGAGAGAGAGAGAGAGAGCGGAATAATGCTATTCTCTTTCTTCCTGCTACAACTCAGTCTCGTCGTCTTCTCCCCGCCAATCTCAAAGTCAAATTCACTTGTTTTACCTGTTACAGTACAGTGCGAAGCTTTCGTATTCCTATATATAGTCCTCGATTTCGTGGTGCTGCATATCTGACTTGACCAGAGTTTGGCCAGAGTTGATGTATATTCGTTTGGTTTCTTATATATATATATATTTATACATACATACATAAATACGCATATATATATATATATATATATATATATATATATATATATATACCATAATTTTGCAAGTCTTTGCATTTATTGCAATCGGATGCGATATGACAATTAATTAGTGAATACTTGCCCAGGCAATATTGCAAACGATGCTCGCGCCACATCGATCATTTGAATTTGGAGAAGCCTCGGCTTCGAAATACTTGAAATTCTGCCGGGGCTGGGCAATCGTGCAGAATCCGAGCTATGCGTCATTTTAGTATTGTCGGCTACTGGAATAGTTGGCGATTCGTGCCATCACCTCCGATCCTTCATCTACATCCCAGGCTAGATCTAACGATTTACGATCGATCGCCTTGGTACAAAAAAGAGATAAAGACACGACAAAGTTATCGATATTCAACGACATTTCACATTCTTTGTCCAAACATATTGTTCAGTGTCGATTCTCTCATCGCAATTGCACGCTCTCCTCTATTTATTGTAACTGCTTAATTTTGTTCCATTCCAACTCCCTTCCTCTTCGTTCGGTGCCATCCCGAAGCAATTATAATTTTGCTCATTATATTTGCCGGTACGATACTAGGTACCATTGCAGCCGGGTCTCCTCGCGCGCGCTCGCGCTAATTAGATAATTAACCAGACTATTTACAGCTTCAATTTTCGCACAACTTTCCTTCTTTTTTTACATAATTCTTTTTTTTTTCTTCCGCGAGCATCGGAATAAGACTCTTGTCGGAGAGCGAGCCGACGCGGCGCGCGAGGGAACGAGCTGGAAGACGCGATGGAAATCGAGAGCGGGAGCGGGAAACGAGCCGAGGAAATTGATCCGCTATGCAGTTAACCTCTTCAATCTTGAGCCCTCTCTCCCTCGTCTCCTTCTCTTCCACTTTCCTACTTCTACCTCACCTTACTACCTATACACACACAGTTTTCTCCACCCACTCTTGCTACGACCCACATGCAAACAAGATTACGCCCGATAGCATTTTTGAATCGGTGGCTCGACTATTTTATTGCAACTAATGCCGAAACGTTATAGCAACAAATTCAAACGGACAACGGTAAAACGAAATTGGCGCGTTACCGAGATTGCAGTCGCCATCTCTAAATTATCGAGCGAATGTACTGCCTCATTATTACGTTAGCAGAGAGCAAAATAAACGAGTGAGTGAGAGAGAGGGCCCATCCGTTGCACCAAATCACGGATCTAGATTAATTTTCGGTTTCCGCTTTAGCACCTCGCCGGCATAGGATTTGCCAAACCCAAGCTGGGCCGAGGCCGGATCCCCCTGATTTACTCGTAATTGAATTTTTAATTAAAACCTATAATCGTCTCATCCCAAATCTTTCTCATACTCTTTTTTTTACCCTACTCCCCATCTAACACTCGCTCGTTCTTTTCCTGCGAAAATTCAAGCTTACGTCCTTCTCCCTTTTTCCCTATTGCCGCCATTCGTATTTCAGAGCCTCATATTCCCTCGTTCATATTAACATTAATATTTCAAGAGAAATAGCCACAGACTTTTCGCTCCGCAAGCAACTTTGCTGGCAATAAAAAAACTAAA